>CM056049.1:211528157-212128157 GCA_029574335.1 Rana kukunoris | reverse complement strand
TACACAGAGATTAACCACTTAAGGACCCCCGCACGCACATATACGGCCACAGAATGGCACGTACAGGCACAAGGGCGTAAATTTACGTCCCCGCCTGAGTGCGGTTCGGGGGTCCCATGGGGACCCCCTCCGCGGCGTGCGGGGGTCCCCCTACCTCTGGGAGCGATCCGGGATCTGCGGGCGGATGTCCGTGATATCCGCCCCCCCCGCGATCGCTCCCAGCCAATGGGAGCGCGCTCCCAGCCTGTCACTTCCTCCTCCTGTGTTTACACAGGAAGGAGGAAATTATGTATTCTCTCATCGCAGCGCTGTTTCCCACCGCTGCTGATGAGAGAAGACATCACAAGTAAGTGTGCACCAACACAACACTGACACACACTCACATAGGCATATTAACCCCTTGTGATCGCCCCCCCCACCCCCCTGTCACAGTGTCACTGAATGCAGTGATTTAATCACTGCATTTAGTGTCAGTGTGACATGCAGTGTAAAAAACAGTTAGTGTTAGGTTCAGGATAGCCCCCCCACCCCCCCTAATAAAGTTTTAACCCCCTGATCACCGCCCTAGTTAACCCTTTCACTCCCTATTGCCAGCGTCACTAAGCGATCATTTTTCTGATCGCTGTATTAGTGTCGCTGTTCCCGCTAGGTAGCTATTTTTTTTTATTGCGATTTTTTTTTTTTTTTTTTACTAAAGACATGTGGCTAAATAAATTTTGGCCTAAATGTTTGACTAAAATTTAGTTTATTTGATTTTTTTTTTAACAAAAAGTAAAAAATAGTGTTTTTTTTTTTTCAAAAATGTCGCTCTATTTTTGTATATAGCGCAAAAAATAAAAATCGCAGAGGTGATCAAATACCACCAAAAGAAAGCTCTATTTGTGGGAAGAAAAGGACGCAAATTTTGTTTGGGAGCCACGTCGCACGACCGCGCAATTGTCTGTTAAAGCGACGCAGTGCCGAATCGCAAAAACACCTTGGGTCATTTACCAGCGTATTGGTCCGGGTCTTAAGTGGTTAAACAAATCCTCCTACATAAGCTGTAACTGTTTATCTGCAGCAATTTCTTCTCTACAGATATTCAAGTCCAGAATGTATACAGCTTCTCTGAGTTTTCAGAAAGCAGGAGATGGGGAGCTGAATTTACACTCTGTATGGATCTTTGAGAGCTTATTGGAGGGAATGGATACACACTCCCCTCTTATTCCCCTAACGCAGTACACAGACACCTAGCTGAGGCAGTCAACCACATGCAGTGTGCTGGAACTTCCTCCCATGTTACTTTTTTTTATCTTTTTGGTTCAGGAACACTTGTCAGAAGTGACTTACGCAGATAGCAGAGGAAAGAGAGAGCAGATAGAAATGGGACTTAGTGCTCTGGGCTGAGACAAGTACACATTATAGAGGGAAAAGCTTTGTTGAGTTTTAATGTCGGAGGTTTAAAACCACTGTAAAGAAGAACTTCATTAGGATGGTTGCAAACTGTACAATAACAATCAAATGTCAGGAAAATAAATACTTGGGCTGCAGGGGATGAGTCTACTGAATGTACAACACAGCATACAGAGTGCAGCGGTTAGGAGTATATATCGTAATGCCCCTTACATTACTGGTTGGTGGGAGTAAAAATGCCTGGTGACAGTTTGTGTGGGGGGAAAAAATGTTGGTTGGGGAAGGAAGCATTGGTGTCAGTGAGGGTTAGGGGGATAAAATGGAGGTCAGTAGGGGCCAAGAGGGTACCGTGGATGTCTGTGGGGGCCAGAGGGATAAACAGGGGGTCAGTCGGGAGCAGAAGAGTACCATGGTGGAGGCTTTAGGAGCACTGTAGAGGTCAGTGCAGGCTGGAGGCATACAGTAGTGGTCAGTGGGGGGATGATAGGGGACATTGGTGGTCTGTGGGTGCTGGAGGAGTACATTGGTGGATGTGAAGGCTGAAGTATTACATTAGTGGTTAGTTGGGGCTGGTGGAATACACTGGTGGTCACTGGGGTCAGACTGGTACTTTGGTGGTCAGTGGGGGTAATAGGTTAAACTGGTGGTCAGTGTGGGCTGGAGTCAGGGCCAGTGCTACCACTAGTCAAACTAGGGCGCACTGCTGCCTAGTGGCGCCGGACACTGGTTTCCCACCGTGTCTGCATGCTCGGCATGTAACTAACTTAGTCCCAAGTTGCTGCTCCGTCTGACTGGTGGTGTAATTATAGGCGCACCACAAAACTGAAACCAGCGCTAGAGGAAGCCAATGCTTGGTGTATAGCGCTGCCTCCTGTCACATGGGTAGGGTAAAGGGGATGGAGTCAATGGGGGTGTCAAAATTAGGTTTTGCCTAGGGTGTCAAAATTAGGTTTTGCCTAGGGTGTCAAAAATCCTTGCACCAGCCCTGGTTGGAGGAGTACATTGGTGCTTAGGGGGCACTTTCCTTGTAGTAGTCTGTGTTCCACAGCACTGCTCTCTGCCTCTACCTCATCCTTTCTGCCAGGACTTTGCAGAATCTGTCAGTAGGAGATCACTTCCCATACAGTAGGGTTGATATGATATTATACTCGTACAGGTACCTGGTCTTAGCTAAAATCTTAATGCTCTGCCATGTTTGATGTATGTCAGTTGCTAGTAGCTAGATTTCAAGAAGCATGGTATTACCAGCTTTAGAGTAAAAGGATATCACAAGTTATATGTCTGATCGCTAATTTGTATGACATTGGGGAAATGCAAAGTATGATATTAACCTGTTGGTGTGCAGATATAAAATAGGTGGTTTTAAAGAAATATGGTGATGCATGTATTGCATTATGATACAGCATTCACTGCTAACAGTGAGAAAAACAGCAGGTGACCCATATTTTTTTTTTCTTTATTCGGTGCAGCTGGTACGCTACAGTGCAGAGGGGCTCCTCCAATTAGGTCCCCTGGGCTCCACTGCCTTCTTACCAGATACAAAGTGTCTGATTGACGATGGGAAAGGAAGAACTCCAACATTGAAGAAATGTGATGACATACCAAGGCCAACCCAAAAGCTCTGGGATTTCACACAGGTAAGTGGCTGTTCACCATAAAGACACTAGTAGGTGTCATGGCAGGGCTTCAAAATCAGGAAAGTTGTTGATTGAAAAGTAAACGGTTTTATTTGTATCACATATACTGTATGTGGGTAGCATGACAAGAACAATAACACTGATTTCAATAAAGGAAGCACAAGATTACAGTATATAGGCAATTCACATTCCATATTTATTCACACCTTATACTTTATATGTACATTCTACAATAAACACAATGCATAATCAATGGTTTCATTTTCATCACATTTCTTTGAGCAAAAGTTGTGGAGTTTCTGTTAACTTAAAGAAGACCTGAACTGTGCAAGCAGAAGGCAAAGTAATAGTAGCCATTGTTGCCTTTGGTCTCTCTGCACTGTTGATCTTTTTCATATTCCATATTATAAATCCGATTGCCTCTCTGGGGATCAGGAAGGAATTTTTTCCCCTGCTGTAGCAAATTGGATCACGCTCTGCTGTTTTTTTTTTTTTTGTGCCTACCTCTGGATCAACTGTGGGTATGAAGGTGTGTGGGGCAGTCAATTTACGCAGCGCTTTACACATATATATTGAACATTCACATCAATCCCTGCCCTCAATGAGCTTACAATCTAAGATCCCTAACTTATATTAATACATACATACACTAGGGCCAATTTAGACTGGAGCCAATTAACCTACCAGCACCTCTATAGAGTACCCAGAGGAAACCCACGCAGGCACAGAGAGAACATGCAAATTCCAAACAGGTAGTGCCGTGGTAGGGATTCAAACTGATAACCCTAGTGCTACCAGGCCACTTAGCCACCATGCTTGAGCCTAAATAAGAATATGATAACTTTTAAAATGTTTTATACTAGGCCTTTACTTGTAAACACACAGACCAATACCAACATTAAAATTGTAACCAAAACCATCTGTTCAGTCTCTGTGCTCAAGCACCAAACGTCTGTACCAACCACCAGGTACCATAGCCATAATGAAGACAAATGTGGGTGACAATACCCCAATGAAGGTAAAGCCACTACAAAGGGAGAGAGAAGAGATATGAGCTTGATTAAGGACAGGAAGTAATAACAGTAAAAAAAAAAGAAAAAAAAAAAAACAGCAGAGAGGATCTGTACTTTATTATACTAATTCAATTAGGACTCTTCCAGACAGGCGGTAATGCTTACCACCCTCTGAAAAGTTTTCTGTGGTGGATTGCTTTTCAGAGGGCAGTGTTACAGGCATTCAGGAAGCCCTACTTTTGGCTTGCTTTGCAGTCCAGCCCCATTGCTCTTAATGGGCAAGTTTGACATGAGGTGCAGCCCAAGATAAAATTGCTGTGGCAAAATTTATTTTGCAGGTACAAACATTGTGGGCATGGCATGTGTACAGCCCTGTCAGGCTATAATGTTAGAATTCTGGTGGGTGGCCCCCAATGTAAAAGTGCTCTTAAAGGAGTTGTAAAGGGAAAAAAAAAATGTGCTTAAAATGTATGTCTGCAAGGTAGACATACAGGATAGTGTAATGATTCTGTTAAAAACGAGTAAATACCTATTAAATTCCTTCATCTATACCACCTCCGGCGTTCTAGTTTCTGTTCTCTCATTCACTTCCTGATTTGCGGCGCTCGTTCATGTAAGAACTACATTTCCCACTATGCATTGTGGCACGCCCAGTAATTCACACCTTCTTGAAGTCTCTGAGGCCTCGTACACACGATCAAATCTGTCCGCTGGAAACGGTCCGCTGGACCGTTTCAGCAGACAGATTCGATCGTGTGTACGGCCGAGCCGACGGATTTGGCCACCCGACAGATTTCAAAGCATGCTTTGAAATCTATCGGGTGGGAATCCATCTGCCCGACATGTCTGCTGGTTAGTACACTTACCAGCAGACATGTCGTCCCGCACCGCCGCCGAATGGATTCGGCGCATGCGCGGAAGTGTTTTACTTCCTGGTGCGGTGATGTGGCGGCGTCAACGTCACCGCCACGTCACCGACACGTCGGCGCGCTGTCTGCTGGCGGGGATTTTGGTTTGCTCGTGTGTACACGCGAGCAAACCAAAATCCCAGCAAACAGATTTGTTCAAATCTGTCGGATGGACAGATTTGAACAAATCTGTCTGCTCGTGTGTACGAGGCCTAACACGTAGAGAGCGTCCTGCCACACAGATGTAGTTCCCAGGAGGGGGCAAGCATGTTACTGACCACCGCAGTAAAGTCTCCCTTCGCGGTGGTGAGTACCAATCAGACAAGCAGGAAGTGAACAGAGAAGAAATAGAGCAACTTCTGAGCAAAAACGAACATTGAGGAAGTGAAAAGAGGAATGTCTGCAGGTACAGAATGCTTATTGTAAAATAAAAAAGGTTTTCCTTTGCAACCCCTTTAAGGAAGTTAACCATAAAGACAATACAGGAAAGCAAGGGGTTGGTTGTAGGTGGGGTAGTGACAAACCTCATGGAAACACTTTTTTAGCTCCGGTATCCACAGCACACTTCATCCAGATAAGTGACTTAAAACCAGAGTGTTGGTGTACTGAAAATGACAAGCTGCCAGCATTTTCCATTCTTTCACAATTTTTTCTTTGTCATATTTTTTTTTTTTTTTCTGTGCGCAATATTCGTTTATGGCGCACAGAAGAAACTCAGTACATTTGTTTGCTATGTAGATCCCTGCATAGATCATTGAGAACCACCAATGATTTTATATTCAGCACTGCCTCTGTCTTCTGGCCTTTTAAACAGCAGCAACAAACAGGCATTCTCTGATGACTGAGAGAAACAGACAGTAGAGGACCCCTATTATGATTACATTTTCAGCAATCGCATGTTCCATAATCTCTAGTCTTTACAACTGTGTTATTGTCAATGTGGGAAAACCCCCAGTGATCAATACAATTTCAGCATTTGCTAGTCTAATGTAGTCAGACAAATGAAACCCGATATCTGATTAGGAGCTCTGGGATCCAACACATCATCACTCTTTGCACATATTAATAAACAGGCCATATGTTCATTCACTAGGGTTTATTTAGCAGCAATATACAAATGTGCATTGACCATGCAACAGCCAGCACTTAGATCTGTAGGATCTAATGTACATAAAATCAAACGTCTTGCTGACATTTTTTACTTTCTGCTATAAAACATATCCAATAAATAATAAAAAAAATCTAATTTACAAACAAACCAATAAGCGTATATTGATTGGTTTGCCCAACAGTTATAGCATCTATAAAATAGGATATATATTTTAAGGCATTTTATTTTATTTATCTTTTTACTTGTAATGGTGTTGATCAGCGATTTTTAGCGGGACTGAAACATTGCGGCGGACAGATAGGACACCTAGCTGACACTTTTTTGGGAACCAGTGACATAATTACAGTAATCAGTGCTAAAAATATGCACTGACAGTATAAATGACACCAGGACGCCGCAAGGCTTAACTTCCTGATTCCTTCACTGAGGATGGCGGTGGGGGCAGCCAAGAGCCAATCAACTGATCAGCTTTGGTTGCCGACATTGCGGGCACCCTGGAAAGGTAAGTGTCCATATATTAAAATTTAGCAGCTGCAGTATTTGAAGCTGCTGGCTTTTAATATTTATTTTTAGGCGGACCTCTGCTTTAATGTCAGGGGCGATCAAGGGGTTAACAGTGTTCCCGCAGTGTGTATCTAACTGGGTGGGGGGTGGGTTCACTGCATGGACACTCTGATCTGTGTTCCTGATTAGCAGGAACACGAGATCAGATTTAGAGTGTCAATGCCTGACAGCATGGTGGTCTGTTGTTTACATCAGCAGACCACTGATCTTTCTGTAGCTAATCAGCACACGTCCCCCAGTGGCTATTAACAAATCAAGTACAGGTATGTGATTTTGCCTAAAAGAGAATAGTACAGTATATGTATGGCAGGCGGTCGGAAAGTGGTTAAACTAACAAGTTGAAGGTAAATGTAAGGGAAATTGAACAAGAAAATTGTATAAAGCCTTAGCTTTTGAGTCAAGTACATTTTCTGATAGGAGTGTTTGGCGCCTTTCTTGCTCAAAGCAAAAGATTGAATTGTGTTGAAGTTCAATGCTTGGCTTGGGTAGAAAAATAAAAAACATCCGCCTTATAAATATGCCTGTTCCACAAAGATATTCAATTACAACACATGCCAAAGTAGTGCATATATTACATAAACATACAGTAACTCTATTGTCTGAGCATCTCTTTCCTAAATTCTGTTCCATAAGCATTGATTGCAAACTTATATCTAAGGAAAATTGCAAAATTGTGTGGCCATTGGTTAGTGATACCCAGGGTTAGTTTTTCCACAGGTTTGGCAAACCCTGTTTGAAATTTGGAGAATCTGATGGGGGGGGGGGGGGGAATCTCAATGAATTCTATATGGGCTGATTCTGAAATTAAATTCTATCCATTTTTACAACTAGTTGAATGAATGAATGAAAAACTTGTATAGCGCTACAAATGCGAACTGAATCGCCTCAAGGCACTTGGTATCCATTTCCTTCTAATTTGGCCTTCAGAATAGGTGGGTCTTGAGTTTTTTTTCTGAAGGCCTGGTGATTAATTTCTGTTCGGATATTGGTTGGCAATGCACTCCACAGTCGGGGTCCTTGGACTGCAAATGTTTGTTCTCTTTTGGTCTTGTAACGGGCCTTGGGGATTTGAAGTAGATTTTGGTTAGTTGATCGGAGAATGCGATTGGGGTTGTGGTATTTTATTTTCTCACATAAATATTGGAGAGCGATTCCTTGTACACATTTGTGCATCAGGCAGAGGGCTTTAAATGTGATCCGGTCCTTCACGGCCAGCCAGTGAAGGGACCTGAGGGAGTGATTGATTCCCAGGGGTTTTTTTCTGTTACAAGTCGTGCCGCCGTATTCTGGACGAATTGTAGACGACTAACCTGGTTTGATGAAGCTGTTCCTGTTCCAGCTTTGACTGGTAGATAGAATTGGCCAGTAGTTTGCTGAGGCTGCCCCTGTTCTCACTGATAGAAAACCATTCTGCCACTGACCAATTTCTAAAACCTATCATTAACTGGTTAAGGACCGCCGCATGTACATTTACGTCGGCAGAATGGCACGGACAGGCACATTGGCGTACCTGTACTTCCCTGCCTAGACGTGGGTCGGGGGTCCGATCGGGACCCCCCCCCGGTACTTGCGGCGGTCCCCGTGGCTGCAGGAGCGATCCGGGATGAGGGGGCGGCTGTTCGTTTTTGTCTGCCCCCTCCGGATCGCTCCCAGTCAATCCGCTCACTCCCTGCTCTGCACTTCCTCTGCCTGTATAATGTAAACACAGGCAGAGGAAGTGATGTCAGCTCTCCTCTCGGCGGTATTTTCAATCCGCCGAGAGGAGAAAAGACATCACAAGTAAGTCGCACCAACACTACACTGACACCACACACATAGGCACATTAACCCCTTCCGTTCACCCCCCCCAGCCCCCTGTCACACTGTCACTGATTGCAGTGATCATATATTTACTGATCACTGCATTTAGTGTCAGTGTGACAGTTACTGTGACAGGCAGTTAGTATTAGGTCCAGGGTAGCCCCCTACCCCCCCTAATAAAGTTTTTAACCCCTTGATCACGACCCTAGTTAACCCTTTCACCCCCTATTGCCAGTGTCACTAAGCGATCATTTTTCTGATCGCTGTATTAGTATCACTGTTGCCGCTAGGTAGCTAGTTTTTTTTTTTATTGTGATTTTTTTTTTTTTTTTACTAAAGACATGTGGCTGAATACATTTTGACCTAAATGTTTGACTAACATTTAGTTTATTAGATTTTTTTTATAACAAAAAGTAGAAAATATCTTTTTTTTTCTAAAATTTCATTTTTTTTCCATTTATATCGCAGAAACAATCAAATACCATAAAAAGAAAGCTCTATTTCTGGGAGGAAAAGGACACAAATTTTGTTTGGGAGCCACGTCGCACGACCGCGCAATTGTCTGTTAAAGCGACGCAGTGCCGAATTGTAAAAACACCTTTGGGCATTTAGCAGCATATTGGTCTGGGGCTTAAGTGGTTAAAGATTAGGAGGCTGCAGATGATACAGCAGTGTAAAATTAGCCAGCAGTGGGAAATTTTTAATAGGGGAAACCAGTACAGGTCTTCTACATGAATTACAAGACTTCAGATGATACAGCAGTGCAGGGTGGCCCGTTCCAATAAAGGCACATGGACGCCCCCCCTATCTATGCATTCGGCCCCTTTCAAGACACTAGGCACATGAATTACAGTAGGGGGATTGTTTTTTGAAGCACCTGATTAGAGCCAGAGGCTCTAAGTGGCTTCAAAAAAGGGTAGGCTCGGGGCGCAGAGAATGTGAACAGAGCCCACCCAGGTGTGTTACAACAGCAAATGAATATTCACTATTGTAACACTGATCCTTTACCAAATCAGGAAGCGTTTTTTTAGACCCATCACCCAATTGGCTGAAAGGACAAGCGTTCCTATTGGATGCCTAGGAAGAGGAGCATGCTGGAAGCCACTGCAATGGAGGAGAGGACACAAGCTGCTACCCACCTAGATGGGGTAAGTGCTGGACCGACCATCAGACATCAGGGGGGAGGTGCTGCCAGCCTCCTGGGGGGGTTGGTGGTTGTTTGCCACCCCCCCCCCCAAAAAAAAAAACACCAGCAGCCAGTTTTAATGAGCAAGGCTAGGCCCAGGTTTACTCGAGACATATATCACTGGCTGGGGGTTTTACTACAATAATTAAAATACAGTAGAGAAGTAGAAGGTATAGCAGTGGTAAATTGAGCAGAAGGGCAGTTTTAATCTGTCTAAATTCTATTTTCACTATGGTGAAAATAGATGTGGTGAATGTGAGTGTTTTAGTGTGAGGTGGTTTAGATGCACACTGCTCTTGCACTTTTTTTTTCCATCAATGAAGTTGCATGCAGCAAACTAAAGGCAGCTTCAAGAAAAGATAGTCAAAACCAAGTAAAAGCTGCCCTTTACACACCCCAAACTTATCAACATAATTTAAAAATGTAAAAAAAAAAAAAACACAAAGGAAATTAAGACCGCCCAAAAATACTACTCCTAAAACAAAAACCTGCTTTTTTTTGTTTTATATGGGATAGCAGACAAAAGTGATCTCCGACCTTCAATAACCCACAAAATAAAATTAAAAACAAAAACCTTTATCAGCGCTCCCCCTATTTTCCATACAGCTTTTTCCATAAAGCAGCTCCAATAAACTAACATGATGGTTGCTTTTTGCCCACACCGTCTTTTAAAATGTAGGGGTTGAGTTATTCAAAGCCCTTATCAGCCCTTCCAAGCTGCAGGCCAAAGTTCAAAGGCCATGCAGTGCGGTATGTGTTTTTTTTTTTTTTTTTTTTTTTTTAATTATGCCATAAAATTCTCCAGGGCCGCAAATCTTTAAACCGACAGGATTAGCCCCCATGGTAACAGCAAACCAAAGCATTCTTCTTATTAGAGTACAGATGTCAAGCCTTTTTGAAGACTACTTAAAATAATTAAAACATTTCCATATCTTCATACATTAATGCACTGCATGTAACTAACCGCTGGTAGTATGAAATTAATAAATCACCCTGTGCATATAAGGCACAATATGTAACTGTCTAACCAAAAAAAAAACAAGACTGAGGGAATTTTTACTTGACCAAGCCCATCACTATAATATGTAAGTGGAGATTAATTTTAAATGTTACAGAATAGAATTTATATTTTATAAAAATATACTGACACCATTGCATCCTATTTGATTGGTGCAATTATGCATCGCCCCTTTTTTTGCCCACAAGTTGATTGCTAGGGTATGGTCCAGGGTCCTACCAACACCAGTTCAGGAGTGGATAACCACCATCAATCTTGCATTGCCTTATAAGAAAGTCATTTACGTATACCCATAAAGCTTGGAGCTTGCCCAGGTAAATATTATAAGATATGAGATAGGTGGCTAGATCAAGCTTTTAACGGCATCAGTAATGATGTTGAGAATGCATAAGTGCTAACTATAAAAGTTCATTGCTTTCTTTTCTTTATGTATACACTGCAAATACTGTTCTGTATTTTCTATTACTTATCTGTACTTTACATTTTGGAATATACTGTACATATGTAACACTAGTTTTGGCAACCTTTGCTGAGTGTAAAGCCTCATACACACAACCGGTTTTCCCGGCAGGAAAACAGACAGGGGTGCTTTTGGCTGGGAAAACCAGACGTGTGTATGCGTCCTCGCTGTTTTCCCGTCAGGAAAACAGCTGGGAATCCCAACGGGAAAATAGAGAACCTGCTCTCTATTTTCCCACCGGGATTCCCGGCATTTTTTTTCCCCACCAGATCTACTACTTTCCTATAGGAAACACTGCGAGGCAGTGCTGATGGAGCATACACACGGCCGGTATTCCCAGCCAAAGCTCCATGGCAGTTTTCCTGCCGGGTTCTCGGCTTACCCCTCGGTTTTCTTGGCTGACTTTTTACCGCCGAGAAAACCGAGCGTGTGTACAGGGCTTAACACATGGTTGGATTTCATGTTGCAAGATAATCTTGGGTCTCTTACTCCTTATGGCTATTTGGCTTGTTTCACATGGGTACCTTTCCCAGTTTTGTTTTGCTTTGTGATACTATACTATGTTCAATGCATTATACGTCTCTCTTTTTATTTAAAAAAGAGTTTAATTGATTAAAAAAAGTCATGCACCACCCCACACAGCTCCCTTGTGAGGCTCCCTCATTTGTAAAGCACATGTGGTTTTAGAATAAGCTGTTGTCTGATTTTTCCTTTATTCAGACTGTAAAACATAAAACGATATATTAGAAGTACATACAATACATACAATATTTGTTTTGTCTTTTATGCAGAATAGCCCTATCGTCAGCAGAGACACAGGTCGTTGCCTGGAGGTGGAGATGTCAAAGGACGCTAACTTTGGACTAAGACTGGTGGTCCAGAGGTGTTCAGGACAGAAATGGATTATAAGAAACTGGATAAAACATGGACGAAATTGATATCTATATTATGAAGAGGTACTCAACCCAGACCTGGAATACACATAAAGAAATGCCTTCTTGGTTCCACAAGGAAAGGGGACATTCCCTACCATCTGCTCATAGACCACTGAACATAACATGATAATAGTCCTTCCACCTGGTGGATTGACTGTCATGGATCTTGTGTGGATACATCAAACAGTTGAGTCAGACGGAGCCCTTTGAAAATAGAGATTTATATGACGAGAAGAATCTAAGCTTGTACTTTGGGAGGATAGCATGGAAAGGATTCTTACTGCTGGTAGATTTTGTGTTACAGACTGGTGCACAACTCCTACAATGAATTATCATGTGCCTTTTTAAATTGTACTTCCTACACAAGAGAACAGGACATCCCTCACATTAGCATGTGTGATTATTTGTGCTAAATTATATGTAAATAAAATGCAAATGCAAGGCAGCAATAATCACCAGTGGGCAAGGAGCCTGTTTCCTGGTAATGGAAGAAGGTCAGCAAAAAGGTCTGACGTGTCTTTAATGCAGATACTGTTCAAAACAAATAGACAACAATAGTTTCCTAAAATACTAAAACGTATAAACGTCCACGAATAAAAAGAAAACAAACAGCTTTCTACTATTAGATGAAACTTAAACAGAATAAGTGGCATTTACTATGTTCCTTTCCTGTATCTCTACAGTTTTTAAACATCAGTATCACTCTACTCCGTGTCTCTAGGTGCAGGTCCTTAATTTAGTCATCAGTGTTGTGCCACATGAAAGCTCAATCAATATTCAACTGACACAATAATTGATGCACTAGGGATAAAGAATAAGCTTCAATTAGTATATTAACATCAATTAGCATGTCTCATGGAAACTATTTTGGTATAGACAAAAAGGAAATATACAAAAAAAAGGTAATTTAATAAACTCTCTGAATATGATGTCTGAGTTTTAATAAACGCAGATATTACCTTGATTAAAATATTTTTTGGTTTAAAAAAAAAAGCATTAAAGGGTGCTTTTTTAGATTTTACTATACAGATGATAAAAAAGTGTATTTTCAGTCTCTTTTACACTTGTCCAATGGAGATTATTGTGTGATCATTAGGGGGAAAAAAGCATTTTTCACTTTTCTGGAGATAAAGTTGTAATTCACACTGCCTGGACTGGTATATGAATTGCCGGAGAGGGCATTTTAAAACAAAATGTTATTTGGGTTACCCTTTCCATCCCTGAAACTCTTCAAATAATTAAAATATCTACCGGAGATTGTGTCCTGACAAAATTTATTTAGTTAAGGGTACAGATGACTTACTAAGTGTGTTTGGGAAAGGAATGATCTCATGGCAGTGATTATTCTACCTGGCTAAAAGGAGGACTCAGGTGGCATACGATAACATCACAACAATTTTTTAGCCAAAGCTGTGGGTTTTTAAATGGCTCCAGGGTGGTCTGGCAGAATATTGTGTTATTGCACCTGTCATGCACTATAAAAAGAGTCTACAACTGGTCTAAAACAGCCTGAGTAACATCTGAAGGGTAGTGTATGGTTATCTGTACATATTCTCCTCATGATAACAACTGTAATCAATCGACCTCATAAATATGTAAATATGCCCACAACATGGCAATTTTTACGCAGACATGTACAAAGATGGGGAAATAAAACAACCCTTTGAAGCCTTTGATGCGCCAGGATCACAAAGACCCATATTTCAAGGTACTCATGTTTCCAGAACTTTAGCTTTTACTGAAATGTTAATTTGCTGAATGTTTTAAAGTGTGATTTCTGTACATTTCCAGATGAATGATTTTGAGCAAAGATTACTGACCAATCCTTACAGTGATGTAGTCTGGATTTCTTAAAGGAAATATGTCAATTGGAGAAAATCATAGGAGAATCATAGCTACTGTATGTGGTATTTTACTGCTGCTATCAGTTTATAAAGCATTTTTTATGGATATAATACACAGAGGCTGATTTGCTAAAGGATTTGAGAATGTTTACAGAATACATTGTGTGAATATTCACTTCAATTTGCAATTGTGCAGGTGAAATAAATAAACAAGTATTTTCTTTTCACATGATTGAATAATTGAAGCAAATATATTTTATTGTGTGAATACTCTCAATTCATTTAGTACGTCAGCATCATAAAGCTTAATTTGGGTTTTATGGAGCAGTATACACAAGTATTTGTTACACATTTACCCTGACCATGTGTTTTGCTTTGTGTCTATTAAGGTTACTTTGCGGTATAAGCAAGGAAGCATAAGAAAAAAACCTCTGTGGTGTAATAAATGTTTGCTTTACAGAAAGGCTGCACATACAATTGCAGAAAAAAAATATATGATATACACATTTTAAACTCTAAGGTGAAATTTTAAAGGCAGCCGTACAAATACATCAAAGATTAAACATAACTTTTAAATTTCTTGTTATTTTAAAGAATCTTTATGAAATTTTTGATAAAATATATAATGATAAATAAAATATAAGATTTCATCCAAATTCCTAATTGAATCACCAAATCCCAAGAGAGATGTGGTAGGGACCATACCCCCTTCTCATAACCAGCATCTAATGGCCTATGTTTCAGTTGAGCCCTTTTATTGTGTGTAATCGTATCAAATTAATTAAAAAAATGGCATTGTATTTGCAGTCTCCAGCGTCTTTAAAGACCGCAAATGCACAACACGATGACAGCATACGCAGCTGTGTCACTTCCTGATCCCCAGAATGTTACTTCCCGACACCGGCGCTGCGCCATATTGGAGACCACTGCTGACACACATAACCCGTGCTCTTCTACATCAGATAGCTGAGCAGGGAGGGCATATCCCACAGACTGCCCAGACTGGCATCCATCTCTGGTTTAACTTTGATCTATTTGTAAGGTTGTCTTTAAAATCCCATCTTATATGTTTAAATGTGTATAACATGTATGATTTCGGGATGATGGCAAACACACCCTCATGTAAAATGTATGTGATAGGCATACACTAAACAGTTACTTATCTTGAGTCTTTCTTTATAATGCAGGCATCTTCCAGGATCCATTATCTTATTCCAAACTGTGTCTTGCTTCTCTGAAGTCCTGCAAACAACTGTTACTTTTTATCTTACTACATGGCTTGTTCAAGTCCTTTTCCCTCACTTCCTGCCCACATCTTTTCCTGTAGCCGCATTCCCTGTCCTGAGCTCATGAACCAGTCCAACAAATTAATCTCCATATCGTAGGGGAGGCCTAGCTTCAATACATGGCCTTAAAATGTTTTTTCCATATTTATGCCATAAAAAGCACTAAAATATCCATAGCAACAAACCACGCAAGTCAGTGTATATGCATCCACGCCTGGTTTGAAACCAACTTCAAACTGATCTCAATATGTTTCATTCTGCCCCTTGGAGCTTAGTCGTGGTCTCCATGACTAAACTCCAAGGGGCAGAGCGAAATACGTTGGGTGCGTGGCCTGGTCGGAGTCTGGACTGAGGCTGCCATATACTATTCACGTGCCATTGATGTGCAGCTTATGGATTTTTCTCTTTGATACTGTTGCAGCTCTTATTCGGGATGAGCCCCTTTTCCAGCGGGCACTCTCAGAGGTCTAGCGTAGACCTTACCTCCCACCTAAACGGCACCACAATATCTTTTATATGGTCACATGAATTGCAAGTACTATGCTGCAGCTCCTTATCATTTTTGTAAATAGAAGTAGGTGTAATAGTAATAGTAGTGATATACAATTACCTGATATTTGTTCGGTACCACATGCCATGGTAACTTTTTACAAAATAGACCAAAATGCACACAAAAATGTAACCCATATATAGCAGAACCATGCTTACATCAAGGTTTCGGATGCCACATGTACAACAGTTTATGCAAAGATTTAATAGGGATGCAAACTTATTCTGTTAATCGGCAATGTATACAGGTGTAGCACTTACTCCCTAAGGAGCTGCTGAATATTTTTGAGTCCATGGCTATAATGGGAAATGCAGAACAGATGCGAGCACCAGTCACTTTAGTATTTTTTTCAATGCTTTAATAAAAATAACTTTGAAGTAGCAGTAGGATAGAGGGTTAGGGGAGGTTGTAGATACCTTTAGCAGATCACTGATGGATTCCTCAGATCCAAGGGACAAAACAGCTTTCGTTCAGAAGATCTTGGTTACCCGGATAGGCCTCTCACACAGACCTAGCAGCTGGTAGGGTTTCTCTGGATAAGCCTCTCTCACAGGACAGGCGATGAGTGGAACTCCTGGATAATCCTGTCCCACAGGATTTTGTAGCCAGTAGTTAGTAAATTGTAGAACAGCTTCACAGTACCAGAACCTTTAAGCTATCCGGCAGTACTGTGAAGGTAGATTAGCTTAGGTGTGTCCTTCATCCTGATTCTCTCCAGCAAAGAGTCCTCCCCTGGATATCCTCAGCTTGGCTTGGCTTCTTCCACGCAGGCAAGACAGCCTAGGACCACCTCAGGATTAGTAGGCCCCAGACAAGCTTCTGGGCCTACTTGCAGAACATGCAGCAACACAGCCTCGGACCAGAAGGGCCCCGAGGTAGAGAGAGAGCTAGCACATGGCATCTGTCCCAAAAATACCCTCTCCCAGAATGCACAGCGGCCAAGAACCTCCTACTGGGCTGTCTCTGGAAAAAGAATATTCATTGCAGCTTAACTGTGTTGTAATTCTCATGCTGGCCTGTGGTACCAGTGACAATTACTGGCAACAGTGAGAAATGGCACAACTCAGTCAAATTTGAGACAGAAGCCAAATAAACTTTGTACAATCAATCTGAGCTGTTTACAGCTTAGCCAGAAAACTAATTTTACAACATAGCCCCTATTCTTTAGGAACAGGGCACTACACAGGTTATGCAGATTCATGTGGCTAATAAATTACGTTACTAAAATGTACTTCTACCTAAAACTTGTGGAAGAATTAGAACTCCTTTAAGGTCTTACTGCAGTCAGAGACTTCAATGGAGTGATTCATTCCTGTTTGGTAAAAAGGATAGAAAGTGAGGGGACATTTCTCTAACTGGAACACATACAGAATTATTGCTATATGCAAGAATTTGAATAAATGAAACTGATTCATTCAGTTTGTTTTGTTATGATAAGCTGTGATTGGCCAGAGCCAATGACATGGTACAGATGGGCTGTGATTGGCCCAGTCTGCACCATGTGATCACACTGACCAATCACAGCTAGCAACACAATTGTATACAATGGATTGCTTGAAAGGAAGCGATTAATTGTTTACAACTGCCATGTGACCTGGTGTGATTGGTTACAGTGGTCACATAGTAACAGCAGGTGGCCAGTAGGGATGAGCTTCATGTTCGAGTCGAGCCCATGTTCGACTCGAACATCGGCTGTTCGACCGTTCGCCGAAAATCGAACAAAACGGGTCATTCGTGCCAAATTCGAGTGACGCGCCACGACCCATAATTCACTGCAGCATTGCGCGCTGATGATAGGCCAAGCATGCACTATGAGCCGCATGCTTGGCCTATCACAGCACGCAAAAAACGGAGAGCCATAATTGGCCAAAGCCATGGTGGCTTTGGCCAATTATGGCTCAGGGCTTTAGCACACGCCCCACACTATAAAAGGCCACCTGCAGGGCGGCCACATGTAGTGTGTTCCGGGCTTGTTACAGATCAGACAGAGAGAGAGAGATTGTCTTTTTTTCTAGCTAGATAGAGCAGGCAGGCTAGTCATTTAAATTTACAGTGTGTAGAGGATATATATACATCCCAGGAGTTGTACATATATTTATACACTGTATAGTTTAGTTAGTTTAGTTCTTCCTAATCTGTCAGGCAGTTGATTGTGCTTGCTGCAGTGTTCTCACGTGTTGTATTGCCCGTGTTCTCAGTGCACCTAAACCAACTTGGTGTATAGTGCAAGTGTGCTCATTACTTTGCAACTAAACCCACTTGGTGCATAGTGTAAGTGTGCTCATTACTTTGCAACTAAACCCACTTGGTGCATAGTGCAAGTGTGCTCATTGCTTTGAAACTAAACCCACTTGGTGGTACATAGTGCAAGTGTGCTCATTACTTTGCAACTAAAGCCACTTGGTGGTGCATAGTGCAAGTGTGCTCATTGCTTTGCAACTAAAGCCACTTGGTGCATAGTGCAAGTGTGCTCATTACTTTGCAACTAAAACATAGTGCAAGTGTGCTCATTGCTTTGCAACTAAACCCACTTGATGGTGCATAGTGCAAGTGTGCTCATTACTTTGCAACTAAACCCACTTGGTGGTGCATAGTGCAAGTGTGCTCATTACTTTGCAACTAACCCACTTGGTGGTGCATAGTGCAAGTGTGCTCATTGCTTTGCAACTAAACCCACTTGGTGCATAGTGCAAGTGTGTTCATTGCTTTGCAACTAAACCCACTTGATGCATAGTGCAAGTGTGCTCATTACTTTGCAACTAAAACCACTTGAAGGCATAGTGCAAGTGTGCTCATTACTTTGCAACTAAACCCACTTGGTGGTGCATAGTGCAAGTGTGCTCATTACTTTGCACATAAAGCTACTTGTTGTGTACTGCATGTGTTCTCTGCAGTTTGCACCAAAAGCTACAAGGTGTGTGTACTGCCTTTGACATTATAATGTCTGGAAGGGCATCAAGGAGAGGCAGAGAGTCACGAGGGCAAGCAGGCTCTGCATCTACAAGGGAACAGTGCTGGTTGTGGACACGGTGCACCCTCATCAGCAAGTGGCCGTGTGACACGCTCGTCCTTGTTTTCGGCAGCTGGCCATGTTGAGCCGCAACATGCCAAAGACTTGGTAGTGTGGATGACCAAGCCATCCTCCTTCTCCTCATCCTCTCTCACCCATGCTCAGGGTACTTTGTCTGTCAAAGTAGCTGCCAAGGCGTCCTCTTCCCTCTGCTCAATGGCATCACTTACTTCTTCCCTAGTCCCACCATGTCCTCCTGAGGAGTCCCATGAACTGTTTGAACACAGTGTTGGGTACATGCTGCATGAAGATGTGCAGTGTTTTGAAGGCTCCGATGATGGAACACAGATAGAGGAAGGCAGTATTGTAAGCCCAGAGAGAGGGGGTGCCCAAGAAGGACAGCCATCTGGCAGTCATCTTCTCTCAGTTGCGGCATACTGCCAGGTTTTCGACAGTGATGAGGAGGGAGGGGATGATGAGGTCACTGACTCTACGTGGGTGCCTGATAGGAGAGAGGGGGAGGAGGAGGAGGCTGAGGCACAGGCACACCTCCAAAGAGGCAGGATGCCCTCCAGGGGACAGCTTAAGGGCACACCAACTGCATTACATCACAGAGTTACGCCTGTGCAGGGCACTGCTGTGTCTCAGCGTTGCTGCAAAAGTTCTTTGGTGTGGGCCTTTTTTGAGACATGTGCATTGGATCGCACCGTTGCTATTTGCAACGTATGTCCCAAGCGTATCTCGCGTGGACAAAACATCAACCGCTTGGGCACCACATGCTTGACCAGACATATCAACCTGCTATGCAGTTCGTTGGCAAGCATACCTGAAAGTCCCACACCAAAGAACAAAGCGGACCTCCCTTGCCCTTCATCAGCTGGGATCCCCAACCCCACTATACCATCAGTCCTCTCTGAAGCCTGCACTGATAGGACCGAAGGTGTAGAATTAGGTGTGTCACAACCTAGTAGTACATGCCGGCAATCTACTATCGGTACACCGATGGCAGATTGTACCAGACAAATTTCCCTGCCCCAGCTGCTGCAGCGCCGAAAGAAGTACTCTCTCAGCCATCCACATGCCCAGCGGTTGATTGCTAGCTTAGCGAAATTGCTAGCACTTCAACTGCTGCCTTTTCAGTTGGTAGATTCTGCCCCCTTCCGTGAGTTTGTGGAATGTGCGGTACCTCAGTGGCAAGTTCCCAAAAAGCCACTTTTTCTCACGGAAGGCGATTTCGGCTCTCTACCGCCATGTGGAAGGCAATGTCCATGCCTCGCTGGACAGGGTGGTCAGTGGTAAGGTGCATATTACCGCTGACTCATGGTCCAGCAGGCATGGAAAGGGATGTTACCTCTCTTTCACGGCGCATTGGGTGACTCTGCTGGCAGCTGGGAAGGACGCAGGGCAAGATACAGTAGTGTTGGAGGTTGTTCCGCCACCACGCCTCCAAAACACTACTACTGGTTGTGACACACCTCTCTCCTCCACCCCCTCCTTTTCTTCTTCCTCTGTGGCCTCTTCCTGTGCTGATGTGTCCTCAGAACCAGCCGTGCTTCCTAGGCGTACAAGGGGCTACGCAGGAATGCAGGCAAAGACATGCCATGCGGTGCTAGAGCTGGTGTGCTTGGGAGACAGGAGCCACACTGGGGCAGAGGTTCTGTTAGCTCTGCAGGGGCAGGCTCAGAGGTGGTTGGCGCCATGCCAGCTTAAGCCGGGAATGGTGGTTAGCGACAATGGCACCAACCTCCTCTCTGCCCTGCGACAGGGACAACTGACCCATGTGCCCGGGTTTTGCTCATGTTCTGAATTTGGTGGTGCAGTGGTTCTTGGGCAGGTACACAGGCTTACAGGATGTCCTGAAGCAGGCCAGGAAAGTCTGTGTGCATTTCAGAAGGTCATATAATGCCACTGCTTAGCTAACAGACCTCCAAAGGGAATACAACCTTCCCAAGAACCGCCTAATCTGTGACATGCCCACCAGATGGAACTCTACATTGGCCATGCTGCAGCGGCTGCACACGCAGCAGAGGGCCATCAATAAGTACCTGTGCCAATATGCCATTAGAACTGGGTCAGGGAAGCTTGTTTTTTTTCCCCACGCCAGTGGGCCTTGATCAGGGAGGATGGTGAGCAGTGACAGTGCATGCATCAGTAAGACTGTCCCTCTTATTCACATGTTGGAGCACACGCTACGTGGAATAATGGACAGGGCCCTTGAGGCAGAACAGAGGGAGGAAGAGGAGGACTTCCTTACCTCTCAAGGCCCCCTTTATCCAGACAGTGGTCCTGCTTGCCCACCTAGCACACAGGAAGAGGACGAGGAGGAGGAGGAGGAGGAGGATTGTATCAGCAGCATGGAGGTGGAGCTTTTGACTCAACATCAGCAGCAGTCTTCAAGGAATCAATTACAGTCCCAAGGAACCCATGGACTTTTACGTGGCTGGGATGGGGTGGCTGCGGATCCTGTCGTCCTCAGTGACCCAGAGGACTGTGCCCCGAATGCCTTAGCAAACCTATGGCACGTGGCCTCCCTGATCCTGCAAAACCTGCATAAGGATCCTCGTATTCGTGCTATCAAGGAGAGGGATCATTACTGGCTGGCAACTTTCCTTGATCCACGTTACAAGGGTAAGGTTGCGGACCTTATCTTGCCATCGCAGAGGGAGCAGAAGATAAAACATCTTCGGGAGGCCTTGCAGAAAGTCTGTGCAACGCGTTCCCAGAACCTCCTGGACAACGTGTTGCTGAGGCTTCGGTGAGTCACAGAAGGAGCGGTGGAGAAGGTGGCCATCTGACCGATGCGTTCAGACAATTTTTTAGTCCGCAACCCCAAGGTATGACCGGTTCCAGCAACCATCATCAGCATCTGTTTTACATGGTGTGGGAATACCTAGGGGCAAGATCAGACTTGGACACCTTCCCCACCGAAAATCCTCTGGCTTACTGGGTCTTGAGGATGAATCAATTTTGATTCAGTAGCTCAATTGTGTACTGTGCAAGGCCAGAGCTTGCACAGTATACAATTGAGCTACTGGCTTGTCCTGCATCCAGCGTTCTTTCAGTGCTGCTGGAGGCTTTGTGGCCGATCACAGGGTCCACCTCTCCACTGACTCCGTCGATCGACTGACCTTCATAAAAATGAATCAGGCTTGGATCACCACCAGCTACCAAGCACCTGATGCTGATGTAACTGAATAATATTTTTCAAATATCAGATCCCTTGGAGACTGCCTATGCTGATGCTGAGTGACTATCATGTTCTGCTGACTGAATATCCTTCTCCTTCTTAATGATCTTGCTGATAGCTTGTAAGAACATTGTCGGTTCTGGGCACCGCCACCAGTGGCTAAGGCCCAATTTTTCTGCCCCTGTTTAACAGGGGCCTGTAATTTACAATTTTTGATGCAATAGTTTGCAGCAGGCTCTTTGCTGCGCTACAACTAGAGTATCTGTGGGGGTTGCAGTGTTGTGGCACCAGCACCAGTGCCTAAGTCCCAATTTTTGTGCCCCTGTTCAACAGGGGCGTGTAATTACAATTCTTGATCTAATATTTCACAGCAGGGCGTTCCAGCGGCCACCAAGACTAACTGTGAGGGGTTGCAGTGTTGTCGCAACACCAACACATAGGGCCCAAATTTCTGCAGAATATATACGGCAGACCCCTACTTTAAATCATCCAAATTACAAACGTCTCCTACTTGCAAACGGAAGAAGACAACAGGAAGTGAGAGGAAATCTACCCCTAGGAAGGGAAATTGTCTTCTGTAAAAGGTGTCTCCTGTCCACTGCTTTATCACAATCCTTGTTTCACAATTTTTTTTTATTTTTTTCAGAAAATCATTTGTCTTTGGGACAGAAAATTAGGTGCAATCTTCTGAACAGATGCACACAGACAGCAAAACAAATGTTACAGGGGTGATAACCCTTCTCTATGTTTTCAGAAAAGCTTAAAAAATTCTATGGCTGAAGCTACACTTTAAAGAATTACCCGTTGAAAATTACAAACAGATTCTACTTAACAACAAACCTACAGTCTCTGTCTTGTTTGCACCACCTGTATACTGCTGTTCAAAGTATTTAGAGCCAAAGGGGCTTGTAATGACCTGGGGGAGGGGGGCAGGGAAACCCATGCTATTTTAATCAGTGATTTTCATCCATATTGCAGGGACCGAACATTACATTAAAGCCACAAGCAGTTTTAAATTACCTTTTTCTTATAGTAATCTCATTTTGTGCAGGGACAGTTCTAAACACATGCCACTACTATAGACACCCAGCAGGTACGATATTTAAAGGAATTTTTCTTTTTTTTTTCACTTTAAGCAGCATTTAAGCATCATCATCATGCTCCAGAAAAAACTACAATTTTTAAAACTTTTTTTTCCATTGATACATGTTCCCTGGGGCAAGACCCGGGTTCTCAAAGACGTTTTCCGACAATAACTTGCATATGGAGCATTAAAATTAGCACTTTTGAATTTGAACGCTCGAGTCCCATTGACGTCAATGGGGTTCTAAATGTTCGTGCGAACGGTCGGTCCGTTCGAAGGTTCTGGTGCGAACCGGGGGTGTTCAGCTCATGCCTAGTGGTCAGTACAGTGATCAGTTATCAGCTGTGTTTGCTTGTCAGCAGTAATGTGATCTGAGCTCCTCATGTGCCGTGGTGAATAGCCCAGCCATTCAAGCAGCAGCAGATCCAAAAAAAGGAAGACTGGGCGAATATGGAAGTGCTGAGGGAGCTGTCACAGCATTGCACTGGAGGGCTTCATAAACAGGTAAGTCTGTCTTAATGTGCTAGTATGCGGTCTTCTTTATTTTTAGGAAACAAGTTTACTATCACTTTAACAACTAGTGAATATCTGGTTGTTAAGGAGCAGGCATTTGCTGTATCCTTAACAACCATGACTCATCTGCTGCCAGCATGATTCCCTGCTGACAGCAGAATCTAAACAAAAGAAAAGCTGGCATTAAAAAATTAACTAAAAAAAAAAAGGACGGGGGGCCTCCCTCTCCTGAACTATACCAGGCCACATGCCCTAAACATGGGGGGTGCTTTGGGGTCCACTTCCCCAGATCCCAGCCTCCCCATGTGAATATATATGGGGCACATAGCAAGTATACCACTGTATAAACTGAGGGTCAGGATCACCCTGTGATGTCACTGGGTGACCCCGCCCCTTGTGAAATCATCAACTGGGGCATGCTGGGTCAATGACGATGTCACAAGGGGCTCCACCCCTCCATTTAGTTGGCGGCGAATGGGAAGCAGAATTGTAAGTCGGCAGGAGTCGGGTGCGAACCTTTTTTTTTTTTTGTGTGCGGATCGGCATTCATCATAATTGACACTGGATCTTTTAATGACGGGTGTTTATTTTGTTTTTTCCTTTTTTTTTTTAAACTTGTCAAAAACTGACTTTATTTACTATGTACCCAATATTCATTCCCATAATGAAGCCAAGATCTGGAGCCCCCTTTTTAAAGGTGGCTTTCAGATTGCAATAAATCACCCCCCCCCCCCCAACTTCGGAGCCAGGGTTATCAACATCATCCTCCTCAAATCACCCCCGATGTTGAGGGCATGTAGCCTGGAATTGTTCAGAAGGTCGGCGCTTGCTCATCCCCCCTTTTTCATGACCTGCATGCTCAGTTATGGGTCTGGCATGAATTTTGAGGGGGGCCTTTGGGACTTTAAGACAATAATTTTTTGAGGTTAGGAGTTAGGTTCCCACTAAAATCCATACAAATCCCAAAGGGTCTGGTATGGTTTGAAATGGGGGACCCTACACTGTTTTTCTTTTAATGCCAGCTTTTCTTTTGTTTACATTCTGCTGTCAGTGGGGAATCCCGCTGACAGCCCATTAGTCATGGTTGTTAAGGTGTCAACTTCTTAACAACCAGCTCTTACATTCTTTAAATGTTGCATGCCTACACCACTACTTATTTAATGCATGCATTCTTTTATTTATTTCCTTTTGTGAATTGATATAATGCTGTTTTATGGGGTATTTACCAAGTGTTTTTGGTTAATGAGGTATATACCAGAGAATACTGCATAAAGTTATAGTGAATTGACATTTTCGGTACTGCATACAATATTTGGGAAAAACATGTCACATGACCCAAATACTTAATATGTAATCTTTTAGTAAATTGAGCCCGTTGTCCCAAAAAGACAGTGCCATATAACACTGAATATAAAGAGCCAGGTGCAGCGCACAGATAAAACTTCAAATCACGACAGGTGTCCACAACAGGCGTCCCCAAGTGAAGCAAACACTCTTAATGAAACTTTAAGATCTCTAAATGAAAAGAGCTGTAAATGAAAAGCCTGCAGAAGAAAATCCAAGTCAACCACCACAGTGCTTCTGGCAGATGTGACTTCACCAAGCTCAGCCAAACATGTTTCATCCAACCTGTTTTTTAAGGTCACTAATGTTTGCACATAAACTGTGTTATTTATGTTTTTTCACTTATAATATTGCCACAATTTAAAGTGGTTGTAAAGGCAGAAGGTTTTTATTCTTAATGCATTCCATGCATTAAGATATAAAACCTTCTGTGTGCAGCAGCACCCCTCAGCCCCCCTAATACTTACCTGAGCCCCATCTTGATCCAACGATGTTGCACAAGAGTCTCAGCTGTCTCTGAGACATTGACTGAAACAGCAGCGGGTGCCATTGGCTCCCGCTGCTGTCAACCAAAGTCAGTGTGCCAATGAGGTGCCTGATTGGACACATAGAGCAGTGTCTCGGTGCCCTCATATCAAGCTGTTTGTTGTGGGGGCAGAAGGGAGGGGCCAGGGACAAGTAGGGTCTGGGCTGCTCTGTGCAAAACCATTGTACAGAGCAGGTAAGTATAACATGTTTGTTATTTTTAAACCAAAAAACAAGCCTTTGATATCACTATGATATCATTATGATTTGAGTATATATAGTTTATTAATGTTAGCAATTATATTTTATTGTTATTTAGGATTGTTATAAATTCAGTTTTATTAGTGCACCTGCTTAACAGTACATATATCTAAAAGCCACAGTACATGCACAGTGTTCTAATTTGTTGTTTTTAAAGATGACCTTTTCCTTCATATCTACAAGTACTATGGTTTCGTAAATTTGTCAGATTTAAATGTTTCTTCCTTGCAATATTGCAAATGAGAGAGAAGTTCTGTACCCCATTTGTGTACTCAACTCCCTTAGAAATCATGCTACACATTTTATACCATTGAGATTGCTCAATTGAGGTTGTGATAATAAAGGTATATACACTTTCATTTCTCCCAACCATTTGAGGAAGGACATACTAAGGCAACCATCTATTCAGACCAATAAAAGGTATAAATCAACCCTAAAGGTTGATAACATTTTTGCAATAAAGTTTACCTGGAAGTGATTTTTTTCTCAACTAATAAAACCAAGCAAACACTGTCTGTAACTGCGCTAATATCAACAAGATCTCCCAATTTCCCTCAGCACAGAGTTTTTTTGTAATCCCCTGCATCATCATTACATAAAGATTTTTTACAGGATCAGCAGCAGCTCAGCAGGAGTATACTTCCTAGAGTTTGTGTTCTGCAACTTCCGCACTCTTTGTTATCTGTGCTACCAAACATATCCAAAATTCCAAGACAAGTTTTAATCTGGCTTTAATGGCTGTAATAAAATTGCCACTGGCATGTTCTGCATCAGGCTTTCTTTCAGCGGCAGCCTTTTCATTAGGGGGGAAAGTGCGCCGCCCCCCAATCCATGTGTCCGGCCCCTAATCTACATCTTCCAATGGGGGGAGTGTTTTTTTTTTTTTTTAAGCACATTATTAGAGCCAGCGCCTCTAATAGGCTTCAAAAAAGGGTAGTCTCTGGGCGCAGAGCATTGGGCTCCAAGCCCAACCAGTTGTATGAATATGAATATTCACTACTGCCACACTGATCCTCCTCCCAGCCAATCGGGAATCCTTTCCTGAGACCCATCACCCGATTGGCTGAAAGGATGGGAAAACCTATTGTACGCCTAGGAGGAGGAGGGAGGAGACATACGGCGGAAGCTGCCATGATGCAGAGAAGGAGGAGACGCAATGGAAGCTGCCTCCCGCAGGAGCATTGCCTGCCTGCAACTTAGATGGGGTAAGTGCGGGGGTAGATGACTGACTGTATACAATTGCAATGCAAGTCATATTATAATTGAATGTTATTACCCAGAATGTGTACAGAATGCCCCCCAGATATGTAATTTCCTGCTTGTGTGATTGGCTCACTGATTTTCCCAGAAGTCTACACAAGTTACAAGTCAGATTTCAGACATCCCCTTCAACTAAATTGCCATTTTTGGTATGATACTCCCAATAGGAAATCACAGCCAAAGGGATGCAGACCCAATGCAATTTTCCTCATAAGAGCCCTGCCGGTGCAGCAACTGTTTGATAATTAAGAAACCACTCCCATTAGATTCACTGTGAATATGGGCACAGACAAACACACCGGGATTTCTTCAGAATAACAAAAGGTAGGAATCTGCAACAAAGTTTGTAAAATCCTTGTATTGTACATAGATCACCCAGAGGAGAATGATTTTTTCTTAACAAAAGAGAAGTTACTGTTTAAAAGTTGGTTGTAACACAGAGCAGTAGTGTGACTGGGTCCTTAAAGTGGTTGTAAACCCTTTACAACCACTTTTTGGTACAGGTATGCCTATAAGGTTTATCTGTAGCTACCCTGGATATCTCCTAAACCTGCACAGCTTAGGAAATATCCACTGTTTTTTGTGTCTGAGGGAACTCCCATTTTCTGCTAAGGAACTGTGTGTGCAATCCCCATCCATCTGTGGATCCATCCATCCTGCGCACTTCTCCTTGATATTCCTTACTATTGTAGCATTACCCCAGTGGAGCTGCTGCTTTTTTGGGTGGCGTGTTACCTCGTGGCTCCTCCGAAATTCCTGGGGGTGAATGATGCGTATTGCATGTAGTAGAAGTAAAGGAATGTCCAGACAGGTGCTCTTTGCTGTTCTCTTTATTACCCAGCCGGGTAAAAACAGTAAACTTGTGGTGAGGAAAGTAAAGCTGAAGAAGATAGGAGAATAGCAGATTCAGGCGTAATGAAAGGAAACAGTCCTGCTCCCAAACGTAAAACTTCGTTTCACCACTCCCGCCGGAATGGGTTTAGTGTACCCAGACAGGCCTCTCTCACTGACCTGGCAGCCGGAGTATCACTCAGACAATTATAGGATAAAGTCTCTGCCACAGACCCTCCTCGGTGAACTTGAACTTGGGAGAAAGTCTCTGCCACAGACCCCTCTCAATGAGCCTCAGAAGATACCTCTGCCACAGGTCCTCTCTGGGTTTGATCCTTGGAGATATACCTCCTTAATTGAGTTACGTCTGGATCTCCTTCGCATTGTCGCCCAGGTACCGACCGACAGGTGATCAATCCCTCAGTGTCCGGCTACCTCAAATACCGGTGGTTTGTCCAGGTCCTTTTGGACCACCAGCCTCTCAATGACGCTCCTCAGACTGACTCCCCACTGAACAGCAGTACAGCTTGGGATCCTCAAAGTGGGAATCCAGTCACTCACTGGGTCCCCGTCGCTGTTCAGATGATCCGGGTCAGCATGGCCCTGGAACCAGGAACACCGCGTGGCACACACGCACGCACGCCCCGGCCAGGTAGGCCATAGAGTTGGGGCGCCATGGTTTGGCCACCCTAAAGGTGGGTGCCACACTGGACGGAGAAGACCCAGAACCAATGGTGTCTGCCCCATAAATACCCCTCCCCAGCATGCCCAGTGAGGACAAACCCTCATAATTGGCTGCTGGGAAAGAGCACCAAAACCCTGACTCCACTGCTGCCACCTGCAGCACTGGGTCTTGAAGAACACCCCAGTACAGCAGAATGGACTCACAGCACAGCCAAGCTGAGACAGAGACTGCATTTAGCTACTAACAATCTGGATTAGAGTTTAACTACACTCTGATCTAACCTTAAATTTAACTAGCACCAGTACTGTAAAGTGCATAGGCGCTACACTACTATGGACTGTATGGACTAATTCTTTTGGGTATATCTTGTTGCCCCCCCACCCCTGTTATTGATCCCTTATGGTCCACCTTATAGCTGCCAGTGAGCACTGACTCACACACTACCTGCCAGTTCTGTGTGATATATTACTACTGTTAATGACAGTTGCTATCTTAGTCATGGAATTTAGGAAAGTGGCAGTTGCCAGTACCTATCATGTCCCTACCAACCAGTGACATAACCTGGTCCAATTTATTTACTGGCTGGGAATACCCGGCAATGCAAAAAAGGGTTAGGGATAGTGTTCAAAGTGCTGATCAAATACGGTCAAGTCTATGACATCACCTGAGATACCCTGCCCCTTTTTTTAATTTTAGACCCCTTTCACACTGGGACGGTAAGGGCCTTAGCAGCAAAGCGCTGCTAGCTATAAGTGGTGCTTTACCGCTGTTATAGAGAGGCATTTTGGCCACTAGCGGGGTTTTTTACACCCTTGCTAGCGGCCAAAGAAAGGGTTCATAGCGCCTGTGTTGCGGCACTGCTGAAGCTCTTGACAGGCGCTTCGGCAGCGCTGCCTATTTATTTCAATAGGTGGGTGTCAATGGGCGCCCCAAAGATGCTGCTTGCAGGACTTTTTTTCCTATCCTGCAAGCTCACCACCCCAGTGTGAAAGCACTCAGGCTTTCACACTGGGGTGTCTTGAGAGGCCCATTTCAGGCGCTTTACAGGCGCTATTTTTAGCGCTAAAACGCCTGAAAAGTGCCCCAGTTTCAATGGTGTCTTAGTGGAAGGCTATTGATGGACTAAGACCTGCCTCATTCATTATCAGTGTCTCGCTGCCCTGCCTAGAACACACATATTTAGGGTTTCAAAGTATGTTGGCTTAAAGAAAAATCCATTACCCTTCAATCACTTTAGTACAACTGATTATAAAGCAAGATGACTAAGGCCGTGTACACACGGCAGAGAACCTCGACGGGCAGAACACATCGTTCCGCCCGTCGAGGTTCTCTGCCGGCCGTCGATCCAGCCATTCATCCAGGTGGGCCGTCGAGCAAAAAGAGAGCGTGTCCGGCCCCTAATCTACATCTTCCAATGGGGGGAGTGTTTTTTTTTTTTTTTAAGCACATTATTAGAGCCAGCGCCTCTAATAGGCTTCAAAAAAGGGTAGTCTCTGGGCGCAGAGCATTGGGCTCCAAGCCCAACCAGTTGTATGAATATGAATATTCACTACTGCCACACTGATCCTCCTCCCAGCCAATCGGGAATCCTTTCCTGAGACCCATCACCCGATTGGCTGAAAGGATGGGAAAACCTATTGTACGCCTAGGAGGAGGAGGGAGGAGACATACGGCGGAAGCTGCCATGATGCAGAGAAGGAGGAGACGCAATGGAAGCTGCCTCCCGCAGGAGCATTGCCTGCCTGCAACTTAGATGGGGTAAGTGCGGGGGTAGATGACTGACTGTATACAATTGCAATGCAAGTCATATTATAATTGAATGTTATTACCCAGAATGTGTACAGAATGCCCCCCAGATATGTAATTTCCTGCTTGTGTGATTGGCTCACTGATTTTCCCAGAAGTCTACACAAGTTACAAGTCAGATTTCAGACATCCCCTTCAACTAAATTGCCATTTTTGGTATGATACTCCCAATAGGAAATCACAGCCAAAGGGATGCAGACCCAATGCAATTTTCCTCATAAGAGCCCTGCCGGTGCAGCAACTGTTTGATAATTAAGAAACCACTCCCATTAGATTCACTGTGAATATGGGCACAGACAAACACACCGGGATTTCTTCAGAATAACAAAAGGTAGGAATCTGCAACAAAGTTTGTAAAATCCTTGTATTGTACATAGATCACCCAGAGGAGAATGATTTTTTCTTAACAAAAGAGAAGTTACTGTTTAAAAGTTGGTTGTAACACAGAGCAGTAGTGTGACTGGGTCCTTAAAGTGGTTGTAAACCCTTTACAACCACTTTTTGGTACAGGTATGCCTATAAGGTTTATCTGTAGCTACCCTGGATATCTCCTAAACCTGCACAGCTTAGGAAATATCCACTGTTTTTTGTGTCTGAGGGAACTCCCATTTTCTGCTAAGGAACTGTGTGTGCAATCCCCATCCATCTGTGGATCCATCCATCCTGCGCACTTCTCCTTGATATTCCTTACTATTGTAGCATTACCCCAGTGGAGCTGCTGCTTTTTTGGGTGGCGTGTTACCTCGTGGCTCCTCCGAAATTCCTGGGGGTGAATGATGCGTATTGCATGTAGTAGAAGTAAAGGAATGTCCAGACAGGTGCTCTTTGCTGTTCTCTTTATTACCCAGCCGGGTAAAAACAGTAAACTTGTGGTGAGGAAAGTAAAGCTGAAGAAGATAGGAGAATAGCAGATTCAGGCGTAATGAAAGGAAACAGTCCTGCTCCCAAACGTAAAACTTCGTTTCACCACTCCCGCCGGAATGGGTTTAGTGTACCCAGACAGGCCTCTCTCACTGACCTGGCAGCCGGAGTATCACTCAGACAATTATAGGATAAAGTCTCTGCCACAGACCCTCCTCGGTGAACTTGAACTTGGGAGAAAGTCTCTGCCACAGACCCCTCTCAATGAGCCTCAGAAGATACCTCTGCCACAGGTCCTCTCTGGGTTTGATCCTTGGAGATATACCTCCTTAATTGAGTTACGTCTGGATCTCCTTCAACTTGTCGCCCAGGTACCGACCGACAGGTGATCAATCCCTCAGTGTCCGGCTACCTCAAATACCGGTGGTTTGTCCAGGTCCTTTTGGACCACCAGCCTCTCAATGACGCTCCTCAGACTGACTCCCCACTGAACAGCAGTACAGCTTGGGATCCTCAAAGTGGGAATCCAGTCACTCACTGGGTCCCCGTCGCTGTTCAGATGATCCGGGTCAGCATGGCCCTGGAACCAAGAACACCGCGTGGCACACACGCACGCACGCCCCGGCCAGGTAGGCCATAGAGTTGGGGCGCCATGGTTTGGCCACCCTAAAGGTGGGTGCCACACTGGACGGAGAAGACCCAGAACCAATGGTGTCTGCCCCATAAATACCCCTCCCCAGCATGCCCAGTGAGGACAAACCCTCATGATTGGCTGCTGGGAAAGAGCACCAAAACCCTGACTCCACTGCTGCCACCTGCAGCACTGGGTCTTGAAGAACACCCCAGTACAGCAGAATGGACTCACAGCACAGCCAAGCTGAGACAGAGACTGCATTTAGCTACTAACAATCTGGATTAGAGTTTAACTACACTCTGATCTAACCTTAAATTTAACTAGCACCAGTACTGTAAAGTGCATAGGCGCTACACTACTATGGACTGTATGGACTAATTCTTTTGGGTATATCTTGTTGCCCCCCCACCCCTGTTATTGATCCCTTATGGTCCACCTTATAGCTGCCAGTGAGCACTGACTCACACACTACCTGCCAGTTCTGTGTGATATATTACTACTGTTAATGACAGTTGCTATCTTAGTCATGGAATTTAGGAAAGTGGCAGTTGCCAGTACCTATCATGTCCCTACCAACCAGTGACATAACCTGGTCCAATTTATTTACTGGCTGGGAATACCCGGCAATGCAAAAAAGGGTTAGGGATAGTGTTCAAAGTGCTGATCAAATACGGTCAAGTCTATGACATCACCTGAGATACCCTGCCCCTTTTTTTAATTTTAGACCCCTTTCACACTGGGACGGTAAGGGCCTTAGCAGCAAAGCGCTGCTAGCTATAAGTGGTGCTTTACCGCTGTTATAGAGAGGCATTTTGGCCACTAGCGGGGTTTTTTACACCCTTGCTAGCGGCCAAAGAAAGGGTTCATAGCGCCTGTGTTGCGGCACTGCTGAAGCTCTTGACAGGCGCTTCGGCAGCGCTGCCTATTTATTTCAATAGGTGGGTGTCAATGGGCGCCCCAAAGATGCTGCTTGCAGGACTTTTTTTCCTATCCTGCAAGCTCACCACCCCAGTGTGAAAGCACTCAGGCTTTCACACTGGGGTGTCTTGAGAGGCCCATTTCAGGCGCTTTACAGGCGCTATTTTTAGCGCTAAAACGCCTGAAAAGTGCCCCAGTTTCAATGGTGTCTTAGTGGAAGGCTATTGATGGACTAAGACCTGCCTCATTCATTATCAGTGTCTCGCTGCCCTGCCTAGAACACACATATTTAGGGTTTCAAAGTATGTTGGCTTAAAGAAAAATCCATTACCCTTCAATCACTTTAGTACAACTGATTATAAAGCAAGATGACTAAGGCCGTGTACACACGGCAGAGAACCTCGACGGGCAGAACACATCGTTCCGCCCGTCGAGGTTCTCTGCCGGCCGTCGATCCAGCCATTCATCCAGGTGGGCCGTCGAGCAAAAAGAGAGCGTGCTCTCTTTTCGCTCAACGGGATTCCCGACGGGCGGGGCGAGCCAGGAGCGTACACACGGCCGAGGTTCTCGCTGGAATGCAGCTTCCAGCGAGGTTCTCGCTGGTTTCCAGCGAGAACCTCGGTCGTGTGTACGCCGCCTAATAGTGTTCATAAAAATGCCATTTAACTGATTTATGCAAGTGAAAATTATCGACAGGACTACTTGCAAGTGAGTTACATTTCAGAGTATCATCTTAACATTATTCTCATATGTTTAGGGTTCAACCAGTAAGGCTTTTCTTACTAAGGGCTTTTTATGTGAAGCTATATCATAAAGAAGCTGCTACATTTTATTGTGCTTACATGTTATGTATGTGAGAGAAGTAAAGACAACATACTTCAAAACAAACTAGTTTATTATGTGCATTTTCTTCCATCTCCATCTCCAAGTCCACTTCCACAGCTTCATTAATGTTATCAGCAGAACTGCAGTTAAATGGACTTGATACATCTTACTCCCAATGTGGGAAGACAATAAACAAACCTAATGCATCATTTGTCCTTAGTTCATATATCAGTGCAGAGAAAACAGAACTCTGGAAGGCAATAACCAAGCTCATAATAAATATTAGTTCATTACTTTCATTACACAGGGGCTGTTTTTCTAAGCTAGTCTTCCATCATTTGGGTTTAATTGCTCATTACAACACCATTAAAAGTTGGCATATGCAATAAGAAAAAAAGAGTGAACCTAAACTTGTTTGGGAGAAAGTCATTTCATTTGCAATGTTATCCACATTCATTAATAGAGCACTTGCTATGCCACATTTCTTTCTTATTTTGTGGAAGTGTGCCTTTGTTGAATCTAGTAGTTTGAGTGATCTGATGAACTAAAACAACAATCTTATTATCTTTTAAAGGACGTTCTTATTTTCTTGTTTTCTTCTCTAGCTCAAGAGCCTTGATTTTTCTACCAAATGCAACTGCTTTCCCATTACTTTCTGTCCTGTGAGAAAGCAATAGAAAATCTCCCCAATGGGGAATAGTTTTCTCCACGCTCTCCAGTTTTATGTAAAAAGTTAGGCTTTAACCGAATGGGGAGCTTTGAATGGTCTTACTATTCTGCTGCATGTCATAAACTTAATAGAAGATTTTTCCATTTTATAAGGGGTTAAATGTTTGTCTTTCTGAAGTGATTGAAGAGAGTAATTTGCATAGGGAAGTAATAAGAGGCCCCTGTTGCTATTTATACGTAGCACTTACCCCTGGAGGAGCTGCTGTTTTCTCGGGTCTCCTGTTCCCAGTACCAACAACCCTCTGGGCAGCACCACACTCTCCAACACACCAAGGCTGGGGGCGGAATCTTTATTTGTGCAACACACAGTAAATTAACAAACAAAGAGAAATAATAATAAACAAATGCACAATAACCGATGCAAAAAAATTCATATCTTAAAAAACAGCTGATGGACTAATGTCTCTACCCCTCAGGCCACGTACACACATACGAGAACCTCGTCGGGCTAAACCCATCGTTCCGCCCGACGAGGTTCTCGGCCGGCCGTCGAGTTCGTCGACCAGGCTGTTGAAAAAGGCGTCGAGCCATTAGTCCCGATGGCCCATTGAGTAAATAGAGAACCTGCTCTCTATTTTGGCTCGACGCCTCGCTCGACAGTTTGCTTGGCGAAAACATACACACAATCGAACTTCTCGGCAGAATATGGATCCCAGCGAGCTTCTCGCTGGATTCTGCCGAGAAGCTCGGTCGTGTGTACGGGGCCTAAGTCCTGGAATAGCGCATCACAAGAAAACATTTCCCAGCACACTTACCAATCGGGACGATATGAGACCCCAATATGGACAACCCACTAACGGAAACTATGTATCACATACACCTAAAAAACAATGGAAGAAACCTAATAAGAAGCCATACAAGAAACCATATAACAACGGTCAATCTCATAATTCATACAATCACGAAAGAAATCCGAGAGAAAATAGAGGACCTCCTCCTCCTAATTATGAACCACAAGGAGGATACAATAGAGGACCTGTACAGAATTACGATCAGTATGGCTATTACTCTAGAGGACCACCACATATGACAGACTATTATGGAGCACCAAATAGAACTCCACTAATGACCCATAATAGATATGAACCATTGAGACATTATCAAGAACCTTACCAGGAAGACCCACGTCAATATTATGGCTACCAACAACAGACAGTACCACATCCTTTTTTAGACAGGGACAGGAGAGAACTCTCCCCTCGAAGATATACACAAGATCCTCACCTCTCCCCCAAGAAACGCCCACAAGAAACAGGACCAAAAGCAAGTCCAGAACAAAAAGAGACAACAAAAGAAAAAGATCAAACGAGGAGAGAACGTGGTAAACCTGAGCTCGGTCCCACTCACGCCTGAAGAACTTGCAGTTTTGGACAGGGTACTTAAACATGCACCAGTGAAAAACTTGAACAAATTTGACACGTACATCGGGATTAGGAAATATGTTAGAAAATTAAACATGAAGAAATATTTCCTAAATGATAGATTTCAAGATCTGGAAACTCTCAAAGTGAAGAAGAGCTTTGACCCAATACATATGAAAAAGGGCATCAAACTCCTCACAGATAGAAACGACATAGTTATCCGCCCTGCAGATAAGGGCGGAGCTATAGTCATTCAATCTAAAGAACAATATATGGGAGAGATTACCAGACAATTGTCTGATAAGGACACATATATCAGACTGTCTGGCAATCCGACACACAAATATAAAAAGGAATTAAAACTAGTGGTCAACTTAGGAATAAAAAAAGATATTTTAAACAAAAAAGAAGCTAAATATCTTATACCAGAATGCTGCCGCATCCCAATAATCTATACGGTACCGAAGATTCATAAGTCGAAAGAAAATCCACCGGGACGCCCCATTGTCAACGGTATAGAGTCCCTTACATCAAGGATGGGACAGTACATCGACTACTTTATCCAACCTGCGGTTCAAAACACCAAAGCCTACCTAAAAGATACCAAACATGTACTTCAACTCATTGACTCTGTAACAGTATTAGAAGGCCGGACACTATTAGCTACGGCTGACGTTACATCACTGTATACGATAGTGGGACACCACGAGGCCTGCCATGCTGTAAAATGGCTATTACGCAATCATAGCAACCTGATATGTCAACAGCGTAAATATCTAATCAAATGCCTTGAATTCTGCTTGAAATATAATTATTTCTGGCATGACCAAATTTATTATAAGCAAGCCATAGGCATAGCCATGGGTGCCAAATTCGCCCCCAGTGTGGCCAATGCCTTTATGGCACAGTGGGAAGAACTAGCGGTCTATAATAATATGCCAACAGAACTCACACTATATAAAAGATACATCGATGATGTAATCATAATATGGAATGGCAGTAAACAGAGTCTGGAAAATTACCTGAATGAGTTGAATAACAATGATAAAAACATCAAACTAGTTTGGAAAATAGATGCAAAATCAGTAGACTTTTTATATTTAAATATCTCGTTGGAAGAGAACAGAATCACAACAAAAACACACTTTAAAGCAGTAGATACTAACAGCTACTTATCTATAGACAGCTGTCACTTCAAACCATGGCTATATAACATACCCAAAGGCCAATTAATTAGACTAAAGAGAAATTGCACGAAGGAAGAAGACTTCCAAGAACAAGCCAATTTCATTGGTAATAGGTTTGAAGAAAAGGGATACGACAGACTACGGTTGAAAGAACAGATCCAACATGTCCACAATCTGGACAGAAAAACAATGTTGGAGAACAAAAAGATCACGGCGGTCAAACAGGACAATGCACCATGTCTTATACTAGACTACAACACCCAACATAGGGAATGTGAAGAAACTTATTGGACGACATTGGCCTATACTACTAAGTGACAAGGATTTGAAACACATACTTCCACCTAGACCCAATATTGTATTTAAGAGAGCTCCCACACTCAGAGACATATTGGTTAAAGGAGTCATTGTACCCCCTCCAAAACCAAACTTTTCCTTCTTTGATGGAAAAGGCTTTTTTCCTTGTAGAAACTGCTTCGCATGTAGACATGCGAGACAATTCCAGGGGAAAAGAATGCAGTTCACTGGTACCAATACAGGACAAATGTATCAGATTAAAGATTTCATAGGCTGTCATACTATAGGAGTCATATATGTACTTCAATGTGACTGTAAATTGCAGTACGTTGGCAGAACCAAAAGAGCCTTGAAAGTACGAATAGAAGAACACGTACGCAATATTATCAAAGGACGCACTAAACATAGCGTACCAAGACATTTTGCACAGGTACACAATCAAGACCCTAGCACTCTCCAATTTTGGGGAATAGAAAAATATAAACCATCATGGAGAGGTAGCCATATGATAAGGGTCATCAGCCAAAAGGAATCACGTTGGATTCACACTTTGAATACATTGACGCCTTCAGGCCTCAATGTGGACTTTGACCTCAACTGTTTCTTGAATAATTTTTAGAATATCTTTATCACATGCAGTCCCACCATACCTATATCTATTAGATGTAGGATGATGTATGGACATTGGCTGATTCATATAGAATTCATTCACAGTTGACTGTACTTACAGGTTCAGATATCAGCAACATCGATATATCAGGCTAACAATATAGAGATTGCCACCTATTATGTATTTAGTTTATTTCATTTTTTATTCTATTATGCTCCATATACTGTATGTCTTATGATATTTTATGAATACGTATGTATTCCATACACAGTTTGATATGGTACTATACTATCTATGTTATCTGCTGACCTCAGGTTGGATGTGAGGGTACTGGTCTGGCTGGCCACATACCTATGCATTCGATACAGTAGGGTCCACATGCAGATGGGTATCTATCATATTTCATATTATAGACTACTTCACCCACCCACATATATAGCATATTAATATGGGTTGTCCAAGAGAGATATTCTTCTCCGTCTTATTCATTTTATTTATATTTTTATACATTTTCATATATTCGCTAACTTTTAATATTTTATTAATTGATTCCTTGTAGTGTCTTACACATGCCCTGATAATGTCTAGACCGCAAGCTATTTATTGCATTTACTGTATGGTCTTTCCAGAAAGCTACTTCCACATACTGCCCAACAGGATGTGTTTTTAAGATTTTCAGCGTCATAATCATTGGGTGGACGCTGCAGTGATATATACCATCTCTAGGCATAGTCATTTATTGTATATTGCCATTCGCGGCCCCACCTAGTGCCAGAATATAGTCCTTAGTAATGGACTTCAAGAAAATGGCGCTTTGTTTACTTCCGGTTTTTGAGTATTTAAGGTCCGGCCTAACAGCCAATCAGCATCCCTGAAGAAGTCACGAGACCGTGACGTAACGACGTAGGAAGTGCGACCACGTGACACTCACAGCCAACCGGAGGCTAACAGACGCAAGACGGCGTTTGTATTTGCCGTGCTCTGTATTCAGTTGTTTGTTTGGCGTGTTTCTACAACCTTCATGTAAGAGGCTTATTTTTTATTAAACCCCCCTCTTGTTAAACGGGCTTCACTATTTTTGGTATTCTTTATCCCACGCTCTAACTTGGCATCATGAGCTGCTAGATCCTGGACCTATACCACGGACGATCACTCTATATACAGCGTCAGGAAACCCCATAGAGAATACAAGAGAAGGAACAACCATTGCCTACCGACTGCACTGTTACCATCACCCTAAGGTAAGGGCAATATGAGATCGTTTTCTGGAGGAGCTCACCCCTCACAGAAGACCCACCAGTCAACCTTAACCCATCGTGTCTCTTCACCATAGACTTTATTTTTGTTACACATTGCTCACCCAGTTTATAGGGTGTAGCTACTAACATTTATTGTGCTAGTTTGTTTCACCACCCACCAGCTCAGCACTTTGTGTGATTTTGTTTGATCCTGATTTGATTTATATTGCACGTATATATATTTTTGTACACTTTTCACATATACTTTAGCGCTTATCACCTTTTTTACATATACACTTACCAGATAGCCTTCAAACAAACCAAATTGACCCTGTCTATCAATTCACAATAAAACAGAGGGATTCATTGCACACATTTGCAAACATATGTGGAAGCCACAGTTCCCACGTCAAAGGTCTTCTGTATACTGTGTAAACGTTGGGGGTTTAACTCAATGGTAAATGCGTTTTTTTAGCGAGTCCACAGCAGTCAGACATTATGTTTGAGGGCATGGCAGCCCATTTTTATTGAAGGAAACAAAAAGAACAGTTCACATACAGGATTTCCCACGCAGGGGTTCTTCTCCAGAAATGTTCACCAAACTCAAAATACCAAGCCTCCTGGCTCCTAGGCTTACTTAGCCTTGCTGTACCTTCTAACCTGGCACACTCCTGGCCTCAACAGGTTCTCCAGCCCACTGTCTCCCAGACTTTCGGACTTCCTTCAGCCCCTCTTGGACTCGCTAGTCACCTCAGGTCCACCAGCCTCCCAGTCCCTCAGGCACGAAGTCCCCCCACACCAGGGATGTAGTCTCCAGGGCAGACAGACAGATCCCCACACACCAGGGATGTCTTGCAGCAACAGCCAGCTGCACACCTTCCACCTCCCTCTCTGTTCTGACCAGTCCCTGATTATATTGTCAGTGTTCAGCTGGGAACCCAACCTGCTGGCTGTCTGTAAGATCTGGACACAGGGTTGGAGACCCCATCCCGCCCAAGTCTCTGCAGGATCTCCAACTACACAGCCCCATTCAGAACTATCAAAACCTGGAGAAAACTGACAGAGCACTTTTCTCCATTTAAACGCTACGCTCTGTAGTTCTGCGGTCCGCAGACACGCAAACCCTGTGTCCATTTTACCTCCCATTTCATAGGGACCGGGACTCTGACTATTACATATCCCCCCCTTTGTTTCGATCCCGAAGGGGGCGGAACACCAGCACACGTCATTAGGGTTGGGACACCTCTGTGCCGGCTGTCAGCCGCGTAGGCCCAACCCTTTTTTCAGGTGCGCTTCCAGGTCAGTCCTACCCTGACTCTCCATGGGATCCCACTTTTTTCTATCCTACGCTTTCTCCCTCTTCTGGGGTTCCTGGGCTTATTTTCTTTTCTCAGGGGAACACTGCCTTTCCTGAAACCCTCACATTCTTCAGATAGAGAACCTGTTCCTTTAGCACTTTTTCCCACAGTGTCTCTGGGTACTTTAATTTGTACCTTTGTGCGATTGACAGGTAAAATCTCTGCTACTGCCACGTCCATTTCGCTCCCTTCCTTCCTGTAAAGTCTAGTGGGTGAAGCAGTGTCCGTGCCCTCTACTGACCACCGCTCAGCCACACTCTGGACTGCATCAGCAGAAATTTTCCTAGTCACCGCATCAGGCGGAGAGACTTCTGATGTTGTCAAACGTTCTCCTGAGCAACTTCCATCCAAACCGGTAACTGGAAGTACCCTCTCAGAGAACTTTGAGACCATCTGCCACACTGCCAATAAACATGGTACCAACCAGTTCCTCTTGTAATCACCATAAAGAATAGCCTGTACTACTTGGCTCCACCTACTGGTACTACGCAGTACCACCTTGTCCGACCACAATGGAGGCACCCAAGTGTACAGCAAATTGCCTTTCTGGACTTTAAGCATTTTTAACAATACATTAGTCACCTTAATGCGACCCACGTCTACATACAAGACCTTTCTAGGGACTTTTCCCTTATCAATGACTTGGAGGGGCTCATCCACTGAAGCTGGAAAGGTAGAGACATTTTCAGCGACCCCCACCTCACTGGCGGTATCAGTCTTCACAGCCTGGTGCTCACCTGGAGCGCCGTCAGACATACATCTCACATTTATCTCTTCCGTCACAGCATCAGTGAGCCGCTGCAGGTCATAAGTCACATTGGCATTTTTGCGCTCACTATTTTCCAGCGGTTGGGCTGCGGATAACACATCTGCCATGCATGCGCCCTTAACCGGTCCTTCTGACTGGAGGAAACCAATCTCTGCAGGGGCCAACACGCCCTTGGCCACTGGCCACCCTGCAATCCCTCCATTGGGCATAGCAGGTGTTATGTCCACATCTGTGTTACCCAACCTAGCCTTATCCAGCATGGCTAGCAATTGTTTAGCCCAGCTGTCCCAGTCAGTGGTACTTCCCTGACAGGCCTTCTGCAGCACTGCATCACCTGTTCCAAGAGGCACCAAAGGAACTTGGGTCTCATTACCCGATACAGTACATTTGTCATCGCTAGACGCATCACATTGTACAAGCACAGTTTCACTTATGTCACATTGGGACGATGCTTCGTCACAAACCACAGGATGCAATACCCTATTTTGACCAGATTGTTCTGGTGGCGCTACCATCACATCCTGCTTTACACTACTAGCTTTTACAGTATGAATACATTTTTCACCAAACTGATTACATACCAGGCGGGTGGTCGGCACCCACACACTCTCATTGTGTGGAGCAGTTTCTCCTTGCAACCCCAGAGTAGGGCCAGAGCGGTCCTGAACAACCTCCAGTTCCAACACAGGGAGATCCCGGGAGGTTTCCATGGACAACCCTGCAGCTCTGCCTCTGGTGGTCAAGGAAGACATCCTACTCCCATCCTTTTTAGTAAACATATCACCAACAATATTCTCAAATATGACATTTCCAGAAATACATTTCTCAACCTTTAGAGGATCATCATGACACTTAAACATAGCTGTAGCTATTGTGGGTGGCCCCTTACCCACTAGAGAAGCTCTACAGCTGACCTGGGAAACCCTCCGCTCCAACACCGTGGGCTCATGGGAGGTTTCTCTGGGCAACCCCACAGCACCTATATCTGTCACTAGGGAACATGGTATACTTATTTCTTTGGTCACCCCTAGTACAGCTCTTCCAGCACTCTGCTGGATTCCACCAGGTACATACAGAGTCCCCATGTCCTTTTCAGTCTTTAGTCCTGCTGACAGTTGGGCTTTACCCTGTGCCTCCCCCCTACTCTGGGTAGCACACCGTAGCAAGTCCACCTGTACTGCGAATCTCCCCGCTGAACACACTTCTACTTCATTGGGTTCTGTCCCATAAACTGCAACAGTCTTACCACTTCCTGTAGCCGTTGTCATAGCCTTCATTTGAGTGCGTTGTCTCTCATCTGTGGTGTCTCCATAGGCTGAATTTTTCATGTGGTCATGGAGAAACACTACAGCCTTTCCAGACCCACCAACACCCCCTGCATGTAACACAGTATCCCTGTTGCTAGGGGTAACAGCAGACCAGCACTCCAAAGATGGTTGGCTACACCTCATGGTGGTTGCAGACTGTTGTGTCCTTTCTGGGCTGACCACTTCACATAAGCGGCCATAATACACATTTTTACTTTCCTCATCGGTACCCCCTGCAGGCCACACAAACTTCTTACCACTGTTGCCAGGGGTGACAACCGATATGTCTGCAGAAAACGCACGGCTGGTACACTGATGCACACTCATGCTCTCCTGAGCCATTGCTCGATCGTGGCTTTGTTGTCGCAGTGATGCCTCTCCCGTTGCTATGGGTGACGACCTCGCTTTGCTGGAGCGTTGCTGGCGGCCTATGATGCGACTGATCTCTCCTCTAAGAAGAATTTCCTCTTTAAACTTGCAATAGTTATCCTGGTCCCCATCCATCAAATGGTAAACCGACCGGTACTCTACCAGCAGTAAGGTTTGCAGCAATGTTGGCCACCGGTCTCTAGGCCATCTCCTCCTTACAGCGACTTTTTCAAACTCTTCCAGGAAGTCTCCAACCTCCTCTGTAGGCAGCATGGGTTGCATGTAATCAGATGCCACTATCTCAGTCCTTTGTACCGCATCCGATTCTTTAGTCTGGTTCCACTTGAACCACTCATTCACAGTCTCATACACCATTGGCCCCTTTTGACTGGCCCTCCTAGGTGGAGACATCTCAGGCCACGCTGAGCTCACTTCCCCTTTAACTTGCTTTAACTTGAACTTTTTGTGTTTTGACTGTCGCATCCTTGCAGTCGCATGCACAGCAGCTGGTTACACAGTTCACAGCAGTAAAAAGGGAAAAAAAAATCTTCTCACAGATGCACCACCTGTATGCAACACAGTCCAAAAAAAACTTCTGCGCAATGCAGTTTGCCTGGCTGCTACACACAGCTAGCAGTAACTCCTGCTGCGACTCACCACGGAGCAAGGACCCGGATTTCACCGTCTAGATGCCCGCTGAATCCACCACTGTAAACGTTGGGGGTTTAACTCAATGGTAAATGCGTTTTTTTAGCGAGTCCACAGCAGTCAGACATTATGTTTGAGGGCATGGCAGCCCATTTTTATTGAAGGAAACAAAAAGAACAGTTCACATACAGGATTTCCCACGCAGGGGTTCTTCTCCAGAAATGTTCACCAAACTCAAAATACCAAGCCTCCTGGCTCCTAGGCTTACTTAGCCTTGCTGTACCTTCTAACCTGGCACACTCCTGGCCTCAACAGGTTCTCCAGCCCACTGTCTCCCAGACTTTCGGACTTCCTTCAGCCCCTCTTGGACTCGCTAGTCACCTCAGGTCCACCAGCCTCCCAGTCCCTCAGGCACGAAGTCCCCCCACACCAGGGATGTAGTCTCCAGGGCAGACAGACAGATCCCCACACACCAGGGATGTCTTGCAGCAACAGCCAGCTGCACACCTTCCACCTCCCTCTCTGTTCTGACCAGTCCCTGATTATATTGTCAGTGTTCAGCTGGGAACCCAACCTGCTGGCTGTCTGTAAGATCTGGACACAGGGTTGGAGACCCCATCCCGCCCAAGTCTCTGCAGGATCTCCAACTACACAGCCCCATTCAGAACTATCAAAACCTGGAGAAAACTGACAGAGCACTTTTCTCCATTTAAACGCTACGCTCTGTAGTTCTGCGGTCCGCAGACACGCAAACCCTGTGTCCATTTTACCTCCCATTTCATAGGGACCGGGACTCTGACTATTACAACTGCGGTTCTAACGTTACAGTTTTGTGAGTCTCCAAGGTGGAGCATATACTGTATAGCAGTGGCTAAACTAACTACTTCAAAATGACCAGGCCCTTTTTTGTGATACGGCACTGCATTACTTTAACTGACAAGTGCAACGCTGTACCCAAATAAAATGAATGTCCTTTTTTCCACAAACAGAGCTTTCTTTTGGTGGTACTTGATCACCTCTGTAGTTTTTATTTTTTTGTGCTACAAACAAAAAGAAAACAAACATTTTGAAAAAAATATATATATTTTTAACTTAATGCTATAGAGCATATTCAAAAAAACTAAAATAAATAAATAAATAAATGTATTCATAAATTTATGCCAATATGTATTGTGCTACATGTTTTTGCATTGATGCATTACGGTGAAAATACATGAACCTTTACAACCCCTTTAACACTCATCATACTATGAATGTATTGGGGTAATAAGTAAAGTACTGCAAAGCCAATAACATTTCAGATAAGTGTAGTCATATCAGTGACTAGTGAAATCACACTTTTGGCCTTTTCTAGTTTAGTTTGTTTTGCATTCCAGCTTTCCAGATTCTGCAATCTGCATATAAATTTCCTTGTTTTTTTTCACACAAAACATGTATGTGTTTCTTGTTGCATGTTACTGATTTTAATCCCATTTTTCATCTTTAAAGCAGATTCTGTGACAGAAGTACTGTCACTATTAATGCTTTCTTTTTTATGCTTAAATTCTTATATGCTTATATTCATCCAAAAGCCCTTAAAAGAAAAGTATGTTTTTATTTTTATTCATACTTACCTATGTAGATGCAGCATCAGACTGATGCTGCATCTGTTCCCTGCTGTCTCTGCACTGAGAACCAAGACACCAACATCGTCGATGGCTCAGTTTTCACATAGCTCCGAGAGGAGAGCTGCTGACTGTCAGTCAGCATTTCTCTTCTCTGCTTCTCCACGCTCACTGGAGTGCTGAGCTGTGGAGGGGCGGTGAGTAATTGTCTTAGTGGCTTGCTGAGATGCTGAGACTGCCATCAATCAAGGCAGCTGGTGGATCCAGACTTGAGCAGTTGGGATGATGTGCTGCCTCGACTGATACCAGTGACGTCAGCGAAGAGCGGACTTCAGACCGCTCTTTGCTAAAAACTGGTCTCAGGAGTGCAAAATTAGTTGCACTCCTGTGACCCAGAGGAGAATCCCAGCCTAAAAAAGTTCAGGCTGGACTTCTCCTTTAACATATTCTAATGTCAGTTCATCATCAGGACATGCATCAAGTGCTGTAACAAGCGTTTCACAACTTTCTTGTAAACCACTTAGTAATAGTGCTGCAACATTAAAATCTTTTATTTATTTTATTATACCTCTCAGGCGTTCAACCATTTCCATACTGTGCATTACAGTCCCTTTAAAAAGTATTCATATCCCTTGAAATTTTCCACATTTTGTCAAGTTACAACCAACAACGTAAATGTATTTTATTGGGATTTTTTGTGATAGAATAACACAAAGTGGTGCATAATTGTGAAGTGGAAGGAAAATTATAAATGGTTTACAATATGTTTTACAGATAAATATGTGAAAAGTGTGGCATGCATTTGTATTCAGCCCCTTTACTCTAATTACCTCTAACTAAAATCTAGTGGAACCAATTTCCTTCAGAAGTCACCTACATTGTAAATAGGGTCCACTTGTGTATAATTTAATCTCAGTATAAATACAGCTGTTCTGTGAAGCCCTCAGAGTTTTCTTTAGAGAACCCTAGTAAACAAACAGGATCATGAATGCCAATGAACACACCACACAGGTCAGGGTTAAAGTTCTGGAGAATTTTAAAGCAGGGTTAGGTTATAAAAAAATATCCCAAGCTTTGAACATCACACGGAGCACTGTTCAATTAATCATTCGAAAAAAGAAAGAGTATGGCAGAACTGCAAACCTACGATAAATGGCAGTCCACAGCTCAGGTGGGAGAATCTGTCCACAGACAACTATTAGTCGTGCACTCCACAAATCTGGCCTTTATGGAACAGTGGCAAGAAGAAAGCTATTGTTAAAGAAAGCCATATAAAGTACTGTTTGCAGTTTGCAAGGAGCCATGTAGGAGACACACCAAACATGTGGAAGAAGGTGCTCTGGTCAGATCATTTTTATTTTTTCGACTAAAAGAAAAATGCTATGTGTGGTGGAAATCTAACACTGCACATCACCCTGAACACACCATCCCCACCGTAAAGCATGGTGGTGGTGGCATCATGTTGTGGGCAATCCTAGAAGAAAACCGATTAGAGTCTGCAAAAGACTTAAAAGAGAAGTCTGGATTTTTTTTGCTAATCATACTTACCTCGGTGGATGCAGCATCAGACCGATGCTGCATCTGTCCCCCGGTGTCTCTGCACTGAGAACCGAGCTATCAAACACTGCCGATGGCTCGGTTCTCAGCAGCTCGATGAGATGCTGAGACTGCCATTAAGCGGGGTAGCTGGCGGATCCAGACTTGGATGTCGGGATGACGTGCAGCCCTCACAGATGGCAGTGACGCCAGCGGAGAGCCGACTTCAGAACGCACTACGCTGAAAACGGGTCACAGGAGTGCAAAACTAATTGCACTCCTGTGACCCTTAGGAGAAGCCCAGCCTAAAAAGCTCAGACTTAACTCCTCTTTTAAGATTGGGGCAGAGGTTCACCTTCCAGTGGGACAACGACCCTAAACATACAGCCAGAGCTATAATGGAATGGTTTAGATCACAGCATATTCATGTGTTAGAATGGCCCAGTCAAAGTCCAGACCTAAATCCAACTGAGAATCTGAGACAAGACTTGAAAATTGTTGTTTAAAGATGCTCTCTATCCAATCTGACAGAGATTGAGCTATTTTGCAAAGAAGAATGTGCAAAATTGTCACTTTCTAGATGTGCAAAGCTGGTAGAGACATCCCCAAAGGGACTTGCAGCTGTAATTGCAGCGAAAGTTGGTTCTACAACGTATTGACTCAGGAGGCTGAATACAAATGCATGCAACACTTTTCATATACTGTATATACAACTCGAGTATAAGCCGAGTTCTTCAGCCCTTTTTTTGGGCTAAAAATTACCCCCTCTGCTTATACTCGAGTCAGCGTGTTAGGCCGCGTACACACAAGGAGATATATCCAATGAAAACGGTCCGACAGACCGTTTTCATCGGACATGTCTCCTGGGATGTTTTGGTTTGATCTGTGTACACACGATCAAACCAAAATCCCTGCGGACAAACAGCGTGGTGACGTGGCGGTGACGTTGACGCCGCCACGTCACCAAACCAGGAAGTAAAATACTTCTACGCATGTGTCGCATCCATTCGACGCATGTGTGGGCAGATATGTCTGCATAGCATGCTTTAAAACTTTTGTCTGCTGGAAACCTGTCTGCTAGCCCGTACACACGATCAAATCTGTCCGCTGAAACTGGTCTGTGGACCAGTTTCAGCAGATATATTCGATCGTGTGTACGCGGCCTTAGAGTCCATTGCTGCCTGACCTCACCGTGCCTATTGCAGAATCCGATCTGTGTACCCGAGTCCGTGACATATTCAGTTCCCCCGGCAGGTACCGTTACCTTTGCAGCCTGACCTCACTGTGCCCATTACAGAATATGATCTGTGTGCCCGAGTCATATTCAGACGGCGGCCGTGCAGTTTTAAAAACTTGCGTTTCCAAGCAAACACTGTGTTCAGTGTTCCACCTATCACAATCGTCCTCTCTTTCGTGATAGATGAGAGGACGGGAGGGCGATCGTAATAGGTGGAACACTGAGCACAGTGTTTGCTGAGAAACCGAGTGTTCCGTCTATTACGGCTAAGCACAGCGAGGAGCGCAAGTTTTTAAAACTGCCTGAATATGACTCGGGTACACAGATCAGATTCTGTAATGGGCACGGTGAGGTCAGGCCGCAAAGGTAATGGGACCTGCCGGGGGAACCAACTGGATCCTGCCATGGTCGAGTTGAAGAACTGCAATGGGCACAGTGAGGTCAGGCTGCAAATAAGCACAGTGAAGCTGCAAATGGGCATTGTTGACCCTCTTTTCGGCTTACAGTAGCTGCTGCATTCTTATCCTCGGCTTATACTCGAGTCAATAAGTTTTAAGTAAAATTAGGTGCCTCGGCTTATACTCGGGTCGGCTTATACTCGAGTATATACGGCAGGCATGTCCAAAGTCCGTCCCGCGGGCCAATCGTGGCCCGCGAGACGGTTTTGGACGGCCTGCCTGGTTCTCGGATGTGCCGCGCTATCAGGGGAGATAAGGGCTGTCAGATGAGCCTGATCTCCTGATCCCCTGTCGGCACTGTAAGAAGCTCCGTCAGCCTCAAAAGGGAAAGTAAATGCAGGGGACTGTGCTGTGCTCTCTGCTTCCCCCTAGAGTGCAGAACCCGACTGAACGAGGAAACTGAAAGGTACTGTGCTAGAAACCTAGGTTTGTTTTTAAAAGGGCTTTATACATGTGAGTGTCTGTGTGCCTGTATGTGTGTGTGCGCCTGTATGTGTGTGTGTGTGTGTGTGTGTGCCTGTATGTGTGTGTGTGTGCCTGTATGTCTGTATGTGTGTGTGTGTGTGCCTGTATGCCTGTATGTGTGTGTGTGCCTGCCTGTATGCCTGTATGTGTGTGTGTGCCTGTATGCCTGTATGCCTGTATGTGTGTGTGTGTGTGTGTGTGTGTGCATGTATGTGTGTGTGCATGTATGTGTGTGTGCCTGTGTGTGCGTGTGTGTGTACATGTGTGTGTGTGCGCCTGTATATGTATGTGTGTGTGTGTGCCTGTATGTGTGTGTGCCTGTATGTGTGTGCCTGTGTGTGTGTGCCTGTGTGTGTGCTTGTATGTATGTGTGTGTGTGTGTCTGTCTGTGTGCCTGTATGTGTGTGTGTGCCTGTGTGTGTGTGCTTGTATGTGTGTGTGTGCCTGTATGTGTGTGTGTGTGTGCCTGTATGTGTGTGTGCTTGTATGTGTGTGTGTGTGTGCCTGTATGTGTGTGTGCCTGTATGCATGTATGTGTGTGCCTGTATGTGCATGTAGGTGTGTGTGCCTGTATGTGTGTGTGTGTGTGTGCCTGTATGTGTGTGTGTGTGCCTGTATGTGTGTGTGTGCCTGTGTGTGTGCCTGTATGTATGTGTGTGTGTGTGCGCGCCTGTATCTGTATGTGTGTGTGTGTGTGTGTGTGTGCGCCTGTATGTGTGTGTGCCTGTATGTGTGTGTGCTTGTATGTGTGTGCCCGTGTGTGTGTGTGCCTGTATGTGTGTGTGTGCCTGTGTGTGTGCCTGAGTGTGTGCCTAATTCTTGTTGGACAGTGTATTAGTGATCCAATGAACACAATTTTAATGGTTCAAAGAATGTCAGGCAAAATGGTTGGCGCTCACGCATGTTCACTTTATCAAATCTGGCCCTCTTTGAAAAAAGTTTGGACACCCCTGATTCATTTGTAAAAAAAAATTGAAAGCAATTTATCATTTTCCTTCCATTTCACAATTATGTACTATGTTGTGTTGGTCTATGACAGGGGTAGGCAACCTCGACCTTCCAGCTGTGGTGAAACTACAAATCCCATCATGCCTCTGCCTCTAGGTGTCATGTCTGTGATTGTCAGGGTCTTGCAATGTCTCATGGGATTCGAAGTTTCAAAACAGCTGGAGGGCAGAGGTTGCCTACCCCTAGTCTATGACACAAAATCCCAACAAAATACATTTACATTTTTGGTTGCAACATGACAAAATGTGGAAAATTTCAAGAGGTATGAATACTTTTTCAAGGCACTGTATGTAATCCTGCATATCATGGCCTTTCATTAGACATGTGCATTCCCGTTCGTACGAATGTTATTTTCGTACGAAAATGTTCATTTTCGTACCCGCGGGATAATGTGTACATACGAAAATATTAAAGCACCAAAATACGAAAACGACGGGATAACGGATTAGCCGCATAACGAACGACCGCAATTACGAACGATCCGACGGGAAAAAACGACAAAACGAAAATGGCAAAATAACGAAAATTAAATCTGTATCAAGAGGTTTGCATTGTGTATTTTGTTTGAATCCGTTTTGTGTTCGTTTTCAGTTGTATGTTCATTGTTCAATGACATCTATAACAAAAGAATTTCATTATGTATATTGAATGAATTCCTTTTTCTTTTTTCTGTGTATTCAAAATACTGAAGGCAATTTTTTTGTTATAGGTGTCATATCAACATACGAAAATAACAAAAGAAACGTGTTCAAATGCAAATCTTTTGTTTATGTTTTTTTTAATGGCCAGAGAGTTAGGCTGGCCATACATGATACAATTTTCTGTGCAATTTTCTTTAGATTTACCTTCAACTATGTAGTGCAAGGGCCTGCCTGATTGCATACAATTGAAAGTTTTGTTTAGTTTGACCTCATATATGGTTTTTGGTAAATCTAAAAGAAAATTGTACAAGAAAATTGAACATGTATGGCCAGCCTCAGTGACTGAAAGCAGCTTCTCTTTTGTGCTGAGTACTAGAGTAGTGAGTACACTTGTACAGTAAAGCCTAATAAACTTTTCTGTGGATTTTCATCTGAAGGGACATCAGTTGGCCAGACTTCTGAACCCAAAAATGGTTTTCTGATGCAGTTTAAAAACGAACAAATTTTCTGAGAACGATCGGAAAACGATCGTTTTTATGTTTGTTGTTAAAATAGTCTGACCAAGTGTATGGGGCTTAACAATAGTATTTGTATTTTTCTGACAGAGGCCATTGAAAATGGCCAGATTATTCAGAGATTTTCTTGCAGAATTTTTTTAAAGGCATCAATGGTCACAGGTCAGATTGTCACACTAGTAAATGTGAGGCTTGGCTTATTATTTGACTGCTCTTAACTGTATTTTAGTTTTAAAAAAAACAGCAGGCAGAAAATCGCAGGTACAAAGTATAAAAATGTCATCATACAATGGCCTGTGGTGTACTGAACCATTCATTTTACTTTTCAGGTTTAAACTGGGATTGTCAAGCAGAGAAAATCTGGCTTACAATTAAATGCTTCAGCAATTTTTTAACAATTAAAGAAATCACAATAAAGTTACATTCTGAAAATTAAGACCACTAACCAAAAGGTCAGAAATACACAATAAAATAAAAATAGAGAAGGAATTATTTAATAAATTGTGCAAAACTATGAGGGTCTGCCTAAACTAGCTTGTCATTTTTTATTTAGTCAGGCCAGACCTGCGCTACATGGCTGGTGGTAGGTCTAAGGAATATTGTGCAACAAGATTGTAATGTTTATGGTCAGTTTTAGGATCTGTCACACAGATTAGAGGGGTTGTGTATTCAGTTACCATTACTACTACTGTCCTTGCCCTTTCCTGCCAGATCCATACTGCAGTTCCATAGAAATCTAGGTATTTAATGAGTATGCTTCCCCTGTTCTTCTGGAATGTACTGCTGAGTGGCCAGTAACCAGGCCCGGGTAACAAAATTCTGGAACGTAGTGGAGGCAGAAAGGAGAAGTGGCAGTAAGTTAAGGTACCAGAATGTGCTTCCTGGGCAACAAAGGAGAAGCGGGGGATTTCATAATATATGTTATTTATTTGAGCAAATAAAAATGACACAGCTCCCCAAGACCTGCTAGGTGCCTCTCCCTGCCAGGTTTGATGTAGATGCCCCCTAGTATACAACAACCAAAAAAAGAAAGCAAAACAGCCACACTCCAAACAATTCCAAACATAGAAAAGCTTGACTTGTAATGTGCAGAGAGGGTGAGAGCAGAGAGATCTGCTGTGTGTTTAATACATTAAACTCACTGTGATTTGGAATTGTTTGGAGTGTGGCTGTTTTTTTATATTTGACTATATGAAAACTTCCCCAGCAGGAACATGGGCAGTACTAAAGTAGAAGTGCCACACTCAAAAGTTATAGTCCAAACCAGGGCTTTTTTTCTGGGGGAACTTGGGGAAACTCAGTTCCACCACCTTTGGCTCAGACCCTTTGGTGCCTGCTCACCACAATCACTTGTAAACACAGAAGTCGGGTTTCTGTGTTTACAAGTGACAGCTTTGTAACCCCCTGAACGCTGCACTCTGTATGTAATGCAATTCTGGTATTTAATGCCCCTTTAAGACCCTTCTACTGTTTGTGAAATCTGAACGGGTCGTGGTTGAGTTCCTGTACCTATTTTCTGAGAAAAAAAGCTCTGGTCCAAACACGTTTTTTCATTAAAATAGTCCTCTAAAATTTTATTAACGTAGTATGGAGATTACCAATAAACACGCGTCTAAGGAGCTTGCCTACCTTCAATCGCTTCATTATTTGATGATCTAACATCCACCCAATCCATTTTTCTCTACTAACAAATTCAGAAAGCTATGATAAAGGGGACATAGTCAGGCCTCTGAAATGTATTAGCTACCATTGTGGACTTTTAGTGAACTTTTGTTCAGAATAAACAAGTTTTAGACTTGAATTTTTGAGTGTGGCACTCTAATTTTTCCTTCAGGTTCCAATCTGAAGGCGCTCCAAGACCCTTTGTACGTGTGGCTACCTGCTCGGTGCAAACACACTACAGTTTGTCAGATTGCCCAAAACTAGACTTTCTTAAGGAATCTACCACCATGCATCTATTTGTTTAGAAATAAAATCTCCAGTTTCATTCCATAGTGCAGTATCACACTATGTGCCTCTTCTTTTTTACTCTCTTCAACATCATTTGGTTTACTGTTTGACCTTCGGTGGGTCACCATCCCTAAGCACGTACATCTGCTCCATTGATCGGTGTGTTGGATGTCATCTGTTCATTGCATTTGAAGATTTGGTCTCACAGCGACAATACAAGTGATTATACCAAGCTTTGTTGACCCTTTGAGCATATGCTCTTCAGGGTTCAACACTTCCAGTAAGACCCCTTTCACATTGAGGAGTTTTTCAGGCAGTACAGCGCTAAAAATATCGCTATACCGCCTGAAAAACTCCTTCACTGCATCCTCAATGTGAAAGCCCGAGGGCTTTCACACTGAGGCGATGCGCTGGCGGGAGATAAAAAAATCTCCTGTCAGCAGCATCTTTGGAGCGGTGAAAACAATGGGAAATCGCGACAATACCGCCCGCAATGCGCCTCTATAGACCGCTCGCAAATCCGATCGTGTGTATGGGCTAGCGGACATGTCTGACCGGCGGACAAATTTTAAAGCATGCTTTAAAATTTGTCCGCCGGAGACATGTCCGTCGGATATGTCCGCTGGTTAGTACACTAAACAGCAGACATATCTGCCCGCACATGCGTCGAATGGATGCGACGCATGCGTGGAAGTTTTTTACTTCCTGGTGCGGTGACGTGGCAGCGTCAACGTCACCGCGCTGTCTGCCGGCGGGGATTTTGATCCGATGGTGTGTACACGCCGTCGGATGAAAATCCGGAGGAGACATGTCCGCTGGAAATGGCCTGTCGGACAGTTTCAGCGGACATGTCTCTCCGTGTGTACGAGGCCTTAGTTATTTTTTTAGGATTTACAGTGTTTTCACATCACTTGGGACATTATTTAGCGCTACAATTTATATTATAAAAGCCTATGTGTCCATGTACACATAGACTTTTAGGATCGTTTAGGAGCTGCTGAGGTTAGCGGAGGTTCAACCTCCCCTAACCTCCCTCTCCCAAATGCAGAGGAATCGCGTTCAGGATCGAAACGTTTTGACCGCCTTTCGCAAAACATGCAAAATCTCAGCAAGATCTTGCTGTGTTTTGCGTTTTCCTGTCGCCTGCGGTTCAAGTGTAGTTCAAGTGTACATAAAACCTAACTCTTATGTTGTATTACTCTGATGCAGCCAGGCTGCAAAAAAATGACTGTTTTTTTTTTTTAAATGTGCAGCCCTCTATTGATTTGCATTGAGCCGGCAACATGCTGAAGATCCAGACAGCTGCTTTCTTACAGAGCACAGTGGATCCTCAGCACGCCGACCCACCCCCTGAATAGTGCACCAAACATCAATGCTGCTCAGGGAGTGTGAGTGTTGTTGATTGGAGCATTTTGAGGAAGAAGGGTCAGACTGCTGAAGATTTAGACCATTGTATTCTGTGTGAGAGCAGCTGTCTGGATCTCCAGTGTGATACTGGTGCAGGGCAGTTTAAGTATAGGACTAACACAAAAATATATAGAAAAACCTAAACACTCATTACTTTTTAAGCAGCCTGACTACATCAGAGCAATACCCTGACGACATCGGAGTACAACTGCAGAAGTCAATGATCATGAAGGATCTGGGTGCTCTGGTAGATCATAGACTTAACTACTTGAGCCCCGGGCCAAAGTCAAAAGACGGCCCCAAGGTGGCTCTATAAATCCGGGAGGACGTCTTTTTAACCCCTTCCTCGCCCCCTAGTGTTAACCCCTTCCCGGCCAGTCACATTTATACAGTAATCAATGCATTTTTATAGCACTGTTCGCTGTATTAGTGTGAATGGTCCCAAAAATGTGTCAAAAGTTTCCGATGTGTCCGCCGCAATATCGCAGTCCTGACAAAATTCGCAGATCGCCGTATTACTAGTAAAAAAATAAAAATAAAAAAAATTTCAGAATTCTATCCCCTATTTTGTAGCCACTAAAACTTTTGCGCAAACCAATCACTATACGCTTATTGCGATTTTTTTTTTACCAAAAATATGTAGAATACATATCGGCCTAAACTGAGGGAAAAAAATATAAAAAAAATGGGATATTTATTATAGCAAAAAGTAAAAAATATTGTGTTTTTTTTTTCCAAAATTGTCGTTTTTTTTTTTTGTTTATAGCGCGAAAAATAAAAACTGCAGAGGTGAACAAATACCACCAAAAGAAAGCTCTATTTGTGGGAAAAAAAGTAATTTTGTTTGGGAGGCACGTTGCACGACCGTGCAATTTTAATTTAAAGCGACGCAGTGCTGAAAGCTGAAATTTCGCCTGAGCAGGAAGGGGGTATATGTGCCCAGTAAGCAAGTGGTTAAAGCATATCTAAACCCATAGCAAAAATGCATTATATTGCAGCTTACCAACTCTTAACGTGGATAGCAAGTCAAAACCTAACTATGCTTAAATTTACTCCCACCCCCATTCTAAACCTATTCTATCCCCCCCTGTAAACAATAAGGGGGAAAAAGAATATAGTTACCTATTCTGAAGTTGCCCTGGTCTGTTCACATAATTGTGTCCCATCACCAGCTTCAGTGTAGAGGAGGGAAAGCCAACAATGTGTGCCACACTGTAAGCCTATAAGTGGCCTCATCGCAAAGGCTCTTCAGCTTTTGTTGTCGATCTCTCCTCTACATTGAAGCCAGAGCTGGAGACATCATGTAACCAGACCGGAGCGACTTCAGAATAGGTAAGTATAGGCATATTTCCTTTTACAGTGTTGCACACTGAGCAATCATATTTGTTTCTTATATATGTAGGTACTGCTTTCTGCTTTGCAGCAATACACAATGCTTATGATTTATTGCCCTTTCTCACATATCAAGTATATGAGTGAGCTTATATGAATTAAATGAAAAATAGACTCCATGGGCCAGATTCACAGAGCCGTAACTCCTGTCTAACTGGTGTTAGACCGGAGTACTTTCTAATTACGCACGTTTTTTCACTAGTTTGAATCCTCAAACCATGAAAAGACGGCTTTGCGCTTCAATCCGACTGGATTACGTGTTCGTACGCCTTCGGATCTACGCTGCAATAAAATTGCAGCCGCTGGGTGGACTTCCCGTCGTTTTCCGCTTCGGGGTATGCAAATGAGCTTTTGCCGTCGATCCCCGAAATTACGATCTTCAATCGCAATCTCTTACGGCATCTTTAGTCATCTTTTCGCTGCGTAATGTTATACCAGCTTTTAGCTGGTCTAATATTAGACAGCCCATGTTAAGTATGGCCGTCGTTCCCGTGTCGAATTTCAACGTTTTCCGACATCTTTTATTATTTTTTACGTAAGTCGTCCAGGAATAGGAATGTCCGTAAAAGACGCTACTCAAAAAAAAATTACGTAACGACGTTATTTCGCGCAATGCACGGCGGGAAATTTCTGAACGGAGCATGCGCAGTTCGATCGCCGCGGGGACGCGCCTAATTTAAATGCTTCACGCCCCCTAATCGCGTATTTCGATTACGCGGCGAGAAATAGACTACGCTGCCGTATTGTACGGGCAAAAATCTACCAGAATTCGTTGTAGAGCCTGGTAAAATACGGCTGCGTAGCGTATCTCGGATACGCTGCGCAACTGAACGTGTACCTGAATCTGGCCCCATGTGTGGGGGGATAGCTCGCCGACGCAGCACGGTGAGGCAAGCACTGCAATTAGCAAGCTATTGCTCCCAACGCTGCGTCAGCGTGGCATATTTTTCGAAGACGCAGGCCGGCGTAGGTGGAAGTGGGCGTGACCCCATGCAAATGATGGTCCGAGCATGGTGCAGTGTATCACGAACTGCGCATTCGCGCCGTGACGTTGCCGTGACGTGGACGCATGAAACATCACGCTTATGCGCATGCTCACAACCACGCCGGCACAACTGCCTAAGCTACGCCGGATCACCACGTACGCCGTGAACGTAACGTACACCTAATACGCCAGCCTGTGTTCTCTGGTGCAGACCTTTGCATGTCTGTTGCCGGGTTGCACCATCTATGGGGAATAACTTTACCCCGGACGTACAACTTACGCGCACCTCGCGTAGCATGCGTCGGGCGCAAGTACATTCGTGAATCGCCGTATTTCCCTCATTTCCCGTATTTCCCTCATTTGCATGTTTGAATGCCTAATCAATGGGAGCAGCAACATGCGTCCAGACGAAAAGTGCGCCCACGCTACGTCGGCGTATGTAAGCTACGTCGGGGTAGGGTGGTCTAGATTTAGGCGTATGTTGTGGGTCTGGCACAGATACGCAGGCGCATATTTGCACTTACCGGCGCAAATTTGCACTTACGTCGGCGTAAGTGCTTTGTGAATCTGGGCCATTGTTGTTAAAAAACCCAGAATCCAACGGACAATCTATAAATATGTATATTTTTAAAATAACAGAAAAAAGCTGCAAAAAATCTGAAAATTGTATGTTATAGCCACTACAATACTAACACAAAACTTTTTCCTTTTTGGTAATAGGCTATGCTTTCCCTTTAAGTGCACTATAGTGTAAATACTACAGTGTAATCTGGCTATGCTAGCTACAAACAAATGTATCAACACTAGAATCTCACACCTCAGTGATTTATATTTAGCACCCCGAAGACCCAATAAGCCATGATTTTCAGAGGACGGCGAACATTAAACGACCTTTATCTATTCAAGAACGCAGGGAATGTCAGCAGATGCTCTTTAAAATGCTGCTTACCTAGCTAGATTTTATGGACTTTTTTCCTCAATCTTATTGAGACACGCTTCCATATTATTGCATGGTTTAGTATTCATAGCACTGTTACTTCCTTCTACTTATTCAAAGCACATTCTTTATATCTCAATTCAGATCGGAATTGTAAAGAAAAAATAAAATCAGATGGGTAAAAATGCTGGAGCTTGCAGATGGAAATGAAAAAAAATCAAAGGAAGTTGTTTACAAACCTCTTGCTTAGTAATCTTCTGGCTTTTCATTTATTTGCACAATAGCAGTCGCAGATTGTACAAGTTGGTCACATTCTGACAATGTGAAGAGGGAAAAGCCATGTGATGGACAGCTTCACTATAGTACAAAGTAAGTTTCTGTTAATGGGCTGTGAAGGGCAGACTTGATGCCCTAAAGTCCAAGTCTGCACTGCTCTGCTATACAGAGATGAGACATTCATATTATGGAAGATGCTATTTAACTTTATAGGATCGCTAACTGCAGCAAAAATGTATAATCATTTCAATGTCTACATCTGTTTCTTCATAGACATTTGCATATACTGTGGCCAGACTCTATTATCGCATTTAGTTTCTTACATAAAGCACTGTAGATTATTCCCCTTATTTTTATTGAACATTGTAATGATGTCCATAATCGGAGCTGGCACATGAAGAGGTGAGTGCCTATGGCATAGCAATATTAGAAACTTGCACTGTGAGGACTAGAAAAGGTTGCCTTTTCTGATTTTATTTCTGAAAATGCTAGCTGCCTGGTTGTCTTGGTTTTAAGACATTGACCTGGAACAAGCATGCAGATCAGAAAAGTCAGTATGCTGAATCTGCCATCACGACAGTCATCCAGGGCCGCTGTTAGAAATCATGGGGCCCCGTACAACCTACCTGATGGGGCCCTATTTAACCATGCCCTTTACTCCACCCATGGCCCTGACCCCGGCTTGAAACTAAATGCAAGTTTGTTGCCGTTTACACATGTGCGTGGACAGGGGTGGGCTGACCATTTGGGCGCTCGGGCACTGCCCGAGGGCCCCATCCCACTAGCTGCCCCCATCAGGGTTGCCAGCTTCAGTGAAAAACAGGGACAGTATGTCAAAATCTGTGTTTTTTTTACATCTGTTCCTGAAATGTCCCTTACCGTCATCCTTTTGGTCTAAAAATCCCAATATTATAGCTGCCCCACCTCTCTAGTACATTTTCAGTGTGTGTATGTGTATTCTGTGTGTATGTTTTGTAAGGGGTTAGCTTGGTAGCGGGTGTGTGTGACCCCCTGAGTGGGTTCACTACACGCTGAACTATACAAAGATTATGGTTTATTCTTCCATATTGCTGGAAACAAATGCAAGCATCCAAACAGCATTAAAAAAAAAAAAACATAAAATAAACCCTGGCCCTCCACCTTCACCACACAGGAACCTATCTATGGAGTCTGGCACAGCCTACTGCTGGGCAGACACTGCTGGTCATACAGCAGAAAAACAACAGTCTTTTTGATTTTTATCACATAGAAAAATCAACACCACCTCACCTTCAGAAGTCTTTCTCAGCTCACTGCTCTCCTTAACTCAAAAAGCCTCAGGATGCAGCAAATCAGTAGTCATCCTCTGGATAAATTTTAGAGGCCTTAATTGCCTCATTCTGAACAGCTGAAGCTTTCGAACGCCCTTAACCACTTTCCCACCGCGCCATAGGCATTTTACTGCTACTGCGCGGTGGAGTTATTTTGGGACGACGTCCCTGGGACGTTGTCCTTCACTTCCGCGATTGCGCGTCCCCTGGGATGCGCTCGCGGAAGTGTCCGTGCTCGCCGGGTCTAGAAGACCAGGCGCATCACGGATCACGGTAAATTGCCGCTGATAGCGGCCATTTACCACGTGATCGCGCCGTCAAATGAAGGCGCGATCACTTGTAAACAATACCCCAATACTTTGCAATACCCTGTGCAATACTCTGCAATACCCCAATACTTTGCAATACCCTGCGCAATACTCTGCAATACCCCGCGCGATACTCTGCAATACCCTGCACGATACTCTGCAATACCCCAATACTCTGCAATACCCAAATACTCTGCAATACCCATTTTTTTAAAGCACCCCTGTGTGTTCGCATGCAGAAGTGAATGCATACGTAAGACCCGCCCACATATGAAAACGGTGTTCAAGCTACACATGTGAGGTATCTCTGCGAACGTTAGAGCGAGAGCAATCATTTTGGCCCTAGACCTCCTCTGTAACTAAAAACATGTAACCAATAAAAGTAATTAAAGCGTCGCCTATGGGGATTTTTAAGTAGCGAAGTTTGGCGCCATTCCATGAGTGTGTGCAATTTTGAAGGGTGACATGTTGGGTATCTATTTACTCGGCGTAACGTCATCTTTCACATTATGAAAAAAAATTGGGCTAACTTTACTGTTTTGTTTTAGCACAAAACTGTTTTTTTTTTTTTAAAACACACGTTCAAAAAATTTCTACGAAAATACCATGCGAGATAAAAAGTTGTAACTGCCGCCATTGTATTCTCTAGGGTCTTTGCTAAAAAAGCATATATAATGTTTTGGGGTTCTATGTAATTTTCTAGCAAATAAATGATGATTTTTCCATGTAGGAGAGAAACGTCAGAATTGGTCTGGGTGTTCCAGAACGCCTGATGGCGTTCCCTGCATGTTGGGCCTCTGTATGTGGCCACGCTGTGTAAAAGTCTCACACATGGGGTATCGCCATACTCGGGAGGAATAGCAGAATGTGTTTTGGGGTGTAATTTGTGGTATGCATATGCTGTGTGTGAGAAATAACCCGCTAATATGACAGAAACAAGATTTTTTTTTTACAGAATTTTCAATCGTTTTTCTTTTATAGCGCAAAAAATTTAAAACCCAGAGGTGATCAAATACCCCCAAAAGAAAGCTCTATTTGTGTGAAAAAAAGGACAAAAAATTCAAATGGGTACAATGTTGTATGACTGAGTAATTGTCATTCAAATTGTGAGAGCACCGAAAGCTGAAAATTGGTCTGGTTAGGAAGGGGGTTTAAGTGCCCAGTGGTCAAGTGGTTAAATCTTTCTGGCTATTTCTGCAGCCGACACCTATTAGTAATTGGTGAATTGTCTAAACAAGGCAGAAATGTATCTCCCATCTGTGACAACACCCACAGATTTACCTGACTTTCTGTCACATACCCCCCCTTCTAGTTTCAACCCTAGGGTTGGGACACAGGTTGCCAGGCACGCATTCACTCGGGACAACCCATCTGCATTCCCCATTTTAACACCGGGGCGATGTGTTACCACAAAACTAAATTCCTGAAGGGCCAGGAACCACCTATTTATTCTCCTATTGGTCTCCTTGTTCTGTGCCATCCACTTCAATGGGGCATGATCCGTCACCAGTTCAAACTGTCTACCCACAAGGTAGTACCGGAGAAAATCCAAAGCCCATTTCACCGCCAAACACTCTTTCTCAATGGTGGCATAATTCTCCCCATGGCCCTTCAACTTTCGGCTGAGGTACATAACAGGGTGTTTCTCCCCCTTGATAATCTGGCACAGTACAGCTCCTAACCCCACATTTGACGCATCTGTCTGAACCACAAAGTCCCGTAAAAAATCAGGCAAATTTAAAACTGGCTGATTACATAAGGCCTGTTTTAAAGCCTGAAAAGCTGTTTCTACTTCGGGAGTCCATTTGGTCATGACAGACTCCTTCCCTTTGGTCAAATTGGTCAGGGGAGCAGCCTGTGAGGCAAAATGGGGGATAAAGCAGCGATAATAACCCGCGATCCCCAAAAATGCACAACCTGTTTCTTGTTGGGGGGACGTAGCCAAGCCTCAACTTTGTTTATTTGGGGCTTGATTATACCTTTTCCAATGGTATACCCCAGATACTTTGCCTCTTCTACCCCAAAGGTACATTTTTTTGGATTGACTGTAAGCCCGGCTTTCCAGATGGAATACAACACAGCCTGAACTTTTGGTAAGTGTGAGTGCCAATCCTCACTGTGGATGACAACGTCATCAAGGTATGCAGCAGCATAGGCTCAATGAGGCCAAAGGGTCTTATCCATGGTGCGTTGAAATGTGGCGGGAGCATTCTGTAACCCAAAAGGCATCCTCTAATATTGGAAAGATCCGTCTGGAGTTACAAATGCTGTTTTTTCCCTGGCCGACTCAGAGAGAGGAATTTGCCAATAACCCTTGGTCAGGTCTAACGTCGTCATGTACCGGGCAGGGCTTAGGCGATCAATCAGTTCATCTATGCGGGGCATAGGATAGGTGTCAAACTTAGTGATTTTATTCAGGCGGAGAAAGTCATTACAAAACCGCCAACTTCCATCTGGTTTGGGCACTAAGACAATGGGACTGGACCAATAACTATTTGACTCTTCTATCACCCCCAGCTCAAGCATTTTTTTTACTTCCTGACGAATTGCCTCTCGCCGGGCTTCTGGAATTCTATAAAGCTTCAACTTGACCTTATCCCCTGGTGTGGTGATAATGTCATGTTCAACTCCGGAGACCCAACCTGGCAGGTCTGAAAACTTCTCCCTATTACGGAGCACAAATTCTTTAACCTCCTGTTGCTGAGTTTTGGAGTCTCCGCTATCCCAACTTCAGGGACAGCCAGGTTAAATGGAGCAGAAAACCGGGTAGTCTTATCGACCAAGGACTATCCTTCCATGGTTTCAACAAGTTCACGTGATATATCTGCTCAGGTCTTCGTCTTCCCGGTTGGCTAATTTTATAATTCACCACCCCCATTTTCTCCAACATTTCATAGGGACCCTTCCATTTTGCTAGGAATTTACTTTTGACCGTGGGGACCAGCACCAACACCCTATCACCAGGTGCAAAGGAACAGACCTGGGCCCCACGATTGTAAATCCTTTGTTGAGCCAATTGGGCTTGGGCTAAATGTACCTTCACAATCGGCATCACTTGGGCAATTCTATCTTGCATTTGTGCCACATGTTCAATCACACTTCGATGAGGGGAACTCTCACTCTCTCATGTTTCCCTGGCAATGTCCAGTAGGCCCACAGGGGTGCCTCCCATACAGTAGCTCAAATGGAGAGAACCCTGTGGACGACTGGGGAACCTCTCTTATGGCAAACATCAGATAAAGGAGCAGATAATCCCAATTCTTTCCGTCTTTATCCACCACCTTCCTCAACATTTGTTTTAAAGTTTTATCAAACTTTTCCACTAACCCATCTGTTTGAGGGTGATATACTGATGTACGTAATTGGGTCACCTTCAGGAGTTTACAAAGTTCTCTGGTCACCCTAGACATAAATGAGGTGCCCTGGTCAGTTAGGACTTCCTTAGGAAGGCCCACACGGCTGAAAACCTGAAATAACTCTTTGGCAATGGTTTTAGCAGAGGTGTTTCAGAGAGGAATCGCTTCTGGGTAACGGGGGGCATAGTCCATTATTACCAAGATGTGCTGGTGCCCTCTAGTGGACTTCAGTAAGGGCCAACCAAGCCTATGGCGATCCTTTTAAAAGGGACCTCGATAGAGGGCAGGGGTACCAATGGACTGCGGAGATGTGGCATGGGTGCAGTAATCTGACACACTGGACAGGAAGAGCAGTACAATTCCACTTCTTTAGTGATCCCAGGTCAATAAAACCTCTGGGTGATTCTCTCCCGGGTTTTTTCTGCTCCCAAATGTCCCCCAAGAATGTGCCCATGGGCCAGTTCCAAAACCATCTTGCGGTACGGTTTAGGCACTACCAGTTGCTCAATGGTGTCCTCTATCCTCTGTAACACTCGATATAACAGGTGCCTTTCAATAATGAAGTAAGGGAGTGCAACCCTCTTGTCAACTAACTCCCCATCTATCTTCACTACATTCTCCCAGGCTCTTAGCAATATGGGGTCCCTCAATTGCTCAGTGATAAAATTTTCTCTGTGCACCTCGAGGTCATCAAACCCTATCGGCTGCTGTTCCTCTTCTGAGGTAGCAGGCTCCTCCCTAAGGACTGGTGTTTCCCCTGCTAAGACTGAGAACGGAAACTCAGGAGAATCCTCAGTTAGAGGACTCTGGAGTAGATGTTTCAGGCTCAGAAGAACCACCTACTGGGGAATCTGGGCAATCCCAGAGTTCCCAGAACTTTGGGAAATCCCTTCCCACAATGGCGTCATGTGGCAGTTTGGGAACTAAACCCACTTGGTGACACAAGTTACAGAGGGAGGTTTCAAAGGAAACTGTAGTCACCGGATATTCTCCAGTGTCCCCATGTACACAAACTACAGCCATTTTCCTAGGATGTAAGGTTTTTCCCACCACTAGATAATTCATACAATGTATGAACAGAATATCAGCGTTTCCCCCACTGACAGGACCGAGAGCTTTGTGTTTACACACAAAGCTCCCGGTCCCCGCTCTGTAACGAGCAATCGCGGGTGCCCGGCAGCGATCGTACCCGCCGGGCATGCACGCGGGACTCGCTTTAAAGCGGACGTATAGCTACGGGCTCTCGGCCAGCAGTGCCACCGTCCCGCAGTAATATGACGGCGGGCGGTCAGAAAGTAGTTAATGTTGACTTTCATATGACCAAAACTCCCTGCCTTGGGTTTAAAGTGTTAGTAAACCCAGGACCCTGCATTCACTATATCTGCTCTCCCACAGTACACAGAACATGGAAATGCAATTATTTTAGTAAATATAAACTGCTAAATACCTTTAGCAGTTTATATTTACTGCTAAATACCTTTTTTCATCAGCAGTATATAGCAGTCTTGTGACTTCTATCTGGTGTCTGGTTAAAGCTTGTAGGAGGGGTTTTTATTCTACTCTGACTGTTCTTTGAGGCTGCAAGACCACTGACCCTCTGTCTGGACAGTGTTGATCACATGCACCCTCCCAAGAAAAAATAAACTCTAGCAATACACACCAAACTGAGCATGTACAGAGTGCCCCCAAGGTTCTGTACTATCAGGAGATGGATTGGGGACAATAATAATCCACCTTTTTACCCGATGTAGAGGATTAAATCCTTAGAATCCACAGTAAGTTTAACAAGAATGCTTTACTGCATATAAAAGACATGTCGAAAGGCCGGTTTTGAACGGCCAGTCTGGTTCTCAGGTGTGCCGCGGTATCAGGGGAGATAAGGGCTGTCAGATGAGCCTGATCTCCCGAGCCCCTGCCGAACTATACATAGGCACTGTAAGAAGCTCCGTCAGCCTCAAAAGTGAAAGTAAATGTAGGGGAGTGTGCTGTGCTCTCTGCTTCCCCCTAGAGTGCAGTACCCGGCTGAATGAGGAAACTGGAAAGGTACTGTGCTAGAAGCTAGATTTGTTTTAAAATGGCTTTATTCATGTGAGTGTCTGTATGTGTTTGTGTGCATGTGTCTGTTTATGTTACTTTTAATCTGGACCCCCCCATTCCTGTACCATCAGAACTGCTTTTGTAGGGCTTGTTTGTGATAGCAGCCAGAACTGCTGCTCCTCTGAAAAGCAATCAATGCACAGATCATTTTTCAGAGGCATTTGACAGGCAGTAAAGCCTATACCGCAACAGTGCAGTGCACACAGTTGCAGGGTAGTTGCAGTGTGTAACGGTCACCACCGCTTACGACTTTCCATCCAACCACGACAAGCTTATCTGACACACTCCGACAATATTGCATACACGATCCATATCCTTTCCCAGAATAAGACGAGACAGAGCTCCGTTCTTGCTTCCAAAGATATGACAATTTATTGGTATTTTCTCAGCTTCTTATACAGTCTCAAGCACAATGCAGTTTATCACAGGACAATGCAATCTCCACCCCCCTATTCACTCACTGAGGATAATTCTTTAATTGGTAGCTAGACATGACGGCACCGTATCATCAATAGGGTTCAATTAACCTTGAATATTAACACAGACATCTAGTTGAATAAGTTCTCTAGACAGCTTTATCACACAATGGCAGAGTCTTGTGAGAGCGGGTGCAATCCACACCTTCAACGGAATGTCTTTACAGTGAATAGCCAACACCTTAAGATATTTCAATAGCATATTATGCAAAGGTATGACTCACTCTGGTCTTGTAGACCTGAATTAACACCTTTCAAAAGCATGTGTGCCCAGATTGCAAAGCTAACAGCTTTTGATATTTGAAGACATCCTGCAAACATGAATTATTATTAATGGCCCTTATTAATGTCTTCTGTAATATATGAATTATGATTCTTTGTCACCCTATGGCCCTAGTGGACATAAGGTGACCCTAGACATAGGAATATCTCAGTCTGTCACGGGCCATTCCGTTACATCTCTCCCCTTTCGGTGGGAGACGGACACAGGTGGTAACCCCAAACGGGTTGACTCCGAAGTCCGTCAGTAGGTCCAGTCCTCCAATGCTGGTCTCCATACTGTACCCCAAATAAATGGCTCCAAACTGAGCATTACTCACCCCGCCAACCTCTGCCTCTCTCAGATAACACGCCTGCCGCTGGGGAGAAGGCAGGGTGGCTGGGCTCAGTCCATCATGCTGTTGGGGGTCTGGGCCAACTGCCCCCCCTTCCTGGGGTGTACCAGTGGAGACTGAAGTCCTATCCACTGGTGCTTGGTGAAAACCCGACATCCTCCTGTCCCAGTCCTGTACCATTTTCTGGGGTTGTGCCAGTGGAGACTGAAGTCCCATCCACTACCCCAGGAACCCCCTCTTCTGTTAGTGAGGAGCAGAGGCCTATGACACTCTGCTCTGTTGCCAGCTCTTCTGCTGGGTTGCTGTGAGTGGAGACCACAGTCCCATCCACCACCACAGGGTCCCCCTCTTCCGTTAGTGGAGAGCAGAGGTCCGTGACCCTCTGTTCTGTTGCCAGTGATTCAGCTGGGGGTAAAAGCTTTGCCACCTCAGCTTGTTGTTGGAGAGAGGGGCCAACCGCCCCGGCTCTCTGGAACTCCACACCATCCGCTTCGGCTTTAGGGATGAAAATCTCCATATTTTCCACTGCCGATTCATCAGCCATGATTTCACAGTTATCTGACCTTTCCTCATAGTCCCAGGCAATGGGAGCCCCACCCTGCTGCTGAGCCGAGTCTAGCAGCTGTCTGTAGGCAACCTCCAGCTCCCATTCTTGAATGGCCAGAAATTCTAAATCTTCCTGTGACCAGAGGCCTCCCGAGATATTTAATTTTTCCCTCTCTGTGCTCCATTATGTCCTCCAAGCGCCACTCCCGATCATCCCCAAAGTCGGGATCACTGGACATCCTCCAATACAACAATCCCAGGCCATCATAGTCATAGCCTTCTGTGGGGCTGTCATCCGCTGACCACGGGCACTCTTGGGCTACATACCACCGGAGGGCTCTGTAGCTCTCATCCAGCTGCATCTCTGCCCGGATCAGCCTGCTTAACTCTGCTATCCACTCCTGCTTCGGTTGTTCCCCCAACAACAGCATTCGTACTTCATACTGCGGCCAGTACCTTGCATAGATGGAGGGCAGGACCTTTCCTTGGTGTTGCTGCTCCAGAGCTAACGCTTCCTTCCAGAGTTGGCACCGAATCACATCCGACCATCCCAACAGGACCTCCTCTGATACTGGTCCTCTATGCTGTATCCGCATCTCTTGTAACCTCCTTTGGAATTCCTCTTCCATGGAGACTGGTATCTGCACCTCTCCTCTCTCTTCAGCTGCTGCAGCACTTCTTCGCTGTCGCAAGGTGGCATCCACAGCTGCTATAACCCTGTCTATGATCTCCGGCGGTGGATTAGGACCATATTGTCCCAATCCATGTTTAACAGCCCGATCAAAAAATTCTTCCTCGGGTGTCCTGTCTGTTACGCTGGGCCTCTTAGCTCTATTCATTTCGACAAGTTCTGCGATAATGTCCCTTTTCTTACGGTTGCTGGCCGGTCTGCCCCGGCTCTCCAGTAAGTCCATGAGGGAAGAGAGCTTCATCCGTTCATACAGCGTCTCCATTGTCCTGTGTCCTTGTAGCCGTCCTTCTGAAGATGGAATCACCCCACTGCTGTGCCACCAATGTAACGGTCACCACCGCTTACGACCTTCCATCCACTCACGACAAGCTTATCTGACACACTCCGACAATATTGCATACACGATCCATATCCTTTCCCAGAATAAGACGAGACAGAGCTCCGTTCTTGCTTCCAAAGATATGACAATTTATTGGTATTTTCTCAGCTTCTTATACAGTCTCAAGCACAATGCAGTTTATCACAGGACAATGCAATCTCCACCCCCCTATTCACTCACTGAGGATAATTCTTTAATTGGTAGCTAGACATGACGGCACCGTATCATCAATAGGGTTCAACTAACCTTGAATAGTAACACAGACATCTAGTTGAATAAGTTCTCTAGACAGCTTTATCACACAATGGCAGAGTCTTGTGAGAGTGGGTGCAATCCACACCTTCAATGGAATGTCTTTACAGTGAATAGACAACACCTTAAGATATTTCAATAGCATATTATACAAAGGTATGACTCACTCTGGTCTTGTAGACCTGAATTAACACCTTTCAAAAGCATGTGTGCCCAGATTGCATAGCTAACAGCTTTTGATATTTGAAGACATCCTGCAAACATGAATTATTATTAATGGCCCTTATTAATGTCTTCTGTAATATATGAATTATGATTCTTTGTCACCCTATGGCCCTAGTGGACATAAGGTGACCCTAGACATAGGAATATCTCAGTCTGTCACGGGCCATTCCGTTACACAGTGCAGCACCATTCAGCCTGGTCATACCTCCAGCTGTAGCCACAGCATGTGTACACCCCCAGCTGCTGCCCCTGCCCCTCAACTATGTGGTTTTACTGCCCCTCCAACCTGACATGGTTCACATCTGTGTGGCTGCGTGTAGGGCAGCCCATTCATTTCAATGGGCTTCCCTACCCACAAAAATGCAGGAAAAGAAGTCACAACCTTTTTTTTTTTTAATTGCACCAAAAGCACCCCACATTTTACAATGTGTGGGGGTACCATTAAGAATTAACGGTACCCCTAAAGAGCAAAAGCAGAGCATTCGTCTGTGTGTCGGGAACAAGCACAACAAAGGCAAGAGAATTCTTATTGGGCAGTGTATTAGTGATATTAGTGATCGAACAAACACAATTTTAATGGTTCAATGTCAGGCAAAATGGTCGGCCCTCATGCATGTTCACTTCATCAAATCTGGCCCTCGGACACGCCTGGCATATACAGACTGATTTTACTGTTGTGGGTTTAGTAACACTTTAAGCATTGGTGAGTTCAGTTCCACTTGTCCCCACTAGGGAGCCTTAAGTCCTGTCCACAAACTGCCATGAGGATTTAAAATAATACAATTCCACTATTGACAGACTCGTTTTGTATACAGCCATTCATCTGAATAAGACACATGCAGGCTGTATAAAGTATTTTCTATTATTTCATGTGTATCTTTTCCACTAAAGGCTGTTATAATTCAAAACAACTTTGCAACATGGAAATGTAATGTTTAAAGCAGAGTTCCGGGCTAATTTTCGTTTATTAAAAGTCAGCAGCTACAAAAAGTATAGCTGCTGACTTTTAATAAACAGCCACTCACCTGTCCCATGGTCCAGTGATGCGGCCGCACGGAGGTCCGCTTTTTTCCCCCTCCTCTCTGTGGCCGTCATTAGAACTGTGGGCACCCGGCAGTGACAGCTTGTGGCTTCACGGCCGACACGCACTTGCGCATGCGCGAGTCGCGCTGCGATCTCAGAGTGGACAGGCGAACTTTTGTGACCTGTCACGTGTCCCAGAAGATCGCCTAGATGAAGGGGCCACCTAGGGGGAGAGAAGAAGTCATCTAGGCCCATAGGCGGAAGGAGGAAGTGGGCCAGGAAGTCCCCTTCAAAACGAAGAACCCACTCCCCCCCCAAAAAAATGCAAGCAAAAGGTGGCATGTAAGGGGGAAAAGGTGAATCAGTGGTTTCTCTGATAAAAAAAAAAAACACATTCTATTTCAGTATCCATCTAACCCTTTTAATCCAACAGGCATGTTGAACTTTTTCTGCATTAAAGTGGTTGTAAAAATGAAATGTGAACAAAGCATATCCCTCTATAGTGTGTACTTTTCTCAGTTAAGAACACCAAAGCCCCATACACACTATGGGCCAGATTCAGGAACAGTTAGGCTGGCGGATCCAGTGATCCGCCAGCCTAACTGTCACTTTGAGCCGGCGTTTTTGTTTTCTGTAACCAGAAAACAAGAAACGCCGGGTTGAAGCTCCGATGCGATCAGCGTAACTGAGTTTCGCCATCGCATCGTTACTTCAACCTAAAAATGGCGCCGGGGGCGTTCCCGCCGATTTCCGCTCAAAAAATATGTTAATGAGCGGAAATCGGCAATTCACGAGCGAATTCCGGCGCGACGCAATGACGGTATGACGTTTCCGGAAGCGATACGCGGCGCGAAGATATACCTACATGGGGTTGGAGTATCCTATGTTAGGTATAGGCGTCGTCATCGCGTCGGGAAAAAAAAAAATCACGTCGCTTGCGTAAAAAGATCATGAATGGGAATGTGACGTCATTGACGTTCATTCACAGAATTTGGAGCATGCGCACGGGGATGCTTTGACACTCGACGCATGCGCAGTACGTTCGCGGCGGGATCGCGCTTAATTTAAATACTACACGCCCCGTACCCGCCAATTTGAATTCCGCCGGCTCATTTTCGTTACGCTGCCGCAACTTTAGGAGCAAGTGCTTCGTGAATGACAGCACTTGCTGCTAAAATTTCGGCAGAGTAACGTAAATGAGAAGCGTTACTCTGGAGCAAAGATGCTCCCATCTACCTGAATCTGGCCCTATCAGTTTTCCTGCAGGTTTTTCTCTTCAGGTTTACTAAAACCATCTTGAATCGCTGAACCTCGCTAATGCACATTATATTTTCGGGAAGCTCGTCACGTTTTTCTGGTTGCCATTTTTACTCGAAACGACGATCTTGATATGAGGTCAAACCTTAAGGCTGCATACACACAATCGAATTTATTTGCTGAAACCGGTCCGACGGACCGTTTCAGCAGACAAATTCGATCGTGTGTACGGACGGACAGACAGGTTTTTCCAGCAGACAAATTTTAAAGCATGCTTTAAAATCTGTCTACTGGCAATCCGTCCGTCCGACATGTCCGCTGGTTAGTACACTAACCAGCGGACATACAGTATCTGTCCGCACATGCGTCGAATCCATGCGTGGAAGTATTTTACTTCCTGGTTCGGTGACGTGGCGGTGTCAACGTCACCGCCACGTCACCGTGCTGTCTGCCGGCGGGGATTTTGGTTTGATCGTGTGTACACGATCAAACCAATATATCCCAGGAGACAAATCCGATCAAAACGGTCTGTCAGACCGATTTGATCGGATTTATTTAGTCGTGTGTACGCGGCCTTAGAGTTTCAATTTGTATGCAATTAGGCAGACCCTTGCACTACATGGTTTTGGTAAACCAAAAGAGAAAAACCTGCAGGAAAACTGATAAGGCCAGATTCAGGTAGATGGGCGAATCTTTATTCTGGCGTAATGTTGCTCATTTACGTTACTCCGCCGAAACTTTACGAGAAAGTACTGTATTCACAAAGCACTTGCTCCTAAAGTTGCGGCGGCATAGTGAAAATGGGCCGGCGGAATTCAAATTGGGAGGGTAGGGGGCGTGTAGTATTTAAAATAGGCACGATCCCGCGGCGAACGTATTGCGCAGGCGCCGGCCGTCAATGTAGCCCAGTGCGCATGCTCCAAATTATGACGGTGTTTTCGAAGTGAACGTCAATGACGTCAATCCCCAATTACGGACGAGTTACGCAAACGACGTTAAACTTTTTCAATTCGACGCGGTCACGACGGCCAAACTTAACATAGGATGCGCCTGCTTTTTGTTGCTTTATCTTTACGCCAGGAAACCCCTTACGGAAACGTTGTAAAGTGACTGCGTCGGGCCCGCGTACGTTGGTGAATTGTCGTATCTCGCTGATTTACATATTCTCTGCGTAAATCAGCGGGAACGCCCTTGGCGGCCATTTTAAAACTGACTTTAACCCCTTCCATACAGGGCATTTTCACCCCCTTCCTGCCCAGACCAATTTTTAGTTTTCAGCGCTGTTGCACTTTGAATGACAATTGCGCGGTCAGGCAACACTGTACCCAAATTAAATCATTATGTTTTTTTCCCCACACAAATAGAGCTTTCGTTTGGTGGTATTTGATCATCTCTGCGGTTTTTATTTTTTGCTCTATAAACAAAAGAAGAGCGACAATTTAAAAAAAATCACAATATTTTTTCCTTTTTATTTATCACATCTCACAATATTTTTTTTTTAAAAAAGTTTTTTCCCCTCAGTTTAGACCGATACGTATTCTACGTATTTTTGGTAAAAAAAAACGCAATAATCGTATATTGATTGGTTTGCGCAAAAGTTATAGGGCCAGATTCAGGTAGATGAGAGTATCTTTCCTCTGGAGTAACGCTTCTCATTTACGTTACTCTGAAGACCCTTTCAGCGCAAGTCCTGTAATTCACATAGCAGTTGCGCGTAAACTTGCGCCAGAGTAACGATAATGCGCTGGCGTAACCCGACGCAAGTGGAAGTGGGTGTGATCATATGTAAATGATGGGCGGAGCCCAGCGCAGAGGCTTACGTTCAGCGCATCATCCACGGAGCATGCGCAGTCAGTGCGGCTCCACTCGCCCCCTTGTGCGCATGCTCACAACTTCCGTCGGCACCACTTCCTGGGAAACGTCAGCGCAATGCGTTCCGCTGGGCGCTTAAAAGCGCTGGCGGAAACGCCATTCCGGCGCAAAAGTAGTTCCGTTTCCCCCCACCCCAGGGAAGATACTTTTGCACTGTAATGGCTGCTCCCGCTACCCCCAGAGAGAGGAGGAACCTTAACTTTAATGCCCAGGAGGTCTCAGTGATTATCTCGGCTATGGAGACGGATAATGAATTTCTCCATGGCAAAAAAAGCCGGAAGACCAGCCGGGAGAGGAAGCAGGGCATCCTGGAGTCGATTGCTGCCAGGGTCAATGTCCTGGGCTACTCCACCCGGACTGCTGGGGACATACAAAAGAAAATAAACGACCTGCGGCGCAAGGTGAGGGACAAGGTGGCCTCCATCAGGAGGTATGAGAGGGGCACAGGTGGTGGTCCCCCATGTCCTGTCACCCTGACCGCAGAGGAGGAGGTGGTTGCTCGCTGCCTGGAGAGGGAGCAGGTGGAGGGGGTCGCAGGCTATGACTCCGTGGAGGAAGGCACAAGGACAGGTAAGTGTTTTATAATCCCCTATTTGTTGTTTTGCATTTGGGGGGGGGGGGACATGTGCCAAGTGTGTGGGACCACCAACATGTGTCTGCTTTGTGTCATCCACAGATGACAGAGCTGGGCCATCATCTGTCAGCCTGCATTCCACCCCATCCCCCCCACACCATCATGTGCCCGAGCCACTGGGTGGTGAAGAGGTTGTGGAGGAGGAGAGTGGCCACACCACACCTGCCGAGGTGGTTGTGGAGGATCCTGCTGTGGCAGAGCAGGACTTTTCATTAGTCTTGTCTGTCTCCTCCCCTTCTCCTGGCCCGTCTGTCGTCCCCTCCCCCATCCTTGGAAGCCCCTCAAGGGCGACACCTTCCACCCGAGGACATCCATCTTCTGGCCCCAGGAAGGCGACCCAGAAGACCAGGGGGGTGTCTGATGGTGTCCAGGACCAGTTGGCGAGGGATCACGCCAGGCAGACGGAACAGATGGGGGCCATAGCGGTGCACTTGGAGAAAGTGGCTGACAGCCTGGGCTCCGTTGCCAACCTCAGCAACGCAGTGCAGGATGTCAGCTGCAACTGCGCTGCAGTGGTCACCACTTTGGGGGAGGTGCAGGGGGATATAAGGCACCTCACTGCAGCCGTCCAGGCCAACACTGCTGCCATCCATGGGAACAGTGCTGCCATCCAGGAGCAGGGGAGGCTGAGTCGGCGGGCCCAGCATTACCAGGTGACCCGTCAGCTCCGGATGCAGGCCCAGACGAACACATACCTTGGACGGATAGCCAGGGCCTTGGAGGGCACGCAGGCCACACCTGCCAGGAGTGGCCCACCTGGGGATCAGCCACCTCCAGATGCCCCCCCACCCCCACCCACTCCATCCAGGCAGCTGCGGAGCCAGAGAGGGGCCCCCAGAAGAAGCCCCCGGCATCCCCGATGAGGCCTTTTTTTTTTTCTTGTTTTATATTATTGTTTTTGACATACTCAGGTCATGAGTTTATTTTTTATTTTTCTCAGGTTATGAGATTTTTTTTCTTTTAATGATCAGGATATGATATTTATAATTTATTTTTGTACTGCACACGGTCAGGAGTGCAGGGGACAGTGTGAATGGTGTGTGAATGTGAGAGGGTGGCACTCCTGAAAGTAAGGGGTGTCACCCTCGGCCGTGGTGGTGAAGTGAACCCCACGGCTGAATGAATGATGTGTGAAAGGTGTGTGAATGGACAGTGACATCATTGGGGCCTTGACGCGGCGTTACTGCTCCCAACTCCTACATGCTGGACTTGGGCTAATCCAATGCGATGTGCATGTGGTGTGTGTGATCTAGGGACATTAGTGGTGTACACGCGTGCACTGTCTGTGTTATTAATGTTTTGGTTTAGTGTCCAAAGATGCCTACGGCGAGGACCCTCCTGACTGCTCTTCCATCAGCAGACTGGGTGTCCTCTGGCAGGTGGGGACTGTGTGGGTCGGGGGTCAGGTCATCACGTATGTCAATATGCAGGCCTTTTTTCATAGCAAAGTTATGTAGTATGCAACATGCACCGATGATCTGACACACAAAGGTAGGGGAATACAATAGGGCCCCCCCAGACTTATCCAAGCATCGGAAACGGGACTTCAGGAGCCCAAATGTTTGCTCAACCACTGCACGGGTTTTGATGTGTGCTTCATTGTATTTTCTCTCTCCTCTGGTTTGGGGGTTCCGGAAAGGAGTCATTAGATGGGGTCCCAATGCATATGCAGAGTCACCTGGAAGGGAAAAGACAGGAGAATGTTAGTCATGCATGTGCGATTTCTGTTGTGCATCACGGGAGGGGATAGTCATGCCTGACTCCCTTGTCACTCACCAACCAGCCAGCTGTCCCCATACATGTTCTGGTTAAATTCTGCTGGGATGGGGCTCTGACGGTATATGAAACTGTCATGGCTGGACCCGGGGTGTTTGGCACGGACGTGCCATATGAGGCGTTGGGCATCGGCTATCACCTGTACGTTGATGGAATGCCAATGCTTCCGATTGCGGTATATGTGCTCTGTGGCACTGGGGGGCTGTAGGGCCACATGTGTGCAATCAATGGCCCCCACAGTGCGTGGGAATCTGGCAATGTTGTAGAAATCTGTCATTGCCTTCTGCCGTAGCTCCTCAGTGGTTGGTCTGATGAACTGGTTGGACATGCGTCTGAGGATTGCAGGGACAACCTGGTGCACACATCTGCTCACGGAGGATTGTGACATCCCAGCCACCACTCCACTTGTACGCTGGAATGATCCACTGGCAAGGAAATGAAGTGTTGCCAGGACCTTCACCAGTGGCTGCACTGCTTGTGATCGGTGTGTTGGGCTGGTGATGTCATCCTGCAGGGTTGTGGTTAGTTCAAGTATTGCATCTGGGCTGAATCTGAATAGGCGATACACCTCCTCATCCCCCATGCCAAAGAGGTTCATACGTGTGCGGTATATCCTCTCACGTGCCCGCCTTCTTGGTTCCAGGGGACCCATCAGTAGTTCTAGGACCACGAGTGCCCCTGGCATGTTGGCACACAGAGGTGTTGTCCTTGCAAGTGGGGGTGCTCAGCTAGCTCCTATCGTCGGTAACGCTGCTGTAGCTGCTCTCCTGCTGACCTGTGACCGTCTGGAGTAAAGATAAAGCAGCCTTTTGTAGAAATAACTTTGCGCCGGACGGACCAGATACGCGCGGCGCATGTAGCCAGCGTATGGTGCTAATCCGTTCGTGAATTGTGAAAAATCCCTCATTTGCATATTTGCAGGGGAAATCAATGGGCGCGACTGATGCGCCCAGCGAAAATAAACGCTGACGATACTCTGGCGTCGGAACGTTCCGCCGGTCGCAAATGAGCCGTTATTGGGCGCATCTAGTTTGGTGGGTACGGGCACATAGAAACGTCGGCGCATCAGCACAGTTACGCGGCGCATATCCAAATACTCCAGCGCAAGTGTTCGTGAATCTGGCCCATAGCGTCCACAAAATAGGTGATAGATTTATGGCATTTTTATTTTATTTTTTTTACTAGTAATGGCGGGGATCTGCGTACATATCGGACACTTTTGACACGTTTTTGGGACCATTCACATTTACACAGCGATTAGTGCTAAAAAACTGGACTGATTACTGTGTAAATGTGACTGGCAGGGAAGGGGTTAACACTAGGGGGCGCTGAAGGGGCGCTGAAGGGGTTAAAATGTGTCCTAAAGTATGTTCTAACTGTAGGGGGAGGGGGACTCACAGGGGGAGGAGATCGATGTGTGTTCCTCTGTACTGGGAACACACATCAGTCTCCTCACCGCTGACAGGAGGTGGATCTGTGTGTTTACACACACAGATCCACACTCCTGCCGTGATTGCCGGAAATCGCGGGTGCCCGACGGCTGTCATTCCCCTATGGGCTGGTAAGGAAGGGTTTAAGATCCGACGGTGTAATACAATTACGCCTGTCGGATCTTTGCAAAAAAACGGCGTATCTTGTTTTCTGCATACAGAAAACAGATAAGCCGGCTGAAAGTGTGAGTTATGCTGGCATATCACTGATACGCCGACGTAACTCTACCTGAATCTGGCCCATAGTGTGTATGGGGCATTAGTGCATTTTCTGTCTGTTGCATCATTCCTCTTCTATCTGCATGAATCACTTCTGATAAATTTTCCTGGCACCAAGAGAAAAATGTTGGCAGGGAAGGGATCTCCAGCTGATTGACAGACTCAGCTCTGTACCTGTATGAAGGGGATGTGTCCCTTCCTCCAATCAGCATCCAAAGCTCTCCTCACTGATCTCTGAAGTGTGTAATTTCAGCTTTCTGCCCCCTTTTTTTCAACATCTCAGACAAGCTTGGATGTAGAGAAGATTAGACTGCAGATAGACAAGTACAACTTATGTTAGGAGGATATGTTTCGTCTCCGTGTAATACCTGAGGCCAGTTACTTCATTGGGTATGTGTAAAGGTTTACAACCACTTTAACAATACACACAGGAGAGCAGAATTATCTGAAAGTTTGCAATACCCACATACATTTTTTGCCTACCGGTGGTGTATTGAAAACGTCTGGCTTCTACCCCATACATTGCCCCTATATCATGTAACAGACATATGCCACTTATACCTAATTTTTGGTAAACACAAATTTCCTGCAATGCTTCTAGATGAGACCTTACTCGTCTACACATAATAAGGCTGAAAGTACAACATCAAAAATAGAACAGAAAATTATTTGTTGTCAAATCAATCATGGACCCAACTCCAGTAGCTAAAATTGAAATCAATAAAAGTAAAAAAGTAAAAGCCAATTGTTTTCTTCTATTGGAATAGTGAAGATAAACATTTAAAATAGAATTGCCATGGAAACAACCACAAATAGGCCCTTGTCCTGTTCCGAAAATTCCACAGTGCAAAAGAATACAACTGAAATAAATAAAATAAAGCCATGGAATTTAGAACAAGAACACAGCAACAAGATTCTATAAATATTTAACCATAAGTGACATATAATATTAATTAGCTAAAATGGCAACTTGATGTGTACAGACTATTAGAAAGTAGAGATGAATGAATCCACACGTGCATCAAGCCTGATTAAAGTCTAGAAAGGGTGAATATAAATGCTAAATGCTGGCCATTTTCAAGGCTAATAGGCAAACTGCTGTCTAAAAGGGGCACAAGGAGCTAGAAACTATAATATGGGGCATTAATCAAAGCAAAAAACATGCTTAAAAAAATGACTGTACAGCAGGGGGAGGGTCTTTCTTTCTCGTACATCACGGGACACAGAGCAGCATATTCATTACTATATGGGTTATATGGAGTACCTTCAGGTGTGGACACTGGCAATCTCAAACAGGAAGTCCCCTCCCTATATAACCCCCTCCCATAGAGGAAGTACCTCAGTTTTTTCGCCAGTGTCTTAGGTGTTGGTCACGGAATAGCTTTGCCTCCACATCCTTGGAAATAAGGCGGGCTAACCGGATCTGTCCAAGGAGCCTCAGTGCCAAAGTGGACAGTACCCGGGCCCCAAACCGTGGGGTTTTGCCTATAATGCTCCTCTCTAGAGGGCTGGACCCTGGGCCCAGGACTTGGAGTTTTCTAAACCAAAAGATCCTGTTTGCCAGGGTGCTGTATAGGTCCAGGACAGTCGGTTCCTTCCAGGACCCCAGTGCCTGAAGGTCTACTACGCTACCCACGGAGATGGGAGAAGATTGGACCGTTTTGCAAACGTCCTGCGGCATGGAGCAGGTAAGAGGGGAGTTCGACAGCAGGCTCTCCAGGGGAGATCTTAAGGGGGGTAGCCTGAGTATGCTCTGCATTGGCACCATGGTCACTATGTCTGATGGACAGGATGGCCTGAAATGTTCCCCCCCATCACTTGATCCCCCTACCTATCTATGTATGTTTGCTAGCTACCTGCTGCTCGCTGGTTGAAGGTCTTTTAAAAAAAAAAAAAAAAAAAAGAGATCTGTCTCTAGGCTAAAGGGACTCCTTAGGCGCCTGTTTGAAGCCTTACCTAGCCGGGATTCAAATCTGCCGCCTGATGCGTCCTCCAGCCTGCATTCCTGGGCTCCAGAGTGCGTCTCCTCCTGGGCTCTCCTCCCCCGACAGTCGCGCGCGCGCATGCATATACAAAAATATTTGCGCCGTTCGGGAGGGGGGAGCGTGACTGCAGTGTAGAGTAGGCGTGCCTTCAATTGCTGTTATACACAGCAGGCGCGATCTTAGCTATGATCGCTGGCTCTTTTTCTGGCAAGAAGCGGACTAGATCCCCATCGCCAAAAGGTGTATCCTCGGATGCTGAGATTCTCTCTCCGGAGGAATTAGAATTTCAGGAGGATCGGTTGGACCAGAACCTAGAGGAAGGATCTACCACTGAAGAATCGTTTTCAGCCTCCCAGACGGAGAGTCTGTGGGTCCAGTCTTTGACAGACATGGTCCGCTCGGCATTTAATTTGCCATTTCCAGAGCCTCAGGTTCCTGCGGTATCCTCTTTGGGTTCTTTTAAAGCGCCTTTAAGCAACGCAGCTTTTCCGGTCCATCCTCTGTTAGAGGAATTGGTTTTTCCAGGATTGGGACGACCGGACAGAATTTTTTCTGCCGCCTAAAGCCTACGGCCACATCACCCTGAAAGCGCCCGATCTCGTCTGATCTCGGAGGCTAAGCAGGGTCGGGCCTGGTTAGTGCCTGGATGGGAGACCGCCTGGAAGGTTTTCTGTTATTTACCCTATGGAAGAGACATTTTTCTAAGAAATGGGCGCTCCCAACTGTGGACGCAGCCATCTCATATGTGAATAAATCATTAACTGGCCCGGGGGAAAACATACAAATGTTTAAGGTCCCGGTCGATAAACGTTTAGAGACACTTTTTCAAGCATCCTTTGCTACGGCAGGAGCAGTGGTACAGCCAGCAGTGGCTGCAATTGGAGTTTGTCAGGCGTTAAAGGACCAGACAAAACAGATGCTTAAAGACATCCCTGCCCAATAGGCAGAGGAGTTATTGGATATTCCCAGAGCGCTGTGCTTTGCGGTAGAGGCTATAAAAGACTCCATCCAGCAGGCGTCTCGTTTGTCACTATTTTTAGTGCATATGAGAAGGCTCTTATGGTTGAAGAACTGGGCGGCCGAGCCCCATGCAAAAGACTACTGGCAGGTTTTCCCTTCCATGGAAAGATCTGGATAAATACATTCAGACTGTTTCAAGTGGCAAAAGTACCCCTTTTACCAGTCAAAAGAAGTTCCGGGGTCCTGCGTTTAAAAGGCAGCTCCTCCCTGTTCCGGGGCCCTCAAATTCCAGGCAGTATCGGGCCTCCTGCGCGATCAAACTTTTAACAATGGATCGCAAGGACAGGCCTCTGGGGGCAAGAGGCCATGGTATCGATCCCCGACAGAGGGGGTCCAATCATCTGTGGCCACAGGCTACAGATTAGAATTTCTAAGGTTCCTCCACAAGGAAGGCCTCAATGCGGGCGGCATTGGACATCTGCTTACCAGGGCATAATGGTAGAGGTACCAGCCCAAGAACAGGGGCTAGGTTTCTATTCCAATCTGTTTGTCATACCAAAGCCCATCGGCGATGTCAGACCAATTTTGGACCTAAAGGTTTAAATGCTGACCTAAGGGTTCGCTCTTTCCGGATGGAATCCGTTCGGTCAGCAGCCGCCACACTCCAGAAGGACGACTTTCTGGCTTCTATAGACATAAAGGATGGTTACCTTCATGTACCAATCTTTCAGCCACATCAAAGATTTTTTACGCTTCATAGTGATACAGCGTCACTTCCAATTCGTGGCGCTCCCCTTCGGGCTGGCTACGGCCCCCGGTTATTCACGAAGGTCCTAGCTCCAATTCTAGTCAATCTAAGGATCCAAGGGGTCTCGGTCCTAGCATACCTGGACGACCTCTTAATCATAGATCACTCGCTTCCTTGGCTGGAATGCGCAGTAGCCCTCATGGTTCAGTACTTCGAGAGGTTCGGCTGGGTCCTAAACCGGGGAAAAATCAGCATTTCAACCTACAAAGCAGTTGGAATATCTCGGCATGGGATTAGACACAGAACACGGTCAGGAGGGCCGAGCGGTCTAAGGCGCTGCGTTCAGGTCGCAGTCTCGGCTGGAGGCATGGGTTCAGATCCCACTTCTGACACCACAAAAGGTGTTCCTGCCCCTGGTAAAGGTCGAGGCTATCAAAAAATTGATTCAGTTGATTCTAAGCAAAAGAGAACCAACTATTCGCCTATGTATGCGATTACTAGGCAAACTAATGGCCATGTTCGAGGCGGTACCGCACGCTTCCACACTCGCGTCCTACAGACAGCAATTATAGCAGCTTGGAGCAAGGGAGCAAAGGCCTTGGAGTTTCCTTTGACGCCGTCATTAAAGGTCCGGCAGAAGTCTATGCTGATGGTTAAACCCTCAGAACTTTCTGAAGGGGAGTCTTTCTGCCCAGTGGTCTGGAAGGCTAGAGAGCGGTCTTGAACGGGTTCACTCGCCAAGGAACTTGGGCAGAGGCGGAGAGGCAGCTGCCCGTCAATGTCTGGGAGGTCAGAGCGGCTCGGCTAGCCCTCCTGGCATAGACATCCAGATTACAGGGGTCCTCGGTGAAAATTCATTCAGACAATGCCACAGCAGTGGCATATATGTGAACCACCAAGGGGGAACCAAGAGTCAAGCCACTCAGAGAGAGATGAGCTTGGTTTTTCGGTGGGCAGAGGTTTATGTACCCTGCATATCGGCGATATTCATTCCCGGGGTGGACAACCTGCAGGCGGACTTCCTAAAGTCGCCAAACCCTGTCGCCGGGAGAGTGGTCTCTGCATCCACAGGTCTTTCAGACAATCTCCCAGAAGTGGGGAGTGCCAGACGTGGACGTCATGGCATCAGGATTCAACAAGAAGCTAGACAGGTTCATGTCTCGAACGAGGGACCCTATGGCCTGCGGAACCGATGCGTTGGTTTGCCCTTGGCATCAATCATAACTTCTATATGCATTTCCCCCGCTGCAGTTACTACCCCGCCTGTTGCGCAGGATCATAGCACAGGCCGGTTATCCTGGTAGCCCCAGCTTGGTACCGGAGGGCATGGTACTCACTAGTCCTGAAATTGGCAGCGGGAGGCCCTTGGACTCTTCCTCTATGGCCAGACCTACTCTCACAAGGCCCGATCCTCCACCCTGCATTACGGCGTCTAAATTTGACGGCCTGGCGGCTGAATCCCTGATTCTCAGGGGTAGAGGTCTGTCTAGGCAGGTAATCCCTACCCTCAGTAAGGCTAGAAAGCCGGCCTCCAGGGTAATTTGTTACAGGGTTTGGAGGGCCTACGTAGGCTGGTGTGAGTCTAAGAGATGGTTTTCCCGCAAGTATACCATTGATAGAGTATTAAGTTTTCTCCAGCTAGGAGTGGATAAAGGCCTGGCATTAAGCACGATCTAGGGACAGATTTCAGCCTTATCAGTGTGGTTTCAGAGGCTGCTGGCCGCCCAACTCGCTGGTTAAGATCTTCATACAGGGAGTCTTACGTGTTAATCCTCCGGTCAAATCACCACTTTGTCCATGGGACTTAAATCTTGTTCTGTCAACTCTACAGAAACAACCCTTTGAGCCGTTGGCTGAGATACCTTTGGTTTTACTGACTAGAAAGTCGGTATTTCTGATCGCCATAGTTTCGGCCAGGAGAGTATCGGAATTGGCAGCCTTATCTTGTAAGGAACCATATCTCATTTTACATAAGGATAGGGCGGGTTTCCGTCCTCATCCTTCCTTTCTACCAAAGGTTATATCCAGTTTCCACTTGAACCAGGATGTGGTACTTCCATCCTTCTTTCCAAAACCCACCTCTAGAAAGGAGGGGTTGCTGCATACGTTGGATATTGTCAGGGCCATAAAGGCCTATCTTAAAGCTACAGAGAAGGTTCGGAAAACAGATGTGGTGTTCATTTTACCGGAAGGGCCCAAGATGGGTCAGGCAGCTGCTTGATCCACCATCGCAAGATGGATTAAACAATTAATCGTTCAGGCCTGCGGTTTGAAGAGGTTGCCTCCTCCTTTGTCGGTAAAGGCCCATTCTACCAGGGCCATGGGCACCTCCTGGGCAGCACATCATCAGATCTCTATGGCTCGAATATGCAAGGCAGCAACGTGGTCGTCAGTCCACATGTTTACAAAATTTTTATCAATTGGACGTAAGAAGGAATGCGGATACAGCCTTTGGGCAGGCAGTACTACAGGCCGCGATTCAAGCTCCTCAGGATCTGAGGGGGCTCCCTTGATTTAGATTTCAGATTTACATTTCTTGTCTAAGTTGGATTTATTAGTATTTGAGTATACCTCTAAATTAAATTTTTTTTTGGAAGATGTCTCCCTCCCCTCATTAAAGCACTGCTTTCGGACATCCCATATAGTAATGAATATGCTGCTCTGTGTCCCGTGATGTACGAGAAAGAAAAAGAGATTTTTTAATACAGCTTACCTGTAAAATATTTTTCTTGGAGTACATCACGGGACACAGAGCTCCCACCCCTCTTTTGGGGAACATTTTTGGGAGGCATACTGCTTGCTACAAAACTGAGGTACTTCCTCTATGGGAGGGGGTTATATAGGGAGGGGACTTCCTGTTTGAGATTGCCAGTGTCCACACCTGAAGGTACTCCATATAACCCATATAGTAATGAATATGCTGCTCTGTGTCCCGTGATGTACTCCAAGAAAAAGATTTTACAGGTAAGCTGTATTAAAAAATCTATTTTTTTAATGCAACTTAGAAGATGACATGGGAAAAATGCTAATTATTTAAAGGAGATCTATAGTCCTTTTTTTTCTTTTCCACCTTTATCTGATGCATTGCTTCTGGATTTTTATTCCATATGTTTTTTTATGTATAATGTATTATTCATGTACATTATGTTTAATTTTTGTGCTGAGTGGATTTCATATATTTTAGCTCAGGGGTGTCAAACTCAATTTCATTGTGGGCCGCATGAGCATTACGATTGCCCTCAAAAGGGCCGGTTGCATCAGTAAGATAAGATGTCCAGTGCATCCCCTCCCCTTTACAATAGATGTCAAGAGCCATCCCACCATCAGAAGTTGAGTCCCCCACTCTCCCTTACACCACAGTCCACTCCTCTTTCCTTATGCTGCTGCTGGGAAGAAGCTGGATGCATTGCTTGAAAGCAGAAAGTAGGGGTCTGGAGTAGGACCAGATGAGGACTGGAGCTCTCCTGCAGCTGCAAAAGAGGTGCAAGGGCCACATAAAAATTGGCCTGGAGGGCCGGATTCGACCCACGGGCCTTGTGTTTGACACCTGTGTTTTAGCTGGTCATCATCATCATTTTTTGTGCTGAAAATGCCCCCCTCGTCTTATACTCGAGTCACCTTTTTGAGCCTGATCTCCTGGACTTTGGGGAGCCAGTACAGGCCGTATCTCCTGGACCCCATGTAGCCCCACTCTTCCTCTACAAGTGTGCAAAGTTTGTTGTCCGGGGGAGCTACGGTCAGGGAGCACCGATTTTTCAAAGCTGGGCACCTCTTTCATAGACTCCCATGTTAAACGGTAATTTCTCCAGTGACTTTGGGGACCCAGGACTTGGCACACATGTAGCTCCATTTCTCCTCTACAAGTGTGCAAAGTTTGTTGTCCGGAGGATCTACGGCTGGGGAGCACCGATTTCAAAGCCAGGCACCCCTTCCGTAGACTCCCATGTTAAACGTCAGTCTAGGCACGGGCACAGTGAGGCACGGGCACAGTGAGGCACGGGCACAGTGAGGCACGGACACAGTGAGGCATGGACACAGTGAGGCATGCACATGGACACAGTGAGGCATGGACACAGTGAGGCATACACAAAGTGGGGCATGCACATGGACAGTGAGGCACAGTGAGGCATGCAGATGGACACCCTATTCTTATGCCGCGTACACACGGTAGTTTTTTGCGATGAAAAAAAACGACGTTTTTTAAAACGTCATTTAAATTGATCGTGTGTGGTCAAAACGTCGTTTTTTGTCTTCAAAAAAACGACCAAAAAAAAATTCCAACATGCTTGAATTTTTTTGTGTCGTTTTTCAAAACGTCGTTTTTTGTTTCACAAAAAGTCACCGTGTGTAGCAAAACCGTCGTTCAAAACGACATTTTCCAACCCGCGCATGCCCAAAAGCTAGTTATGAAGCGAGCTTCAATCGAAAAGAGTGGTGAACGTAACCTCGCTTTTTGTGAAAAAACGATGGTGTGTATGCAAAATTGTCTTTGAAAAGTGACGTTTCAAAAACGTCGTTTTTAACTTCAGGCCGTGTACACACGGCAGAGAACCTCGACGGGCAGAACACATCGTTCCGCCCGTCGAGGTTCTCTCCCGGCCGTCGGATTCGGCGACCCGCCCGTCGGGAATGGCAACCAGCCATTCTTCCAGGCGGGCCGTCGAGGAAGAGCGTGCTCTCTATTTCGGTGACGTCGACGGGCTTCACGGCCGAGGTCCTCGCTGGAATGTGCATTCCACGAGGTTCTCGTGATTTTCAGCGAGAACCTCGGCCGTGTGTACGGGGCCTCACAGAAAACGTCGTTTTTTTTTCATCGCAAAAAACGACCGTGTGTACGCGGCATTACACTCGAGTCAATACATTTTCACAGTACTACTACCAGTATACACGAGTATATGCAGTATATGATTTTATATTTTAAACACAGAAACACTTTAAATGGGAGATATCTTGAAGCTGCATATAGTTTCAGTTACAGTTCAATTTTCAAGAATGTCAGTGGCATCATATTTTGGCATCCACTTTATGGTCTTCTTCTGACACTTTTTGTTTGCAAGTTAAAATCAGTAATTTTTGCTTGATATTTATATAGAAACCCCAAATATTATATATTTTTTTTTGGAAGAGACCCTAAAGAACAAAATGGGGGTCGTTGCAATTTTTTTATTTCACAGAATTTGCACAGCAATTTTTTTCAGATTTTTTTTTTAAATTAATTTTAATGCAAAAATCAAAATATATAACCCAATTTTTTTCATAAAAGATGATGTTACATTGAGTAAATAGATACCTAACATGTCAAGCTTTAAAATTGCACATGCGGGTGGCATGGCAACAAACTACGATGTCAGGCTCTAAAATTGCACATACTGGTGGCATGGCAACAAACTACGATACTTAAAAATCGCTATAAGCGACGTCTATTTTTTTTTACAGGTTACAGGTTTTACAGGTTACTAGTTTAAAGTTAAAAAGAAAATCTAGAGCTAAAATTTTTGCCCTCACTATGTGTGGTACAAACAGGGCAGCCATCACAAATTTTGGTGCCCCTTACACAGCTTTAGGCAGGGACCCTTGAGCAGAGAACCGAGGGGGGGTAATGATGGAAAAAAAGGAGTGTAACCTCTTCTCTCCTGACGCAAGATAATAAGCGGGGGGGTCCCTGGGGACCATCGGGGCCACTTACAGGTGTAATGCAAAAAAAATGTGAGGGGGGGGCTGTAAGGGGCCCTAGGGACCATTGGCACCTACTTTCATGACGATAGCAAATTGTTATTCGCTATTGTCTTCCTGATTCTCCTCCCGGCCAATGAGGAAGTCTTAGGACTCCCTGGCCAATCATGTCTCAGGACACACTTCCCGTTCGGCTGGGAGATTGTCCCTCTGTGTGCTGCAGACTATGTCTTTAAAGTCCGGCTGGGAGAAGCGGTCAAATTGGCCCAGACTCTTCCTTCTCCCTGCCTCCTAAGGTAAGATATCTGATTGGTACATTCACGTCCGTCGCCCGCGGGGGTGTAGTGTTGATCACTGCCGTCCATCTCCCATGGGGAGATGGTGTCAGTTTGCAACCCCCCCCCCAAAAAAATATTGAGCACCAGCCGCCAATGATGACAGGTCCTCTTTATGGAGACATTTCGATCCATCCCCTACCTTTGAAAGCATCAGATCGAAAAAAAAAAGAAAGACCATTGATTTGATGCTTTGCAAAGAAAGAAAAACTGGAAGTGGCGTCACAAAGATGCAGAGAAATGATCTAGTCTCTCTTCACCTCTATAGCCAGCCACCCGAACCACCAGGTAATTTCCTGGGCTCGCTAGTGAGAACTCTAAGCCAGAGAAACACTGGCAAGCGGCGGGAGGGGGGCTTCTTCTAAAAGCATCCCAGTGGCTATTCAGCCATTTGGATCATTTTTTGTGAAAAGAGAGTCGCAGGCTGAAAATTTTAATACGGAGATTAGGGCTGACAGTCGCAAACCACTTCAAACCTGTAGCATAAATGTACATTAGAGGGTCTGAAGTGGATATTTTGGTAATGTGTATCAGTATATTAGATTTTGCATACATAGTATGTCAATACTGGCATAAGGCTAACGGTAATTGCATTTTTTTTTTAATAAATGAAATAATTGAAACCCTCTGGGTCTGCCTTCCAATTCTAAGAGAGGGATATTCCCTTAGAATTGGTGCAGTATACAAAGCCCTAAGACAGTCTAATAATTGTGATAACCTGTTGATTGATGAGATAACTCAAATGGCAATGACAGGAGAGGTTTTAATTATGGGTGACTTCAACATACCTGCCATTAACTGGAACCAATTATAAGAAGTATAGAAGTAATGGAGGCACTGAATGAAGTTTTTTCAGAAACAGTTAGTAAAATGGGGACAGATTGATTGCCTGGTTTTGAGATGGGAGAAAATTTGGGTTGTATTGATCACCACTTTAGTTTTACATTAATACAAAATCTAATAAATCTCACATAAAAAATAAAGTTGTGGATTTCAGAAAGACAAAATTTGCTGAAATGGATTAATTTCTAAAAAAAATAATTCTTAAAGGGTGAAATGGTCATCAGTGAGCATTACTGTTAAAGTCTACTATCCTGGAGGCAAATAGATTATATGTCAGACAAATTAGTAAGAGTAAACAGAAGAAATAACAATATGGTTCACTAAGAGAAACAAAAATCAGCATATAGGAGGTTCAAGAAAACAAAAATGGGATCACTAAAATGAAAAATGGATACAATACTTAGTTAAAAAAAATTGTATATGTGTAAAAATATGCAGTATAAAGAAATGTCTCTCTTAGGCCTCGTACACATGAGGCAATCTATTTGTTCAAATCGGTCGGACCGACCGATTTGAACAAATCTGTCTGATCGGATTTTGGTTTGCTCGCGTGTACACACGAGCAAACCAAAATCCCCGCCAGCAGACGGCGCGCTGACGTGCCGGTGACGTGGCGGTGACGTTGATGCCGCCACATCACCGCACCAGGAAGTAAAACACTTCCGCGCATGCGCCGAATCCATTCGGCGGCGGTGCGGGACGACATGTCTGCTGGTAAGTGTACTAACCAGCAGACATGTCGGGCGGACGGATTCCCACCCGATAGATTTCAAAGCATGCTTTGAAATCTGTCGGGTGGCCAAATCCGTCGGCTCGCCCGTACACACGATCGAATCTGTCTGCTGGGACGGTCTAGCAGACCGTTTCCAGCAGACAGATTTGATCGTGTGTACGAGGCCTTAAAGCATTCCTGATTTCCTCCAGCACACTGCCACCACCCCAACCCACCTTCTCGTACGCAAATGGAAACAGTAGGCAAAGTATCCTGCTGGCCCTGAGAGCCCTCCTCTTCTTTCTTCTGTTGTGCCTCCAGTGCCCATTCTATCAGACCATGGAGAGTACTGCAGAAGGAACACGAGAGGGATTGTATCAATAATTCCTGGCTTGCCATGTCTTACTATTATGGTCGCCTCTTCAAAAAGCAAAAAGTGCTTGCACATGGCCTGAATGGTGATGTGGTCAAAACAACCCTAGATCCCCATCTGTTCTCATACCATAATCGCACAGTTACTCATCGATGGTAAGCTTCTGCTGGTGCAGCCTCTACAACATGGCAGCCTTAGGTTCCAATGCATGTGGGTGTCACAGCCATAGCCCGTTTGGCAGTAAGCTCCATCTGCTGGAACATCACTGGCCCTTACAGCTCCCTGCCTGATCTCCCCTCCTTCTATGGTTCTTTTCACCATGTTTTCATACTCAATATCTAAAACAAGGAATGCTTGCACATAAGAAAGATTATCCTCCTGCAATAAGTCAGTGATCATGTAATAAAATAATTTGTATGCCGGTTTGGCAAGACTATTGCAGGATTAACAGAAAAACAGGAGAAGAAGATAACTGGTTGTTCTGTTCCTGAGAAAAAGAAGAATAGGAAGACTTTTTTCAGCCACTTAACTACCTTCTGCCTGTAACTGTGGTTGTATAGAATGGCCACTTTGAGAATAAAAATGCAGACATATCTTGACTATAGATGGTGTAGTTTAAATATAATTTTGTCGAAATATGTACAGAATTGTTGCCTCTCATTTTAGGTCTGCCTGACATTTTTAATGGAAAGGATTGCCTAGATTTATGGCAGCTATGGCAATAGGGGGAACATGTGAATAAATGTGTACGTACGTGCTTTCACATTTGTCGCATTTCAATAACGCACTAACAAAAAAAGTTACATTGTGATATGCTGCTTATAATGCATCAGCACCACTGCCTTTACATTGCACACAAGATGTAGTAGGATAGAGCAAACTGCTGGTGTGAACATGCCCTTGACTCAGTGCTTTCAGTAATCAGCACTCAGTAATACCGCTTGCCGGATACTGCCACTTTTCTTCTCTAAAGCACAAAAATGTGTGAGGAAGCATGGCTGATGCTAGCACAGAGCACCATACAGAAGTGGCATTCTCAAAGAATAAATTATTTCAAAGCATTTTTAAGCAAACACCATCATAATTTATAACATGTAGTGGTACTGGATTATAAAGGGATAAAAAGATGCGAGACATCAGTTGGGTTTCCCATAATTTGGCTAAATGATTTGCACGTGCCCATATTCTTTGGTTTTCAACCACTCTTGGAATCTGTAAATGCTTGCTGGTACTACTTTATGCACAAAACATACTGCAGAATAAAGCCAACAACTAAAAATAAAATACAGAATGACAACATGACAAAATAGAAACACCACACAGTGTTAAACATTGCACTTTCACTCCAGTTGTAACAATGATTTTTATGTGCATGTTATATTTATTTTAGCTTTCATTGGCATTTAATAAAAAGCATTCAAGTGAATATAGTTAGCTTTACTGATGTTTGTGCAGACCTTAGTCAGTACTTTTTCTGAAATACCTAGATATGTAGACCAAGTAGTTTTACAGAGTTTGTTGGATATTAATGTGGCCAAGTCCTAAGTAGTTTTACAGAGTTTGTTGGATATTAATGTGACAGCGGAAGACACAGGCTTTCTCACTAATCTCGTGCTCAGCCATAAGCCCCGCAGGCCTTCTGTAAACATAATTATGATGGAAAGTGTTCTCAATATATTTCACCATTCTCGCTAAACTATAGATTATTGCAACAATAACAGCCTGGCTTTTATCTTAAGATGTTTAAAGCACCTTCGGGCCATTTAATTACATAGCATTTTTGAATTAAGGCAAAAGAAATTTACAGTCTCATCTTATCATTCGCACAGTAACTTGCATCTAGTAATTAAATTCTCACAAGAGCATCGTCAGGTGCCAGGCAAAGCAGACAGGCTGTGGAAGGAGTTGTCACTGTGTGCCAAGTGGAATTATTTCCAACAGCCATCAGCGGCATCCTAAAACATGCTCGTAAGACAGGAGCTGTAAGACTTAGATCAAGGATGATTCACAGATTATACAAGGAACTAAATGTCCCTTTACTAAGACGAGCTTCAAGCACCTCAGGGGAATTCATTTTAAATTGGAAATACTGATTTGTTTGCTTTCTGAAAATAAAATGGCTTTGAGAAAGAGAACAAAACAGTAGAGGAAAACAGACCAAGTGGCGAAATTTTGGAGGTAAATTATGAGGTTAGGACTACATACATGATAAATAAACTCATAAACCATTGCAAAATGTGGTGTACATTTACATTTTTACTTTTGGGAAGAATTGTAAAACAAGGACATGCTGTTGTGCATTACTAGCTTGTACCAGGATCTAAACTAATAACATTTCTATTTCTGAAAGCTTTCATAGTTTATTGCATTTTTTAACAATTGCCTAAAACTTTTGCACAGTAGTGTATATACATTTATACATATATTTTGTTTACTAATTTCATAGCTCCCAACTGTCCCTGATTTTGAGGGCTTGTCCCTGATTTGGAACAAAGTTCCTCTGTCCCTCTTTCCACCTCATTTGTCCCCCATTTTGGTCTGATCTATATAATTGTATATAAAATGCACGTTTTATCTTTCACAAAGTGTTTCCAGTTCTATAAGAAAAAAGAAAAAAAATACCGCGCTATAAATCCTATGATAACAAGAGCTGCAACAACTGAGTGTTATACACACACAAATACTAGAAGACAAAAAATTGGAGTTGCGCTGTATGAAAAATAATAAAGGCAGATATAATAAACTATGTATACAAATAAAGGTTCTGAGTCCATTAAGGAACACGGTACCCTAGTGAAAATCAATAATGTACAAATAAGATTGCTTAGTTCAGACAATGGAAAAAGCCCATCAGTTTCAAAAAATAAAATTGGAATCCTAAATAGTATGAAGATTATAATGCAATCAATCCCAAGGAAGTCCAATATGTAATGCAGAACCACCACCAAGATTGCACCAATGGATAGATGGAGGCTTACCAAAAGGCGAGCTCAGCAGGCTTGCAGCTATAAACCCTAGCCTGGGCCTTTAGGAATCCTCAGCAGATGATGAAGGGTTGTGGAAAACTCCAAAGGTGTCACCGGATATAAACAGAGGAAAGGTTCACATAGAGAAGTATGTCAGCACAACATTATATCAAAACTATGACTGTGTTAACACCACCACCGTTTCACCCAGATAGATTAAAGGCTTACCAGAAGCCAGGTATTGATCTTCCTATGGCTAAACAACCCTTAGCCAGGGCCTTGCATGGTAGCGCTGCTAGCTGGGTGTCCTATAGATCCTCTCAGTATCGCATCAGTGGCAATGAGACGATAGGAAATAAAAAAGCCCACATAGTGAAGTACGTAAAAAGTAGGCTACAAAGTTTAATTAAAGGTTACACTTACAAACATCTTATAAAAACAGGCAAAAAGATGGGAAGGTGACGTGCTGACGCAAGACGTGACGGTTCAAGTGAAACGGGCGTTTAAGTAAGCCGGTCGGCTTTGCTATCTTTTTGCCTGTTTTTATAAGATGTTTGTAAGTGTAACCTTTAATTAAACTTTGTAGCCTACTTTTTACATACTTCACTATGTGGGCTTTTTTATTTCCTATCGTCTCATTGCCGCTGATGCGATACTGAGAGGATCTATAGGACACCCAGCTAGCAGCGCTACCATACAAGGCCCTGGCTAAGGGTTATTTAGACATAAGAATATCAATACCTGGCTTCTGGTAAGCCTTTAATCTATCTGGGTGAAACGGTGGTGGTGTTAACACAGTCATAGTTTTGATATAACCTATATATGTTGTGCTGACATACTTCTCTATGTGAACCTTTCCTCTGTTTATATCCGGTGACACCTTTGGAGTTTTCCACAACCCTTCATCATCTGCTGAGGATTCCTAAAGGCCCGGGCTAGGGTTTATAGCCGCAAGCCTGCTGAGCTTGCCTTTTGGTAAGCCTCCATATATCCATTGGTGCAATCTTGGTGGTGGTTCTGCATTACATATTAGACTTCCTTGGGATTGATTGCATTATAATCTTCATCCTATTTAGGATTCCAATTTTATTTTTTGAAACTGATGGGCTTTTTCCATTGTCTGAACTAAGCAATCTTATTTGTACATTATTCATTTTCACTAGGGTACTGTGTTCCTTAATGGACTCGGAACCTTTATTTGTATACATAGTTTATTATATCTGCCTTTATTATTTTTCATACAGCGCAACTCCAATTTTTTGTTTTCCAGTGCTATAGCTTTCATCCAATTTCTAAAATGCTGCATTTGTAAATTTCAAAAGTCAGTATAAAGGAATAGTAGTGGTTAAAAAGCACTTGTGACTAATCATTTTTTTTTGTACAATTCTTCTTTAAGGGGGCATGGCCAGTGGTGTGACATATGCCTACATATTTTGCTGATCGGTTTTCCCATCTCAAAAGGTTGGTAGGTATGTTATTTTTTTTTTTTAATCAAACAAAATGTTTTATTGAGTAAAGTTGCATACAGAAAATAAACAATTGCATGTGGGTACATAGAAATAACCAGTTTTCAGATTGACAACATCAACATAAGTATCTTATAGGTTTGCATGTGCAATACAATGAGCCATCTCTTCCGGATCTATCAACGGCGTTTTGAGACATCTATAGAAGAGTGCACAAAGAAAAACAAGGGGGGGGCAGCAGCAGAGAGAAATCCACTGTGCACTTCCCGGCGCCAAGGACAGGTATTACTTAGACTAAGAGTTGGATAAATCCAAGGAGTATACCAACCATATAAAGTATATAAATATAAAAATTAAAAATAATAAAAATAACATATACAAATCTCAAGATATAAAATCTCCACTGAGAGCAATCAAGCAATATATGTTACTATGAGCAGCTGTTTAAAATAAGATAAATAAATTCATCTATTCGAAGTATAAAACAAAGTATCAAACAAATTAACCACTAAAATAAAGCTGATTAAAACATGATAAAACAGCGCATAAAGAGTCCAATGCAGATTAAAGTGTTAGATAAGGTCCATAGATCAGTAAGTGAAGCTGAAAAAGGCGTGAGGAATGCTTGGGAACAAATGGTGATGTACCCTCCACCGATCTCCAATTTCCACCAAAACGTGAGGCACACGCCCCCTCAGGGGTTCAAACTCACCAAAAAATACAAAAGAACAAGCCTTGTATATCAATAGATCATCCTTTTTGACTTTTCTATCAGTGAGGTAGTGAGGCAGGTGGATTAGCTCAGGAGCTCCCACGGCGCACGTCTCCTAGGAGTAGGAGCGTGTGTGCTATAGCTCCAGGCAGGCTTAGGAGGCAGACAGGTAGAGTCCCTCCCAGCCCGACCAGCTCAGTCCACTCTCCGATTTCCAGCCCAGCCCTGGAAAGTTCTACGCCCCTGATCTCTCTGCTCCTCCAGCTCAGCTCCCTGGCTTTTCACAGGTAAGAGCCCTCCACCAAAGCTGCTGACGGCTGTCCTTTTCAGGACAAAGCCGCAGCAACACAGATCTTCTTTTGCTCTATTTTTTGGCCCCCTGCACTCCCTCACCTCCATCATCCTCAAGGGCCCCCTCCCGCCACCTCCCGCCACCACCTCGTGGAAATTTCCGCGGTTCTGGTGCTCATTCGGGTGCACCGCGCCAGGCCGTCCTGAATCGCGGGGCCGCGGTCTAGGAAAGACCGCGGCTTCACTTGCGGCCTAACGGCGCGCCGCTCCCCACGTTTTAGTGTCCTCACCCTGCTCCCAGGAAACCTCCCCCTTATCCCTGAAGGACAGTTACCCGGCCCTGTTGCTCACCCTTTACCCATTCAGCCCCAGATTATTCAGAGAAACCCCCTGTCAGCCCTCATCCCTGAGCAGGCAGCCACCAGACCAGCAACAAGCTCTCCCTCTCAGCCCTAGCCCCCCCCCCCGTCGTCGTCCCAACACACAGAAGCTTGATCCAGGGGTTAACTGATCGCCTCTTACAGGGGTCAGGAAGGAATTTTTTCCCTACCGGAGCATATTGGCCGAGCTCTGACAGGGTTTTTTGCCTTCCTCTGGACCAAGCCAGGAGAGAGGAGCCAGCCAATTCCTCTCCCCACTGCCCCAAACCCCCCCCCCCCCCGGTGCATTGGCGATCATGGCATGTCGGCAATATTCTGCCGATACCATTTGGAGTTTGAGGCAATGCGCCGCAATACTGCCAGCCATCACCAAAAAGGCCCTAAGAACTGAGCGACTATTGAGAATCGATCATAGATCGACAGTCAGACATTTCAGCCATTTACCCAAGCTCAAGCACATATCATGTGCTCTGATCAACACAAGATCGGCAGTAAAACACCGATTAGAAATCCGCGACTTCATTCAACAAAAGGATTTAGACTGCCTCTTTATTACAGAGAGCTGGCTCACAGCCAACTGTAACACCATTCTAGGAGAATTGGTGCCAGAAAATTACCGTATTATAACGGAAAACAGAATAGGGCAAAGAGGAGGCGGCCTGGCGGTGATCCACAAGACTCATCTTACGATCACCAAACCAGTCCGCCAAAACCCTCTTCCATTCATGGAAACCCTTACTCTGAAACTGCAAGCAAGTTCAAAGGAGACCGTCCACATTCTGCTCTGCTATAGGCCGCCTGGCCCAAAATCGCAGCTGCTATCATCATGGACGGATTTCTTCTCCACTTACACCCTCAACAGCAAACATCTTTTGCTGCTTGGGGATTTCAATCTCTGGGCCAACTCCTCACAAGACCCCATTGCCGACGCCTGTATTGACCACCTGGAAGGATTAGGATTGCAGCAATTAGTATGTGGGCCCACACATGCTTCAGGTCACACACTTGATCTTATTTTCAGACAAGCTCTGGAAATAAAGATTTGGGAAAATGAAAAGTTGCCATGGACAGACCACCATGCAATTATATTCAGGATTTCCACCATCCCCCCCGCAACAAAAACATCAAATCCAGTGACAATACACTGGACTAGATGCCAGAAGAAGCTCCACTCGGAACTCTTCAAAATGACTTTAAGGAAAAAAATAGAAACAACTCAGCCGCATCAAACGGCCGTTGAAACACTGGAAGCCATTAACTCGGCCATGCTACAGTCAGCTGACTTGGTAGCGCCGAAACGAAGTACCCGCATCCGGAAAAACAACCGCAGCTGGTTTAACAACCAGCTGTCGTTACTGAAGCAAGAACGCAGAAGGGCAGAATCTGCCTGGAAAAGATGTTCTTCAGAGCTAAACCTATCCATCTACAAGGCGACTACAAGAAAATACCACAAAGGAATTTTCCAAGCCAAGAAAAATTATTTTTCGGAGGCTATCAACGGTGCCATTAACCGCCCCCGCGAACTCTTCAAGATGGTCACCCAGACCATGAAACCAGAATGCATCAAAGCCCCCAGTTCGGATACACAAGAATTTTGCTTAATAAAATCAAGGCAATCCGTGAAAGCATTCAGCAAAACAATTCCCCCCTCAGTCCCCCCTGCAGCCTTTCACACAGCACCCATAGTAATTCTCCGATATCAGGTAAGTTCACCCTAGAACCCATCTCCATCGAGACCACTAAAAATGTCATTGCCGCTCTGCGTAATGGCACAGCGCCAAATGACATTATCCCCACAAAACTGCTGAAGGAATGCGCCTACATCCTGGCTCCTCCCATCACGCAGTTTATCAACCAGTCTTTTCTGGAGGGCAAAGTGCCCACACAGTTGAAAGAGGGTATAATCCAACCCATCCTGAAGAAACCCTCCCTGGACCCCAAGGACCCACTCCACCGCCGTCCCATAACAACCCTCAACGTACTTTCTAAGATAATGGAGAAAGTAGTGGTACAACAGCTGCAACAGCATCTAGATACCTACAAGCTACTTGATCCATTGCAATCAGGCTTCCGTCCCGGACATGGGACGGAAACAGCATTGCTGAAAGTATGGGACGATGTTCTCAAGGCCGCAGACGAAGGAGAATCTTGTCTTCTAGTTCTGTTGGACCTAAGTGCAGCTTTCGACACTGTAGACCACAAACTGTTACTGACTCGGCTTGCTGAAGTAGCCAGAGTCGCAGAAGGCGATTTATCTTGGTTCTCCTCTTTTCTGGAAAACCGATCGCAAACAGTAAAGTTAGGACCTTTTACGTCAGAAAAACGCACAGTAACATGCGGAGTCCCTCAAGGATCGCCTCTGTCACCAGTGCTGTTTAACATCTATCTTCGTCCTCTTTTTGAGATTATTAGCAGCCAAAAACTGCTCTATCACTCATATGCAGATGATACGCAACTGTATTTCCGCATCTGCAACAGTCAGGATCACCACCTCAATCTAGAGACATGCCTCTCTTTGATAGAGGATTGGATGACAAAGAGTTATCTTAAACTCAATGGAGCGAAAACAGAACTTCTTCTGTTTCACGCCAAGCGTAGGAATCAACTTTCAACAGTATGGACCCCCCCGCCTATTTTGGGCAAGCTCATCACCCCTAGCGCCAAAGTCAAAAGCCTAGGGGTCATTTTTGACTCCTTTATGACAATGAACGCACAAATAGGGTCAGTAGTCAGCGGATCTCACCATCTACTGCGCCTACTACGCAGACTCACTCCGTTCATCCCTAAAGAAGATTTAGCGGTCGTGGTGGGAGCAATTGTAAACTCCAGACTGGATTATGCAAATGCCCTTTATCTCGGCCTCCCCAAGTACCAAATCGCTCGTCTGCAAGTCGTTCAGAATACGGCCGCCAGACTTGTGACTGGGAAAAAACCCTGGGAATCCATCTCACCTTCACTGAGAGCCCTTCATTGGCTGCCAGTTAAAGACAGAATTGCTTTTAAAGCTCTCTGTCTTACGCATAGATGTGTCCATGGGAATGCCCCCCCTTTATTTATGCGAAATAATAAAAACGCATAATCCCAATCGCGTTTTGCGATCCACGAATCAGAACCTGCTCCAGGTTCCGAAAGCCAACTTCAAGTCCAAAGGAGAAAGAAGATTCGCGATCCAAGGTCCCAGACTATGGAACGCGTTACCAACCAGCATTCGGTTGGAGGAGAACCACCTAGCATTTAGGAAAAAGGTCAAGACTTTTCTCTTTTGATATCAAAGGAGACAGGAACAACAAGCGCCCAGAGGCGATTCAGTTTGCATGTGCCGCGCTATATAAGTTTTCATTCATTCATTCATCCTGACCAGACCTCCAACATCAGTCACGGGACAGCAGGGGTTAATTTGTAGAGCTCCAGTAATATGGATCATAAAGGAAAACAGAAGCACCATATAGTGTAATACTGTTTTAGTTTAATAAAAAAAGACCTGTATAGCACCGCCCCGCATCATATCTACGTACATAAAAGCATTTAGTAAATGAAAAAAAATAGAGTGTAAGGTTCACCGCTCTCCTCCGCACACTGGGGGTCGCGCTTATCCCGCAGTCACGCTGCTGAAGGCGCCTCTCTTGGTAGCGATGGTGAAGTGGTGGAACGCACTCTGTATGTTTCCTGGTTACGCCGTCGTAGCCACGCCATGACGCGTCCTCTGTTGAAGTCGGATGTGACGAAATGCGTCAGGGCGTGGTTACGACGACGTAACCAGGAAACATACAGAGTGCGTTCCACCACTTCACCATTGCTACCAAGAGAGGCGCCTTCAGCAGCGTGACTGCGGGATAAGCGCGACCCCCAGTGTGCGGAGGAGAGCGGTGAACCTTACACTCTATTTTTGTTCATTTACTAAATGCTTTTATGTACGTAGATATGATGCGGGGCGGTGCTATACGGGTCTATTTTTATTAAACTAAAACAGTATTACACTATATGGTGCTTCTGTTTTCCTTTATGATCCATATTACTGGAGCTCTACAAATTAACCCCTGCTGTCCCGTGACTGATGTTGGAGGTCTGGTCAGGATGATCTATTGATATACAAGGCTTGTTCTTTTGTATTTTTTGGTGAGTTTGAACCCCTGAGGGGGCGTGTGCCTCACGTTTTGGTGGAAATTGGAGATCGGTGGAGGGTACATCACCATTTGTTCCCAAGCATTCCTCATGCCTTTTTCAGCTTCACTTACTGATCTATGGACCTTATCTAACACTTTAATCTACATTGGACTCTTTATGCGGCGTTTTGAGACAGCAGGTGGTTAGAGTCAAAATGAAAAGTACAAATAAAATGAAAATTAGGGCAGCAGGTGGGGTCAAAGAAGCTATAGCCCACTAGGAGGGCGAGGCTAGTCACAGGTTTCAGATTCGTTCAGCCATCGATCCCATATTTTATAGTATTTGACTGGGCAGGCCCTATTAATATACACACACTTCTTGTACGGTAGGGTCAAATTTATCTCCGCCCTCCATTCTGAAAAAGTGGGGGGGAGCTGTCTCATCCATTTACGGGCTATGACCTTTCTAACCGAGAATAGTGTTTCATACAGAACATTTTTGGTGTATTTATCTATGTCCGTAGGAAAAATTCCCAGCAAGCACTGTCTGGGGTCAAGAGTAACCGGGGTGCCCATTGTGTCATGGAGAAATGTTATGATCTGTTTCCAAAGATCCTGGATTTTAGGGCAGGCCCAAATAAGGTGAAAAAAATTTCCCGTCTCTTGGGCACACGTTGCACAGAGGGTAGATTGGGTGCGCTTGTACCTAGCTACACGGATTGGGGTCAGGTATGCTCTATGAGTGATGTATATCTGGGTCAGCCTATCTGACAGTCTGGGGGACACTGCTTTGCAGGTCTCAAGAGCTTCCTCCCATTCCTCGTCGTCAAGGATTCCCACCTCTCTCTCCCAACAGGGTTTTAAGGCAAACGCTAACTTGGTGGCTACAGGAGCAGAGAGCATATTATAGAATGCGGATATTAGCTTGCTGGGATCTCTTCCTTTAAGTATGGCCACGATCGGGTGTGGGGTCGGTTGTGGGTAAATGCGTGAAAACTGTGTCTGGGCCGCGTGTCTAATCTGAAAAAACCTAAACTGCATAGTATCAGGGAGTGTGAATTCTTCTTTAAGTGTTTGGTAGGTTTTGAAAGTGCCATCGGTTAACAAATGATGTAGATAGTAGACTCCATGTGCGGCCCACAGCTCAGGTCCCTGAGCAGTAAAGAATTCCTGCAAACCTCTGTTTTGCCATAGTGGCGTGTAGTTATTGTATTCGGGTATTCCAAGTTTGGTGGAAGCAAGATCCCATATGCTCCTATAGTGATGTAAGAGGGACCACGGCTCCCTCCCCGACACGGCGCCCCTAGCTCCCGTCGACACCGCATATATCGCATCGTCAGTGAGCTGAGCCACCTGTGGGCACAGCAAGGTCAGGAAGCGTCGACTGTCAGTTTTGTCTATGTGAAACAACTGTGACAATTGTGCGGCTATATAGTATAAATTTAGATCTGGCAGGGCCATACCCCCCATGTCAGTCTGGTTTTTTAACGCCTGCCATGCAAGTTTATGTCTGCTCGTCCCCCATATAAATGGCTTGAGAAGGGCTTCAAGCAACTTAAAATATTTTAGAGGGAGGTAGATCGGGGTGTGCCATAGGATATATAGTAATTTGGGGAGGAGGACCATCTTGACAAGGTTAATGCGCCCCCACACTCCCAGTGGGAGGTGTGCCCATACTCTAATCTTAGTTCTAACAAGTTCAAAGAGGGGTTCCACATTAAGTTTGACGTAATTAGTTGGTTGCCTGGAAATGTGTACTCCCAAATATTTGATAACATCAACCCTCTGAAGTGGCATGTTGGAGTGTAATTCGGGTGGTGGGAAGGAATCTATTGGAAGGATCTGCGACTTCCCCCAATTAATCTTGAGTCCTGAAAAAATTCCGAACTGTTCGATCGTCCGGATAGCCGCATGGAGAGAGGGGCCCAAGTCTGCCAGGTATAATAGAGTATCGTCTGCAAACATGCAAATTTTTTCTACCAATGATCCCGTTTGACATCCCTCTATCTCCGGGTTAGTACGGATAGATATCGCCAAGGGTTCCGCCGCGAGAGCGTACAGGAGTGGGGAGAGAGGACAGCCCTGCCTCGTCCCTCTACTCAGGGGAAACAGTGGGCACGGCCAGCCGTTCGCCACCACCTTGGCCGTGGGGTCCTGGTAGAGGAGACTAACCCACTTGCGAAACTTGGGGCCAAAACCATAAATCTCAAGGTATCGCCACAGATACCTCCATTCTACGGAGTCAAAGGCTTTAGCCGTATCCAGCGTCACCAACACCCTAGAACCCACGTTATCATGCGTAGCCTGCAGATTGATAAAGAGATGTCTAAGATTAAAGGAGGTGTTACCGTCTGCCATGAACCCCGCTTGGTCTGCATGTATTAAAGATAGTATGACTTTATTGAGCCTATTTTCTAATACCTTCGCGAGGATTTTAACGTCTACCTGTAAAAGGTAGATAGGGCGGTAAGATTCCGGGTATCCGGGGTCTTTCCCAGGCTTTGGGATGAGGACGATAGTCGCTTCTCTCATGGTCGAAGGGAGGGTGTGTGTCTCAAACATGCGTTTGTATAATTGTAACAGCTTGGGGGAAAGAATATGACTATATTGGGAGTAAAATTCGAGGGGGAGTCCGTACGAGCCCGGGGTTTTAGAGCGTGCAAATGTAGCTATTGCCTCTGCTATTTCCTCAGAGGTCAAAGGTGATTTGAGGAGGGTCAGGGGTCAGGGAGGGGAGAACGATGGTCCCAAAGAACTCGTCCATTGGGCCATTATCCTCCGGACTCGTCGATGTGTACAATTTTGCAAAAAAATCTTTAAAAGCAGAAAATACGGATGACGGGTCCGTTATATTTTGGCCATCAGAACCATGTAGAGAGATGACCACAGGTGGTCTATCCTCACTATGTACCAAGTACGCCAGCAGCTTCCCAAGTGCACCCCCAAGTCTATCTAGGGTGGGGTTTAAGGTGGTGTTGAAGTCTCCCAGCCAAATCGCTTGGATTGAGGGGTGGCTTGCCATGAAGGCAACTCCCTCCAGTACCACAGGCATGGCAAAGGGGGGTGGGACATAAAAGGCCAGCAGAAGGAACGGTTCCCCATACAGTTTCACAGATAGAAACACATAATGGCCCTGTGGGTCTGTGGAAACTGCACATAGTTCAAAATGTACCGACTTTGCCACTAGTATAGAGACTCCCCGGGCATGGGGTGTGTAGGTCGAATGATACGCTCACCCAACCCATGGCCTGCGAAGTGCCATTTGAAGTCTACCCTCCACATGAGTCTCAACTAGAACCACTATATCAGCCCTTTGCTTCTTGAGGAACGTCAGTATCGCTGAGCGCTTAACCTGTCGCATGCCCCTGACGTTCCAGGTAAGAAATTTTAGCGACGTCATGGCCCATAGCCTGTGAAGTATACAGGCTCAGCTGTGTTAAGCAGCCTTGCATAAGGAGGAGCGATCAGAGATAACAGACTAGGTATTGGGGTTTGACCCAAAATCATATATACACTGTTGGAGAACACTTCACTCCATGGTTTGAATGGGCCCCAGGCAGTTTGCATAGCTATGTTCTAGGCTTCAAAGAGGTTTGTGACAATGGACTGGAATACCCCCCCCCCCACTGGAGGAGGGAATGATTTGGTGTTATTTGATCAGGACAGGCAAAATGGGAGGGAGTGTTGGAATGAGTGAAAAGTAAGTGGCTGGAACTCAGAGCTCTCTGTTGTCTTGGATGCTAGGTGAGTAAAGGTCTTGGCTGGCCAAAAGCTTCATGGAAACCTGGTGGCCATCTTAGGTCTAAGACATGTGGCCAGGCCAAGGCCTTCTCCCCCTTTCTCTCTCCTCTATATACCGGCCATGGGAGCTCTAGGCTCACTGCTAACCAGCTGAGTTTACAGGTGTGATAAGTATCTTTGAATTTCTCTTGTATATATATGTATTGTGATGTTTATAATGTGTGATGTCGTACTATCCCGATCTCCTTGGGAATAAACAGAGATGTTCATTTTTACCAGCAGCAGTGCGTATGTGTGCGTTTGTATATTAATAGGCATAGACCAATGAATCCATTTATGCAGTAAATAGAGGGAACCTGTGAATATCTCTTGAGTTCATTACTTTAGTTTATATTTGCTAGCCTTGTAAAGTATAGCACTTTCCACAATTGGCGCCCAATGGAAATGTGGTAGCCCTAAAAGCCACATAGAACCCACAGGACAGAAGTGCTCAAGTACAAGGCAGCTTTTAGAAGGACGGTATGTGTGATGAGTCTTTTCTATGTATAGGCAAAAGGTTCAATTGTGTTGAATGACATCAGGTAAAAGTGGTAAGGAATGAGAATAGTGAATGCGAGGAGCGATTTGTTTATTTTTTGTTTGTTTTTTTTAATTTGTGAGTTGTAAGAGCTAAAAGATAATTGAGTCTGGCTCATTGCTTGGGGCAGTGTGAGAGGTACGTGTTTGTGCGGAAGTGTGTGAGATCCATGGATTGTGATGTTGTGGTAGATGAATTAACAGGCCCAAAGCGCTGTTTTGTTAAAGTTTGAACTATAGAACACCATTCCTCATTTTCAAAGAGCAACCACCCCCCCTCTCTGTCTGGTGTGGGTGATGTGTGTTTTCTCAGCTGCTGACAGCCCAAATGACCCCCCCCCCCTTTCCAGGTCTGTGACATGCAAATGACCTGAGCCAAGAAAACATGTTACATTTTTTTGTGGGGGGAAAGTGCAGTTGTGTTAAAGGTATGTGCTAAATAGTTTTAGGTGGCTAAGAGTGAGAACATTAGTACTAAAAGAATTGTGTACTGTGGATTGTATACTGTGGATTGTAAAATGGAGCTTGTGTATACATATGTTAAGAAACATGCCTCTGTTAGTTATCATTCATGTGCAGATGAATCTCTTAAAAATCAGTGTGCTTCGCTATTGTCTCAATGTCAGCAACATAATGCCAGATTAGTGGGTAAACAAACAAAGAAAATGGATAGAGAGAAATTGGCTAATGAAATTGCAGTATTGCTCAGAATTAAGGTAATATCTGATCAAATGGGAGAGAAATGGGAAGCAGAGAGGAGACGTGTTGGGGAAGACGTAGGAAAATTCAGTGAACAACTTCGAAAGATTGCAATAACATCCAATAATGAGAAGGAGGGGTTGCAGGCAAAAGCAGACAGCTTGTCGAGATTAAATAGGGATCTGCGAGAGCAGCTTCATTCACAGAGCACGGACGGTCAGATAAAGAGCAAACTTTTAGAAACATTGCAAACAAGATGTCAAGAAGAAGAAGAAGAAGATACAGAATGGGGACATAGAAGTCATCATGGAAGAGTGATGTTGGTGTGTCACCCAGTAGCAAAGCGGCAACGTGTTGAGAAGCACAGCACGTTGAAACCATTATGGACTGTCCCAAAGAGCTGTTTCTGAAGCACATGTTGGAAGGAAGACAGTTGATGACTGTTCCAGAGGTATTGATTAGACACATGTTGGAAGTCAGTTATGGACTGTTTCATAGGAGCCGGTTCTGAAGCCTATGGTAAAGAGGCGCAACACGGTGAAACCACTGTGGGCTATTCCATAGGAGCTGTCTCTGAGGCGCATGTTGAAGAATGCAACACATTGAAACGGTGGAGGACTGTTCAGACCATATGGACTGTTCGAGGGGAGCCATGTCTAAAGAAGGAGGCTATGCGCCTTATTAGGCGCAAAGCGGCATATGTTGCAAATAATATCAATGTATGAATTCTGACCATCCTCTGATTCCAGTCAAACAAGCCAGGATACCTGCCCCCCCCCCCCTCCCAGGAATGGGATAAGTAAACTTGTCTCCAGGGAGTCTAGGAGGAGGACAGCTGTTGGGCAGTCTCCACAAACAAACAAACAAAAGACATTGATTATTACAAGGATCAAAGGAATTCCAGTGGCTAGGTACTGAATGAACAGGGATGTGAGTCATGAAATGCAACGATTGGTTGAACATCAGATGGTCAGACAACATGGGAGGCGTTGCGAATGATTAATGAGTGAGGTTTGGTAAAAAGGGTTTTGGAAGAGAACTTTCGGTCTCTATTCGTTTGAATGCTGAGGTGAACCTATGATCAGGAGGCCTATACTGAAGCCACATGGCCTAGGCCGCATGGAAGCCTGATCGATATTTTGGGCCTGGCCATGTGGCCAACAAGGAGGCCTAGCATTTTCCTTATTCCATCAGGACTCAGCCAGAGGAGACTTAAGTATCTTTCTTTCTTATTTCTTTATTGTAATAGGCCATAGGAAGTTTGTTAATACTTGTATATATGTGCAATAGGCATTCTATGTTACATCATTGTTTATTATATAGGGGACACTTTCTGTTAGAATAAATATAATTGTTTGATTTCAAAGGTGTCTGTTTCATTTACTAACGCTTAGCCTCAGGCCTAGAGCACGCTTCGGCCTAATATACAGTAGCAAATACAGGACTCATACATGTTAATACAGATGCAATAGCTTAGATATAGGTATTACAAGTTACAGTAAAGGATAGATACTTATAGTTAGCTGTTGCATGGTTGTTATTTACTTCATACACATTGCACACAAAGGATAGTCAATAACTTGCACATTAGTAGTATGACCCACGGCCATATTGGCGCAAGCAATAATTTACTCAATCTAAACTTTCCCCAACCCCCCACCCCGCCTTGCACCCCCGGAACTTGGTGCAGGCATTAACCAAAAACAGAGAAGAAAATCCCAACAGTGGAAATACGTGCTTGTCCTGATTTAGACAGCTGAGGATAAATTGGTGGAGCTGCACAGTAACAGGTAGAAAGCAGCTGAGGCCCCAAAAAAAGAAGGCGGCACAAAGCACATTATTACTGCAGCTCCCAACATTACAATCAGATTTCCTTCCAACATGGGGGAAAAAGTCTCGCTGCACCGTGTATGAGGTGGGTAGGACCATCAGTCATCTGAGGCTCCAGTCCCAGAGCCAGCATCTCGGGCCTCACCGGACCCCATAGAGGGAACAGATATAAAAAGCAAACCAGAAAATAAAAAAAGAAGAAGAAAAAAAAAAGATTTTTTTTCGTGTAAGGGAGCAGGATACTATCTAAACTGACCTCGTATTATGGTAAGTTAAGTGGCCAACGGGTCAGATGGAATAGGGGATAGGTATATCAGGGTGTACAAAACAAGAGAGAGCGTTAGATTCAGCGGTGTCAGGGCACATGGCAAGTGAATTAGAGTCAGGTTATGTGGTAAGTTAAAAGGTATCCCAGAGGAGCAGGCACAAACAGAAAGGGCTAGTACATGAGGATTAGTGCCAGCAAGGGATAATAATACACAGGGGGGATGGGGTCAGCACCACGTCTCGGATCACAGAGTACAGCATGGGAATATTCATGGGCAGATAAAGTTCACCGAAACAGAAGGTGAGGTAGGCCAAGGCAGGGAAGTGAAACCACATAACAGGAGGGAATATCAGGTTCTTACTCACATCAGATGTCAGTCTCCATCCGCAGCCCTTGCTCGCCTCTCCAGCCATGTAATCACCTCCTCCGGGTTGTCAAAGAATAGTGCCTGGCCATCATGCTCAAGCCTGAGGCGGGCCGGGAAAAGCATGGCATATTTGATGTGGTGTGTGCTCAATTGACGCTTGGCCTCCATGAATCCCTGACGCCGACGTTGAACCTCAGCGGAGAATTCCGGGAACACTGCCACCTTCACGTTGCCAACGGGGATGTTGCCTTTCTCCCTAGCCAGCCTCAGCGCAGCATCCCTGTCTTTATAATTAAGTAGCTTAGCAATGAAAGTGCGGGGGGGGCCTCCCTGCGGCGGTGGCCTCGCAGGCATGCGGTGTGCCCTCTCGACGGCGAACATGGGGGAGAAGGCCTCTCTGCCATATGCCCCAGCCAGCAAATTCTCCAGGAAGGTGGTGGGGTCTTTGCCCTCCGCTCCCTCGGGCAGGCCAATGAGACGCAGATTACACCTCCTCAATCTGTTCTCCATATCATCTTGGGCAGAGAAAAGCTGGTGGATCTGCCGCTGCATGCGGTCTGAGGATTCCTGCAGTGGGGGGATCGCGTCCTCCACCGCTCCGACACGGGTCTCCGCCGTTTTCACTCGATCCCAGAGTTTATGGAGGTCCTGTCGGATCAGCGATATATCCGTCCTGACCTCCTCTATTTGTGTTGTGAGCACTGTGCGACAAAGGGTGATAGCCTCGAGAAGGCGAGCCGTATCTCCCGCCGGCCTGCTCCCCCCCGCTGCTGCCACGCCGCCATCTTCCTCAGTCTCCCCACCATCAGTGCGTCTGTACTGGTCCAGCTTCGCCAGAGCCGCAGATTTCGTTGCTTTTGGCGGCGACATGGTCCCGGCGGTCCCTGGTATCGGTGGGGTCGGTTCCGAGGTGAAAAAGTCTCAGATGAGGCAGAGGATCATCATCGGTTTACAGTAGTGGACGGAGTAGTGGACGGAGCAGCTCTAAGATGTGTCCTACTCCATGCGGTGTCAGGCCACGCCCCACAGGTATGTTAATTTTTACTTGCATAGCTCATGCATGTCCAGCATATTGCATTCATTTTATGAAACTAGTACTGTAGCACAGTTTTGGCATGCCTAGGCTGGATGGATGCTGCCTGAAAAGGCTACAAAAGCAGCATGTACAGATGCTACTCGTTTAGTTACAATCAGTTTCTATGTATTTTGCATGCAATTGTTTCAAGACATAGCCTTGTCTATAGTATGTACATGTAATTGAAATAACAATTAACAATTAAGCCAGGTATAGGCTTGCTTTAGAATGATTGGGGATAGCAGAAATGTCTTGCCAATGTAAGAGCCTAGATATATTCTGCAACATTTTTGGTGGCTATATGCTTATGTGCCCGTTCACACTACCGCGACTTGGGATCCGACTTGTGTTGCCCCCAAGTCGCCCCAAGTCACGTAACATGAGAAATTACATTATAGTGAATGAGAGCCGTCCTAATGCACACTAGTTGCACACAAGTTGCTCCGACTTCAGAAAAGGTTCCTATACTACTTCAAGGTGACTTCTAGGCGACTTGTACCCATTGATTTCAATGGGAGTTGCCTCCAAAGTCAGGTCAGCGTCTTAACTTAAGCAACTTTACAGGAAGAGAAAATAGTTCTCAGGCAAACTCCTCCCTCCCACAGAGCCTGATTATTGTTTGATTGGCCACTGGCAAAGTTGCCTGTCCTGGAGGCGACTTAAAGTTGCCTCGAAATTGCCTTGAAGTTGCCTCGAAGTTGACTCAAGTTGCCTTGCAAAGTCGTGTCGACTTTTACGTAGGCTGTAGTGTGAACCGGCACTAAAGGGGTTGTAAAGGTTCAGCTGTTTAAAAAAAAATAACAAACATATCATACTTACCTCCACTGTGCAGTTTGTTTTGCACAAAGTGGCCCCAGACGTCCTTTTTGGGGTCCCATGGCGTCTCTCCCGGCTCAAACCTGGAGGGACGCCATGGGTTCCCCTCTGGGTAGCACTCTCCCGAATGGGTTAGCTTGAGGGCACGTGCCATACAATCGGCATCCATAGCCGCCAATTGTATGACTCGGCCCGCCCCCCGGCAGCCACGTCATTGGATTTGATTGACAGCAGCGGAAGCCAATGGCTGTGACAATGGAGAGCCGACAAGACCTGGGGGAAAGCAACGCAGGATCATGCCCACGGATATTCGGGGCTCAGGTAAGTAAAACGGGGGCTTGGGGGGGCTGGAGAGTGCATTAAGGTGAAAAAACACGTAGCTTTAAAACCACTTTAAAGGATCACTAAAGGATTTTTTTTTTTAGCTAAATAGCTTCCTTTACCTTAATGCAGTGCTGTTTTCATGTTCTCATTGTTCGTTTTTGCTTTGAAGTTACTGTAATTCTGCTCTGATCTCCACACTTCCTGCTTGTCTGGCTCCTTATGAAAAATCTCATGGCAGCTTTTCACTGTGGTCCAAGCTGTGTGTCTAAAACTCCTCAGAACCAATCAGATTAATTTTAAAAACAAAACACTGCCCTGGATTTGTTTGTTTCTGTTCTGTCTCTCTCTCTACTTCACATAAACACAAAACCAGTTTAAAAACGAAAGTGAAACTAGAGGCATATTATATGATTGATTTTTATCTATTTTTAATAATTTTTAAAAGGAATCAGTTAACTTTTATGTCTCTATACCCTGTAAACAGTCATTTCAGCAAAAAAAAAAAAAAATCCTTTAGTGATCCTTTAAGCCTCCAAAATTCACCATGACTGGACTTGTTAAGAAAGTATCTGAACTGTAATTTGGTTGTAAGATTAGTGATCAAGACAAGGCTAAAATGCACCAGCCAGGTACAGACAGTGACAATAATTAGGATTTTAAACTGTGTATGTCTGGTGAGTCTCATCTCATAGCACGGTCATAATTACAGGACCTGGTGGGGGATTTTTACAATCAAAAGCAGGACTACTGGGTTCAAGACTGCAAGGGTGGCAATTTCTATAAACAGGTGCAAAAATGTCTGTCTTTCAAAGCTACCAAGATCATGTAACAATTTTCTCTGCACAGACTGACTGCCTTATTTTCTATACTGACATCGACGGTTTGTTCACAGCTTTGGATTGTAAGCATGACCTACTAGAATGTGTATAGTGTCTCTTTATCAGTGTTCAAGATTCTAATATGATAAGTTATTCAAAAAATATATTTTTTCAGTGCAATTTGAAGGAGTCTGTCATAATAACCAAAAGTTATTCAGGAAGCAAAACTTTTGAAAGAAAATGGTTGTTTAGTGTTACCTTTCAGTAAAGGATAGCACAGTCAATAGTTGTTGATAATGCCAAATATTTCTTTAGGGGACATTAGATTATCCCATCTCCAAATCACCAGTTATAAGCTCACAGGTAAATAGGCTGCATTTTTTCAGCCTATTTACTTTCCAGAACCAATGGGGTCTTATGATTGCTCTAAATTGACCTTGCATTCCCTTTGTTTATTCAGTTTGCAGATTTATTCACAAGGGTTAATCACACAGCTTTTGTTAAAAATGCCCTAGTCCCAAATCTAGACCTTATAGTAATAACTAAATAAAATGGCTATCATTGTGCTATTGATTAATAATATTATAATGTTCACTGTACATTATTTCAAAATTTCAAATCTCGATTGCTATAAATTTCCCAACCTTTACTTATGCCACGCTAATCAAGATTTAAAATGTAAGAAGATTCACGAAAAAAGGGTTAAGCATAAGATGTGGTCCATTTACTCAGCCTAGACATAATTGATTGCTGAAATCCATTCAAAAGAAGTGACATTCTGTGAATCTCCAGATGAAAAGAGCGATTTGGAAACATGCCAACCCAGGCTTATCATGACCTTTCCAAGCACAAAGGAGGAAAGCTCTGTGCTCTTCTTAGAGCCGTCTAAGTGTAACTGTATCTCACAACCCTCCTTCCTCCTCCTTTTTGCTCACTTGTAAAATCAATACCTAATTATCTTTACCTCTGTTGTACACCTTACCCATTGCCAAAATTCAAAAGTTTTGATGGGTATTTACAGCAATCCTCTTAAGTACAGAAGATTGTAGAAGTGCTACAGACACCTGAAACTAAGATAAGCAACTGTTAGGCCTCATGTACACTGCTGCTGGTAAACGAACGTTTAGGAGCAGTTTGGATTTTTTTTTTCAGCTGCCCCTGAACTCTTCTCTATGTTATTTAATCAGTACATGTACACAGGGTTGTTTATAGTCATTTCTAGGCAGTTGAGTTTAGAAGTTTTTTTTTGGAAAGCAAAAAAATGCTCTCTGGGGACCCTAATGTAAGGAGGGGCTCTCTGGGGACCCTGATGTAAGAGGAAGGCTCTCTGGGGACCCTAATGTAAGGAGGGGCTCTCTGGGGACCCTGATGTAAGGGGAAGACTCTCTGGGGACCAGTGGCGGTTCATCCATAGAGGGCGCTGGAGCGCTGCCCCCTCTGGCTCTCACCGCCACTGAGTCTAATAACATAGATTCAAGCATTGCACGAATCTATGTTATTATCCCTGCTGCTGCTGTTGTTCAGATGGTCGGCGCTCATGTCCGGCCATCTGAATAACGCAAGCTGGTTGGCTGTACGGAAATGTCTATCAGAGCCAACAGCTCTGATAGGCTTTTCCAGTACAGCCCTCGGGTCCCGGAAGCTTATTCTCGGAGCGCACAGACTGTACGCTCCTTGGATAAGATGACAGGCGTCTCAGTCAATCAGGTTGGCCGGTTCTGGCTACCGGTAACCTGATTGGCTGAGACGCCTGTCAGTCATCGAGGGCGGGAGAAGACATCGTGGGACGTGGATGCCTGAGTCCAGTAAAGGTAAGTGCCGGGTGGAGGGGGGGAGAGCAATTTACAGGGCACAGTGGGGACAATTGGCACAGCGGCAACTATTGGCACAGCGGCGACCATTAAAGGGCACAGTGGTGACAATTGATGGCACAGTGGCTGGTTTGATGGCAAGGAAAAATGGTGACAATTGATGGCACAGTGGCTGGTTTAATGGCATGGAACAGTGGTGACAATTGATGGCACAGTGGCTGGTTTAATGGCATGGAACAGTGGTGACAATTGATGGCACAGTGGCTGGTTTAATGGCATGGCACCGTGGTGACAATTGATGGCACAGTGGCTGGTTTAATGGCATGGATCAGTGGTGACAATTGATGGCACAGTGGCTGGTTTAATGGCATGGCACAGTGGTGCGAATTGATGGCACAGTGGCTGCATTTGATGGCATGGCACAGTGGTGCAAATTGATGGCACAGTGGCTGTGTTTGATAGCATGGCACAGTGGCTGCGTTTGGGCACAGTGAGACTGCAATTTTTTTTTCTTTGCGCCCCCCCAACAATTTTGAGCACCAGCCACCACTGCTGGGGACCCTGATGTAAGGGGAAGGCTCTCTGGGGATCCTGATGTAAGGGGGAGGCTCTTTGGGGAACCTGATGTAAGGAGGGGATCTCTGGGGACCCTGATGTATGGGGAGCTCTCTGGGGACCTTAATGTAAGGGGGGCTCTCTGGGGACCCTCATGTATGGGGAGCTTTCTGGGGACCTCGATGTAAGGGGGGGCTCTCTGGGGACCCTGATGTAAGGGGGGGCTTTTTGGGGACCCTGATGTAAGGAGGGGCTCTCTGGGGACCCTGGTGTATGGGGAGCTCTCTGGGGACCCTGATGTATGGGAGGAGGCTCTCTGGGGACACTGATGTAAGTGGGGGGAGGCTCTTTGGGCACCCTTATGTAAAGAATTGGCTCTCTGTGGACCCTGATGTATGGGGGGCCCTCTGGGGACCCTGATGTAAGGTGGAGGCTCTTTGGGGAGCCTTTGTGTGTTCACCTTTGGTGATAGCATGGAAGAATGGGGGCACTTTCATTTAAAAATATATATATATTTATTTTATTTGTTTTTTTATTTCACTGTTGCTGTAAATAGTAAATTTTTTATCACTTTTATTGCTGTCACAAGGAATGCAATCCTTGTGACAGGAATAGGCACGTGACAGATACTCTTTATGGAGGGATCTGGGGTCTATAAGACCCCAAAACCCTCCTTTGCAATTGAAAGCTTTCAAAACACCAAGATTGGCATTTTTGAATACTTTAAATTTTTTTAAAAATGGCACCGTTGAGCCCTTTCACACTTACACGACTTGTCCCACGATTTTGGACTGCAAAATCGTATGACAAGTCATTCTCCTTTATTTTCAATGAACACCATTCATACTGGCACGACTTTAAGTAGTGCCGACTTCAAAGTAGTCCATGCACTACTTTAGTCCGATTTTGATGCCACTTACACAGGCATTCATTGAAATCGCGGCCGTGAATCGCGGCAAAATCGCGGTAAAATCGCGGCCGCGAAATCGCAGTAAAATCGTGCGACTTTGAAGTCGTACAAGTGTGAAAGGGACCCGAGTCCCCTTTCACACTTATACGACTTTTCCCACGATTTTGGACTACAAAATCGTATGACAAGTAATTTTACCATTCATACTGGCACGACTTTAAGTTGTGTCTACTTTAAAGTAGTCCTTGCACTACTTTGGTCTGATTTTGATGCCACTTACATAGGCATTCATTGAAATCGCGGCAAAATCGCGGTAAAATCGTGGCCGTGAAATCGCGGTAAAATCGTGCGACTTTGAAGTCGTACAAATGTAAAAGGGGGTTAAAGCAGAAGTAAACCCATCGATTTAACAGTTTCAAAAAGCAGTTTAATTTCCGGCATGCCGGGATTGCCAACTGTCACATTGGTTGTGCTCTCAACCAAACTGTGAAACTATCCAATGGCTGGTGTCATAACTGATCACATGTGCAGCACCATGGCAGTTGAAGATTAAACATAGGCCAAGATGGCAGCTTCCTTGGCTGAAAATGATAGAAGGGTTTACTTCCACTTTAAGATGCCAGTAAACCAGAAGTGATGTTATGTCTTTGCTTCTGCGTTACCATAGTGACAACCCCAGCTTTCTTAGAGATGTGACAGCTAGTAGCTTGGGTCTCCTGGTGGGACGGGAGAGCCTGAACAAGCTGCAGAAGATGGTAGGAGGGGGGATATCCCCTTCCACTGCTTGTAATAACACCTGAGGGCATGGCCGTTTTGAAAGCAGGGCAAAAGTGGCAGCTGCCATGGGCCCTGTCATTGTTGTGGGGCCCTAAGCAGCTTTCTCATACTTGCCAACTATCCCAGTTTAAATTCCCTTGTCCTTGAAGTTTTAGTCCTATGCTGTGTCCTGATATCTCAGTGTGAAGTGCGGCTACTAATTCTGCCCAGCTCTACCCAATTGTTGTGTACAGATGGCTCACCTGCAGACCTTCATAACGGGAGCATTCATATGTAAAAACTGAGGCCAGTGGCATTCATATGTAAATAAAGGCGGCATTCATATGTATATCATTCCCTTCGGCAGTGAAGAGATGATGTGCTGTAACCCCTAGCAATCAATCATTGAGCAGAATTACTGTACAGTAATCTCTAGCAAACAATCAACAAGAAGAAATCATGTGCTGTAACCTCTAGCAACTAATTAGTGAGCCATAATGTGTGCTGTAACCTCTAGCAACCAGTCAGTAAGTGTTAATGATATGCTGTAACCTCTGGCACTGCCTGATCTGATACAATAAAATGATTTTAAGTCTAGCTGATATTTATTGTACGTCTCAGAGTATGTGGAGGACAGGGGCGGACTGACAACTCATGGGGCCCCCGGGCAATAGGAGATTATGGGGCCCCCAGGCAATAGATTATGGGGCCACACAGTATACACACACATACAGTATACATACAGGGCCAGATTCTCAGAGGCGTTACGACGGAGTATCTCAGATACCCCGTCGTAACGCCTTTTTTTTGTCCTCGTATCTATGCGAGTGATGCTTAGCATCACTTTTGCATAGATACGCTTCTAAATCCGACAAGTGTAAAAGCATTACACTTTCGGATCGTAGGTGTAATGACAACTCCGGCCACTAGGTGGCCTTTACGTTGTTTTTTCATTTGCATATGCAAATAAAGTAGTACGCCGATTCTCGATCGCTTTTACGCCGCCCCATCGTCGCGTACGTCGTTTTCGTTCGCGTAAGGTTACCCCAGCTTCTATGTGGAGTAACCTTACGAGGTCCCGTAGGATGCCGTCGTGTCCCGTCGGACGCCATGTTAAGTATGGCGTCGGGTCAGCGTCGGCTTTTTCCGTCGCTTACGTCGTTTTACTAACTCGTTCGCGAATAGGGACTTGCGTAATTGACGCTCACGTCGTTTTGACGTCGGTTTCAACGACGCTTCCCGACGTGAGCTGGAGCATGCGCACTGGGCTTTTTCCCCGGCCGGCGCATGCGCAGTTCGTTCGACGCGGGGGCGCGCTTAATTTAAATACAAGCCGCCCCATTTGAATTGCGCGGGTTTACGCTTGGCGATTTACGAGATGCAAACGCAAACTACGGAGCAAGTGCTTTGAGAATAAAGCACTTGCTCTAGCACGCAGCGGCGGCGTAGTGTAAATGGCTTACGCTACGCCGCCGAAAATATATGAGAATCTGGCCCACACAGTATACACACACAGACACACAATATACACACACAGTATTCACACACAGTATACATACACACAGAATACACACTCTGAAAAGGTACTGGAGAGGCGGGGAGGCTATAATCTTGGGATTTAAAAAAAAAACACATGGCATGGGGACCTCGGCCAGTGCCCGAGTGCCTGAATGGTCAGTCTACCCCTGGTGGAGAACAAAATAGCATGGGGGGGCCAAGAACATTTTTGGTCAGGGTCCAATCAACATTAAAGACGGCCCTGCCTGAGTGGCTTGTTAACTACTTCAGGTGTTATTACAAGAGATCTGACTGTCGACTCTAAAAAAAACAGCTGCAAGCATCACCCCAGTACAACAACTTGAAGTCAAATGGCGTATCAGGTATGTAATTTGGCGGCAAGGCTGGAATCTAAATATGATCTCTAATGCCCCAAAGGTATCAAATGTGCATTTCAATACAAATTTTGCTGCGGGAATGATAAAAAGAAAACATCTGATTAAACTGGCAGAGTTGATGCTTAAAAATAGATCTAACTCGTAATCACCTAAACACGTGTAACAACATAGATTAAAACAAGGCGGCATTTTTAAGGACTAAACGATCATTAAAAAGTGCAAGTGACATTTAAGAAAGTCATACAGTCAATCAAAGGCTTTGTTTCTATGAATATGTCAACAGATGAAATCAATAGAACATTGAAAGCAATGGAATTATTAGAGCAGTGAAGCTCTTGATATATGAAGAGAAAGATTGTTTAGTACTAGAATGCTGGAACCCAATTACTGCATAACAAGTGAAGGTCAGTTGTTTAACTAAGTGGTAGCCCCCCACTGCATATTTCTAGTCACAGTCAGTCATGGCTAACATGATACTTATAGGCACTCACAAGGGTTGGTTTATTAAAACTGGAGAGTGAAAAATCTTGTGCGGCTCAGCATAGAAACCAATCAGCTTTCGGGTTTTATTGCCAAAGCTTAATTGAACAAACTAAAGTTAGAAGTTGATTGGCTACCATGCACAGCTGCACCAGATTTTGCACTCCCCAGTTTTAGTAAATCAACCCCTGTGAGGTTCATAATAACTCTTTGGCTACTTTCTGGAAGATTTTATTCAGAGCCTAACATCTACTGCCTACTAATCAGCCTCCATCATCAGAACACGAGGAGGAGGAGGAGGAGGAGGAGGAGGAGGTTCTGAGAGTAAAAACTGTAATGCCGCGTACACACAACCATTTTTCATGATGAGAAAAATGCCATTTTTTAAATTGGTCATTAAAAACAAACGATCATGTGTAGGCTCCAGAGCATTGAAAAATGGGCATTAAAAATTTAGAACACGCTCTAATTTTTCTTGTTGTTTTTCACGTTGTCGTTTTTCACGTCCTGAAAATCGGTTTGTGTGTAGGCTTTAACAATGGGAAGAAAACGTGCATGCTCAGAAGCAAGTTATGAGACGGGAGCACTCGTTCTGTAAAACTAGCATTTGTAATGGAGAGCACATTTGTCACTCTGTAACAGACTGAAAAGCATGAAGACTTAGGCCACGTACACACGATCAGACCCGTCCGATGAAACTGGTCTTAAGGACCAAATCGATCCCGTGTGCGGCCCATCGGAACGTTGTCTATCGGACCAAAGTTTTAAAACTTGCTTTAAAATCGGTCCGATGGACGCCTGACCATGGGACCAAAACGATGGTTAGTACGCAAAAGCATCGGACCAAATACCTGCGCATGCTCAGAATCAAGTAGACGCATGCTTGGAAGCATTGAACTTCGTTTTTTCAGCACGTCGTTGTGTTCTACGTCACCACGTTCTGACCCAATCTGTTTTTGGACTGATGGTGTGTACGCACATCAGACCATCAGGCCACTTCAGCGGTGACCCGATGAAAACGGTCCATCGGACCATTCTCATCGGACCGGTCTGATCGTGTGTACACGGCCTAAAAGGTGCGAATCGTCACTCACCAAACTTTCACTAACACAAAATCAGCAAAAGCAGCCCAAAGGGTGGCGCCATCTGAATGGAACTTCTCCTTTATAATGCTGTTGTACGGAGCCGAGCTTGGCCGAGCCTAGCCGAGTGCTCAGTACACTGGGCTTGGTTTAAAGCGGAGTTTCACCCTAAATATAAGATCTCCCATGCGCTTCAGCATACTGGCGTCAGCGCCAGTATGCTGGGTTTTTTTTTTTTTTATAGCACACTTACTGTTTTATCGTAGAAATCCTTTTCTGTCCCCCGTGGTGGACGGCGCCAGTACAGCGCGTCACATCTTCCTAAGATACCCGATATGGACTCGGGTATTTCCGGCGCTATGCGGCGCCTGCGCACAGACCTAGGAGCTGACTGCGCAGGCGCCGTATTTCTCCGAGTCCTACGACTATGGCGCGTCACGCCCTCCGAAATAGGACTCGGAGAAATACGGCGCCTGCGCAGTCAGCTCCTAGGTCTGTGCGCAGGCGCCGCATAGCGCCGGAAATACCCGAGTCCATATCGGGTATCTTAGGAAGATGTGACGCGCTGTACTGGCGCCGTCCACCGCGGGGGACAGAAAAGGATTTCTACGATAAAACAGTAAGTGTGCTATAAAAAAAAAAAAAACCCAGCATACTGGCGCTGACGCCAGTATGCTGAAGCGCATGGGAGATCTTATATTTAGGGTGAAACTCCGCTTTAAGTCAGGCTTACACTGAGCTCGGTCTTTGTCGGGCTTTGTCGGCGGTGCTCAGAAAAAGCGCGGTATATGCCGATAAATGCGGTAGTTCTAAACTAGGTCTAATCTGTAACTGGAAATTACAACTGAAGATGCAAAACAAATTTTAACATCAAGATCAATATTCTGTAAAACATGCTAACTATAGGTGCAGTAAATCGCAACAACCAATCAGAATTTACTTTGTTAAAGCGGAGGTTCACCCTAAATATAGTCTCTCTCATGCGGCGCCTGCGCAGTCAGCTCCTAGGTCTGTGCGCAGGCGCCGCATTTCGCCGAGGATACCCGAGTCCTTAATCGGGTATTTTCGTAAGATGTGACGCGCTATACTGGCGCCGTCCACCACGGGGGTAAGAAATTAAAATTGAAGATAATACAGTAAGTGGGGGATTTAAAAAAAAAAAAAACAGCATACTGGCGCTGACGCCAGTATGCTGGATCACATGGGTGAGATTATATTTAGGGTGAACCACCTCTTTAAGTAAGACAAGTAGATGATGAGTTTTTATTCGTTGCTATGGGTTGCTGCAAAAAAACATAAAAAAAAAAACAGTCATAAGTGTACTAATACTTACCTCCCCTACAGCCCATGCCCATGATCTTTGCACTCTTGCAGAGCTATACTGTACCTGTTACCAGAATGTTCAGCATCCAACACTTCTGGGTGTGTCAAATATTATTGTCTCCCCTGCACACTGTGGTTCCACCTTGAAGCTGTTACATCGCCAATATGTACCATTTACATATCGTTTGCCTGTTTCTCAAACCTGTGTGACAAAGTCGTAGAAATAGCGATAATGTCATGCAGCAAAGTCGCTGATCTTAAGCAATAAATATGGCTTTATTGCACTCAAAAATAAATAATACAAAAACAAAATGACCTACTCCAATTTAGGAGGCTAACTGACAGTAGTGTCCCTCACTACACTGTACTGGAGGGGCTATTCCGGCCTCCAGTACAAAACAAACAGAATACCAGTCCAAAATAAACAAATCTATGACAGACCTTGTTCCTTCCATGCAGACAGTTTCCAACCTGTCCGTCCAGCTCAGCATACCTCTCACACTGAGCTCTCACTTCCCATTTCCCTACCAGGTGACTGTTAATTAATAGGGGGAAGAGAGGAGGTTTACCTGTTGGCCAGGCTTAACCCCTTCCAGGGCAGGGAAAACTGACCTTTCCAGCCTCTCACTGGTGTACATACAATCGTGTACCCTGTCACACATCCTCCCCCCCAGCTTAACACTTGGGTGGGAAGCGGCCATCTCTACAAACCCATGCACTCGGGACAGAGCATCTGCATTACTGTGGAGGAGACCTGCCCTATGTCGTACCACAAAAGTAAAGGGCTGTAGGGACAGAAACCACCTCGTGACCCGAGCGTTCTTGTCCCTATTGGTGTGCATCCACTTTAACGGAGCATGGTCTGTGACGAGGGTAAACCGCCTGCCCAACAAATAGTAGCGGAGTGTTTCTACTGCCCACTTGATTGCCAAACACTCTTTTTCCACTGTGGCATAGCGCTGTTCTCGAGGTAACAACTTCCGACTCAAATACAGCACAGGGTGTTCCTCACCATCCACATATTGGGACAAAACTGCACCCAGACCCACCTCTGAGGCATCGGTCTGGAGAAAGAACTCCTTTCTAAAGTCAGGAGCCACAAGCACAGGTTGGGTACAAAGCGCTGCCCGCAGACCAGCAAAGGCTTCCTCAGCCTCGCTGTTCCACTTTACAGTGTCTGGACTACTGGCTTTAATAAGGTCTGTGAGCGGAGCAGCCCTCGTAGCAAAGTGAGGAATAAACCTCCGATAGTAGCCTACAATCCCCAAGAAAGCTCTGACTTGTTTTTTCCTCAATGGTCTGGGCCAGCTCTGTATAGCTCCTATCTTGTTCATCTGTGGTTTAACAAGTCCTCTGCCAACCAGGTAACCCAAGTATCTAGCCTCTGCTAGACCCAAGGCACATTTAGAGGGGTTAGCTGTCAGACCCGCTCTTCTAAGAGTGTCCAAGACTGCCTGTACTTTATCCAGATGGCTTTCCCAGTCCGGGCTATGAATGATCACATCATCCAAGTATGCGGCTGCATACTCAGTGTGGGGCCTGAGCAACTTATCCATTAGCCTTTGAAAAGTGGCTGGAGCCCCATGGAGGCCAAAAGGCATGATCCTGTACTGGAATAGGCCATCAGGAGTGGCAAAGGCTGTCTTCTCTCGGGCGTGCTTTGTCAATGGGATCTGCCAATAACCCTTTGTCAGATCCAACGTGGTGAAGAACCTATCTTTGGCTAATCGCTCTACTAGTTCATCGACCCTAGGCATGGGGTAGGCGTCAAACTTAGACACCTCGTTTAACTTCCTGAAGTCATTACAAAACCTGATGGACCCATCAGGTTTGGGCACTAGAACAATGGGGCTGCACCACTGGCTATGAGACTCCTCTATCACTCCAAGCTCAAGCATTTTCCTGATTTCAGCCCTTACAGCTTCCCTCTTGGCCTCCGGAATGCGGTAAGACTTCACTCTTACGACAACCCCTGGTTCTGTAATAATGTCATGGGTAATCTCTCGGGTTTGTCCAGGGTTGGGGAAGAAAACATCGTTATTCCTCTCAACCAAGCCTCTAGCTTCTTTTATTTGCTCAGGTGTCAGCTCTGGAGAGATTGTCACCGAAGGACTAGGTGCCTGTGGACCAGGTGTGGTGTCCCCCACTGCGGCCATGCAGTCCTCTCTAGTCCTCCATGGCTTAAGAAGGTTTATGTGGAACACGGCCTCCTTCTTCCGGCGTCCCGGCTGACTAACTTTATAATTTACTGGGCTCACTTTTTCCAACACCTCATAGGGTCCCTGCCACTGTGCTAGAAGTTTGCTTTCTGCGGTGGGTACTAGAACCATTACTCTGTCCCCTCTTTCAAACTGTCTCACTAGGGCCCTCTGGTCGTAGTAGGACTTCTGCCTACTCTGCGCCTGCTCCATATGCTGGCGAACAAGAGGGGCAATCTGAGCCATACGCACCCGCATATCTTCAATATACTGGAGGACATTGGTCCCAGTTACCCCCTGTTCTTCCCAAGTTTCCTTTAGGATATCCAGAATACCCCTGGGATGCCTACCATATAAAAGCTCAAACGGGGAGAAGCCCGTAGAACTTTGGGGAATCTCTCGAACTGCAAAAAACAGGTAAGGAAGTAACAAGTCCCAATCCTTCCCATCCCTGCTAACGACTTTCCTCAACATCCCCTTTAGGGTCCGGTTAAACCTTTCTACCAACCCATCTGTCTGGGGGTGATACACTGACGTTCTCAGAGTCTGTACCTTAAATAGTTGACATAGCTCTTTCATAATACGGGAGACAAACGGAGTCCCCTGATCCGTGAGCAATGTCGTGGGTATCCCCACCCGTGTAAACATCTGAACCAACTCTTTTGCAATACTTTTAGCATTCGCCTTACGTAGTGGAATGGCCTCTGGGTATCTGGTGGCATAATCGACGATGACAAGGATGTACTGGTGACCTCGAGCTGTTTTCTCTAAGGAACCCACTAGGTCCATGCCAATCCTCTCAAACGGAACGTCAACTATGGGGAGAGGTATGAGTGGGGCTCTCAACTTCGGTCTGGGAGATGCCAGCTGGCATTCCGGGCAAGAAGCACAATACCTTTTAATCCCCTCATATACCCCAGGCCAGAAGAACCTCCTGAGCACCCGTTCTTGTGTTTTCTCCACCCCTAAGTGTCCCCCCAGCAGATGAGAGTGAGAGTAATCTAGGATTTTTCGGGTGTATGATGAAGGCACAACCAGTTGTTCAAGCTCTTGTCCCTCATCGGAGGTTACTCTGTAAAGAAGATCGTTTTTAAGGATAAAATAGGGATAGGCCTTTCCTGTTACCCCTTCTACTGGTACCCCATTCACCTCTACAACATTACTCCTGGCTTCCTGCAGCAGGGGATCATCTGCCTGGTCACGGCCAAAGCCACTACCCGAGATATCCAGGATATCTGTATCCCCTTCATCGTCTTCACTGGTAGCCTCTGGGGCGGGTTCCGGTTGACCAACTTCTGCCTCATCTTCTGTCTGTCGTGGGGCCCCACCTCTCCTGGACTGCTCCCCACGCTTATTCAACAGGACTTCCTGGACAGCCCTATTAAATCGTAGCTTGCTCTCCCTGCGTTCCCGTCTTGTTTTACCTCTTTTTGGATTAGAGATATACAAGTCAGGATGAGCAAAGGGAAATACTTCATGGACCCCTGTATTTCTCTGCTCCACTTCAGGTTCCCCTTGTTCTCCCCTCACAGGGGGCTGTAACAGAGCGTGGAAATTAGGGAAATTCCTTCCTATTATCAAAGGATATGGTAGACGAGGAACTACCACAGCTACGATCCTTACCAAACTGCCCTGTACTGACACTTCTATGTTGGCAGTAGGATACCGCACAGTACACCCATGAATACACAACACCCCCATGGTTCTATGCTTCTGAATCCAACAAGGTTTTACCAATTTACTGGCTACCAAAGTCAGGGCACTGCCAGAGTCCACCAGGGCCACTGTCTCTTGTTTGTCCAGCAGGACAGGTACTCGGAAGGTATGTCCCCCTTCTACCAGGCCTGCTAAACAAATGAGCCCACAAAAGTCAGAGGAATCTTCCCCTAGTCCACACTGCATTGGCTCAGGAAGATTGGGGCATCTCGCCCTGACATGTCCTTTGGCGCCACACTCAAAACAAGTTATGGAGTTTCTCCTAGGGTGGTCCTCTTTCCCAGGGTTTTGACTTCTAAAGTCAGGTTTGGAGAAACGGGCTCCGGATCCGAAGTCTGCTTCCACTCCACTCCTCCGGGCCTCCTGGTCTCTGTATTTTCCCGATCGTCCTAGAGAGAGATCGGTCCAAACTTTTGGTAGATAGGTACCGCTCCACTTGTGCGACCATACTATCACAGTCCAGGGGATTTCCCTGAGTGACCCACTCCCGGAGGCCATTTGGAAGCTCTCTCACGTAACGGTCCAGTACAAGCGCTTCTATAATCTGTGCAGGGGTTTGAGTCTCTGGTTTGAGCCACTTCCGCGCCAGATGAATTAAATCGAACATCTGGGATCTTGGCGCTTTTCCTTCTTTAAACCTCCAGTTGTAGAAACGCTGGGCCCTCACTGTGGAAGTCACCCCTAAGCGAGCCAGGATCTCTCCTTTCAGTTTGGGATAGTCTGCAGCAGCCACCTCATCCAGATCAAAATAGGCTTTCTGTGCTTCTCCCAGGAGGAAGGGTGCAATGATTCCAGCCCACTGTTCCGGGGCCCAGCCTTCTCGGGTAGCGGTCCGTTCGAACGCCAGTAGGTAAGTCTCCACATCATCATCCGGGGTCATTTTCTGCAGACAGCTGCTGGCACGTATTTGGCTTACCCCCCTTGCTGGTGGGTTAAAAGACCCTTGGGTAGTCATGTGATCCAGGGTTGCTTTGAGAACAGCATGGTCTGACTTTTGTGCTTCAGCTAGCTGTCTATTAGTTTCTTGTTGTGCTGCAGCTGTGGCCGCTATCTGTATGATAGTCTCTTGTTGCGTTGCAGCTACCTGTCTATTAGTTTCTTGTTGTGCTGCAGCTGAGGCCGCTATCTGTCTATTAGTCTCTTGTTGCACAGAGACCGCTTGTAACAGGGCTTTCACAATATCTTCCATTTTCTGGGTCCTGTACCTTTAAGGCCACTGTAACTGTACATTGACCGGTACCACAGCAAACATCCCACTTCTGACACCACTTGTGACAAAGTCGTAGAAATAGCGATAATGTCATGCAGCAAAGTCGCTGATCTTAAGCAATAAATATGGCTTTATTGCACTCAAAAATAAATAATACAAAAACAAAATGGCCTACTCCAATTTAGGAGGCTAACTGACAGTAGTGTCCCTCACTACACTGTACTGGAGGGGCTATTCCGGCCTCCACTACAAAACAAACAGAATACCAGTCCAAAATAAACAAATCTATGACAAACCTTGTTCCTTCCATGCAGACAGTTTCCAACCTGTCCGTCCAGCTCAGCATACCTCTCACACTGAGCTCTCACTTCCCATTTCCCTACCAGGTGACTGTTAATTAATAGGGGGAAGAGAGGAGGTTTACCTGTTGGCCAGGCTTAACCCCTTCCAGGGCAGGGAAAACTGACCTTTCCAGCCTCTCACTGGTGTACATACAATCGTGTACCCTGTCACACCTGACAATGCTCACTATAGACCGTAAATATCTATATTTTCTATAGACCCTCCCCTTTATGATTATTACTTACAGCCATGTTGCTTTTACTTTCAGCTATGAGGCTAAAACATAATTTCTGCACAGGTGCATCCTGTGTAGGTGACCGCTCATATCAGAACAGAATGTTATGAGAAAACTACCAATTTTGCAAAATGTTATGTCCCATGGTATATGCACGGTTTTTGAAATGCTATTCTTTCTGAAAAATACACTTTAATTAATTTTAATGCAACAAACATAATATAAAAACCAATTTTATGGTAAAAAATAGATGATGTTACACAGAGTAAATAGATACCTAACATGTCATAATTTAAAATTGGACAAGCTCATGGAATGGTGATAAACTATTATGCCGCATACACGCGATCATTTTTCGGCATGACATTTTTTTTTGCTTTACAGCATGCAGAAAAAACTATGTTTTTCCAACTTCATCATTAAAAACGATGTTGCCCACACACCACCATTTAAAAAAAATGATGAGCAAAGCACGGAGACATACAACACGTATGATGGCACTCTAAAGGGGAAGTTCCATTCAAGCTCCCGTCTCATAACTTGCTTCTGAGCATGCGCAGGTTTAAAACTTAGTTTTTAATGTTGTTTTAGCCCACACACGATCATTTTTTATAACCCAAAAAACATAATTTTTTTAACCACTTCAGACCCGCGCTATTGACAAAATACATCAACAGCGCGGACCTGAGGCGCCAAGTGGACGTCTTTGGACGTGATTTAAAATGCATTACCCGCGCGCGCCACTGGGTGGCGCGCCGCGGGTAAACACTGTCCCGCCGCATCGCTGAAGAGCCGATGCATGTACCTGGCGGCTGCGATGTTCGTCGGGTACATGGGATCGGCGGGCACACAGCAGGTGACAGCAGGGACGTGTAGCTCTGTGTGTAAACACAGAGCTCCACGTGCTGTCAGAGGAGAGGAGACCGATCTGTGTCCCTTGTACATAGGGACACAGTATCGGTTACCTCCCCCAGTCACCCCCCTCCCCCCACACAGTTAGAACACACCCAGGATACACATTTAACCCCTTCCTCACCCCCTAGTGTTAACCCCTTCCCTGCCAGTCACATTTATACAGTAATTAGTGCATTTTTATAGCACTGATCGCTGTATAAATGTGAATGGTCCCAAATTTGGGTCAAAAGTGTCCAATATGTCCGCCGCAATATCGCAGTCCCATTACTAGTATAAAAAAAATAAAAATAAAATAAATCATAATTCTGTTCCCCATTTTGTAGGCGCTATAACTTTTGCGCAAAGCAGTCGCTTATTGCGATTTTTTTTTTTTACAAAATACGTCGAAAAATACGTATTGGCCTTAACTGAGAAAAAAAAATTAACAAAAAAAATGGGATATTTATTATAGCAACAAGTAAAAAATATATATATATATATTTTTTAAATTGTCGCTCTTTTTTTGTTTATAGCGCAAAAAATAAAAACCGCAGAGGTGATCAAATACCACCAAAATAAAGCTCTATTTGTGAGGAAAAAAAGGACGTTAATTTTGTTTGGGAGCCACGTCGCACAACCGCGCAAATGTTAGTTAAAGCTACGCAGTGCCGGAAGCTGAAATTTCGCCTGGGCACAAAGGGGGTTTATGTGCCCAATAAGCAAGTGGTTAAAAACGAAGTTAAAAAATGCAGCATGGTCAAAAAAAAATTTTTTTGTTTTTCAGAAGATGAAAAATGATGTGAAGCCGTTTTTTTTAATGCCGAAAAATGATCGTGTGTACGCTTCATTATACTTAAAAATCTCCATAGGCGATGCTTTACATATTTTCACAGGTTACTTGGTTAGAGTAACAGAGGAGGTCTAGCACTAGAATTATTGCTCTTGCTCTAACGTTCATGCTAATACCTGTGTGATATTGTACATATGCGTGTGCTCTTTTGTTTTAAAAAATAAATAAAAATTCACCCTAGACCGGAAGTGACACTATGATGTTTCTCTGGTCCTCCAAGAACATAGAGGCAATCAGAGATGATCTGGTCTCTGACAACCGTTATGGCCAGCTGTGTGACCCATCGGATCATTTCCAAATGCACGCCGGTAAAAAAAGTAACCTGCAAAACACCAGCAAGTGATGGGTACATTCCCTCCTGCTGCTTCTGAAAGTGATCCAGCAGCTAATTAGCTGCTCTGAGTGGTTTCATAAGAAAGCCAGTCAACAAGTGATAAAAAATTGCCTAGTAAACCACTTACAAACCACAACATATTTATACATATTGCGGTTGGCACGTAGTTAAAGCCAAACTCCAGGATAATATTAATATTATGAATGTACCTGAATTTGACATAGAATAATGCTTTTGCAGTCCATTTACAACAGGGCACAGACTGGGGGAGGGATGAGCACCACAAGGAACCAAACAATTGTGCTGCAGTGGAAGGAGCATGCTGATAGAAAGGGACCACATAGTGACAGGCAGGCCCGGACTGGCCATAGGGCATACCAGGCATATGCCTGGTGGCCCGCGGCGGCCCGCAGGTCACGTCTCTGTAATGTAGGAGGGGGCTGTATGGGCTGTATTGTAGAGGGGGTCTGTAATGTAGGGGGGTCTGTATTGTAGAGGGTGTCTGTAATGTAGGGGGGTCTGTACTGTAGGGAGGGGGTCTGTACTGTAGGGAGGTCTGTGTAACATGCAGGAGGTCCAGAACTGTTAGGGGGTGTTTGTGTAACAAACTGTGGGGAGCTGTGTAATGTAAAGGGGTCCAGAGGTGCAGGGTGCTGTGTAATGTAAAAGGGTCCAGGTGTGCAAGGTGCTGTTTAATGTAAAGGGGTTCAGAGGTGCAGGGTGCTGTGTAATGTAAAGGGGTCCAGCGGTGCAGGGTGCTGTGTAATGTAAAGGGATCCAGAGGTGCAGGGTGCTGTGTAATGTAAAGGGGCCCAGAGGGGAACAGGGTGCTGTGTAATGTAAAGGGGTCCAGAGGTGCAGGGTGCTGTGTAATGTAAAGGGGCTCAGAGGTGCAGGGTGCTGTGTAATGTAAAAGGGTCCAGAGCTATGTAATGTAAAGGGCCCCAGGGTGCTGTGTAATGTAAAGGGGTCCAGAGGTGCAAGGTGCTGTGTAATGTAAAGGGGTGCAGAGGTCCAGGGTGCTGTGTAATGTGAAGGAGTCCAGAGGTACAAGGTGCTGGAACCCCATATCCCATCATTAACCGCCGCGGGAACCTAGAACCCCACATCCCATCATTAACCGGGCCTATTTTTTGTCCCAATCCGGGCTTGGTGACAGGGAGAGGAGCTCATCAGTCTGCTGCTTCTTTCTTTGTCCAGTCACAGAGCAGGGTGGGAAGGGGACCTTTAAAGTGGAACTAAACTAAAAAAAACTATGAATTTGCTAGGTTATAGGGGAAATTTAGATATGTCTAAGCAATGCCCTGAAAAAAATACTTTGTCCTGAATTCTTCTTAAAAGATAGCAGTGCATTGTCTGGTATGTGAGATTTGGTGATGTCACTACTGTTCTGGTAAAACAGCGCGCTAATCTATTTTTCATTTGTGCCTGGAGTTCGGGTTTAACAATAACATTAAAAAAATGGACACTTTTGTGCGGTTCACATCAGAGGGAGGAGTCTCGTGATGGCACTGCTGGAGGAGATCCTTGGAGCTTAGCGGGAAGCCTTGCGCTCCCACTTTGTGCCTCGTATGAAGCCGGCAGGGAGATAGTCCTACCCGCTTGTCCACCTGCTCTCCCGCCTGCACGGCTGATCTCCTGCTGGGAAAGCCTCTCCACTCCTTACCACCCGCTGGGACCCGCACGGCTCCCTGTATTGCGGCAGTGCACCTCTCCTACGTGTCGCAGCATCAAGCACTGAAGCACATGGGAACCGGAGGAAGCGAGTCCCCTGCCCTACTCCCATAGAGAGGGAGGAATGACATAGGAGAAATGCAATTAGCATAGTAATAGCCCTGGTTGTCAGGAGAACTTTCGGACGGATATGGACGGGGGCTGAGTGTGGAATGTAAACCCCTTACTGCAGCCTCACTGAAAGTATACTGAAACCCTGTGGACTCTCTAAGGGGATCCCCCACGTACTCCCTGCCTCTCCCTGGATGTGGTTTTGGCTCTGCAATCTCCAGGGGAAATGGTTGCAAAGGATAAGTCCCTGACCAAAGTCACCGATATGGAGGTGGTGAGTAAAAGGAATTTCTATTGTTAACGAGTACTGTGTAAATACTGTGTAAAAAAAAAGGAAAAAACGAGAGACTGTCTGAAAAGGAAATCATTGTACGTGGTATACAGTATAGGTGAACAAAGTAATACAAATACCCCAGTGAGACACTTATTAGTTGCCTAGGGAGTGAATGGTACATGTGGTAACATTGGGGCAGAAGGTGGAGATTCCTGACTGTTTACCTATGAAATAACAACAACAGTGTTGTTTCATAGGTTTATTTTCAAATACAGTTTATTTTCAAATAAAAAAAAATAGAAAGTGAAATTAAAAGTATAAAGAGAGACCACCAAGAACAGGCATATAAAATAGAAGATCAATAAAACAGAGATAGGAGAAAAAAACTAAGAATTCACGGAGTACCTGAAGACCCTCAAAACGAAGATTACATTTATTTTAATTGGGGCAGAAAAGAAAAAAGAAAGGGAAATAAACATGAAACGGGCAATAAGGGAACTAAACGACCTGGAACAGCTACACAAAACTTACTCTAACAGGAAAAAGTGGAAAACAGACAACTGAAAAACAGCAAGGGCCGACGGCTAGTCAATATGGAGAGTAAGGAGAAAAAAAAGGTCCAGAGCAAAAGCATAGAGATCGACAATGCAATAGAATCCAGAACAGACCCAGACCTGGATGATACCCAGGAACAGAGGAGAGCAGAAGAACTTCAATCTTTAAACCCAGAATTACCTCCAACTAAAACGGAGATGCAATTAATGTTGGCGGCTCTGCAAAAATCGCTAAAAACTGTTATGTCAATAATGCATTGAAATTTCGGCCAAATGCTGGAACGAGTTGAGGAAGTGGAAAAATCAACGGACTTTAATCTAGTAAAAATAAAAAAATTAGAAAGTGAAATTAAAAGTATAAAGAGAGACCACCAAGAAGAGGGATATAAAATAGAAGATCAAGAAAACAGAGATAGGAGAAAAAACCTAAGAATTTGCGGAGTACCTTAAGCCCCTCAAAACGAAGATCTAACTGAATTAATAAAAAGAATATTTAATTCAGTGATTGATAAAGAAATTACAAACTCAATTAAAGTGGAACGGGCACATAGATTAAGAAGGCCAAGAGAAATATCGCATGAGAAACCGAAAGATATTATAGTGCGATTCGAAAATTGGGAAGAAAGAGTGGGAGGGGAGAGGAGGGCAGGAGGGGGCGGTGGAGGGGATGGAGGGAGGGGAGGAGGGAAAGATCGGTATATTTCTGTCTATACATGTAAGTATGGATGTCAGAAAAAGGGAAATTTATAAATTACAAAATAATAAAGAAAAGGGGAGAGTGGGAGTAAGGGAATAGTAGCTGAAGCTAAACCCAACATTGCCCACTCAGAGGGTTTGAGGGGACTATCTCGTGTACCCCTCAAACCCTCAAACCCTCTGGGTGGGCAATGTTGGGTTTAGCTTCAGCTACTATTCCCTTTTCCCACTCTCCCCTTTTCTCTACTATAACTGGGATGATGGTACGGTTTTATCTTATACCATTTATTTTTACATGAGGCTATACTCCCCTTTATGTGTATATTACAAAAAAAGAATCTGGGGGCTGAAGCATGTAAGCTAAATGAAAACAAAAACGATGACCGAGGTTAAATTTATGACATACAATGTAAAAGGGTTGAATTCTCCGGAAAAAAGACACATGGTACTAAGAAAGCTGGAAAGATATGGTGCAGAGATTGTCTTTTTACAAGAAATGCATCTATCCCTGGATTCAAATACAAGAATGTACTCAAGGTATTGTGGGGATTCCCCAAATAAAAGGGCAAAAGGAGTTGCTATTGGAATAGGGAACAATATAAGGTTTGAGTTGGAAGATAGAAAAGTAGATCCCAGAAGGTCAGTTCTTGTTTTTGAAAAGGGACCTTACAGGGAATCAGGTATACATTGGTGAATGTCTACTGCCCCAATAAGAACCCTAAAAGATACTTAAAAAGGATCCTAGACGCCATAGAGGAGTTTAAACAAGGGCTTTTGATTGTTGCGGGAGATCTAAACTTCTCAATAGACCACGGTCTCGATAGTACGTCTGGTGCACCGATGAGAGAAAGCAAACTATTGAAACAGATCAGAAAAAAATGCATACCAACCAGTTGTTAGATATATGGCGAATAGCCCATCCAAGTAAAAAAGATTATACATTCCACTCGTCGGTGCATGATACATACACGAGACTGGATTACATCTTGGTCGATCACGTAATATTAGAGTATGTGACGGCAACCGCAATAGAGATAACAACAATTTTGAACCATGCTTCGGTAACAGCAAAAATTAAGTTTAAGGATAAGGATAGAAGGAAAGGAACATGGAGGTTAAACAAAGACCTGATAGAAGATATAGAAGTGACCAATAACTTAATAATGGAAATTTATCAATTTTTTACTATAAATGACACTGCTGACATCACAAAGACCACAATCTGGGAAGCCCATAAGGCGTACATCAGAGGTAAATACATTTCAATAGGGGCAGCAAAGAAAAAACAAAGGGAAATAAACATGAAATGGACAATAATGGAACTAAACGACCTGGAATAGCTACATAAAACCTACTCTAACAGCGAAAATATATCGGAGTGTGGTGATAAAAAGAGACCAACTAAGGAACTAATGGAAAATTAGACTTGGAAAGTATTCAGAAACATGGCAAAAGAAAGATATAGAAAGGAATAGATGGGGCAATAAACCAGGAAGATAATTAGCAAAAGTCTCAAGGGAAAAAAAACCTAAACTATATTGAGAGGATAAAAAATTAAAAAGGAGAAATGAAGTATAAAACAACTGATATCTCTAAGATCTTTAACCATTTAAGGACTGGACCAATATGCTGCTAAATGCCCAGAGGCGTTTTTACAATTCGGCACTGCGTCGTTTTAACAGACAATTGCGCGGTCGTGCGACGTAGCTCCCAAACAAAATTTGCATCCTTTTCTTCCCACAAATAGAGCTTTCTTTTGATTGTATTTGATCGCCTCTGCGATTTTTATTTTTTGCGCTATATACAAAAATAGAGCGTCATTTTTGAAAAAAAATAATATTTTTTACTTTTTGTTATAAGAACAATCGAATAAACTAAATTTTAGTCAAACATTTAGGTCAAAATGTATTCAGCCACATGTCTTTAGTAAAAAAAATCACAATAAAAAAAACTAGCTACCTAGCGGCAACAGTGACACTAATACAGCGATCAGAAAAATGATCGCTTAGTGACACTGGCAATAAAGGGTGAAAGGGTTAACTAGGGTGGTGATCAAGGGGTTAAACCTTTTATTAGGGGGAAGGACGGGGGCTACCCTGGACCTAACACTAACTGCCTGTCACACTAACTGTCACACTGACACTAAATGCAGTGATCAGTAAATATATGATCACTGCATTCAGTGACACTGTGACAGGGGGGTGGGGGGTGATGGGGGGGTTAATGTGCCTACATGTCCTGGTGTCAGTGTAGTGTTGTGAAGACTCACTTGTGATGTCTTCTCTCCTCAGCGGCGGTTGAAAATACCGCCGAGAGGAGAGATTACATCACTTCCCCCTTCCTGTGTTTACACAGGAAGAGGGCAGGGGAGTGTGTGCATTGGCTGGGAGCGATCCGGAGGAGGCGGACAAAAACAAAAAGCTGCCCCCTCAACCCGGATCGCTCTTGCAGCCACAGGGACCGCAGCAAGTACCGGAGGGGTCCGATCGTACCCCCGACCCATGTCTAGGCAGGGATGTACAGGTACGCCAATGTGCCTGTATGTGCCATTCTGCCAACGTATATGTACATGCGGCGGTCCTTAAGGGGTTAAAGAATATTAATAAGAAATAAAGAAACAGTACAGGAGGAACACCACAGGAAATTTAAAATACAGCAATAACAGAAGTAAATTTACCAAAGATAACAGCCGATAATACAGAATTCTTAGGCCGCGTACACACGATCAGTCCAAACCGATGAAAACGGACTGAAGTTCAGTTTCATCGGTCCAAACCGACCGTGTCTATGGCCCATCAGTCTTTTGTCCTTCAATCCAAAGTTTCAAAACTTGCTTTAAAATCGTACTGATGGACGCCTGACCATCGGTCCAAACCGATGGTTAGTACGCAAAAGCATCGATTCAAAAGCTGCGCATGCTCAGAATCAAGTCGATGCATACTTGGAAGCATTGAACTTCGTTTTTTTCAGCACGTCGTTGTGTTTTACATCACCGCGTTCTGACAAGATCGGTTTTTGAACTGATGGTGTGTACGCACATCAGGCCATCAGACCATCAGTCTGTGAACCGATGAAAATGAACTTCAGTCCGTTTTCATCGGTTTGGACTGATCGTGTGTACGCGGCCTCAGAGAGGCCAATAACCAACTAGTACCAGCATTATGTACCTATTTTAATAAAATAGGAGAACATTAGGAATTCAGAAAATAATCTCTTTTAGCAGACATCACAATAATACCTAAAATAGGTAAAGATAAATTCATCTGTTCCAACTATCGCCCCATTGTGCCATTAAGCATAAAACTATAAGCAAAAGTACTGGCCACAAGGTTTAAACTTGATGCCAGACTTAATAAATGTAGACCAAGTAGGTTTTGTCCCAGGAAGGGAGGGAAGGGACAATAGTATAAGAACTATGCTACTAATGCTTAGAGACCAAAAGAAGAAACCCCCAGTCCTGCTCATGTCAATTGATGCTGAAAAAGCATTTGACAGAGTGGACTGTGGGTTTTTGATAAATACACTACGAAGCATGGGGATGGGTCTAAGATTCATGAGATGGATCGAAATTCTTTATAAGAATCCTACGGCTAGGGTCAAGGTGAACGGAAGTATGTCGTCAGCATTTGAGATGTTTAACGGCACAAGACAGGGATGCCCATTATCACTCCTCCTGTATGTAATCACATTGGAACCAGTGCTGGAAAAAATGAGGAAAAATGTGTATATAGGAGTAGTCAGGGTGGGAGATGAGGACCATAAAGTGACTGCGTACGCAGACGACATACTTCTATATATGTAAAGGTTGGTAGTAAACAATAAGGCCGTCTGATGTTACCACCCCCCTTCGCTCAGCTGGAGTAAACAGGTGACAGCACTGTATAAGTGAATAGCTGCTGCTATTAAAAAAGAAATGTGAAAGAAATATACCAGTGTAGATGATAATGTGAAATAATTATCAAAAAAGTGTATAAAGCAGCGCTCAAAATAAAAGAATAGCAAAATAACACACTATGCATAAATATCCTCCAAGTGAATGAAAGTGAACAAGTGAATGGCCACTTGACATACAAGCAAAGTGACAAAGAAAAAAAGTCTGTAATCTGTGAATGACAAATGAAACAATGAGATGACAGCACTCAGTGATGGTCCATACACGCTGATGTCTAATGGACTCCTGGATTGTTCTCCTGGATTGTTCTTCCACCACACCACAAGTGTTGAAGTGAGACCACCACCCTGTAGAATTACGCACTCACCAAAAATAAATGCCTCACACTCTCGTGTTTTGGCAAATAGACTTTAAACAGGAAACCTCAGGTCTGTTAGTGATGATCCAAATCAAAGCAATGGTGTATCAGAGCACGCCATGTAGTGAAGGGAAAAGAAAGCGCACAATAGTGTAATATTGCAGAGCAACTTTTAATAAAACACCAAAATCAAAATCCTCCAAAATGTGCACTTAAAAAATCCTTTAAAATCACGCATTGAACATATACATAAGATACACAGCTACTCCAGGTGAACCAGTGGTCACGGCGGACCAACGAACAGCAGTCCAAACGTACTCACAGTCCCTTAAGTATGCAGCAAATGGGTAATAGAGGGTGCCGGTCTCCACTCGAATCATGTAAAATTATCCAGGATACAGCTGAAAATATGACCTAGTGACCAAACTCCGGAGTTTGGTCACTAGGTCATATTTTCAGCTGTATCCTGTATCACTTTCATTCACTTGGAGGATATTTATGCATAGTGTGTTATTTTGCTATTCTTTTATTTTGAGCGCTGCTTTATACACTTTTTTGATAATTATTTCACATTATCATCTACACTGGTATATTTCTTTCTCATACTTCTATATATAACTAAGCCTAGGATGTCATTACCAAATATAATAAAATAAATTAAAGAGTATGGCGAGCTTGCAAACTTTAAGATAAACCCCACTAAAACTGTAATATTACATTTAGGAATAGAGAAGAAAGAAACAATAGCACTACAACAGGAATTCACGTTCCCTTGGGAGACAGAGCACTGACCTACTTGGGAATTAATTAACCCCCACGTTGGAGGGAATATACTCTGCCAACTATGTTCCATTACTGAATGAAGTGAAAGATGATATAAAAAACGTTTCGAAGGAGACCTATTTCATGGCTAGGAAGAATAAACCTGCTAAAAAATGGTGATTCTACCAAAGATCCTATATAAATTTCAAATGCTCCCGATAGGTATACCCCAATCTTTTTTCAAAGTCATAAAAACAATCATATTGAAATATATTTGGCAGAATAAAAAAGCCAGAGTGAGTAACGTGCTTTTATCCAGGAAAAAAAAAAGAAAGGTGGGCTGGCACTCCCTGACATTAAAAGATACCACATGGCGGTAATAATGGCAATAAGAGATGTGTAAAAATGGAAAATACACTACACATGACATCACTAGGGGAAAATATATGAATCCCACAAAAAAAACAGAACACTTAGTTTAGAAATGCATGATTTAACTAAAATAGTATTCAAAGTGTGGGATAAATTATATCAACGGGAGAAGTGGAAATATAATTCTCCACTCATCCCGTTGACAGGAACACGCTTTTTTACACCAGGAAATGGGACAGGATGGGAAGACAAATGGGAGAAGCACAATTAAAAGATATAGTAAAACAAGGGAAAATAAGGACCAGAGTAGATTTAATAACAGCACACGGGTGGTATCAGATAAATGAGTGGGACTTTATGCAACTTAAACACTTTGTGAACACAATACCCAAACCAATTAGGGATGAGAAAACATTGAACACAATTGAAAAAGTCTGCAATTCTTAAACGCTCATAGAGCATGGAACCTTTAAAATGTACAACATACTGACGGAACTGGAAGGTAGCGGAGCATTACCATTTATAGAAAAATGGGAACAAGAACTAGAAGAAAAGTTGGAAGAAAGCCAAATGATAGAAGCAGTCTATAATTATGCAACTGATATCACCACAATAGAAGCCAATTATAAATGTATGGTCAGATGGCATCTGACTCCGGAGAGAATCAATCAATTCCAGCCAAACAGCTCCACCCAGTGTTGGAGAGAATGTAAACAGAGAGGGACAACGGTACACATTTGGTGGGAGTGCCCGAAAATAAAAGAATATTGGCATAGTATATTAGACTATGTGGAGGATATAACAGGGGAAAGGATCCCACAAAATGCCTGGAATGTGCTGTTTCATGGGACCAATAAAACAAAAAAACAATATAGAGAATCTTCCTGCTCAATGCTGCAAAAGCTTTGATTCCAAAAAAATGCCTCCAAATAGAGAACCCAACCGTAAAAGAGTGGATACAGAGGGTAGATTACATCTCTAAAATGGAGTACTTATGCAGCAGGGACCAGGGAACGGAGGAAAGATATAGACTAACCTGGAAGAAAAGAATTGCGTTTAAACAAACAGATCACTATGCAGGAGCTATGACAGAAACGGACTAGGTCTGAGATAACACAAGAAGGCAGAAATACAAGATCTAGGACAGGAATAGGGGTGGGGGAGAGGTGGGTGGGGATAAATTATTATGGATGCTATGTAAAGTGTCGTTTTGTATGAATATGCATTTTGTACTGTGGAAATAACTTGTTATAATATAATAAACTTTAAATAAAAATAAAAATATGTATAGAAAATACGTAAAATGAAATGATTACCACAATAATACTGCATTTTAAAGCAAATTAACATGCAAACACCACTGATCACAAGTAGAAGAACTCTATGGGCCAGATTCAGGTAGATGATAGCATCTTTGCTCCAGAGTAACGCTTCTCATTTACGTTACTCTGACGACCCTTTCAGCGCAAGTACTGTTATTCACATAGCAGTTGCGCGTAAACTTGCGCCAGAGTAACGATAATGCGCTGGCGTAACCCGACGCAAGGGGAAGTGGGTGTGATCATATGTAAATGATGGGCGGAGCCCAGCGCAGAGGCTTACGTTCAGCGAATCAACCACGGAGCATGCGCAGTGAGTGAGGCTCCACTCGCCCCCTTTGTGCGCATGCTCACAACTTCCGTCGGCACCACTTCACGGGAAACGTCAGAGCAATGCCTTCCGTTGGGCGTTTAAATGCGCCCATAGAAGCGCCATTCCGGCACTAAAGTATATCCTGCTCCCCCTCCCCGCAGTGATGTTACTTTTGTTCTGAGATGGCTGCTCCCGTTCCCCGCAAACACACAGGAGAAAGCTGAACTCTAAAGGCCAGGAGCTGTCAGCCGTCATCTCGGCTATGGAGACCTATGATGTCTTCCTCCATGGCTGTAAAATTTGACAGACAAGCATGGACAGAGGTGTTGTCCTGCAAGTGGGGGTGCTCAGCTAGCTCTTATCGTCGGTAACGCTGCTGTAGCTGCTCTCCTGCTGACCTGTGGCCATCTGGAGTAAAGATAAAGCAGCCTTTTGTAGAAATAACTTTGCGCCGGACGGACGAGATACGCGCGGCGCATGTAGCCAGCGTATGGTGCTAATCCGTTTGTGAATTGGGAAAAATCCCTCATTTGCATATTTGCAGGGGAAATCAATAGGCGCGACTGATGCGCCAAGCGAAATTAAGCGCTGACGATACTCTGGCGTCGGAACGTTCCGCCGGTCGCAAATGGCCCGTTATTGGGCGCATCTAGTTTGGTGGGTACGGGCACATAGAAACGACGGCGCATCTTCACAGTTACGCGGCGCATATCGAAATACTCCAGCGCAAGTGTTGCTGAATCTGGCCCAATATTCCTTTAAAGTCATTTTTTTAACAGTTCTGGGAAAATCACTTCCACTTCAACCTACAGGGCTAATTTTGCCTTATGTGTTTGTTGTGGACCATACTCAGTTCAGTCCTCTTTCTTGAACTTAATTACAACCCTTGTCATTTGCCTTCCTCCGAAACTCTCCTTGCATTTCAATTAAATGGAGGGGGAAATTAAACAAACTAATCCCATCTGGAAGGCCAGGAGTTGGGATCTGAAACCTTTCATAGACCACAACATTAATTTAACTTGTGTTTAACATTGCTTTCCTACCCACACCATTAGCATCCTCTCTCCTTAAGACTCTTAATTCATCACTGTCTCAAAGACTGAATACTGCAAAAAGGAACTGGCCAAGTGTGAAACAATCCTCATTTTGTAACATTGCCAAACACATATTATTTTTTGTAAGGCACACTTTTTGTCTCCTCAGAGTAACATTCACATTAAGTGAAATGAATGTTACCAAAGTCCTTTATCAGATGTTAACTAATTCAATTTGAAATTAGGTCACTTATTACTAGAAAGGCACTAGAGGTTAATTTCCGAACATATGCTAGGAATTAACTAAAAAAAATTTCCTGACAAGACTATCTACTCTTAAAGAGCAATTGTCACCTTGCCCTTACAGATGACATAATCAACCAGCCCAATCATGGTGCACGTATATGTAGGTTAAAGAAAGCATGTTACACAAAGCCCATTGCAGCACAAGCAACATAAACAAATTTCTATGGGAAGCAGCCCCATTCTGTTAAGTAGGCTTCACCACAATGTTGGTATATAGTATATACTAGGGTTGTTCCGATACCACTTTAAGACTGAGTACAAGTGGCGATACTTTTTTTCATGTACTCGCCGATACCGAATACCGATACTTTTTTTTAAATGTGTCCCCAAATGCAGCCATGTCCCCCACGAATGCAGCCATGTCCCCCCACAAATGTAGCCATGTCCCCCACAGATGCAGCCATGTCCCCACAGATGCAGCCATGTTCCCCATATATGCAGCCATGTCCCCCACATATGCAGCCATGTCCCCCACATATGCAGCCATGTCCCCCACAGATGTAGCCATGTCCCCCACAGATGCAGCCATGTCCCCCACAGATGCAGCCATGTCCCCCCACATATGCAGCCATGTCCCCCCACAAATGCAGCCATGTCCCCCCACAAATGCAGCCATGTCTCCCCATACTGTATATGCAGATGCAGATGCCGCCGCCACCTAGTTAATCAGCACGGGGAACATTACAGCTTTCATTTGAATAGCTGTGTGTTCCCCGCCGCACCACGTATAGACACTCCCCCTTGCTCAGGCACTTTGATAGACAGATCACCCATCCAATCCTGGGGATGGGTGATCTGTCTATCAAAGTGCCCAAACAAGAGGGAGTGTCTATACGCGGCGCGGCGGGGAACACACAGCTATTCAAATGAAAGCTGTAATGTTCCCCGCACTGATAAACTAGGCGGCAGCATTGCGGTATGCAGTATGCGGCGGTGTTGTGGCTGCGGCGGCGGCGGGGTGGGGGTATAGTATTGGATCTGGCATCAGGGGCATTTGCGGGAGTACAAGTACTCCCGCAAATGCTCAGTATCAGTCCCGATACCGACACTGGTAACGGGACAACCCTAGTATATACTGAAGTACAGTGCCTTGAAAAAGTACTCATACACCATAAAATGTTCCACATTTTTTCATGTTACAACCAAAAACATAAATGTATTTTATTGGGATTTTATGTGATAGACCAACACAAAGTGGCATATAATGGAAGTGGAAGGAAAATGATAAATGGTTTTCAAAATATTTTACAAATACAAATCAATACTTTGTCTTTTTGGGTATGTCTCTACCAGCTTTGTACATCCAGAGAATGACATGTGTGCCCATTTTTCTTTGCAAAATAGCTCTGTCAAATTGGATTGGGAGTGTCTGTGAACAGCAATTTTCAAGTCTTGCCACAGATTCTCAATTGGATTTAGGTCTAGACTTTGATTGGGCCATTCTAACACATGAATATGCTTTGATCTAAACCATTCCATTGTAGCTCTGACTGTAGGTTGTCCTGTTGCAAGGTGAACCTCCGCCCCAGTTTCAAACCTTTTGCAGACTCTAAGGGCACTTTCACACTTGGGCATTGGAGGCTTTGGCGGTAAAGCGCTGCTTTTGCATCATTTTTGCAGTGCTTTTCGGCCACTAGCGGGGTGCTTTTAACCTCTGCTAGCGGCTGAAAAAGGGTTAAAAGTGCCCGCAAAATGCCACTGTAGCAGTGCTTTGCTGGTGCTTCGTTGGCACTGCCTATTGATTTTGGCGCTTCGGTGGCACTGCCCATTGATTTTGTTTGTACACCGCTAAAGTGCCTCAAAGATTCTGCTTGCTGGACTTTTTTTGCGTCCTGCCAGAGCACCGCTCCAGTGTGATAGCCCTAGGGCTTTCACACTGGAATGACAGGCGAGGCACTCTACAGGTACTTTGCAGGCGCTATTATTAGCGCTATAGCGCCTGTAAAGCGCCCCAGTGTGAAAATTGCCTATCAGGTTTTCTTCTAAGATTGACCTGTATTTGGCTCCATCCATCTTCCCATCAACTCTAACTAGCTTCCTTGTCCTTGCTGAAGAAAAGCCTCCCCACAACATGATGCTGCCACGACCATGTTTCCCAGTGGGGATGGTGTTTTCAGGGTTATGTGCAGTGTTACTTTTCTGACAATTTTGCTTTTAGGCCAAAGAGTTCAATTTTGGTCTTGTCTGACCAGAGCCTTCTTCCACATGTTTGCTGTGTCCCCCACATGGCTTCTCGCAAACTGCAAACAGGACCATGGGCTGATTCTCTGATTAATGCTTTCTTTGCCTGGCCTGTCAGTTTAGGTGGACAGCCATGTCTTGGTAGGTTTGCAGTTGTGCCATACTCTTTCCATTTTCGGATGATGGATTGAACAGTGCTCTGTGAGATGTTCAAAGCTTGGGATAATTTTTCATAAACTAACCCTGCTTTAAACTTCTCCACAACTTTATTCCAGACCTGTCTGGTGAGTTCCTTGGCTTTCATGATGCTTTTTATTCACAAAGGTTCTCTAGCAAACCTCTGAGGGCTTCACAGAACGTCTGTATTTATACTGAGATTAAATTACACACACTAATTAGGAAACTTCTGAAGGCAATTGGTTCCACTAGATTTTAGTTAGGGGTAGCAGAGTGAGAGGGGCTGAATACAAATGTACATACTGTACATAGTGTGTAGGAATCAAAATTATGTAACACACAACACAGCACAGTGTGGTGGTGAAGAGTAATGCACAGCATAGTAAATAGAATGAAGAGGTCAGGAGTATTTAACAAAGTACAGAGCACAGTGGTCAGAAGCATTTAGAATACAGTGGACAGGAGTACATGGTGTACACTTCAGTGCACAACACAGCAAAGAGTGCAGTGGTGATGAGCAATGCACAGTAAAACAGACATCCCAAGCCTCCCACAAGGAGCGGGAGTCTCCTGCATTCGGCTGCGGCTCTCTGACACCCGCAAGTGCCATGCAATATCCCAGCTACAGGGCCGGTGTGCCCTGTCACATTCTGCCAAGGGAGAAGCGGCATATGGAGGAACTAATGTGCCCATTTCTCTCCTGTCGCTGCTGAATGCCTTGTTCTCCTCCTCTTCCTCCTGCAAGCATTTAGCAGTGGCAGGAGAGAAATCTACACATTGGTTCCTTCATATTCTGCCCCTCCTACCCACTGGAGAACCTTCAGGGGTTCAAATTGTGCCCCGTCCATGCTGCAGGGGATTTGTGCAGGCACCTGTATAATTATCTATGCAACCAGGGCTGCCTTTGCTTTCCCCCGGAGCAATGCAGTGCAACTTTTTCCCCTATGTGTAGCCTCATGTGGCTGGCAGATCCGATGGTCTGTCCCAACCAGCAATTTCTCCACTTGCTGACTGAGCTGGAGGTGTGGCCATCTTCATGTACATGGACAGGTGGTTGCATGTTAGAGGACTGGGAGAAGGAACATACATAGGGAACCTGAGAGACTTCACCTCCATCAATATGGATAGTGACTCCTGCATCAATTCTCTCCATCTGCAATACCCCCCCCCCCCCCCGTACACTGCTCCCCCACATAAACTACTCACTGCTCTCCCCCCACTGTTTACTGGCCACTGCCATCCCCTTATACTTATGCCACCTTCCTGGAATAAGTTTTTGGAGGTTGGGATGTCTGGCAAAGAGAATTCAGAGGTCAGGAGTATGTAACATAAAGTCCATAGCTTAGGAGTATGTACTATACAACATATAACATTTATAGTGCAGTGGTGAGGAGCATGTAACATATAGTACAGAGTACAGCAGTCAAGAATATGTAAAATAACATTGGTCACTGGGAGGACATAAGAAAGCTCAGAGGCCTCAAAGAAGTCAATGCTTCAAGATTTTCCTGAGCCAGGTTTCGTGCGTGAACAGATACTGCGAAGAGTCAATCCTCTGATTAAGGTCTGATGCAAGAGCCCTGACCCAATACAGCATCGTTGGATATACAGAGTTAAACTGGGTATACATATACCAAAAGTCGGCCAGTTCAGCAGGAACCGCATACAGCTGTCTGTTCAGCAGAAGCTGTTCTAATGACTTGCTTCTGTCAAACAGTCCTACTGGAAAATCGGCATTAAGGCCTCGTACACACGATAGGTTAGCCAGAGGACAACGGTCTGATGGACCGTTTTCATCGGTCAAAACCGATCGTGTGTGTGCCCTATAGGTTATTTAACCTTAGGTTAACAAAAAGCCAACTTGCTTTAAAATCTAAACGATGGATACCTAACGATAGACAAAGTGGGAAATCGCTTGGCCTTATGTACACAGGACATTTGTGCAACTCTCCTAAACGCCCTTCCTCTTGGCAGCAGGTTTTTTTTTTTCAGGTGCATGTAAACGCATCCAGATGTGTTTAGGCCTGTCAAGTGCTTGGGAATTATTGCATTTCACTGGCCATAACAATAATTTATTCCAACCACTTAATGTTCAAGCACCTTGATGCGCCTAGACTTGTTTAGATGAATTTACACGCTTTAATCATTTTTCCTGCTAAAACATAGCGTTTTTAGACACTTTGGCTGTGAGTTTTTCTCTGCCTCTGCACGCCTATGATATAGTTAGCTGTGTAGACCAGGAACACACACACAGAGGGATCTCCCCAAATAAGTTCTCAGAAAGGGCTTAGACCCCTTTCACACTGGGGCCGCGGCTGCGTTAGTGGTAAAGCGCCTCTTTTTTACCGATTTACTGATTTTCAGCTGCTAGCTGGCGCTTTTAACACCAAAGAAGGGGTTTAAAACTCCCATGTTTCGGCGCTTCCAAAGGACTTTTCAGGCGCTTTGGAAGTGCTGCCTATTCATTGCAATGGGCAGAGGCATTTTGATAGCGCTGTATACAGCGCTTCCAACCCACCCCATAGATGCTGCTTGCAGGACTTTTCCGAACATCCGGCAAGCGCTGTTTGCAGGTGCTTTACAGGCGCTATTTCCAGTGCTAAAATGCCTGAAAACTGCCTCAGTGAGAAGGAGGTCTTAACTTTCCAATAAATATATAAACAGAGGGGCCAAAAAAAAATGTATACACACTTCAACAGTTGTTATCAATGCCCTTTTTTAAAACCCAAATTGAATTATAAGTAGCAATGTGTAGTATTATGTTTCCCCTAAAGATGTTAATAGTTGCACTGTTTTTGATGTCATCATATTACCAACCAATTGTGCAGTTTATGCTGATGAGCAATTTTTTTTTCCAGCAAGATGGTGCACCACATCACTACCACCGAGGCGTGAGATCTAGATAACATTCTGCCAGAATGTTTAATAGGACGTAGAAATGCTGTTGAATTCCCTCTACAAAGGATATGGTGTACCATAGAAAACCACCTACACTGACTCCACTCCATCTCCCACACATGCTGCTGCAGCCCAGCACGCAAAGCAAAGGAAACAGACACAGGCGAGCAGAGAGAAAAGAGCATTTGGAGGATCTGCCAATCGCCCCGTCCACCTAGGCACTGATTGACCAGAGCTGAGCTCCCTCAGAAGCTGTGCCTGGCCCCAGATCCAGGGTCCTGCTGCCACCCATCCAGCCTCTACTCTGGGCAGGAGGTCGTGCCATTCTCGGAGTGCCCTAGGCCTGTGTTGAAGGACCTGAAAGCCAGCAGAAGAGGACTCAGGAGGCAAAAGATCAGGCAGGCCACCAGCTGGCTACCAGGGGGAAAGGAGAGTGAGCCATCAAACTTAGGCCAAGCAAAGTCCTTGGAGGGGTGACTGGGGTTGGAATTTGTGAAAGAGGGGGTATTTGTGGAGTGTAGGGGGGTATTTGTGGAGTGGAGGGTTATTTGTGGAGTGTGGGGGGTAATGCTGGGGGTTAACAGTGCGTCCACTATCACCAATTCTGGGGGTTAACAGTGCGTCTGCTGGCACCAGTGCTGGGGGTAATAGTGTGTCTGCTGACACCAGTGCTAGGGGTTAATAGTGTGTCTGCTGACACCAGTGCTGGGGGTTAATAGTGCATCCACTGACAAAAATACTGGGTGTTAATAGTGCATACGCTGACAACAGTGCTGGGGGTTAATTATGCACCCACTGACACCAATGCTGGGGTTAATAGTGCGTCCGCTGACACCAGTGCTGATGGTTAATAGTGCATCCATTGACACTAGAGATGAGCTTCGAGTTCGAGTAGAACTCATGTTCGACTCGAACATTGCCTGTTCGCCGAACAGCGAACTATTTGGGATGTTCGCGGCAAGTTCGTGTGAACTTTAGAACCCTGTTAAAGTCTATGGGACTCGAACATTTGAAATATAAAGTGCTAATTTTAAAGGCTAATATGCAAGTTATTGTAATAAAAAGTGTTTGGGGACCTGGATCCTGCCCCAGGGGACATGCATCTATGCAAAAAAAGTTTGAAAAACTGCAGTTTTTTTGGCAGCAGTGATTTTTATAATTCCTTTAAGTGAAACAATAAAAGTTTGCCTGTAAAGTAGCGCTTGTTTCCCATGCTTAGAACTGTCCCTGCACAAAGTGTCATTTCTGGAAAAAAAGTAATTTAACCACTTTCCCACCGCGCCATAGGCATTTTACTGCTACGGCGCAGTGGAGTTATTTTGACACGACGTCCCTGGGACGTCCTCGTGCACTTCCGCGATTGCGCGTTCCCTGGGACGCGCTCACGGAAATGTCTGTGCTCGCCGGGTCTAGAAGACCCAGCGCATCACGGATCACGGTAAATTGCCGCTGATAGCGGCCGTTTACCAGGTGATCGCGCCGTCTCCCTCTCCTCCCTCTCCTCTCTGTACCGTTCGGTACAGTGTGCGAGGAGAGGGGAGGGGGAGCGGGGTGTTAGCAGCTGCGCTGTGGCTGGATCTGTGACAAATGCAGTCACAGATCCAGCCATCCCTCTAAGCACAGGAAACACGTGCTACTTTACAGGCATACTATACACCCCCCTAGTTATGAAATTTAAAGGAATATTTCAATTTTATTGTTTCACTTTTTTAAAACTTTTTTTGCATTGATACATGTCCCCTGGGGCAGGACCCAGGTCCCCAAACATTCCCCTGGAGCAGGACCCGGGTCCCCAAACACTTTTTAGGACAATAACTTGCATATTAGCCTTTAAAATTAGTACTTTCGATTTCAAACGTTCGAGTACCATAGACTTTAACAGGGTTCTAAAGTTCACAAGAATATTTGGTCTGTTCGCAGGTTCTGGTACGAACTGAACCCAGGGGTGTTCGGCTCATCCCTAATTGACACCAATGGTGGGTGTTAATAGTGTATCCACTGAAACCAGTGCTGGGGGTTAATAGTGCGTTCGCTGACACCAGTGCTGGAGGTTAATATTGCATCCATTGACACCAATGATCGGTGTTATCACTGCCTCTGCTGACACCAAAGTTTGTCTTTTAAATGTTAGGTTAGTACAATAGAAAGGTATCATTGCATACCGCATTACTCGTATTTCGTAATCTTTTTTATATATACTTATTTCGTTTTTACAGTTTTCCCCTCTAAATATTGTTCCTAGAGTTGCCACCGATAGGCACTGCTGCTATCCAACAGTGAGTGTGACTGATTTCCCCCTACTGCTTTGTGATTTCTCCTGCCAAGTGCTATGTAATTACTGTGACATAGAGGCCTGCCGAAGGAACCACAGTGTACAGAATGGTACATGCTATCTGACACACCTGGAAGTGTAGGATAGCAGCAGTTCTTGTTGCTCTGCAAGAGCATAAAGAATCTAAAACTGAACAAGTGTTCTTTTACAGTAAGATTCTGGCTCAATTTTTTTATATTAACAACAGGTTTTCTTTAAAATGAAGCATTGTTGGAGTAAGAAATAAAAGTGTGTTCAATATGTTCCTTTAAGTCAGTTGGATATAATAGGTTTAATTCATCAACATATACAGAAAAACAACAAGAATAGGATATAAGAAAAGTGTTTGAATGGAATGGCACAGCTCAAACACGGAACTGAAGGCACGCATTGTCAGTTGGCTATGGTTGTATTGATTTGAACATAAATTTTGTATCCAAGGTAAAAATGCTAGGGATGTGTCATTCAGTCAAATATACTGCCCTGAAATGAAATTCAGCAACATATATTTGATTTTTAGTTAAGCACTGCAAAGATGTTGTATTATTTTTTTATGCTATGTGGGATTTCATAATTCAGTATCATCAGGTCAGTGATATTGAATTTATATGTCCGCTTGACAAGCTTGCACTGCTGTGAAGAGCTTCTCATCAATATACCCTAGAGAAAGAGATACAATTTAAGCACATAAAAGGAACAAGCAGAGGACTGGTAAATTTTATGGCCAAAGCAATGAGAACAAGGTCTGCTCAGTCACAATAACATTTCTGCCAGGCCTCCAACACTCCCTTTTTTCAGCAGGTAGGTGTGAGATCCCAGCCTATAAATAAAAGCTTCCTTCAGAGGCTGTTGGCACACTTTGCTACCTTCAGATTGAATATGTGATTTACTGACAGGGAGTGTAGCAAGGAGTCTACCAGGACCATATATTCTGTGATTAATAAAGCTCGTCTTTCCACTTCTGGACTCTATATCCCATGCACACAAAAATATGACCGATGAGTAGCCATAGAGCTTGTACAGTAACAAAATAAAGTGTTTCCTCGTTGAACAAAAGGTTACATACTTATTTAAAACCAGTCATTAATTTTGCTTGATTTATAATAAGAACCTTGTAATATATTGGTAAAATCAAATTTAAAAGATTGCAAAGAGGAAAGAGTGCACAGTGAAAAGTATAAGAACCTGTGTTATAATCTATAAGGTTTATGCATGCAAGTATCGAATAATACAATGAAGATGCAGCATGATGCCTTATATTTCATGGGTGTACTGTGTACTGTGTGTCACTGTTTGCAGTAAGATAACTGTCCCCAGTGGTTGTCCAGACCTTGCAAGCCTCCCTACACCTATAACACCCTGGGTTCTGACATAATTTAAAGAAAGAGTGCAAATGCAAAAGACACCAAAGAAAAAATAGAGATTGCAATTGGGTATTTTACTAGATATTCTTGAGTTAACAAGAGAAAAAAGAAGGTAGAATGCGGGTATTCCCCAAATTGCAAATGTTCACATTAAACAAAAATACAGAGATATACAATGAAATGGCAGTAACAGTGAACCTGGTGGGAAAACCCAACAGGCCTTCAGAAAAGCTAAAGAGAGAGAGAGAACCTATACAACAGGCCTTCAGAAAACCTGGAGTACAAGAGTGAGAAGAGAAGACTTTTATCAGCCAGCTCCCTCTAAGCCCTGATGCTATGCGAGAAAAGAAATAATAAAACACAATGGGCCAGATTCAGGTAGATGAGAGCCTCTTTGCTCTGGAGTAACGCTTCTCATTTACGTTACTCTGCCGAAATTTTAGGAGCAAGTGCTGTTATTCATGAAGCACTTGCTCCTAAAGTTGCGGCAGCGCATCGCAAATGAGCCGGCGGAATTCAAATTGGGCGGGTACGGGGCGTGTATTATTAAAACTAAGCGCGATCCCGCGGCGAACGTACTGCGCATGCGTCGAGTGTCAATGCATCCCAGTGCGCATGCTCCAAATTCTGTGAGTGAACGTCAATGACGTCACATCCCCATTCATGAAAGTTTTACGCAAACGACGCGATTTATTTTTTTCCGACGCGATGACGACGCCTATACTTAACATAGGATACTCCACTAGGGGGCTGCTTTATCTTTATGTCGCGTATCGCTTCCGGAAACGTCGTAAAGTCACTGCGTCGCGCCTGAAAAAGATCGTGAATTTCCGACTCCCGCTGATTAACATATTTTTTCAGCGTTAATCAGCGGGAACGCCCCCGGCGCCATTTTTAAGTTGAAGTAACGATGCGATGGCGAAATTCAATTGCGCCGATCGCATCGGAACTCCAACCCGGCGTTTCTTGTTTTCTGGTTACAGAAAACAAAAACGCCGGCTTAAAGTGACAGTTAGGCTGGCGGATCCATTGATCCGCCAGCCTAACTCTACCTGAATCTGGCCCAATATGTGAAACTTGAGTGAGCATTACCCTTTTAGTTAAACAGATTGTGTAGGTTGATTCCTTTGGGCGGAGGAGTCCTTGAAGTAAGGGTGTCCAAAATCTTCAGCTAGCTATGAAGGGACCCAAGATGTTGCTGTGCAATGGCGACCAGCAAAGCTGAATAAAATAAACAAGGTTAAATATATTAAGGGGTAGTGGCGCTGCCTGTGAGCTGATCAAATGTAAATTCCAATACAATAATGGGTGGTTCCCCTGGGGCAACTAAATAGTGTATACGGTGCTATGTGTACAATATCAAATGTCGGATACCTCTGGTTGGTAAGCTCATGTGCAAAGAGAGACAATTTAATGTTTTCAGGAGGTAATCCCTATTATTGAACCTCAGAATCCTTGTGTGTGGATTCTAATGATGTTGGAGTGTTACACTCTAAAGATGTTCTATTAATGGTGAAGTGTTGCCTAATAAGTATGAATGTTACAATGTGATGGTGTTAGCCCTGTTGCATCGTATAATGGCCCAGTTGCCTGGGGGCCAAACTGTGATACAGTTGTGCTTGTGAAATATAAACAAATTCTATTCCAATGATAGATTAACATGAGTAAATTAATTAATAATGTCCCAATAGGGAAGTGAAAATAAAGGTCGATAAACAAATCAAAATATCATTACAATCAATAAAAATGTATAAACAGATTGGCTGATGTTGTATAAATTGTGAGTTCCAAATCACTAGAGGCTGGTATGAACTCATTGAGGTATGAAACCAGTCTAAAATTTGTGCATATTATATCCCACAGGAGTGATAAAAAATATATGATAGCTAAACATCAAAGCACTCACCAAATTGGGGTCCTCCTGATGGGGGTGTTGCGCTCTGAGATAGTGGGGGAAAAAGCGACGATATACCTCCATTGTGCTGCTTACTGCCGTCATTCAGCTTCCACCAGGAGGAAGCTGAATGCAAGCTGAATGACGGCAGTAAGCAGCATATTCGAGGTATAGCGTCACTTTTTTCTCACTATCTCAGAGCGCAACACCCCCATCAGGGGGACCACAATTTGGTGAGTGGGGATCACACAGGGGGAGCACGGAAGTCATCACGCTGAAGAGTACAGTCCAGGATAATATTTTACTATATCACAAATCACCAATAAAGGACTTATGCTTTGATGTTTAGCTATCATATATTTTTTACCACTGCTGTGGGATATAATATGCACAGATTTTAGACTGGTTTCATACCTCAATCAGTTCATACCATCCTCTAGTGATTTGAAACTCACAATTTATACAACTTCAGCCAATCTGTTTATACATTTTTATTGTTTGTAGTGATATTTTGATTTATTTTATCACACTTTATTTGCACTTCCCTATTGGGACATTATTAATTAATTTACCCATGTTAATCTATCATTGGAATAGATAGTAATTTATTTCTATTTCACGAGCACAACTATATCACAGTTTAGCCCTCAGGCAACTGGGCCATTATAGGATGCCACACGTCTAACACCATCACATTGCAACATATATATTTATTAGGCAACACTTCACCATAAATAGAACATCTTTAACCGCTTAACGCCCACCGCATGTATATGTACGTCCACAGAATGGCACGTACAGGCAGATGGGCGTACATGTACGTCCCTGCCTTCTTGCGGGTCGGTGGTCTGATCGGGACCCCCCCTCCCGCTACATGCGGCGGGCGTCTTACCTGTGGGACCAATCCGGGATGAGGGGGCGGCTGTTCGTTTTTGTCCGCCCCCTCGTGATCGCTCCCAGCCAATCCCCTGAGCCTCCGCCATGTGACTTCCTCTGCCTGTATAATGTAAACACAGGCAGAGGAAGTGAAGTCAGTTCTCCTCTCGGTGGTATTTTCAATCCGACGAGAGGTGAGAAGACATCACAGTAAGTTGCACCAACACTACACTGACACCACACACATAGGCACATTTAACTCCTTTCCGATCACCCTTCCAGCCCCCTGTCACAGTGTCACTGATTGCAGTGATCATATACAGTGCCTTGCGAAAGTATTCGGCCCCCTCGAACTTTGCGTCCTTTTGCCACATTTCAGGCTTCAAACAAAAAGATATAAAACTGTAATGTTTTGTGAAGAATCAACAACAAGTGGGACACAATCATGAAGTGGAACGAAATTTATTGGATATTTCAAACTTTTTTAACAAATAAAAAACTGAAAAATTGGGCGTGCAAAATTATTCAGCCCCCTTAAGTTAATACTTTGTAGCGCCACCTTTTGCTGCGGTTACAGCTGTAAGTTGCTTGGGGTATGTCTCTATCAGTTCTCTATCAAGAGACTGAAATTTTTGCCCATTCCTCCTTGCAAAACAGCTCGAGCTCAGTGAGGTTGGATGGAGAGCGTTTGTGAACAGCAGTTTTCAGTTCTTTCCACAGATTCTCGATTGGATTCAGGTCTGGACTTTGACTTGGCCATTCTAACACCTGGATATGTTTATTTGTGAACCATTCCATTGTAGATTTTGCTTTATGTTTTGGATCATTGTCTTGTTGGAAGACAAATCTCCGTCCCAGTCTCAGGTCTTTTGCAGACTTCATCAGGTTTTCTTCCAGAATGGTCTTGTATTTGGCTCCATCCATCTTCCCATCAATTGTAACCATCTTCCCTGTCCCTGCTGAAGAAAATCAGGCCCAAACCATGATGCTGCCACCACCATGTTTGACAGTGGGGATGGTGTGTTCAGGGTGATGAGCTGTGTTGCTTTTACGCCAAACATAACGTTTTGCATTGTTGCCAAAAAGTTCGATTTTGGTTTCATCTGACCAGAGCACCTTCTTCCACATGTTTGGTGTGTCTCCTAGGTGGCTTGTGGCAAACTTTAAACACTTTTTATGGATATCTTTAAGAAATGGTTTTCTTCTTGCCACTCTTCCATAAAGGCCAGATTTGTTCAGTATACGACTGATTGTTGTCCTATGAACAGATTCTCCCACCTCAGCTGTAGATCTCTGCAGTTCATCCAGAGTGATCATGGGCCTCTTGGCTGCATCTCTGATCAGTCTTTTCCTTGTGTGAGCTGAAAGTTTAGAGGGACGGCCAGGTCTTCGTAGATTTGCAGTGGTCTGATACTCCTTCCATTTCAATATTATCGCTTGCACAGTGTTTCTTGGGATGTTTAAAGCTTGGGAAATCTTTTTGTATCCAAATCCGGCTTTAAACTTCTCCACAACAGTATCTCGGACCTGCCTGGTGTGTTCCTTGTTCTTCATGATGCTCTCTGCGCTTTAAACGGACCTCTGAGGCCCCGTACACACGAGCAAATAGATTTGTTCAAATCGGTCGGACCGACCGATTTGAACAAATCTGTCTGCTGGCCGTTTTGGTTTGATCGCTGTACACACGATCAAACCAAACTCCCCGCCAGCAGACAGCGAGGTGACGTGGTGGTGACGTTGACGCCGCCACATCACAGCACCAGGAAGTAAATTACTTCTGTGCATGCGTCGAATCCATTCGACGCATGTGCGAGAAGATATGTCTGCTGGTTAGCGTACTAACCAGCAGACATATCGGGCGGACGGAGTCTCAGCAGACAGATTTTAAAGCATGCTTTAAAATCTGTCGGCTGGCGGGGCGTGGCTACCGGCCTCTAAGATGGCCGCTTAACCCGGGAGCTCCGTGACACACCGGAGATTTTCAGCCCACAACAGCGCACACAGAGGGCGTTTCGATCGTTGAGACGACCCGTTTGTTCGTGAATCCTCACTGAACGACGCGGTGATGGGAAGAAACCGCAAAAAAAGGCTACAGCCTCAAAAAATGGAAAATTTCATTCGCCTCACGGCGAGCGGGACTCCTCAACATGGCACGGCTTCTGTGAGAGGAATTACACAGGCTATATCGCACTGCTCCAATGAAGGTATGCCACATAATGACTCGCTCCAGAGTGGCACACTGAGTGGTACCCCCTCGGGAACCCCGAGTCCCACTACCAGAAGCCCGGTTAAGTCTAAGCTGAGGAGAGACTCCCCACATAGGCCAGACTTCGTCATGGAAATGACCATCCCATAGCAAATTTTCCTACAGCTGATAAAACAATTTCCGACACAATGCTCAAGGAAATGCTGCTCTCTCTTCGCTCTTCCCTGCAAGCAGATCTGTACAGAGGTTTAACTGAATGTCAGAGAGAGGTACATACTCTGGGTACCAGGGTGGACACAATAGAACACAGAATGGAGAATTTTGCCTCATCACACAATGTTATGGTGGACGCACACTCCAGTCAGAGAGATGAAATCGCATGGATCAAAGACAAAATGGCGGACCTCGAGGACAGATCTAGGAGGAATAACCTCAAACTGAGGGGTGTGCCTGAGACAGTGCCTCCTAATCAACTCCTCCAATATGCACAAACTTTATTTTCCTCAATGCTACCAGAAGCAACAGCCCAAGATCTCCTGATCGACCGCATACATAGGATGCCTAAACCGTTGTTTCTACCTGATGAAATCCCCAGGGATGTTTTACTCAGAATCCATTTTTTCCATGTGAAAGACGTAATTTTACAAACATCACATAGACCAGGGAGCCTCCCCCAACACTACGGAAATCTCAGAGTCCTGCCTGACCTTTCTAGGCACACTTTGCAACGCCGTAGGAATCTATTATCAATCACCAAAGCGTTAAGAAACCACGCAGTGCCACACAAATGGAAATATCCAGCTACCTTTGTGATTACTCATGATGGTTCTGATAATTCAGTATCCAACCTGGAAGAAGGTTTGACACTACTACGCCGCTGGGGAATAGTCCCGGACCAAACCACGGATCCGCGTACCATGAATGTCCCCCAAGGGATTCAACACGATTGGCAAGTAGTCTCCCGCAAGAAAAATAAGAAATCTACAAACGGCAGCAAAGCCCAAGTTTAATTCAAGCCCTACCTAGAATATCTCCGGTATAGAGTTGCTACACGGCAGCTCCTTTTCCCCCTGTTAGCTTAATAGCAGCTACGTCTGCGATAGGATCAGTTGATGGATCCATTTCTTAAAATTATTTGGTTGACTGTTTATGCTTTTTTTGTTTCTACCTTGTTTGTTTGTTTTCATGATATGCACAGGTCTCCTCAGGACATCTCCTCCTCTACCAGGTCCGGTACCAAACCTCTTCTTGTCACACCTGTCTTGCTGGGTGCCAACGGCAGCGATCCCTACCTGATATGTGAGTACCAAGCCACGATTGTTAACCACACTGCTGTACCAACCTCACTATGGTGATCAAGATCTTGTCTATGAATGCTAGGGGAATAAACCACCCAGCAAAAAGATTTTCGTTATGGAAAGAGGTTCACAAATCTAACGCAGATATCCTATGTGTGCAAGAAACACACTTCCAAGCGAATAAAACTCCACAATTTACTCATAGAGACTTTCCTACTATCTATACTGCTTCCAACCCGACGGCCAAAAGAGGAGGTGTCCTGATAGCGTTCAAAAATACTATAGCTTTCAAACCTAAGGATGTTATCACTGATGTTAAAGGCAGATACGTGATAATTGCTGGTGACATAAACGCTAAACCATACACCATAGTCTCACTTTACGCTCCAAACACCCACCAGTTGAGATTCATACGAAGAGTGCTTAAGAGAGCTCATTCTTTACAATATGGCAGACTATTGGTGTGCGGTGATTTTAACATTATTTCAGATCCAATGATTGACTCCTCACCTAGAAGGACAAGAGGAGCTCCAACACTTCTACCGCTTCTACACTCAGAAGAACTATTTGATGCATGGAGATGCCTTCATTCGAATGAACGCGACTATACTTTTTTTTCAGGGAGACATGGTTCCTACTCGAGAATAGACATGTTCTTGATGGACAAGTGGCTACTGCAGGACATAGATAAAACATCAATTCATGACATTACGTGGTCTGACCACGCTGCTATCTCCTTGTTTATTGTAGAAAGAGGGGTCTCTCCCTCCTCATCCATCTGGCGCTGTAACAATAGGACTATACTAAATCCACACCACCAAAAATCCATTACCGAACACCTTAATAATTATTTCCGCCTCAATTCAGATTCTGTAAATGATCCCAATACCTTGTGGAATGCTCACAAGGCAGTTATAGGGGGTATTATCATACAAATAGGGGCAATAGAAAAAAGAAAAAGATCTAAAGAAATCCAAGATGTCCTCAGTGACCTAAAGGATACTGGGAACAGTAATAAACAATCACCATCCCCTTCCCTGACCGCCAAATTGAAAGACCTTAGAGAAAAACTTAGGGAACTATTATCGCAACAATATGATAAACACTTGAGGAGGCTTAAACTCAACCACTATAACAATGCTAATAAAGCAGGTAAATACTTAGCAAATAGATTAAAGGTTATGCGCAATAAATCTAGAATAGCTTTCCTCACTGACCCATTCTCCCTACACAAAGTCACAAACCCCCAAAAAATTGCTGATCTATTTGCAAATTACTAAGGCTCTCTGTATAACCTCAAAAAAGATGCCAATACTCCCCAACCTAGTATACATGAGATTCAATCCTTTCTTCGTACGCTGAAACTTCCCTCTCTAACATCCCAACAATTGGAAGATCTTAACTTACCTATCACACCACAAGAGATACTGAAAGTCATACACTCCCTTCCCATGGGGAAATCACCAGGTCCCGATGGTTTTTCCAACGAATATTTCAAAACATTTCAAGCAGTTTTGACACCATATATGTCAACAGTCTTCAACAATTTTATGTCCACCACTTCCCTTCCCCAAGAAATGTTAAGAGCCCACATAGTAACAATTCCAAAACCTGGTAAAACCCCAGACACACCTGAGAACTTTAGGCCTATTTCCCTCCTTAACACTGACACCAAGATTTATGCAAAACTCTTAGCCACAAGATTAAAACATATCATCCCTACACTTGTTCGGAATGACCAGATAGGCTTTGTGAGGGGGAGACAGGCCTCTGACGCCACCAGGCGTATCATTGATATTATACACCATGCTGGAAAGACTCGAACGCCTTCTCTGTTGTTGTCTATTGATGCAGAGAAGGCGTTCGATCGAGTACACTGGACATACATGGAAATGGTTCTACAGAAATTTGGTTTCCAGGGATCCATCTTATCTGCGATATTGGCTTTATACTCTTGTCCCTCTGCTCGAGTGTACACTTCTGGGTTTCTTTCAGAGTCTTTCCCTATAACAAATGGTACGCGGCAGGGCTGCCCTCTATCCCCGTCAATCTTCAATCTAATAATAGAACCCCTAGCCGAAGCCATCAGGTCTAATATAAGGATTTCGGGTTTTCAATTTGGCCATGAAAATCACACCATCAGTCTTTTTGCTGATGATGTGATACTACTATTGACCAACCCTGTTGAATCTTTGCATGAAGTTCACAATATTTTAATGTCATTTGGAAAGATTTCATATTACAAAGTTAATTTTACAAAATCTCTTATCCTTGACCTGGGGGTACCACCCCATATCAAGAGTTGCCTACTATCCTGATTACCCTACACCTGGAGCTCGGGCTCTATCAAATACCTTGGTATCACCCTTACGAGTAGTGTCTCCACGCTTATCAAAGCTAATTTCCCCTCACTGATTGAAAAAATTGAAACCCAACTCAAAAGGATCTCTGAGAAGGAAGTGTCCTGGATGGGCAGAATATCAGCTTTTAAAATGTTGATTATGCCTCAAATCCTATACTTCTTTCGTGCAATTCCATTGTGTGTACCGTACCATTACCTTAATCGCCTCACAACGTTGGGATGGAAGTATATTTGGCAAGGTAAAAGGGCACGGTGTTCACGTAACAATCTTGTGTCTCACAAAAAAATAGAAGGAGCAGGTCTACCCGACATACATGACTATATGTGGGCAGCTCGACTTGACCAACTTAAACACTGGTTCCATGACCTAGACGTTCCACCCTGGGTGAACATAGAAAATACACTGTCACCTAAGGCTAACGTGAAACTTATGTTGCTCAGCGACAAATGGTCTCCTTGGAAGCTGACCTCTTTACCCCCTACCATACAGACTTCATTAAAAGCGTGGAGACATATACTGAATCAAGACCATCAAGAATTTCAGGATATTGACTTCCGACTACCTTTGCGAATACTTGAAGCCAAAATACCCAGATTGACAGTCTCTGAACTCAATTCACACGGGGTGACTGATATTTCGGAACTCTACGCAAACAATACACCCCTCCATCCTACCATAGTTGTATCCCAATTCCATTTACCTGACAGATCTTTTCACACTTGTGACAGAATTGTGCGCTTCCTCCACTCATTGCCTTCCCCGACCATATCCCTCCCAAAGAGGGTGTGGAAATTTTATTCTGTCGCTCAACCTGCCTCAAAGGGCATATCACTATTCTACAATATATTTCAAGATAAGATGAAATTTTCTAAGACGACAGCAATGAAAAAATGGGAGGTAGACCTACGTACTAGATTTACAAAAGAGGAGTGGACGTGTGCCTTTCAAACGATTCACAAAGCATCTCATTGTGTGAAACACTGGGAATTGTCCATTAAATTGACCAACAGATGGTACTACACTCCACTGAGATTGGCCACATTCTATCCTGGCACCCCTGCCAACTGTTGGAGAGAATGTGGTCAAGTGGGCAATCTCATGCATATATTCTGGTATTGTCCACATGAAAGAAGCCTGTGGAATCAGGTTTTTAAACTCATTTCCTCCATCACAGGGATATTGACTCAACCAGATCCAGCGTTAGCTCTTCTCAACATACACATTGATAGATTCCCTTTCCACATGAGGACAGTAGTTACTCACGTTTTATTGGAAACACGTACGTCCATTCTACGGAATTGGAAATCTAAAAACACTGTGAATATCTCAGATGTAATAACAGAGGTCCACAGGAATTTCACTTTTGAAAAGCTTATAGCACTTAACTCCATGACGACCAGACATTTTGATCTGTGTTGGTCCATATGGCCCCAAAACTGATGAGGTTCTCGAATATCTGTTCCATTGAATACATGATTATTTGTCTTAACTGCATTTATTTCTGTTTTGTTCTGTAATATACTATGTTTCATGTACAATTTGAATACTGTGCATACCCCCCTGTACCCTGTGCTTTTACGTTTCCCCTTTTTCTTTTCTGTTCCCCTTGAAAACCTCTACAATAAAAACTATTGATTGAAAAAAAAAAAATCTGTCGGCTGGCCAAATCCGTCTGCTCGCCCATACACACGATCGAATCTGTCTGCTGGGACGGTCGGGCAGACCGTTTCCAGCAGATAGATTTGATCGTGTGTACGCGGCCTGAGACTATCACAGTGCAGGTGCATTTATACGGAGACTTGATTACACACAGGTGGATTCTATTTATTATCATTAGTCATTTAGGTCAACGTTGGATCATTCAGAGATCCTCACTGAACTTCTGGAGAGAGTTTGCTGCACTAAAAGTAAAGGGGCTGAATAATTTTGCACGCCCAATTTTTCAGTTTTTTATTTGTTAAAAAAGTTTAAAAAAATAAAAATTTTGTTCCACTTCATGATTGTGTCCCACTTGTTGTTGATTCTTCACAAAAAATTACAGTTTTATATGCCTGAAATGTGACAACAGGTTGCAAAGTTCAAGGGGGTAAGGCAAGGCACTGTATTTACTGATCACTGCATTTAGTGTCAGTGTGACAGTTAGTGTGACAGGCAGTTAGCCTTAGGTCCAGGGTAGCCCCGTACCCCCCCTAATAAAGTTTTATCCCCTTGATCACCGCCCTAGTTAACTCTTTCACCCCCTATTGCCAGCGTCACTAAGCGATCGTTTTTCTGATAGCTGTATTAGTGTCGCTGTTGCCGCTAGGTAGCTATTTTTTTTTTATTGCGTTTTTTTTTTTTTTTTTACTAAAGACATGTGGCTAAATACATTTTGACTAAAATTTAGTTTATTCGATTTTTCTTATAACAAAAAGTAAAAAATATATATATTTTTTTTAAATGTCGCTCTATTTTTGTTTATAGCGCAAAAAAATTAAATCGCAGAGGCAATCAAATACCATCAAAAGAAAGCTCTACTTGTGGGAAGAAAAGGATGCAAATTTTGTTTGGGAGCCACGTGGCACGACCGCGCAATTGTCTGTTAAAGCGATGCAGTGCCGAATTGTAAAATGCCTCTGGGCATTTAGCAGCATATTGGTCCAGGGCTTAAGTGGTTAAGGTGTAACACTCCAACATCATTAGAATCCACATAAGGATTCTGAGGTTCAATAATAGGGATTACCTCCTGAAAACTTTAAGGTGGCTCTCTTTGCACATGAGCTTACCAACCAGAGGTATCCGACATTTGATATTGTACACATAGCACCGTATACACTATTTAGTTGCCCCAGGGGAACTACCCATTATTGTATTGGAATTTACATTTGATCAGCTCACAGGCAGCGCCACTACCCCTTAATATATTTAGCTTTAATTATACACCCCTCCCTCGGGAGGTCTGTCAGGGGGGCAGCAGTCAATTTACCTTACCATAGTGCAAAATTAATTTTACTTAAAATAAGCAAGGTGTCTCCCAGCAAAGGGACTTTGCTGCAGGAAGTGGGGGGGGAGTATCTGCATGTAGTGTCTCTGAATGTAATGTTAAGGATGGGCTTCTGCCTGTTCACCAATGGAGATCTCTAGCACCTGGAGATACCAATGCTCATGGAGATAGGATGTCCTCGAACAGGCTCTTGAAGGATTTGCAGTCAGAAGTAGGATGCCCGACTGGCAACTTGATGACCCAGGTTGGGCGTGGGCATAAATAAATGTGTCCCCAAGTAGCTACACCACCGATGAGAGACTGGGGGCTGAGGATCTGTCCAGATGCCTGGACTGGCACCTGGCTCAGCCTCTCAGCAATCCACTAAGAGCCTGAGCAAGTCCCACCACAGCCCAATGCCTCAGTTCTCACTGCAGAGCCAGCGGGGGAACAGATAAAGCATCAGATTGATACTGCATCTACCTAGGTGAGTATGATTGTTTTTTTGGAAGTCCAAACTTCTCTTATAAGTGCACTGGAAACACAGGTTAATAATGTATTTTATCTGCAATATACTCCCATTACAGTTATCAAGAAACTTCCAGAGCACAAAGACATAACTGCCCCAGAAGCAACTACACTATTGCTAATGTGATATTTCCATGAACAGACCTGTCCATTTATTGGTCTATTGTTTAAATCTGAACTCAAGGCAGCTATAAAAGGCACACATTAATGCCGTTCTGTAATAATTTATACAGTGCTTAATCTATGTTTTTAATGCAATCAATTTAGATAAATAATATAGGAACATCCATACGTTATGGATAAGGAGCAAAATATAATAAATATATATACCTAGATGCCACTCCAAAAATGTACACTTTGTACATAAACATGACTTAATACTCAAGAAAAGTGTAGAGGAGCACTACCCTATAAAGTGCTAAACAAACATGGAACCCATAAACCATCTATAATATAAACAATATACACAAAAAGTGCCATTGTAATATGTGTGATTAGGTGCTCCAACAAGCACTGACCAAGCATGTCTCCAGACCTAAACCCTATTGAGCATCTGTGGAGCATCCTCAAAATGGAAAATGGACAAGTTCAAGGTCTCTAACATCCACCGGCTAAGTGATGTCATCATGGAGGAGTGGAAGAAGATTCCAGTGGCAACCTGTGAAGCTCTGGTGAACCCATGAGGGTTAAGGCAGTGCTGGAAAATAATGGTGGCCACACAAAATATTGACACTTTGGGCCCAATTTGGACATTTTCACTAATGCCCTGTACACACAATCGTATTTTCCATTGGAGTTTCTTGGATGTTTTTTCCAACGGATTTCCACTCAAGCTTGGCTTGCATACACACGGTAACACAAAAGTTTTCTGAACGCACCAAGAACGCGGCGACGTACAACACTACGACAGGCAGAGAAAATTAAGTTCAATGCTTCCGAGCATGCTTCAAATTGTTTCCGAGCATGCGTCAGAATTTTGCGCATCAGAATTGCTACAGACGATCGTATTTTCCGATAGGATTTTTTGCCACTGGAAAATTTGAGAACCAGCTCTTAATCTTTTGTGGGCAGAAATTCCGACATCAAAAGTCCGATGAAGCATACAGTACATACATTTCCGTTCAAAAGCTCACATTGGACTTTTGCTGTGGGAATTTACGATCATGTGTATGGGACATTAGGGGTGTACTCAGTTTTGTTGCCAGTAGTTTAGACATTAATGGCTGTATGTTGAGTTATTTTGAGGGGGCAGCAAATTTACATTGTTATACAAGCTGTACACTCACTAGTGTAGCAACATGTAATTTCTTCAGTGTTGTCACATGAAAAGATCCTGGTATTTATTTTTCCTGTATTTAAAAATACAATATTGTAAAAAGAATACATAATACACATGTTAAAAGGTGTTTTTTTAATACATAACTGAAAATTTAAGTTTGACTTTTCTTTAATCGGGGGAGCAGTAATTGTTTTCTCTGGCCAGTTCAAGGTCTCAGGCGGCGTACACACGACCGAGGTTCTCGCTAGAAACCAGCGAGAACCTCGCTGGAAGCTGCATTCCAGCGAGAACCTCGGCCGTGTGTACGCTCTCGGCGAGCATCCCGTCGGGAATGCCGTCGAGCAGAAATAGAGAGCATGTTCTCTATTTGCTCGACGGCCCGTCAGGATGAATGGCTGGTTGCCATTCCCGACGGGCGGGTCGCCGAATCTGACGGCCGGCAGAGAACCTCGACGGGCGGAACGATGTTTTCTGCCCGTCGAGGTTCTCTGCTGTGTGTACGCGGCTTCACAGGCTGAGAGTTTTATTGCTTCCCCCGCCTCTAGAACATGTATGTCCAAAGTCCGGCCCACGGGCCAATTGCGGCCCACATTCAGGTTTAATGTGGCCCCCCTGGTCATTTGGATATATATATCTTTTGTGACTATACTTTACTTGGCGGCATCTGTAAAAGGAAGTCCCGTCTTCTGGGCTGTCATTGAACGACTGTTCTGTCTATCTATCTTTGTATTAAAAAGGCTGACATGTAAACAGGAGATTCTCCTGTATGTAATCTGTTGGCGATTGTCCCATCCCCCGCCCTGTCCCCTCCGAGGCTGCAGACGGGCATCAATCAGGCTGCACTAATGGAAATGGTGAGGCTGCAGATGGATGGGCACTGATTAGGTAACATTAAAGGGCACTGAGCCTTATTTTGCTTCACAGTTCCTTATTTAAAATAAAATACAAATCCTGAAACTTCCTTCTTAAAGTGAAGGTGCGCGTTATACACTGATAAATATGGTATATCAAAATAGCATGCCCAAGCTCATCCTTAGTCCTGAGTGGTGCTAGGGGATTCGTTGGGACTACAAAATATATATATTTTTTTATATTTTGTTGGGCCATGTATTAGTTGCTCAGAGGAACACACTTAGACCGAATTTTAATGGTTCAAAGAATGTCAGGCAAAATGCTCGGCCCACATGCTTGTTCACTTCATCAAATATGGCCCTCTTTGAAAAAAGTTTGGACACCCCTGCTCTAGAGGAAGCTTCCAGAGCTTAGGGCAGGATATTCAAATTAACCAGCCTGAATATTTGTTGAGATCTGGCCAGTCCCTGGAGAGGAAGTATTCAGACGTGGGCAGGAATGTAGATAAAGTGTCTGAGACAGTGGGGAATAGGGTTCCTTTTACACAGGATGGTTCTAAAGGTGCAGAGGCTGATGCTTCCAGGCATCCCATGGACTGAACAACTGCTCCAGAGGCCTTAGAGGTGCCAGGATGAAAGGCTTGAATGGACATTGCTCAAAGTCGATTGAAGAACCACACCACAAGGGATCTGGTCCTGAGAGGAGCTGTCTCTCTCACTGGGCTGTGTCCGAATGAAGGCAGCTGTCCTGGAGACTTGTGAATAGTGACCTTAAAGCGTTGTTCCACCCAAAAGTGAAAGCTCTGCTTATCTGCTTGCTCCGTCCCTCTGGTGTCACGTTTGGAACCTTTCGGAGGGAGGGGGAACAGGTACCTGTTTTTGACAGGTTACCCGTCCCTACTTCCGGGAGACCTGGCTGCGGCGAGATACTAGCACATTATGAAACACTCACCTTGGAACAAAGCCCTGTAAAGTCGCAGCTGAGTGGGCTGACATGTTCCCCCTGTCTTTCTTCCGGATTTGCGAGCTCTGGTTAAGTGATTGGCCGGAGCCGCAATGACGTCATTCCTATGCAGATTCTTTAAGAGCACTGGCTGCAGAAAGATATTGTGAAAAGCTGTGGAGGATAGTAATTGCTATTGAAAAAAGTAGAGGGGGGAAACAGTACCAGGAAACAGGTGGCAGAGGTACCCTACAGGACAGTGGTCGCTGTTAAAGAGGGGGCATGGTGCAGAACAAAGGCAGTCAAGTGTGCGTGTTATAGGGGAGCTGTATATATAGGGGATCAGTGTATAAAAGGATGCACTTAAGGGTCATTTAGAGCAAAGCCTCAGCCAGAAAAAGTTCTTGATACAAGAAACTCACATTACCTCAAAGGAGATGATCCGTGTCTCCATAATGTTCAGTATTTATAGAAAACTGTTCTACAAATTCTCTATTTAAAAAAAGAAAAAAAATGTAAAATGTTTTCATTTTTGGGTAAAGCCTTTGCAGACAAAAAAAATTAAATATAATGGAAATGAATAGCCTTGCAGGAACAATCAATATAGTAAGAAATCAGCTTTTCAGCAGCTGGAAGGATTTCTATCATTTTCAACAACTATATATGAAAGAATAAAACAACACAATCACTAAGAGAAACAATGATTTACTATATCCAGCTACTGCAATTTCATCTGACTTCTACAAGTTCATAAAGTACATTAGGTTGATCGTGAAACAGTCTCATATACAAGTAGTGTCACAAAGAAAAGTGATTTTCTACAGCAATGGCCACTGGCTTTTTTCTGGAGGTTATTGTCATTTCAGTATGCTCCATTAGCACGTAAAAAAGCCATGGAGTGCATCGATTTGCCCTAGGCTGACAGTACAAGAAATTGAGTGAAGCTTGTTGCGGGTATATTACTTGAGAATTCATGTATATTGTATAATGTTGAAGACCCTGTTCAGAGAATGAGGCTGCGTACACACGATCGGACCGGTCCGATGAAACTGGCCTTAAGGCACATAATGACATTCTGAAGAAAAAAAGCCATTTAAAACTGACTCGCAGCTATAATGAATTGTCGGCTCCCGGCAATTGTAAGAGGATTCATTCATAAAAAAATAAAAAGCGTGGGGTCCCCCCAAATTCCATTACAAGGCCCTTCAGGTCTGATATGGATATTAAGGGGAACCCCGCCGTCAATTAAAAAAAATGACGTGGGGTTCCCCCCAAATATTCATACCAGACCCTTCAGGTCTGGTGTGGATTTTAAGGGGAACTCCACCCCAAATTTAAAAAAAAAATGGTGTGGAGTTCCCCCAAAAATCCACACCAGACCCTTATCCGAGCACGTTAACCTGTCCGGCCGCAGAAAAGAGGGGGGCAGAGTGCGGCCCCCCTCTCCTGAACCGCACCAGGCCACATGCCCTCAACATTGGGAGGGTGCTTTGGGGTCCCCCCCAAAGCACCTTGTCCCTATGTTGATGGGGACAAGGGCCTCATCCCCTCAACCCTGGCCGGTGGTTTTGGGGGTCTGCGCCCCCCCCCGTGTGAAATGGTAATGGGGTACATTGCACCTCTACCATTTCACCGAGAAAAAATTGAAGTGTAAAAAAAGACAAGAGTCGATTTTTGACAAGTCTTTTATTAATATCTTCTTTCCGCTTCTCCTTCTTCCATCTTCTTCTTTTCCTCTTTCCTTCAGGTTTCTTCCTCCATCTTCTTCTTCCTCTGCTTCTTTCTTGGGTCTTCTCGTCCCGCATCTTAACTGGCGTATTCTTCCATCTTCTTCTCCTTCCGACGGCCTTTTCGTCCGCATCTTCTTCTTCTTCCCCGGACGCTCGGCTTCCAATTGAATTCCCCGCCGTGTGACGCTCCTGGGACCATGTTCCCCTCTGATGCCACGGGTAATCTCCTAAGAAACTTCCCGTGTGGTGCATGTGCGTCAGAGGGGGGCGTGGTCTCAGGAGCGTCACACGGCAGGGAATTCAATTGGAAGCCGAGCATCCGGGGAAGAAGCCGCGCAAGATGCGAACAAGCTTCAAATTTAATTCCCCGCCGTGTACTGCTCCTGTGACCACACCCCCCTCTGACGCATATGCACCACACGGGAAATTTCTTAGGGGATTACCCGTGGCGTCAGAGGGGGACTGGTCGCAGGAGCGGCACACAGTGGGGAATTCAGTTTTTCCAGCGCAGCGTCCGGGGAAGAAGAAAAAGATGCGGATGAGAAGGCCAGCGGAAGGAGAAGAAGATGGAAGAAGATGGAAGAAGACGCGGGACGAGAAGACCCAAAAAATAAGCAGAGGAAGAAGAAGATAGAGGAAGAAACTCAAAGGAAAGAAGAAAGGAAGAAGATGGAAGAAGATGGAAGAAGAAGAAGAGAAGAAGAAGCGGAAAGGAGATATTAATAAAAGACTTGTCAAAAACTGGCTCTTGTCTTTTTTTACACTTTTCACTTTTATTTTTTGGTGAAATGGTAGAGGTACAATGTACCCCATTACCATTTTACACAGGGGGGGGGGCTGGGGGTCCACTTTGTTAAAGGGGTCTTCCAGATTTCGATAAGCCCCCCACAACCATCGGCCAGGGTTGTGGGGATGAGGCCCTTGTCCCCATCAACATGGGGACAAGGTGCTTTGGGGGGACCCCAAAGCACCCTGCCAATATTGAGGGCATGTAGCCTTGTGCGGTTCAGGAGAGGGGGGGCCGCACTCTGTCCCCCCTCTTTTCTGCGGCCTGCCAGGTTAACGTGCTCGGATAAGGGTCTGGTGTGGATTTTTGGGGGAACTCCACACCATTTTTTTGTGCAGAAATTTTGTCAGGCCTAGGGCAGCACAAAACCTAAATATACTACTGCATATTAGGGCTTATTTAGACAGGATCCGATTTTAACATCCAATCTACAGGATTGGATGTTAAAACCATCAGTGCTTCCCTTCTGATTTTCAGCGACTACGCTATTGCAGTGGGGCTTTGCCTTTACTAAACCCCAAGCTAACTAATCATTTGGGGTGTACACAGCAGTGCAATTTGCTTAATGGGGACACTAGTTAGATTGACCTGTGTCCCCAAGAAAAGACATTGGTAGGGTTTTAACCTCACTTCCTGTTCAGCTGTGTGACAGGAAGTAAAGCCAATTTTAAGAAAAGGGACACAAAGCCCAACCCAAAAACCACAAGCAGGGGTTCTAACACTCACTTTATCTTCCATCAAACACCCACAATTAGAATAGGATTGTCTTGCGCTAGATTTAAGCACAGTGCTGTAAATCAGCACTTCAAGCCTGTCCACAAATACAACCCCCCCCCCCCCCCCCCCCCACAACAGGCCATGTTTGCAGGTTTTCCTTCATCTTGAACATGTGAAACATGTGTTAAAAGACAATGTGTAAGGCAAGGTGAATTTGCGCTTTCCCAAAAAGTGTAGCAAAAAAGGGGTATTCCTTTATAAAAAATAAAGAAAATAAACAAATAATAATGGAAAGGGACGGGGCAAAAAAGGAAGACAAAGAGGATGAAAAGGAGGCCAATGGAGGAACCCCCAAAAAATCCAGAAAGAAGTAGAATGCAAAGGAGTTTTCAACTTAAGTGGAGTCAAACTCACCCAACCTGAAAAACGTACTCTAAACCAAGGACTGAAATATGCACCCAGAAAACCTCTTAACAAATTTCAAATTTTTCTCGACATAAACAAATTCACGAGGAAGCTGGACATCAAACGGTATTTCTTATCTAATCCTATCATTTCGAACTCCATGCAGAATGCACCGAATAAACAGGGTGCCACTGACCTCAGAAATGCTTCCTTGTTTAATCCAGGAAAACCTTCTGCAGGTATTACTGTTTTCAAGGATTTGATCCTGAAGGAATTATCCCAGGTTTCTTTTAACCACTTGCATACTGGGCACTTACACCCCCCCTCCTGCCCAGGTAAAATTTCAGCTTGCGGCACTGCGTCGCTTTAACTGACAATTGCGCGGTCGTGCGACGTGGCTCCCAAACAAAATTTACGTCCTTTTTTCCCCACAAGTAGAGCTTTCTTTTGGTGGTATTTGATCGCCTGTGCGATTTTTATTTTTTGCGCTATAAACAAAAAAGAGCGACAATTTTGAAGAAAAATACAATATTTTTTACTTGTTGCTATAATAAATATCCCAATTAAAAAAAAAAAAACATTTTTTTTCACAGTTTAGGGCGATACGTATTCTTCTACATATTTTTGGTAAAAAAAAAAAAAAAATCGCAATAAGCGACTGGTTTGCGCAAAAGTTATAGCGCTTACAAAATAGGGGAGAGAATTATTATTTTTTATTATTTTTTTTTTACTAGAAATGGCGGCGATCTGCGATTTTTATTGGTACTGCGACGTTATGGCGGACACATCGGACACTTTTGACACATTTTTGGCGCCATTCACATTTATACTGCGATCAGTGCTATAAATATGCACTAATTACAGTATAAATGTGACTGGCATTGAAGGGGTTAACACTAGGGGGTGAGGAAGGGGTTAAATGTGTATGCTAGGTGTGTTCTAACTGTGGAGGGAGGGGGGGGGGTGACTGGGGGGGTGACCGATCTGTGTCCCTATGTAAGAAGGAACACAGATCGGGCTCCTCCTCTCCAGAGACAGGACGCTGTCTCTGTGTAACATGGCAATGAGAGATGATCTATGAGAGATCATCTCTCATTGGCCCACAGATCGCATCGCAAACGGCCACTCTGATTGGCCGTTCGCCGCGATCTGTGATTGGCCGTGTCCAAGGGACACTGACAACACAGGGCTTCCCCGCAGCGCGCTCTACAGCGCGCGCTGGGAACGCCAGAATGACATGCCGTCAAATGACGGCATGTTGGATATTCAGGCCCGCGCTGTTGCCGTCATCCGACGGTAGCACGGGCCTGAAGTGGTTAAAAAAGAAAGACCAAAGGATAAGGAGGAGGGCATAGCTATGCTATGTGAAAGGAAGGACTTGGTAATTAGACCTGCAGATAAGGGGGGGGGGGGTTATTTTGAAGAAGGAGGATTACATAAAACAAATAGAGGATCTATTGTCAGATAGAAACACCTTTACCATTTTAAAAAATGACCCTGTCGATAAATATCAAAAACTACTTAAAAGTATTGTTCAGGATGGATATAGAAAGCAAATTATCAATGACAAAGAATTTGAATTTCTGGTACCATTGGTCCCACGAAATCCTATAATTTATTACCTCCCTAAAATACATAAAAATTCAACCCACCCTCCCGGCTGCCCAATAGTGAGTGGGATCAACTCCCTCACTGGCAGAGTGGGAAAGTTCATAGATGTTTTTCTACAACCAGCTGTGTCCAAAACTCCAGCTTTTTTGAAAGACTCAATGCAGGTAATGAGAGAGATTTCATCTTTAACAGTTGAAGATGATGTACTTTTAGTAACAGCTGACGTCTCTTCGCTGTATACTATTATTCCTCATAACTTCCTCATAACTTGGGATATCAGGCAAGTTTTTTCTATGCAAGGAGCTCTCAATTAAAACTTCTACTCGTGAATTTGTTATGAAGCTTTTGAGTTTTGCGATGGAGCACAACTACTTTTTTTATGGCGGACAATTTTACCTACAAAGCACCGGAGTTGCAATGGGGGCAAAATTTGCCCCCAGTCTAGCAGGACTCTTTATGGCCCTGTGGGAAAATGACAGGCTCTTCTCCTTGGATGACCCATGCCTCCTGATGTGGCGAAGAAATATTGATGTCGCCTTTTTCTTATGGAAAGGTAGTGAGGAGTCCTTGAGAGACTTCATGAATTCTCTGAACGAAAATGATTGGGGTATTAGATTCACTTATGAACATAGTGCTACATCCGTCAACTTTCTGGATTTGGTAATTTTTAAAGAGGGAGGCATTTTGATGACCAAAACTTTCTTCAAAAGTACCGATAGAAATTGATTTATTCCAATAGACAGTGGCCATCACCCTAATTGGCTAAATGCCATCACCAAGGGACAGGTTCAACGCATAAGATGCAACTGTACCAAAACAAAGGATTTTGAATTGCAAACTGGTTCTCTCAAGAAACGTTTTTTTGGAAAAAGGATACCAACCCACAGTTCTGTATGCCAATATAGAAAGCGTTGCACTGATGGATAGATCTAACTTGCTGGTCCCCAAGACCAAGAGGACGGAAGAAAAAAACACAGGTTTTCAATGGTCTTTGACCACATTTTCATCCAAATTCTGGTGGGTAAAAAAAGTCCTAGGCAAGTACTGGCGCGTACTCAAAAGTGATAAAATGTTGGGACCTCAGTTACCAGAAAACCCTAAGGTACTTTTCAGGAGGAATCAAAATCTTAGGGACCTCCTAGCCCCCAGTGTGATTGATCCTCCTCCAAAAATCACCATGTTTGGGTCTCTTAAAGGTTTTTTCCCCTGCAAAAGATGCAAGGTGTGTGCCTCTTCAAAAACGATCAAAACATCTACCTTCAATTCCACTGTGACTTCCCGACATTACCAAATATCGGATCTCATTAACTGTGACACGGTTGGGGTAATTTACCTCCTGATTTGTCCGTGTGGTTTACAGTACATTGGAAGAACTATTCGGGCCCTCAAAGTCAGAATAGGGGAACACGTGGGTAACATACGTAAAGGATTTAAAGAGCACAGTGTGTCCTTACATTTTAAACAATATCATGATCAAAACCCAGCTTTGCTCCAAGTTATAGGGATTGAAAAATACACGCCTCACTGGAGGGGGGGTGACATGAAAGGCCAAATCTCTCGTTGTGAAACACGATGGATTTTGACATGATGTGTTATACCCCCCACGGGTTAAATGTGGAATGGGACATAAATTGTTTTATTGATAACAGTTGAAACCAACATTTACTGTACTTAGGTCTAGGTTGGGGTTAAATATATTGTTGGAAGATTATGCCCAAATTCATTTTTGTGGACATTCTTCTTACCTATCATCCCAACCTAACACCGTCTTTCTGTTTCTCTGTCCCTACCCCATGGTAAGATAAAACAGCTTTCCAATTTTGTATTCTAGCCCTATAAGGATACGTACATTTTTGATATATCAGATCCTAATTATGTGTCAATATTGATTTATTTTATATTTTTATGAGTCCTGCAAGTGGAGACAGGCACATTTCCTTTCTCCTTTGTTTGGGATCCTTTTTGTGGCTATCCACCACGAGGGGATCATTCGATGGGAGACAGCAGTACTATATATATATATATATATCATTTTCTAAAATGATATATATTTTCTTATCATTTTTTTAACCATTTTATTTCAATATAAAGGTTTATGGTAACAATTTTACTGTATGATATTTTAATTTATGTGATTTTTAATATACGTTAAAATGTATTACTTTCCCTAGTCACATGTTTTTGCCGCAACAGCCGGGTCAAAATCTGTAGCATGAAAAATTAACAAAAAACAAACTTCAAAATTTAAAAGTAATTTTATTGGTCAACAAAACAAGGAAAGCAAAATAAAAAAAACACACAAACAAACAAAAATAAATTTAAAAAATCAAAATAAACATAGTTCAATTTCAGACAGTAAACGGTTTATGCTTTGGATATAACAGGATAGACCCACAAACAGGATTGAAACAGTCCCAACATCTTCAGAAATATTTTGCAAAATAAGGCAGCAGAGACAAATACATCAAAGTGAACATCATTTAACCACTTGATCACCGAGCCTGTTTTTCAGATTCAGTAAAATGATACCCAACATGTCACGCTTAAAAATTGCGCCCTCTCGTGGCATGGCGTCAAACTTTTACCCTTAAAAATCTTGATAGGCGACATTTAAAAAATTCTATAGGTTGCATTTTTTGAGATACATAGGAGGTCTAGGGCTAGAATTATTGCTCTCGCTCTAACGATCGCGGCGATACCTCACTTGTGTGGTTTGAACACAGTTTTCATATGCAGGCGCTACTCGCGTATGCATTCGCTTCTGTGCGCGAGCTCGTCGGGATGGGGCGTTTTAAAAAAAAAACATTTTGTTTTCTTATTTATTTTAATTTCGTTTATATTTTTTTACACTGAAATAAAAAAAAATGTATCACTTTTATTCCTATTTTGTAATGTAAACATCCCTTGTGAAGTAAATATAAACATGCAACAACTAACTATAAGTATCTATAAGTTGTAATACCTATATATAAGCTATTGCATCTGTATTAACATGCATGAGTCCTGTATTTGCTAATGTATGTCAGGCGGAAGCGTGCTCTAGGCCTGAGGCTAAGTGTTAGTCAATGAGACAGACACCTTTGAAATCAAACAGTTATATTTATTCTAACAAAAAGTGTCCATTGTATAACAAACGACGATGTAACATAGGATGCCTATTGCATAATATACAACGCTAACAAATATCTGTGGCCTAATACAATACTGGCACATAAGATACAGGCATACTTAATGCTTTCAGTCTTTCCTGGCTGGCTCAAGGTAGGGTAAGAGAGATTTTAGGCCTTGGCATTCACCACATGGCTCGGCCCAAAATACCGGCCAGGCTTCCATGCGGCCTAGTCCATGTGGCTTCGGCATAGGCCTTCAGAGCAGGCTCACTCCAGCATGCTCCCAAGGGGGAAAAAAGAGAATTTTCCCTCTGCAATTCAGTTTTGTTCATTCATTAATCATTCGCAACACCTCCCATTTTGCCTGCCCATCTGATGTTCAACCAATCATTGCACTTTCATGACTCACATCCTTGTTCGTGGCTGTCATGCCATATCTAGCCTCTGGGGGGCGATTTTGTCCATATAATCTCCAACAAATTACTAACCCTTTCATCATTGCACCTATGTTGATGGTCGCACCTCTCTAATGTCTGGCAAGGGGCTAATGAAAGACTTCTCTTAGACTCTCTGGAGTCGGGTGTATCAGCTTACATTCCTGCAGGGGGCTTATCTGACCGTTGGGACTGTAAACAGACTATGTTCAAAACTAGCTATTATTTTCTTGCAACACCTTGTAATAGAAAAAAGCATGACAGGCCCTCTTAAATATGATATCTGGGGTCAAAAAGACCTCAGATCTCATATTTAGACTTAAATGCAAAAAAAAAAAAATTAAACTGTCATTTTTTCAAATGACAGAAAAAAAATGTTTCTTTAAGACGCGGGGCGGGACTGACATTTTGACGTCACTTCCACCCAGCAGAGCTATGGGGACGGGTGGGGGCGATTTTTCCCTCACTCGCATCCCCGCTGAGGAGCCGAACAGACCCGATCGCCTCCGCCGCTACCGACGGTTACGGTAAGCGGCGGAGGGCGTGGGAGAACGGCGGGAGGGGGGGCCCCTCTCCCGCCACTGATAACGGCGATCTCGCGGCGAATCCGCTGCGGAGACCGCTGTTATCGTGTACAGGACAGCCCACTGCAAAAATGGATACCTCGGTTGTGGCAGCAGCTGCTGCCGTTACCGTGATATCCATCTTTATAAAAACAGGATGTACTTTTCCTATGGGGCGGTTACCAAGTGGTTAAAAGTAAACAAAAAACATTGGCAAAAAAAACATGCTCAAAAACACATATCTGTTAAGCAACGACATTCCTGTCAGCCGGCCCTCTCTCAGGGCAGCTGAGAAATGCTCTATCCACGCTTTTTTTTATAACATGTGTGCTTGTGTGCTAATGAAGCAATTGAAATCACATGAACAAAGTTCAGTCTCTAGTTTGGGTGAACTTGTAAGTGGTTACATCTGGTAAGGATGACCTTAACCACTTCAATACCGCGTCACGTCCAAAGACGTGAACAGCGCAAACCTGAGGCGCCGGGTTGACGTCTTTGGACGTGACTGCCTTTCCCCGCTCCCTGCGCGTCCCCGCGAGCGCGCATCGGCGAAAAACTGTGTTGGCCGTGTCCCTTGGACACAGCCAATCACAGATCGTGCTGAATGGCCAATCGCAGAGGCCATTCAGCACTCGATCCCACTGTCCAATGAGAGATGATCTCAATTGTAAACAAATGAGATCATCTCTCATCGCCGGCTTTCTCTCCTCACACACAGCGTGTGAGGAGAGAAAGAGTGACAGCAGTGACAGTGAGTTGAAAAAAAAAAAAAGTTAAAGTTTAAAAACAGCGCCAGTGTCTCTGCCAGTGCCACCTGCCAGTGCAAACAGCCTGTGCCACCTGCCAGTGAAAACAGCCTGTGCCACCTGCCAGTGCAAACAGCCTGTGCCACCTGCCCCCAGTGCCATCTGCCCCTGCCATCAGTGCCATCTGCCCCTGCCATCAGTGCCATCTGCCCCTGCCATCAGTGTCACCTGCCCCTGCCATCAGTGCCACCTGCCCCTGCCATCTGCCATCAGTGCAATCTGCCATCAGTGTCACCTGCCAGTGCAATCTACCATCAGTGCCACCTGCCAGTGCAATCTACTATCAGTGCCACCTGCCAGTGCCACCTGCCAGTGCCATCTGCCTGTGCCACCTGCCATCAGTGCTATATGCTCGTGCCACCTGCCCGTGCCACCTGCCCGTGCCATCTGCCATCAGTGCCATCTGTCATCAGTGCTATCTGCCCGTGCCATCTGCCCGTGCCATCGGTGCCATCTGCCATCCGTGCCATCTGCCCGTGCCAGCTGCCATTAGTGCTACCTGCAATTAGTGTAATCTGCCATCAGTGTCACCTGCCAGTGCAATCTCCCATCAGTGCCACCTGCCAGTGCAATCTACCATCAGTGCCACCTGCCAGTGCCACCTGCCTGTGCCATCTGCCTGTGCCACCTGCCATCAGTGCCATCTGCCCGTGCCACCTGCCCGTGCCATCTGCCATCAGTACCATCTGTCATCAGTGCTATCTGCCCGTGCCATCTGCCATCCGTGCCATCTGTGCTACCTGCCATTAGTGCTACCTGCCATTAGTGCTACCTGCCATTAGTGCTACCTGCCATCAGTGCCATCTGCCATCAGTGCCATCTACCAACAGTCCGTGCCATTTGCCGTCAGTGCCACCTGTCAGTGTCATCAGTGCCAACAATGGCTAAAAGATCCTTTTCACTTAAGGAGGCATATGAAATTATGGCGGCTGACGAGAGCAACGGGGAGCTCTGCGATTCAGATTCCACTGAAAATTCCGACAATGAATCTGACGTCACCTATGAGCCGATAGTCAGCAGTGGAGAAGAGACATCCTCGGAGGAGGAGGAGGAAGAAGAAGAAGAGGAGGAAGAGGAAGAAGAAGAAGAAGAGGAGGAGGGTCCACCCGCCAGAAGAAGGCGTATTGCTAAGGAGGCAGTGCCATCCACCAGCACCGCTGTGCCATCCACCAGTACCGCAATACCTCAGCAAGCAAGGTCACGTACCAGTGGGGTGTCACCTCAGTCCCAAAGGGTTAGGTCCCATGCCAGCCTTCCCTATTCCCTTCAGAACCCCCTGTGGCTTCCTTCTAATTCAGGAGAAGCCAACATTCCCCCTTTCACTGCCCAGTCAGGAGTCCAGGTGGACACAGAAAATTTTGCCCCGATTAACTGTTTTAATTTAATTTTCACCGACAACATGTTTGCCTCAATTGTTACCCAGTGCAATCTTTATGCAGAACAATTTATTTCCAGTAACCCCACATCCCATTATGCCCGTCCCTTCGAGTGGAGAGCCCTAACAGTGGAAGAGTTTAAAAAATTTTTGGGCCTCATATTCTGTATGGGACTAAACCACAAAAACCAGCTACATGCCTATTGGTCAAACCGCCCCATCTACCACATGCCCATCTTTTCCTCAAAAATGCCCAGGACCAGATATCAATTGATAATGAGATTCCTACACTACAACGACAATACCCAGTGCCCTCCCCGAAATGACCCAAGTTTTGATAAACTTTATAAAATTCGGCCACTACTTAATTATTTTTCCGAAATTTTCCCCCAGTTGTTTACCCCGGACCAACAAATATGTGTAGACGAATCCTTAGTAAAATTTTCTGGCAGGCTGGGCATAAAACAATTAATTCCCAGTAAAAGGGCCCGCTATGGGGTGAAGCTCTATAAATTATGTGACCGAGCCACAGGTTATACGTATGCCTTCAACGTATACGAAGGAAAGGACAGCCAGCTACACCCCCCTAATTGTCCAGACTACATAGGAACCAGCGGGAAAATTGTTTGGCAACTCCTGAACCCACTCCTGGAGAAAAGATACCACTTGTATGTGGACAATTTCTACACAAGTTTGCCCCTGTTCCGAAACCTTTTCCAAAAAAATACCCCAGCATGCGGCACCGTGCGATCGAACCGGAAGGGCTTTCCTCGAAGTCTTGTCATCAAAAAATTAGAGAAAGGGGAGACGGCGAGTTTACGTACAGAGGAAGTTCTGGCTGTGAAATGGAGGGACAAAAGGGATGTGTACGTGCTTTCTACAATCCACAACAATACATTCGTTGAGACCAGAACAAGGAATGGGCTAATCCAGAAACCGAAATGCATTTATGACTACAATAAGTTCATGGGGGGTGTCGATTTGAACGACCAGATGCTGGAACCCTACCTTTCTACAAGAAGATCATACCAGTGGTATAAAAAAGTTTCAATTTATTTGTTCAATTTGGCCGCGTACAATACCTATGTAATATATCGGAAATCCACTCCAAGACCCAAACCCTACCTTTTCTACCTGCCCTTTTATACCCCAGCAACCCACGAGCATACATTCGATCCGATGTGGTTAGCCGACTCAACGAGCGCCACTTTCCAGATAAACTCCCTCCCAGACCAACAGGCCATAAATGCCAAAAAAGATGCAAGGTGTGCTCCAAAGCAGGATTGAGAAGAGACACCATTTATTATTGTCCTAAATGCCCTTCCCAACCAGCCCTCTGCGTAGTTGGTTGTTTCGCCCGTTACCATACCTCACTAAATTATTAGTCACTTTCTGCCATTTACCTTCACACCCCTTATACCTCTGCTTATGACCTCTGCTTATGACCCCGGCTTGTTATTTGACCACGATTCTGCCTACCGATTCTGTTTATACCTCTGCCTGATCTGGAATTGACCCTGGACTGTTATTTGACCACGCTTATGCCTACCGATTCTGTTTATACCTCTGCCTGATCTGGAACTGACCCTGGACTGTTATTTGACCACGATTATGCCTACCGATTCTGTTTATACCTCTGCCTGATCTGGAACTGACCCTGGACTGTTTGACCATTCTTTTTGCCTGCCTCTTGGACTGATCTTTTACCCTGCCAGTGGACTAGTGGGATTCATAGCACAGGGGTCTCACATATGTGAGGGGCTCCAGAATTTATTTTTCTGAATAAAGAAAACAATTGTTTTTGTTTTCTCATTCTAGATTAGGGTCTGGTTGCCCGGAGGCTTCAAAGAGATTTGGGTGGGAGAAGCCTCCACCCCTGTCCCCATTCTGTCCTGAACGAGGCCCTACTTCTGCCTGTAGGACCTATGCCATCATGCCTCTGCCTGTTGCATGAACTGACCACCTGCACTAACCCTGACGGGACAGTATCCCTGCCTGGACAATTGTGTATGCCGTTACTGACCAAGTCCCTGCCTGCTGCCTGGACCAGTGCTATCCTGCTGTGTAGAACTGTGCTACTATTACAAGAGGTAATCTTTTGTTTACGCTTTGCTCAGCATAATGTATTTTGGGGTGTAACTCTTGGTATGTGCATGCTATGTGTCTCTGGAACACCGGACCGTGTTCCTTGCATGTTTGATCTCTGTATGTGGTCAGGCTGTGTAGAAGTCTCACACATGGGGTATCGTTTTACTCAGGAGGAGTAGCAGAATGTATTTTGGGGTGTCATTTTTGCTATCTAAATGCTATGTGTTGGAAATATCTTAGAAACGCACAACTTTGTGTAAAAAAAATGCGTTTTCATTTTTTTTCCACGTGTTCCAAAAACTTCTGGAAAACAATGAACCGTTCAAAAGACTCATTATGCCTCATAGATTATACGTTGGGGTGTTAGCTTTCCAAAATGGGGTCATTTTGTGGGCAATTTCATTATCCTGGTGTTCCAGGGCCTTCAAAAGTGTAATAGGTAGTCAACTAGTTAGATGTGCAATTTATGCTCCTAAAACCCCGGATGGCGCTTCCTGCATGTTGGGCCTCCGTATGTGGCCAGGCAGTGAAAAAGTCTCACACATGGGGTATCGTTTTACTCAGGAGGAGTAGCAGAATGTATTTTGGGGTGTCATTTTTGCTATCTAAATGCTATGTGTTGGAAATATCTTAGAAACGCACAACTTTGTGTAAAAAAAATGCGTTTTCATTTTTTTTCCACGTGTTCCAAAAACTTCTGGAAAACAATGAACCGTTCAAAAGACTCATTATGCCTCATAGATTATACGTTGATGTGTTAGCTTTCCAAAATGGGGTCATTTTGTGGGTAATTTCATTATCCTGGTGTTCCAGGGCCTTCAAAAGTGTAATAGGTAGTCAACTAGTTAGATGTGCAATTTATGCTCCTAAAACCCCGGATGGCGCTTCCTGCAGGTTGGGCCTCCGTATGTGGCCAGGCAGTGAAAATGTCTCACACATGGGGTATCGTTTTACTCAGGAGGAGTAGCAGAATATATTTTGGGGTGTAATTTTTGCTATCTAAATGCTATGTGTTGGAAATATCTTAGAAACGGACAACTTTGTGTAAAAAAAATGCGTTTTCATTTTTTTTCCACGTGTTCCAAAAACTTCTGGAAAACAATGAACCGTTCAAAAGACTCATTATGCCTCATAGATTATACGTTGGGGTGTTAGCTTTCCAAAATGGGGTCATTTTGTGGGTAATTTCATTATCCTGGTGTTCCAGGGCCTTCAAAAGTGTAATAGGTAGTCAACTAGTTAGATGTGCAATTTATGCTCCTAAAACCCCGGATGGCGCTTCCTGCATGTTGGGCCTCCGTATGTGGCCAGGCAGTGAAAAAGTCTCACACATGGGGTATCGTTTTACTCAGGAGGAGTAGCCGAATGTATTTTGGGGTGTCATTTTTGCTATCTAAATGCTATGTGTTGGAAATATCTTAGAAACGGACAACTTTGTGTAAAAAAAATGCGTTTTCATTTTTTTTCCACGTGTTCCAAAAACTTCTGGAAAACAATGAACCGTTCAAAAGACTCATTATGCCTCATAGATTATACGTTGGGGTGTTAGCTTTCCAAAATGGGGTCATTTTGTGGGTAATTTCATTATCCTGGTCCAGGGCCTTCAAAAGTGTAATAGGTAGTCAACTAGTTAGATGTGCAATTTATGCTCCTAAAACCCCAGATGGCGCTTCCTGCATGTTGGGCCTCCGTATGTGGCCAGGCAGTGAAAAAGTCTCACACATGGGGTATCGTTTTACTCAGGAGGAGTAGCAGAATGTATTTTGGGGTGTAATTTGTGGTATGCACATGCCATGTGAGAGAAATAAGCTATTACAATGACAATTTTGAGAACATTTTTAAATAAAAAATAAAAATCTTAATTTTGCAAAGTATTGTGGGAAAAAATTACAACTTCAAATACCTCACCATGCCTCTTAATAAATACCTTGGAATGTTTACTTTCCAAAATGGGGTTATTTGGGGGGAATTTGTACTTTCCTGGCTTGTTGGGGTCTCAAGAAATGAGATAGGTCTTCAGTACATCAGGTGTAATCAGATGTGATAATTTTTTATGATTTGCACTATAGCTTGTAGACTCTAAAATTTTCACACAGACCAAATAATTTCGAAAAATTTTGGATTATTTTTATCAAAGACATGTAGCAGTATAAATTGTGGCCAAAATGTATGAAGAAAAATTAATAATTTGCAAAATTTTATCACAGAAACTAAGAAAAAATCATTTTTTTTTCAAAATTTTCGGTCTTTTTTTATTAATAGCGCAAAAAATAAAAAACCCAGAGATGATCAAATACCACCAAAAGAAAGCTCTATTTGTGGGAAGAAAAGGACAAAAAATCATTTAGGTATAGTGTTGCATGACTGAGTAATTATCATTCAAAGTGTGAGAGTGCTGAAAGCTGAAAATTGCTCTGGGCAGGAAGGGTGTTTAAGTGCCCAGTAAGCAAGTGGTTAAATTACTAACCCACCCACACTCTATGAGCATGCTCAGAGACATCCAAGTGAGTTTCACCCACAAAAAGAAAGATCAAAAATTCTAAGTGGCTGGGCATGCTCAGTTCAGCAGACTTGCAGAAACAAAGCTGCAATGGCGGCTGAAAGCATGAGAGCTGTGTTTTTTCCCCCTGAACTCATGCTTTCCAGCCTGAAGGGGAGGTCTTATTGAATTATTACGTAACAAAAATAAATAATAATAATTAAAAGGCCCCTGTCCCTAGTAGCTCGCACTCAGAAGCGAACACGCATGTAAACGCTGTTCAAACCACACATGTGAGGTATTGCGTTATAGCGAGAGCAATACTTTTTCAACTAGACCTCCTCTGTAACTCTAAACTGGTAACGTCTATGGAGATTTTAAAGTACTGAAGTTTGGCGCCATTCCATTAATGTGTGTGCAATATTAAAGCGTGACAAGTTAGGTTTCTATTTACTTGCTGTAACATCATCTTTCACATTATCTCCAAAAATTGGGCTAACTTTACTGTTTTGTTATTTTGTAACCACTTGAGCCCCGGACCATATTGCTGGTCAATGACCGGCCAGGTTTTGCGATTTGGCACCGCGTCGTTTTAACTGACAATTGCGCGGTTGTGCAACGTGATGCCCAAACAAGATTGGCGTCCTTTTTTTCCCACAAAGAGAGCTTTCTTTTGGTGGTATTTGATCACATCTGCATTTTTTTTTCCTCAGTTTAGGCCGACACTTATTCTTCTACATATTTTTGGTTCCAAAAAATCACAATAAGGGCTCTTTCACACGTCCGTTCAGTTTTTTGGATCAGTTTTTTCCCCCTTCAGTTGATCCGTTTTTTCATCAGTTTTTCGTCAGTTTTCCGTCCGTTTACATCCGTTTCCGTTCCGTTTTTCATCAGTTTTTCATCAGTTTTTTTCATCCGTTTTTTCATCCGTTTTTTTTTTTTTTTAGAACTTTTTTTTTTTTTACATATTTTGATGAAAAACTGACGTTAGCGGATCGGATGGTAAACGGATCATCCGCTAACGTCCGTTTTTCGTCCGTTCCGTTTTTTAGACGGAAGAAAAATAGGGTTTTCTTCCGTCCAAAAAAACGGAGCTTACCGCAGACGGATGTTAACGGACGTTAGCGGATGCTCATCCGCTAACGGACGCTAACCCATAGGGAAGCATTGAGGTCCGTTAACGGACGTCCAAAAAACGGACGAACTGAACGGACGTGTGAAAGGGCCCTAAGTGTTTGATTGGTTTGTGCAAAATTTAGAGCGTCTAGAAAATAAGGGTTAGTTTTTATGGCATTTTTATTACTATTTTTTTTATTCTAGTAATGGCGGCGATCATCGATTTTTATCGGTACTGCGACATTATGGCGGACACATCGGACACTTTTGACACATTTTTGGGACTATTGGCATTTTTATAGCGATCAGGGTTGTCGGCCAGGGTTGTCAGGAAGAGACTCTTGTCACTATCGACATGGGGACAAGAGTGCTTTGGGGTGGGGGGGCAGTGCGCAAGGCGCACGTGAATCCCCGAAATTGCCGTGTACGCATGCTCAGTATGCAAATGAACCTCCTGATGTTCAGGCGTACTGTGCAAGCGTACGGTGAACGGTTCCCAAAAGCCACTTTCACTTTCAATTCGGCCCGCACAACACACAAACAAACACATGTCACTACACTTCCCCGCATCACCCCACCCCCCTCCCCTAATAATCTCTGGCCCAAATCCCCTCTATTTACATTTCTCAATGCCGTGCGCCAGGTCTATACAGGCGCAGCATGCGCCCTCTCATGGGCGCACTAGGCATTTTAGTAAATAAAGAAATGCACTGCACTGCCAGCCTATTTCTTTAGTAAATGTAAAAACGTCTGTTACTCCTGAATCATGGCGCAGAGGCTTGGTAAATCAGCCCCAATATTTACATATGGTAACTCTAGGCTTGAGTTACATGGGTGATTTATAGTAACTAAATAGTGCTACTAAAATAATTAGTGATTAATTGGCCACTCATTGCATTATCAGAAGTTTGGAACTTTTTGGGGAATTCAACTACTAGTACCTGCAGGAGAAAAAACTCACGAGTGGGAGTGGATGAAACAGGTTATGCATGCACTGAAACAGTTGAATTTCTTTCTTTGAATAAAGCTTATTAGGGGTCGCCTCAGGAAGAGTATCGCATCAAAAAGGCCTCTAAGCTCATGTACCAGTTGGTCCACTGACACTTACCCCATATAGGTGCTGGAGACCAGACATCCATGCATTGGCGGCGGGGATCAGGCATCCATGCAGTGAAGGTGGGGACTGGGCATCCATGCAGCGGTGGTGGGGAACGGGCATTTGGGCATTAAGCTCATGTACCGGTTGGTCCACTGACACTTACCCCATCTAGGCGCTGGAGACCAGACATCCATTTTGTAAACCCCAGGGTCCTGAATGTAGGCAGGATGATTTCTTGGTTCTCATGGAGCACTGAAGTGACTTTTGGATTTGAGCCGAGCATAGGGATGAGGACCACCCGGTCCGGAAAGAAAGTTAGGAGTGGTTCTTCATGACCCAAGGACCCAATCTCAAAAACCTTTATGGCCGAAGTGATGGCTACTAGGAAAGCGAGTCTTGCCGAAAGGTCTTTAATAAATAGCGGGGTACAACCCACGGTACTGAGTCCAGACAGTGAGTCAAGAACAAGGGGAAGATCCCATTTGGGGAATCTTGGTCTTATTTGGGACCTGAGTCTTGTTGCCCCATGGAGGAACTGCTGGAGCACATGTATATCTTTTGTCTGTTGCAATGCAGTTGATGGGGAAACGCGTCGGCCACCAGATGGTCTGGCTTGAGCCACAGCTGTGTTTGAAATCTTTGCTTGTTGGATGTCAGTATCGTTGTTTGAATAAAGTCTTAAACCAAGTACTGAACCATGAAGTCTCTTCTTTATCCTTCCTAAACTAAACCTTCTTAAACTAGCTCTGTGAGTGAACCTTGCCTTACCAAAATCTACATACATAAGAATATCGTAACGGGGAAAAGTAGCAGTAAGAGGAGATGTCCCGCTATAGGAGGAATGCGTGAATATATTGTTCCTGACTAAATGATCCCTCTTGTGTGTGTCCATATGATCTTTATAATCTGAGATCCAGTGAATCTGGTAAGCGGCGCTGTTTGTTTTTTGTCTGCTGATTTTGATGAACAGAATATGTGATTAATCTTCTGTTCAGAGAGTCACGTCTGGACCTGGATGTGGAAGATTGGCGTCCCTGTTGTCGTGGACAGTAAACTGATGGTCTGACCTGGAAGGGCTTAAAAATAAAAGAGAAACATAATGTTAAGGGATATGTCCATTCCACCATGGACTTGCCCCCCCCCCCTTCTCGCACCCCACGTACCTAGATTGTGAGGGATGGCCGAATGGTGGTACAAGGTACACCTGCTTGGCTTTATACATCACGCTTATCGTCGTATAGTTTTGCTGGGTCATCAAATCTTAGAACATTCGACAGACACCATAAGCCTTCAATGACAGATTCAACCTTAATCAATTCGGATTTTCGGAAAGAATGCATTTTTTAAGGAAACAAAATAAATAACAACTAATTTCTGGAGTGACTAAATACTTTTTTTTTTGGACGAAAACGAAATTCCAAAACAAAATATTTCAGTGTGCAGTGTGTCTAGTGATCACAAAATCTTATTCTATGTTTACCGTGTAGCTAACGTATGCAGGAATCATGAAACATGTCTTTGCATACTTCATTTTTAGAAGTGTGCTTCATATAAACCTAAACAATGTGGTAAGGAGCACAGAATAGATGAATGACAGCAGCCTGGAGTAGCCTGAAGTACAAAATGACCCAAGATGTCTCTAAACCTTGTAGTCTACGGGCCAGATTTTCAAAAAATTGCGTATTTGCGGCGTAGCGTAGCATATCCCATTTACGCTACGCCTACGCAGTTTTTACGGGCAAGTGCTGTATTCTCAAAGCACTTGCTCCGTAATTTGCGTCGGCGTAGCGTAAAGGGGACGGCGTAAGGCCGCGTAATTCAAATAGGGAAGGAGGGGGGCGTGTTGTATTTAAATTAGGCGCGCCCCCGTGCCGAACGAACTGCGCATGCGCCAGCCTTAAACATAGGCCACTGCGCATGCTCCATCATACGCCGCAAATACAGCGATTACGACATCAACGTAATTAATGTATAGGCCTATTCGCGACGAGTTACGCAAACGACGGAAAAACACGACGCTGTCCCGACATGCATACTTAACATGGCTTACGCTGGAACTACGCAAGGTTACACCTCCTTATAGCAGGGGTAAACTTACGCGTACGCAAACTACGTAAAGTACGTCGACGCGGCGCAAAAAAACGTTTGGTAATCGGCGTATCGGCTCATTTGCATATTCGGCGCAGAAATCGACGTAGACGCCACCTAGCGGCCGGCATATTATTGCATTTTAGGACTCGACGGTGTAAGTGATCCTAGCGTAATTCCGGCGTATCTTGTTTTGTGAATACAAAACAATGATACGCCGGCGGGATATTCGAATTACGCCGGTGTATCTGTAGATACACCACGTAATTGGTTTGAGAATCTGGCCCTACATGTTTTTTTCAGCCAGTAAAACATTTCCCTATGCCAAACACTACATTTTCCTGGTAAAGTATCTTTACTTCATTTCCAGCCTTCTACCACATGGGAAAATGTGTTTTGAAAGCTTCTTAATGATTTTTATTATTCAACGTCTCACATTGCAATTACTGTTACTTTCTACTGCAAACACATTTTAGTAGCTGGTAAGAATGAATATGGGATTGCCGTTGCATTACTCTGCTTAGTCATATTTAACCTCTTGCTATACCTTGTGTTTCCCATTATATTGTACGTAAGGTCATTAAAGGATCATAATAGTTGATAAATGTTAACATTTATTATACTAAATACATAGAATACATAGAATACGCAGAATTTTTTATGCACTGTATGGTCTTGATTTTAACAAAAGCTGCATCTTAAAAATAATGTGCAATGGAAGACTAGTGACTAGTTGATGACACAAGGGCCTCTTCCCCACTACCCTGGTCCAGTTGCTGTAGGGGGTCTGGGGGCAAGGGCTCTTATCAGAATCTAGAAGCTCTCTTTAACAATAAGGGGGCACTTAGATACCAATGTGAATAAGTAAGAGGTAGGTATTACCCCTACTCATTCACAATAAAAAAAATGCAAATGTAAATAAAGACACGCAGAGTTTTTGACAAGTACTTTAATTTAAAAAAAAAGGTATTGTTGACCCCTCTCCAAACATAGCGCTTATGGTTGTTAGCATAAAGTTTACTTGGAGTCCAAAAAGGTTTCCACTGCACGGATACTAACCAGGTGGGATATCGACGTATAGAGTGATTCAACGTTGATGCCCACTAGCAATACCCCACCTGGTTGTTCACATGTACCCAGTTCATCAATCTTTGCTAGGACATGGTGGGTGTCTGGGTATCTGCACAAAAGATTTTAGATCACTGACCATCTCTTTAAGGAGGGAGTCTAGATATTTCCCTATTTGTTCCAATGGACCCTGACAGGCCGAAACAATCGGTCTACCTGGGGGATTTCATAAATTCTTATGAACTTTAAGAATAATATAGAATGTCGGGATGTTGTATTCCCGAACATTAAGGTAATTGTACTTTTTCTTTTCCAAGTCAGTTTGTACCATGTCGAGGAATAGATTGAGCCACCTATTTTTGGACAATGGGGGCATTTTTTGAGATCTTATTCTCAAGTTGGCATGTCTTATTAGTGTAGAAGGTTCCTCATTGGACATGTTATTCTCATCTAGTAATGAGTTCAGTATATCCAACGCTTTCTGGTCTTCCACTCCAATTGCCTCTATTGCGTCAGACAAAAATAAAACCTTTCTTAAAAATAAGGTGACATCTTTGAATACAGTGAACTCGTCCACGTTAACCACTGGAGAGAAGGTCATGCCCTTCTGTAAAAGTTTTATATGGTCAGGGGTCAAAGCAAGACAAATTAATGAGCTTCATATCATTTGGTCCCTGAACCATTTGTTGGTGGGGCTCGTATGTTACTGTTTTTTTCTGGCTGCTGGTGTAAGTTCGTTCGTGGGTCATTCTGAGTGGTTTTTCACTTCTGAAAATGGGTTTTGATTTTGGTGGTTGTGCCCGGTTGGTACTGGGCTCCTCCCCCTCCTGATCTAAAAAAATCACAGTTTTGGATGTCTCGTCATCAGTGTCACTATGTGACTTGGTACGACGGCGTCTTGATTGTGAACGTGACACACATCCCATAGATTTACTACGTCCACAACATTTAGTGGGATCGAAGACTTTTTCGAAATCTGATATATAGCGTCTAAATTTTCCTTGTTTTGTGATCTTAAGATTTAATTGCACTTTTTCAATTTCTTTCTTTAATTGATCATTTTGTTTAGTGAACTCTTCCTGGTCCTTTAATTCCTCTAAGCCCCGAGCACTCTCCTGGATTTGTTGCTGTATGGAGACCAATTGGATTTTCTCCTCGTCAACAATTAGTCCCATCACAGCTAATCCATGGTTGATACAAAGTTCTTTCCATTTGGGCAGGAAACTTTCTGTATGGAGATGTTCCGTTGGGACTATCCTATCTCTCAGGCCCCTTGGAACAATCCTATGAGAAATTTATGTCTCCAGAGATGACACATCCCACTTCCTATTCAGATGTTTAATTAGTAACTTTTTATGTTCTTTAAATTTATTTTTTATTTCATCATCTTGATTAAGGGTGTGGGGTGTGTCACTCTGAAAAGCTATTCTGATTTCTTGATCAATATTGTACTGTATGTAATGTGTTTGTTTACTTTTTTGAATATGGTGCCGTTCTCCACCCCCGTGCGTCGTAACGTCGCAGGGAACGGAGCTCGGTGGCATGCGGAGGCACTGTGTGAATCAAGCGAGCACCCGCTCACTCACACAGCGCGGATGCATCGCTGGATCCACGGACAAGGTAAGTAAACCATGCCTGTGAAAGCTGCGAGGCGAGCCCGAGTCTGACTCGGGGTTACCGATCACAGCATAAAAATCTAACCCCGAGTCAGACTCGGGAATAGCCGCCAGGGGGGTTAAACTGCACTATACAGGGACACCTGTTATAACTACTTACTGGTGGACACTACTAATGAAGTACTGGTGTGGGAAAGTGGGGAGTACCCTAAGTGCTAAGACTCCCTGGCTGATTGGGTCTCAGGACCCGCTTTCTGAATGGCCCGGGAGGAGAAGCAGGAAGACATTAGCAAATAATAATTTGCTAATGTCACACAAGCGGGTGGGCTCATGGTGCAGTGCTCTGCTCCCCAAGCCCACTGTTTTTTTAAGCCAATTAGAACCTCAGGCTCTAATCATGTGCTTAAAAAAAATTGAAATCGATGCATCCAGCGCCCTGCATGTAGAAAGGGGCCAGGCGAATGGATTAGGGGGGTGGCGCCCCTAATGGATGGGCCGCCACTGTTGCAGGCTGTTAGTACAATATCTGACTGTGAATCAATTTTTGTAACTTGTATTGGGCTTCAATTCATTGATTATTTCACACCTGAAGACAAATAGCCATGGTCTGCCAGCTTGTTTCTGGTAGGCACAAAACCCTTACAGTGGTGGATCACGAGTGGTTTGTGGTGTGAAATTGGATTCAGTATTTCTGATGGCACTTTCAAATCTATGACTTATTCTCACTTTCAAGACCCTATTGGATTTGTCTTCATAGACTTTTTTCTATGTGGTTTTTCACCAATTTTCTAATTTCATCTTTTTCAATAGTGATTGACTGAGGATTGGCTTATTTCAATCTCTAACTATTAGTGTTGTTACTTTTAGTTATTGTATTGTAGCGCAGCTTGTAATACACCTTTTACATTAATATAGAAAATGCACCTTTGACATCACATCACACTTGGAGGGCACAAGAAAGAAACTAAGGAGAATGGTTAGGAAGTGGAATATGTGTTGACTGGCAAAAGAAAGCTACCTACCTACCCTACCATATTCTCTCTAATATGACAAACACACGTGTAATTCATTAGCAAGTCCTAATTATTCATATCCTTGATCCAAGACTTACCCAAAGGTTGAACAGGTCAACATTATTGGTTTTACTCATCTCAGATGAGTTTTGTTGAGGTACTTAAACATGATGGTTCAAGGATCACAAACCTCTCCTCTTGCAGAAGGAATACATAGCTTGCCTAAAAACAGGTTTGACTTTCACACTAAAGGGTATACTGTGCCATTGTCCCAGCAGGATTACAGACTGCTGCTCATCTTCTATCAGGAGATCACGCTGCATCTCAATTTAGTTTAAAGCTGCTATATATGACTTCTAGTAGTCCACAAGGATATGGTCAGATGGTTCGTCCATAAAGAAGTTTTTCCAATTTAACATCACAGCAGCACTCAAATCACTTTTATCAGTTCTAACAGCAGGTAAACTCACATATGGAAGGAACTAATTAGTGTCCCAGCAATGCAATTTTGACTACTCTGTGGATATCCACAAAAAGGTGAACTGTTAGTGAGAACTGAAGACCAATTTAGAAAACACTGCCATACTGAGGACATGTTTTCAAAGCATTTCTTCCAGTGGTGTGAGTAAATAACCAAATCTAATTGGATCAACTTTTTTTCCACCATGAAAAACATGTATAAAATTGCTACCTGTAAAAGAAGACTTAATACATACCTGTCCTGCTTCTGACTTCCAGATGTGGGGATACCGGTTACTATCCACTGGCCAGTACTTCATTACAGGACACTGCGGTGATAAAGCAGCCAGCAGATGGACCCGCAGCACAGGGAACCAGACATCTGACTCACCCAGAAGCATGCTGAATGATTCAGTTGGTGTCATTTTTTAGTAAACTTAAAATCATCTGCATTTTATCTTCAATTTGTTTTTAGATTATTTAAGTGCTGACATTTGCTTTAAATGGTAAAACCAACAAAGGTGGCTTTGTATTGTAAAGGATCACACACCAAAAAAATCAGAACAAAATTAGAATCATATCTAGCAAAGAGAAATATTAACATAAAATACTTGCCACAGCTTAGACAATACCTAGACTTTATAGTGCAGGAATCAATAACACTTTCCATATTCAGTTTTAGCTTAAAGTGGTTGTAAAGGTTTGTGTTTTTTCAGCTTATTGCATACTATGCCCCCCGTTTTACTTGCATACCAGCCCCCCGTTTTACTTACCTGAGCCCGTTCACCTGCCTGGCTCGTCCCCGGTGTCCTCTCCTGCACTGCTTCTTGGCATTGATTTGATAGATTGATATCAGCGCAGCCATGGGCTTGCGCTGCTGTCAATCAAATCCAATGATGCGGCCGCCGGGGGGCGGGACCGAGACATACACTCTATGTCTATGGATGCAGAAAGTATGAGATGGTAGCACGGCTGCAAGGTAACCCCCTCGGGAGAGAGCTTCCCGAGGGGCTTAGCTATTGCGAGGAGGAGCTGAGACAGCTGCCGAGGGACCCAAGAAGAGGACGATCGGGGCCACTCTGTGCAAACTGAACTGCACAGCGGGGGTAAGTATGGTATGTTTCAGGAGCAGTGCATCCATGGGGACGCCGGAGCGCTGCCCCCTCTTGCTCTCTCACAGTCACTAAAATATACAGATTCATGCATTGTATAAATCTGTATATTTTCGTCGCTGCCGCCCACTATTCAACTGGCCGGATGTTGAGCGCCGGTCAGCTCAATAGCGGCAGCTGGCTGGCTGTGTGGAAGTGCCTATCAGAGCCTGAGGCTGTAGTCGGCTTCCTTAAGCTTATCCTCGGGACGTACCAGCGGTGATTGGCTGAGCGTCATCGAGGGCGGGACGAAGGACATCGAGAGACAATAGAAGCCAGAAAGGTAAGTACCAGGGGGGGCATTTTACTGGGCACATTGGCTACAATTGCGGGGCACAATGGCGACAATTGCGGGGCACAGTGGCAACAATTGGGGGGCACAGTGGCTACAATTGCGGGACACAGTGGCGAAAATTGCGGGACACAGTGGTGACAATTGATGGCACAGTGGTAACAATTGATGGCAAAGTGGTGACAATTAATGGCATGGCATAGTGGTGACAATTGATGGCACAGTGGTTGTTTGATGGCATGGCACAGTGACTGCGTTTGATGGCATGGCATAGTGGTGACAATTGATGGCACAGTGGCTGCGTTTGATGGCATGGCACAGTGACTGCATTTGATGGCATGGCACAGTGGTTGCGTTTTGATGGCATGGCACAGTGGCTGTGTTTGATGGCATGGCACAATGGTTGCGTTTTGATGGCATGGCACAGTGACTGCGTTTGATGGCATGGCATAGTGGTGACAATTGATGGCACAGTGGCTGCGTTTGATGGCATGGCACAGTGGCTGCGTTTTGATGGCATGGCACAGTGGCTGCGTTTGATGGCATGGCACAGTGGCTGTGTTTGATGGCACAGTGGCTGCATTTGATGGGCACAGTGAGGCTGCAATTGTTTTTATTTTTTGTTTTTGTCGTTTGCGCCCCCTCAAATATTTTGAGCACCAGCCGCCACTGGTATGTTTGTTATTTTAAAAAAAATTAAGCTTTACAACCCCTTTAATGCTTATTTTAACTATTCACATAGTTGATTGCCTTACACAAATCTGCCACTAAAGTTGGTTTTGCATCAACTCCAATTTTGGTTTTAATTTTTCCATTTTTAAAAAAACCTCAAAGGGTAGCTGCACTTTCACAGGGAAAAAAAAATTGCAAATAAAGAAAAAATAATATAGTGTATACAATTGCAACACAAGTCATATTGTAATTGAATGTTATTAAACATGACCTTTCCTTTTCAATCTGCAGCTCTGCAATTTTCTGGAAATGCAATGCAATATGGCTACCTGGAGCGGTTCTGTACACAGAATGTGTACTGACCACTCCCCAGAAATGTCCTGCTTGTGTAATTGGCTCACCGATGTTCCCAGAAGTCTGCCCTAAGATACAAGTCAGATTTAAGGATCCTCCCAATAGGAAATCCCATCTAAAGAGATGCAGGCCCAGCAGATTTCCTCATTAGTGCTCTGCAGCTGCACAGCTGATTGATAATTATGAAACCACTCCCATTAGACCCATTAGGCACAGAGGAACAAACAGCGATTTCTTCAGAATAACAAAAGCTAAGAATATGCAGCATAGTTTGTTTTAATCCTTGCAATATACATAGATCACCCAGAGGGGAATGTTTTTTTTTCTCAACAAAAGTGGAGTTAAAAAATATATATACCAAATATAAAAATAAATATCAAGTTTTTTATATAAAGCCAGAACCCCAGCAAACAGCTAAGTACACCTCTAAAATACCAGACTTTCTGTGCAACTTACACGCACTGCACTGTTAGCCAGGTGACATACTTACTTTCTGTATTTCACCATGCAGCATATCTTCAATGCCACCATTCCATGTAAAGTTTATAAATTGGCAACAATTCCCAACATACTACCCTACAACCAGCTATCTTTTTTTTAAATCCCCATAGACGTCCATTGGCCTGTCTGAATGATGGTGCATGCTGGAGTGGACAGTGTTCTCTCACAAATTTTACACCTAAAGGTCTCTGGACTAGGGGCACGGAGGAGAGTATAATTTATTTCATTATATTTGCATGAACTCATTCCCTACATTTTTTTATTCTGCTTTAAATGGATAAGGATGCATGAAAGTGAGTGAAAAGAAGCAAGTTATGCCAAGTACACACGATGCGAAAGTAGAAAGTAGAAATTGAATAGGTTACTAAAGTCACAAAAATTCTCGTATGACAGAAAAAAAAATCAGAAGTGATGTCATGTGTTGTAATGTATTTGTGGTGTATTTTCGGACAACAACTGTACTGATCAAATGAAAATCGCACGATCTGGTATCGTACGAGGAAAATTTTCGTGCATGTCCGATAAAATAATATCGAATGAACTGTTATGATCGGCTCACGGAAGCCCTGTACTAACGATCCGATTATCGGACGATTCTTCCTCGGACGACATTTTCCATACAATATTCGGATCGTGTGTACGTGGCATTACTATTCACACAGGCTGTCAGTGTCACATTAAGGAAGCTGGTTGGATTAGAATTTAGCAATGGCCTTAAAGCTTTTACTGTCATAACTGTTTCATTATTAAAATGCAATTCCAGGAAAGCAATAAAAGAAATTAGTGAGGTACTAAAGCTTTTTAGCAAATACAGCAGCTGATGGTGCATTATAACAATGCTTGGATTAAAACTAGATTAAAGCCCAAATACAGACTAGCACCTTTTTTTGTAGTCCAGTGCCATCACATTATGATTTTTAACTTATATACTGTACTTGCAATGTTTAAAAAAGTACCTTTTTTTTCTCCCAATGAAAATGCACTTCCCACTAAGTAATGCACTTCCCACTAAATAAAGCTTGTGGAAATACTGTCCACAAGTTTCCTCACGCAGATTTGTAGTGCTGAAAAAATAGGGAAAGTATCTAAGGCTTAGTACACACCACAAGGTTTTTTTTTTCTTTTTGTTGTTCAACCCAGCAAGTTAAACAAAAAAAACGGATAGCCTCAGTCGAATCCATTGACTGAGAGTTCTAATTGGGATCCAGTCAGCTGCTGGTTTTCCAGCATGCTTGTCTGATAGAAGACGGATGTTTTGGCTGTCATACACACGGCCCGAATGACGGAAGGTTTTTATTGAACCGGTTAAAGTTGCCCGACATTTTGCCCGTGTGTACTAGGCTAAACACACACTACACAACTGCTACAACAGGAAAGTAGAGGTTAAGCTAGCCTCACATGTGCGGACTGAATGAAAAATGAATGGATCAATCTCTCACTGCAAACTATTGTATTCTCACAGCCAGATATGCCAGCTGTCAAAATGCCCAAATATTGCCTGCATCTGATTGTAGTCTGTTGCTATTTGGTTGACACTTTTCCACCTGGCTCCACTGACAAAAGTACAAAAATCAATTGTGTGTATGGTCAGCATAAGGGCTCTTTCACACGGTCGGACTGTATGTCTGCTTTTTCATCCATCAGTGTACGGATGAAAAAGGGACATACATTGGTCCCTATGAGATTGCGGATGTCAGCGGAAGAACATCCGATTTCACCCGGTTCCGCAATCCTCTGATTCTGCAGGCAGAGGAAAACCCTATTTTTCCATCCGTCTGCGGATCGGATCGGGTGAAGACTGACAGATGGTCCGTGTTCATCCGATTCCCCCATAGAGGAGAGCGGAGAAAAGACAGGGCCCCCTGTCTTTTCGCTGGCTCAGCAGGGATGAGTGGAGCGATCCCCGCTGAGCAAGCGGAGGTTCACGGGGCGGATCATCACTGATCTGACCCGTGTGATAGAGCCCTAAGGTCGGCCCGCCCGTCCCAGCAGACAGATTCGATCATGTGTACGGGTGAGCCGACGGATTTGGCCAGCCAACAGATTTTAAAGCATCAGCGATTTTTAGCAAGACTGCGACTTTGCGGTATACAAATTGGACACTAAGTGACACTTTTTGGGGACCAGTGACACCAATACAGTGATCAGTGCTAAAAAACTACACTACCACAGTATAAATGATACTGGCAGGGAAGGGGTTAACAACGGGGGCATTTAAAGGGTTAAGTGTGTATATGGGAGGTGGTGTCATCCAAATAGACTATAGTGGTGAGGATGGATCCTTCCTGGTAATCACCTCCAAACGATAGCAGTAACTTGCATCCAGTGAAACAAAAAATACCAATAGTGTAGTACTATTAAAACAGGGGGGGTTTTATTCAAACGATACCCTGGGTACTCACAATATTGCAAAAGATAACAGGCATAAAAAAAACAGGGCGTACGCCGACATCACCTCTGGTACCTAATACGTGCTTTGGTCACTTCACGTAAAGAGTTACTGCTATCGTTTGGAGGTGATTACGAGGAAGGATCCATCCTCACCACTATAGTCTATTTGGATGACACCACAAGCAGACCTAACCAGAAAAGCGCTCCTGGGCTTTGCTTTTGCTGTTACCTTACAGCAGTAAGGTAAGGGGACATCCTTACTTATTTTGGAGATAGCACCTGCAACTTGTCATCACGTCATTTTGGCTTTTACACCAGCAAATCTTTGAACTTTATTTATATTTTTATTGCATCTACCTGTTGATACCTGCTGTATGGACACTTACCCCGATTAACACCGTTGTGTGTTTTTTTGGCACTCTGTGCACCGGATTGTGTATTAAGGAATTTACACTTTATATTTTTGCACTATTTTTGTTCTGGCAGCCGGCCTTGGCTGCATTGTAGCCATTGCATTGCAACACTCCACCCCAATATGCATCCACCTCCACCCATGCACGACACAGCTCCACAGCCCTAATCATTCATTCATAAGGCTCTATGCACACTAGCTCCTAGAAGCTGTTATTAGCATTTTTTTGATCCTAGAAGCTAAATAGTGTTATCCTATGTGTCCATGCACACTACTTTGGGCTATTAGTGCTTTTTAAGCTTCAGGCTATTAGTCTCCTGGAGCATTTATTCAGCAGAAACACTCCTAAATGCTGCTAAATACTACTAATAGCGGTTTTTATCCTTTTCTATTAAAGGAACTGCAAAAACGCTCCAAAATACTCTTAAACGCTCCTAAAACTCTAGAAAAAAAGCCTTTTCCAGCATTTTTTATCCAGCATCTTTAGCTTAAAGGGGTTGTAAACCCCGGTGTATTTTCACCTAATGCATCCTATGCATTAAGGTGAAAAAACTTCTGGCACTGACCGACCCCCTAGCCCCCCGTTTTACTTACCTGAGCCCTGTATTTACCTGAGCCTGTATTTTTGCACAAACCAATCAATAAATGCTTATTGCTATTTTTTTTAACGAAAAATATGTAGAAGAATACGTATCGGCCTAAACTGAGGGAAAAATATGTTTTTATATATATATATATATATATATATATATATATATATATATATATATATATATATATATATATATTTTTGGGGGGATATTTATTACAGCAAAAAGAAAAAAATATTAATTTTTTTTTCAAAATTGTCGCTCTATTTTTGTTTATAGCACAAAAAATTAAAACCGCAGAGGTGATCAAATACCACCAAAAGAAAGCTCTATTTGTGGGAAAAAAAGGACCCAATTTTGTTTGGGAGCCACATTGCATGACCGCGCAATTGTCAGTTAAAGCGATGCAGTGCCGAATCGCAAAAAGTGCTCTGGTCTTTTGGCAGCAATATGGTTTGGGGATTATATGGTTTAAAAACGCTAGTGTGCATGAAGCCTTAAAATGCAAAATCATGGAGTGCTGCAGCACTGTATGTTGAATTGGCAGGGGCTATGTATGTTTACATGCAGCCACAGATAGATATTTACAGTATGTAGAATTTATGTTCGCCACCAGTCATGTCTTATCTTAAACTATTATGTGAAGGTATCTAACGTGAAAAAAAAGCAATTTGTTTACATTTCCCAACATGTTGCCACCTATTTGGCCAGTGTTAGTACTAACAATAAAAATAAATCAATGACACTCCTTTTTAAGAAAACAGTTGCTGGTTCATACAATTCTATTTAGCATGTTTTCAATAGATTTCCTTGAATGGAAAAAATGAGTAAAGCCATTTTATGATAAACTGCTTACTACTGCTACACCCCAGGACGCCACACAAAAGCTATTTTTTCATTTTAAGCTATTCTTTTCCAGATGTGCAGATTAAAATGAACACTAGTCAGTGCTGAGGACACATCCAAGAAATAAACAGAAAAAACATATCCCCAGAGATGCTAAGAGCAGAGTCCCAGGTACTGATTAAAGGCACTTTCTACTCTCATTATTAAGCCACGACTAAATCTTTCTACAGTTAAAAAAAAGCATACTTTTTCATTCCTGCATGTCAGTCTGACTCCAGGGACAATTTCAGAGACATATGTGCGGGTTCCTGCACAGATGTCTATTGAAATTGTACCCGAAGTCTCCAAAAGTAGTACAGAAACGACTTTTGGGAATCTGTGCACCGATTCGGACGGTGCCATTTCCGGGAATAACCGCCAATTTGGCATGCCATTTTATTGTCCAATATTTTTTATTGAAAAATTCTTTCAAAACATACAGACATGCAACCAAAAAGAAGAAGAAATTTAGCAGGGCATTGGGTACAGGAAGGAAATCTCTGGTTAATTCTTATACACACGTAATCACAGGTACTTAATCGAGGTTTAGGACATGTACCTTGCCTCCTGCCCCCCTCGCGATCCCTCTCTTCGGTCGCTCCAGGGAGCACAGTTTGCAAACCCCCTGCCCCTTTGTACGGAGATACGCTCCTTTTGTGGTTAGAGTTCCTATAACATTGGTACCTTACCCCATCATAGGTATGTGTAATAATCAGATGCAGGTTGAACAAAGAGGACTAAAGCAACTGAATAACCATGTATAGGAGTAACATCAATAAAACAAAGTAAAACAAAATAAAACAAAAACTCTCCCGCATTCAATTTCTAAGTGACGTGTGCTTATTGTCATCAGCAGTATTAATTTTTCCATTTTAATATCACAGTAAATAATATTATATTATATGACCCTCGCCCGATCTATTGCTTCATTACAGACGTGCACCTCCCTTATACCAATTCAACCAATCATTCCAATCTCGAGATGTCTTATCATAGTCACCCATGGCCGAGGAGTGAAGTACTTCGTATGTGCCATGTGTATGTATGATGTGTATGATCTCCTTAATCGTGGGTACCTCTACGGATTTCCAGTGTTTCAAAATTGCAAGACGTGTAGCCATAATGATTTGTGATACAATGGTCCTATGCAATGCCGGTATACTATGTAGATCCAGTGATAGTATCGCCATCCCCGGTGATAACACGCAATGAGCCCCCGTCACCACAGTCGTCAATTTTTCAATCTGCTTCCAGACTTAGTGCATTTGGGACATGACCAAAGAATGTGGCACAGTGAGCCCTTTTCGCCACAGCCTCTCCAGCAGAGTGGAGAGACTCCAGGGAAAATTCTTGACAACCTATATGGGGTAAGGTACCATCTAAGTGTAATTTTTTGTTGCATTTCCCTTAGATTGGTACTTCTTGTAGATGCGTACGTTAGTCTAAACGATCTTTCCCATTCCCATGCTGTGTGTTCCGCCCCCAATTCCCTTTCCCAAGCTAGCATGTGTTGAGATTTCTCACAAAGTAGCTTACTCTGCAAGGTATTATATACAATAGATATTCCTCCCGTCGAGCTTCGGGGATCTCTGTAGAACCTCAAGATCTTCCCCGATATGCTAGTGAGCAGTCCCGGGGTGTTTCTCCACAAGTGGTCTATTTGCATGTAAGCATACTGTTCAGAGGCTGTAAAGTTATTTTCTGTCTGGAGTCTAGCAAATGACTTGAGATGGGACCCCTCTACTATATCTTCTACATATTTAATCCCCTTATCTATCCAAGTTGAGATGTTCATGTTCAGTATCAAAAGTCCTAGTGCCGGCAATGGAAGTTCCACAGGTAATATGTCAACCTCCCCATTTGTATTTCTGGACAAGTACAACCACGCTCTGACTGAGGCCTGTATAGGTGGTGCTAATTTAGTGGTAAGTGAGCTTGCAATAGGGGCTGTCAGTAGAAAGTTCATTAGATTATTCTGTGGGACCTGAACTTCTTCTAGATTTTTCCATAAGGCTTCAGAATATGGCAAAAACCATTGTTTAAGTTGGGCTAGAATGGTAGCAAAATAATAATCCTGGATGTGGACGTGGCCTATCCCCCCCGCCTTCCTGTGTTTGACAAGCTTACCAAAAGCACATCTTGCCCTCCCTCCTTGCCATAAGTAGTTATTTATCAGGGATTGCATAGATTTAAAATAGGAGTTTGGTATAACTATGGGGAGTGTGCGAAACAGGTATAACACCTGTGGGAGGATCTGCATTTTGAAGGCTGCTAATCTGCCCAGCCATGACAGTTCTGTTTTCGCTAGGGCATTCAATTTGGACTTTAGTGATTCCAGAAAGGGTGTAAAATTGGACCGCAGAAGGTCGCCTGTTTTGGGGGTCAGGGTGATGCCTAAGTAGGTGATACCCTCTTGTTTCCACGCGTAGGGAACTGTCTTCCCAAGGAAGTCCTCAACCTCTGTTGGAATTCCCAAATTCAGAATGTATGATTTAGACTCATTAACCTTATAGTACGATACAGTATTAAATGTATGTAACGCCTTGTGTACCGCTGGTAAGGAGGTTTCTGCCTTTGACAGCATCAGGATGACGTCATCGGCAAAAAGGCTGATGACATGTTCCCTTCCTCCCGCCGTGATGCCCGAGATATCCGGGTGGCTGCGCAGATAGGAAGCAAGTGGTTCCAATAAAAAAAAAAAAATCAATGGTGAGAGGGGACACCCCTGCCTTGTCCCATTGGATATGGCGAATGGAGTAGACAACACCCCTGCTACATAAACCTGTGCAGATGGAAGAGTATACAATGCCATTATCGCAGGGCATGCTGGGGGAGGTTACTTCTGAAGGACGCCGAGGAGTTCAAGGTTGGATCCGGGTGCGGCACCCACCTTCAAGGTGTGCGCACATCATGGGCCCCGGCGCTATGGCCTACCAGGCTGGGGCGCACGTGCTATGCGGAGTCCCTGACTCTGAGCCCTCAGCAACTAAAGCTACAGAGAGGCCCCGGTGACTTACTGGGTCCTCACCTCTATGAAAAGATCTCAAGCGAGTTTTGCTGTTCGGTGGGGAGTCAGTCTGAGGAGAGCCCGGAGGCAGGCAATCCAACAAGGCCTAGACAAGCCATCAGGGATCAAGGTGACTGGACACTGGGAGTTTGTTTTATGGCAACCTGTCAGTCAATCACCTAAACTACTTTACTGAGAAGGAATCGCTCCACCAAGTTACATTCCAGAGAAAGGGCCTGTGGCAGAGGTACCACTCCTATTACATTGAGCCAAGTCTGTGGCAGAGGTGTGTCTTCCTTCTCAGAGTTCCGAGTGATACTCCGGCTGCCAGTTCTGTGGGAGAGACTGTCCGGGTACGCTATACCCACTCCGGCTGGAGTGGCGACGAAGCAAAGGTGTCGTTGAAGCAGGACTGCTTCTGTACATAGTTAAGGCCTGAACCTGCAACTTCTTCTTTCACCATCTTTCCTCTAATCACCTGAAGTTACCTGTGCTGTGTTGGGCACAAGAATAAAAGCACAGAAAACGACATCTTGCTCTTGGGACATTCTATCAATGCTCACGCCATCTACTTTCATCATACCCCCTAGACATGCTACAGAGGTAACACACCGATCCCAAATCAAACCAGCGGCTCCTGCGGGGGTAGCGCTACACTCTTCTACCACCAGGTGGCCGGGCACTTGGAGGTATTAGATTGTGAAGGACAACTCAAGGTCAGGTTATGGGTATATGTTGTATCTCAGCCAATAGGCAAGGATTTTGTTGAATCCCTTGGCCTACTGGGAGAGCCCATATATTCCTGTGAAGTCAGGTGATCCAGGTTCTTGTGTGTCACCCAGACTGCCATCTGGGTGGACGTGTGTTTTGTACACGCCAGGTTGCTAGGCTGGAGATTGGGCCTATCCCGGGGCATTAGGCTGTGTGACACACAGTTAGAACATACAATAGGGAACACAGTAAACCCCTTGATCGCCCTAGTGTTAACTCATTCCCTGCCAGTGGCATTTAGTAATCAGTGCATATTTATAGCACCGATTGCTCTGTAAATGTCAATAGTCCCAGAAATGTGTCAAAAGTGTCCCCCGCAATAACGCTAAAAATCACCATATAAATGCCATAAATCTTTCCCATAGTTTGTAGATGCTATAACTTTTGCGCAAACCAATCTATATACGCTTATTGCAATTTTTTTTACCAAAAATATGTAGAATACATATCGGTCTAAACTGAGAAAAAAAATCGATTTTTTTTTTTTTTTTTTAAATTGGGATATTTACTATAGCCCATAGTAAAAGATGTTGGGCCAGATTCAGCAAAGGTTACGCTGGCGGATCGAGTGATCCGCCAGCGTAACAGTGGCTTTGATAACCAGAAAACAAGAAACGCCGGGTTGAAGTTCCGATGCGGTGAGCGTAACTGAGTTTCGCCATCGCATCGTTACTTCAACTTAAAAATGGCGCCGGGGGCGTTATTTACGCTCAAAAAATATGTTAATGAGCGGAAATCGGCAATTCACGATCGAAATCCGGCGCGACGCAGTGACGTTACGACGTTTATACGCGGCGCATAGTTATACCTACATATCCTATGTTAGGTATAGGCGTCGTCATCGCGTAAAAAAAAAAAACGTCGCTTGCGTAAAACGGTCATGAATGGGAATGTGACGTCATTGACGTTCATTCACAGATTTTGGAGCATGCGCACGGGGATTTTTGACACTCGACGCATGCGCAGTACGTCGGCGGCGGGATCGCGCGTAGTTAGCATACTTACCCGCCCAATTTGAATTCCGCCGGCTCATTTGTGATGCGCTGCCGCAACTTTAGTGCTTTGAATGACAGCACTTGCTCCTAAAAAATCGGCAGCGCAACGCAAATGAGAAGCGTTACTCCAGAGCAAAGATGCTCTGGACTACGTGAATCTGGCCCGTTAAGTTTTTTTTTTTTAAACGGCGCTCTTCTTTTGTTTATAGGGCAAAAAATAAAAAACGCAGAGGTGATCAAACACCACCAAACTATTTGTGGGAAAAAAAGGACGTCAATTTTGTTTGGGTACATCGCATTACTGCGCAATTGTCAGTTGAAGTGATGCAGTGCTGTATTGCAAAAAATGGCCCGGTCATTGAGCAGCCAAATCTTCCGGGGCTGAAGTGCTTAAAGTGGAAGTAAACCCTTCTATAATTTTCAGCCAAGGAAGCTGCCATCTTGGCCTATGTTTAATCTTCAACTGCCGTGGTGCTGCACATGTGATCAGTTATGACACCAGCCATTGGATGGTTTGACAGTTTGGTTGAGAGCACAACCAATGTGACAGTTGGCAATCCCGGCATGCCGGAAATTTAACTGCTTTTTGAAACTGTTAAATCGATGGGTTTACCTCCGCTTTAAGAAAACCTATCATGAGGGCGTGGCTTGCGCGCGATCGTGATGGACGCCTAAGCAGACAGCTCTGACTGGAATCCGGGGAATTATCGGCATAAAGATCGTTATATCGATCGTGTGGACGTCTAAATTGTATACCCTAGACGGGGGGACGACACCCGATGCAGTCCCGCAAAAGGAATAAAGAAAATCGCCATCTACAGCTTACTGACAGATCTAACATGTCAACCTCAGCAGAAGTTCAGTTACAAGATGGCGCCCACAGCTCTGAGGTAAAACAAGCCTCCTCATACACTGATCTCCCAGATGAGATTCTAGATCCGTGGGAATCTGAACCTCACATATTAAATGCGGGGATCTCTTCTCCTCACAGTCCATCCTCCCGAAGCCCGGCTAAAACTAAAATGCGATATGATTATTCTGACCAGGCCCCAGTCAATAGCACGATGTCACTATGCCCTGATCTAGTGGGCCTCAAAATGGCTTCTCCCATTGCCAACTATCCTACTTCAGGCCAACCGGTCCTTGATACAACCATGAAGGATATGCTTTTATCTCTCCAATCTTCTCTCATGGTAAATATTTCAGCTATGTTTAATAACTTCAGTGTTGGGATGAAAGGCTTTGGAGAGAGAATTCGTCATGTGGAAAACAAAATGGAGGAACAGGCTCATACAGTAAATGACTTGGTGGGTGCATGTAAAGAGCGTATGGAAGATGCGGATTGGATGCGCGCAAAAATCGCGGATTTGGAGGATCGTTCTAGAAGGGAAAATCTCAAACTGAGAGGGGTACCGGAGTCTATTGCTCAGGCTGACCTCCAAAAATTTGCAAGCGATATGATCGCAACTTTACTACCAGACATTTCCCCTATTGAAAGAATGATAGATCGCATACACCGCATCCCAAAGCCTAAACATCTAGATGCATCCATCCCGCGTGACATTCTCATGAAAATCCATTTTTTCCCTACTAAAGAGAAATTATTGGCCAGGGCTAGATCACAGCCGGAGCTTCCTGCACCTTATAAAGAGATCCATATATATACGGATTTATCACGTTATACTTTGAATATGAGGAGACAATTAAAATCTACCACAATATCGTTGAACAAACGTAAAATTCCATATAAATGGAGACATCCGGCTACACTGCTAATAACATACAATGGGACAACTACCGCTATCTCTAATCCCCTAGATGGACTGCGACTGCTTCACTCATGGGGCATAACCCCTGAAATGACTAATGAAGAAAGGAAAGCTATGGAAGGAGTTCGTCTAGAGAAAGGAAGAAGCACAGAATATCATACCCCTTTTGCAGAATGACACAACAGATAATTATTTTTTGTCTCTAATGCTTTTCATTGCAACAATATCCCCTGGATACTTGTCTTGCTTCTTTTTGCTGTTTTGAACAATACCCACCATTATTGTCGGTCTGTTTATTATACCCGACACTTGTTATTTTGCTACACTTATCGTTACTTTGTTCACTATCCCACGGCTGTGGGATATATATATATATATATATATATATATATATATATATATATATATATATATATATATATATATATATTTTCCCTCTAGAAAGCACAACTAGCTTTGTTAAGTAGCATTTCTTCTAGTTCTATTTTGCCTTTACACCTTGTTGCTACTTATCTCATCTTTGTATTTTTTTTTTTTTCTCTTTCTTTTGGTCTTGTTTCTTTTCTGTTTATTTTATTTTGTTTACACAGTGGTGATATATTATAGTGAGTGTTTTTTTTTTCTTGTCACGTAACAAATACTTATATAAATCGTTGAAATGTCTATTAACTTTCTAACGTTAAATGTGAAAGGGTTGAATCACCCGGCCAAAAGAAATTCGCTGTGGAAAACTGCAATATCTCATAATTGTGATGTACTTTGCGTACAAGAGACACACTTTGTCCAAGGAGCAACCCCTCAATGCTGTCATAAGTCCTTTCCACACATCTTCAAAGCTAATTTTTCCAAGAAACAGAGAGGAGTCCTAATTGCTGTCCGAGACACTTTATCTTTTCAGTTATTATCCTGCACTACTGACCCTGAAGGGAGATATATTATTTTGGTTTGTATGCTGGACAATGTCCTATATACTATTGCCACTATCTATGCACCGAACCACGGTCAATTGAAATTCCTTAAGTCTGTAGTTCAAAAAATTCAAGAGGTACAGAAAGGTCATCTGCTAATATGTGGAGATTTTAACTTGGTTCCTGATGTGACTATTGATTCTTCATCCAGTTCTAAAAGACTATCCCCATCATTGGGCTCTTTTTTTAAGGAAAATGATCTGTTTGATATATGGAGGTGTTGTCACGCGGCGGAGAGGGATTACACGTTCCTTTCTGCCCGTCACAACACCTATTCCAGGATTGACTTGTTCTTGTCTGACAAGTGGTTGTTGCAAAACATATTGGAATCTCGCATCCACACCATTACTTGGTCGGACCATGCACCCGTTAGTATTAAATTGGCTAATAGCACTTCTAGACAAAATTCATACTTATGGCGTATTAATAACTATTTAATGTAAAATCCGACTAATACTTCATTTCTTAAGCAAAAATTGGCTGATTTTTTCTCTGACATCATTGGATCGGTGGCTGACCCGGCGGTGGTGTGGAATGCTCACAAATCTTTCATGCGGGGCATTTTTATCCAACTTGGATCACGTGCTAAGAAGTTAAGGATTAAGACTATAGATGAACTGACTGCCAAAATTGCAGAAATAGATTTAAAAAATAAAACTACTCCGTCGCAATCCCTTCAATCACAACTGTTCAAACTTAGGCATGACTTACGATCCTTACTCCTTGATTCTTATGAATTTCACCTAAGAAAACTAAAGGCCACTTCATACACTGCCAATAATAAAGCGGGTAAGGTTATGGCTAACCGCATTAGAGGTCTTAGGTTTAAAACTAGAATAGCCTATCTCTATCACCCAACTTCAGGAGATAAACTTATTAATCCCCAATCCATCGCTGATGCATTTAGTACGTATTATAATAAATTATATAATCTCAAGTCAGATACCGATACTCACCAACCAACATACGAAGAAATAGGCTCTTTCCTTGATCAAATTAAATTACCTAAACTATCAAAAGACCAACTTGAAAAGTTGAATGCTCCCTTTACGGATGCTGAAATTCTTAGGACCATAGACGGTCTGCCTTCATCCAAATCTCCTGGCCCGGACGGGTACACTGGAGAATACTTTAAGTTGTTTAAAAGAACACTAACCCCACATCTGACAACATTGTACAATCATTCGGTCTCCTCCTCTTCCTTTCCAACTGAAATGCTATCGGCCATTATTACTACTTTGCCCAAACCGGGAAAGGAACCCACCTCCCCTTCCAATTTTAGACCGATATCTCTACTCAATGTTGACTTGAAAATATACGCTAAACTAATTGCGAATAGATTGGTTCACATTCTCCCAGATTTAATTCACACAGACCAAACTGGTTTTACTAAAGGACGTCAAACTTCTGACGCTACTAGAAGACTAGTGAATATAATACATAATGTTGAATTGACAGGAACGCCTTCTCTGCTTCTCTCATTGGATGCAGAGAAGGCGTTTGACAGAGTTAATTGGGATTACCTGAGTCTGACACTTCAAAAATTTGGCTTTTTGGGACCTATTCTTGATGCTATATTGGCCCTATATACTACCCCTACAGCCCGAGTCTTTACTTCTGGCCTTCTTTCTAAACCTTTTGATATATCCAATGGTACCCGACAGGGCTGCCCATTATCCCCCCTAATTTTTAATATGATGATTGAACCCCTAGCTGAACATATTAGATCTAACACCAAAATATCGGGAATTCATATTGGTAATCAGGTCCATAAAATTAGCCTGTTTGCAGACGATATAATCTTGATGTTGACTAATCCCTCTTCCTCTCTAACAGAAGTCCAAAAGGTTTTATCCTGGTTTGGCGAGATTTCATATTACAAAACCAATGCTTTGAAATCATCCATTTTGAACATTGGAATTGATGCTGTATCTAGAACTTTATTACAACATCAGTTCCCTTATATTTGGGAGGATACTAAGATCCCATATTTAGGCATCTACCTCACCAGGAATACTAAATCACTATATGAACATATTTACCTATTCCTTAGAAGTAAATTGCAAGAAGACCTTCAAAAATTAAGCAAACACGAGTTTTCTTGGTGGGGCAGATTATCTGCTTTTAAAATGATTCACCTTCCACAGATTTTATACTTTTTTCGAAATTTGCCAATTCCTGTTCCCAATATTTTTTTTAAATCTCTGCAAACGCTTTTATCCAAATTTGTTTGGAATGGAAGGAAGTCTAGATGTGCTCACAACAAATTAATCAAACACCGAATGTATGGAGGAGTGGGATACGTGGATTTTCAAGATTATTATCATTCATCCATTCTGACACAGTTGAAGGAGTGGTTTTACACTACTTCTACCACTCAATGGGGGAATATCGAATCCAGTTACTGTACATATGGTCCGACCAACCTTTGGTTATTTGGGGCGGCTTTGGGTATTAAAATACCATCACACCTACCACCTACAATGGCTGTTTCAATTAAAACATGGCTTATTTTTTTGACTTCTTCAACACAGGCGGGTTCCAAAGTTGAGATTAAATTTCCTATTCAAACATTATACCTTCTTATTAGTCACATTCCGATTGCTTCCTGGTGTAAAAAAGGCATCAACTATCTTCAGGACTTTTATTCGAACGGGTTCATTAAATCTTTCCATTCTATGCAGACCGAATATAACCTACCACATATTCATTGTTCCCAATATGCACAAGTAGTACACTGTTTATACAAATTGGGACATTTCTTCAAGTTCATTCACACTTCAGCTTGGTCTTATCTGACTTCACCAATACAACAAAGAAAAGGCATTTCCTTATTCTATAATTTGATGCAACAAAAACGTATATTTACTAAATCTTCTTCTCACCTGCTATGGGAAAGGGATCTAGGATGTTCCTTCACTGACAATCAATGGCATGTGGCTTGCAAAGCCAATCAATCTGCTTCTAAATGCACCTCCCTTTGGGAATTAACTACCAAAATTACTTTACGTTGGTATTTTACTCCAGCGATAATGTCCAAATTCGATTCTGCATCCCCTGTCACGTGTTGGAGGCTTTGTCCCACCAAGGGTGACTTGTTTCATATATTGTGGAGTTGCCCTAAACTTAATGGCTACTGGACAAGAATTTTCAATATAATTTCAGAATTAACACTTTCACAAGTAACGCCCGATCCAGCATTAGCTTTGTTATCCCTGGGAATAGAAAAATTCCCGGCCAATCTACAAAGGACAATTACTCACTTACTCTTAGCGGCTAGACTATCTATTACTAGGAAATGGAAAGATTCCACTCCACCATCTCCCGAGGATGCTATTGACTTAACCAACCTTCATAGCTCCTATGAGAAAATTCTGGCATCATCTTTAGGCTTGCTCCACAAACATGCAATCCATTGGGCTTCTTGGAACCTCTGGTATGAGAAACTGACATAATTTACATCACTTAGTTTAATTCAAATGATTATTATTTTCTGTTTAGTTAATGTTTCTTGTGGGGGAACTGTCTCCTGGACACTGTGAGTCCCATAAGGGGTGTTCGGGAAGATTCGGTCCTTCCTTCTATGTTTAATATTTTGATTTTGGTTTCTATATGAAATATTTTTGAGAGTTATTTTCGAAATTGCTTTTGATCGACCTCCTAAACAGCATTTTATGTGAATACTTGAAGATTCATACTGTTTCACCTGTGTATACTTCAATGCTTTGCTATCTTGATTCTACTATTGTAAAAATTTGAATAATCTAATAAAAATCTATTGAAATAAAAAAAAAGAAAACCTATCATTTATGTTTTGTAGTTTCTAATTTTTGGTGTTATTACAGACAAGTATGGGCTGGCATGTGAAGACTTTCACTCATGCAGTCACATTTGGCCTGGGTTGTTGGAGATTACAGGTGAAGCTCGAAAAATCTGAATATCATGCAAAAGTTCATTTATTTCACTAATGCAACTTAAAAGGTGAAACTAATATATGAGATAGACTCATTACATGCAAAGAAAGTTAGTTCAAGTCGTGATTTGTCATAATGGTGATGTTTATGGCTTACAGCTCATAAAAATCCCAAATCCACAATCTCAGAAAATTTGAATATTACATGCAATCAATAAAACAAGGATTGTACATAGAACAATATCGGACCTCTGAAAAGGAGAAGCATGCATATGTACTCAGTACTTGGTTTGGGCCCCTTTGCAGCAATTACTGCCTCAATGCGGAGTGGCATGGAAGCGATCAGCCTGCGGCACTGCTGAGGTGTTATGGAAGACCAGGAAGCTTCAATAGCAGCCTTCAGCTCTTCTGCATTGTTCGGTCTCATGTCTCTCATCTTTCTCTTGACAATGCCCCACAGATTCTCTATGGGGTTCAGGTCAGGAGAGTTTGCTGGCCAATCAAGCACAGTAATCCCACGGTCATTGAACCAGGTTTCGTGCTTTTGGCAGTGTGTAGATTTGAGCGGACACCTATATGTTCGGGTTCGGCCGATCTTCGGAAAAAAAGTCTGGGTTCGGGACCCGAACTTGACCCCGAACCCCATTGAAGTCAATGGGGACCCGGACTTTTGACTACTAAAATGTCTCTAAAAACTAAGGGAAAGGACTAGAGGGCTGCAAAATGTTGGTAAGAGCATGGCAAGTACTCTGCAAACAAATGTGGATAGGGAAATAACCTTAAAATAACATAAAAAATATAAAAATCTTGACAAGCAGGAACCTTCCCATAAAGCAGTGGTCTCCAAACTGCGGCCCCCAGGGCCGGATGCGGCCCTTTGCATGCCTTTATTCGGCCCTTGGGAATTCCTCCTACAGATATGAAGCGCTATTCCTCCCACTGACACCAATGATGGGACACTATTACTCTTACTGACACCAATGATTGGGCAGTATTCCTCCCAATGATACGGCAGTATTTCTCCCACTGACACAAATGATGGGACACTATTCCTTAAACTGATACCAATGATGGTGTACTATTCCCCCCACTGACAACAATGATGGGAGACTATTCCTCCCACTGATACCAATGATGGGGCACTATTTCTCCCACTGACACAAATGATGAGACACTATTCATCCCACTGACACTAATGATGGGACACTATTCCTCCCACTGACACCAATGATGGGACACTATTCCTCCCACTGACACAAATGATGAGACACTATTCCTCTCACTGACACCAATGATGGGACACTATTCCTCCCACTGACACCAATGATGGGGCACTATTTCTCCTACTGACACAAATGACGGGACACGATTCCTCCCAATGATGGGTCACTATTCCTCCCACTGACACAAATGATGGGACACTATTCCTCCCACTGACACCAATGATGGGACACTATTCCTCCCAATGATGGGGCACTATTTCTCCCACTGACACAAATGATGACACTATTCCTCCCACTGATACCAATGATGGTGTACTATTCCTCCCACTGACCAATGATGGGAGACTATTCCTCCCACTGATACCAATGATGGGGCACTATTTCTCCCACTGACACAAATGATGGGGCACTATTCCTCCCAATGATGGGGCACTATTTCTCCCACTGACACAAATGGTGGGACACTATTCCTCCCACTGACACCAATGATGGTGTATTTTTCCCCCCTATGACACCAACAATGTAGCACTATTCCTATAACTAATACATTTTATGGGGCACTATTCCACCTACTGACTACCGGCACTAAAACTTTAATTTATGTTTCCCACTGACCATAGTCCGGCCCCCCTAAAATCTGAAGGACAGTAAACTGGCCCTTTGTTTAAAAAGTTTGGAGACCCCACACAGTCTCACACATCTCACAGTAACATATGCAGTGCTGCTGCAATTAGATTTGTGAAGTAGGACTGACTCCTATATACCTTTGCCTAAACTATCTAATGCAGAGTATCTCACAGGAACATATGCAGTGCTGGTGCAATATGCAGAGTATCTCACAGGAACATATGCAGTGCTGCTGCAATTAGATTTGTGAAGTAGGACTGACTCCTATATATTTCTCTCCCTATAAGCACATTTAGAAACCTTTCCCTAAACTATCTAATGCAGAGTATCTCACCAGAAAATATGCAGTGCTGGTGTAATATACAGAGTATCTCACATGAACATATGCAGTGCTGATGCAATATGCAGAGTATCTGACAGGAACATATGCAGTGCTGGTGTAATATGCAGAGTATCTCACAGGAACATATGCAGTGTTGATGCAATATGCAAAGTATCTCACAGAAACATATGCAGTGCTGCTGCAATTAGATTTGTGAAGTAGGACTGACTCCTATCTAATCTTCTCCCTATAAGCACAATCAGGAACCTTCCCCTAAATTATCTAATGCAGAGTATGTCACAGGAACATATGCAGTGCTGGTGCAATATGCAGAGTATCTGACAGGAACATATGCAGTGCTGGTGTAATATGCAGAGTATCTGACAGGAACATATGCAGTGCTGCTGCAATTAGATTTGTAAAGTAGGACTGACTCCTATCTAATTCTCTCCCTATAAGCACAATCAGGAACCTTCCCCTAAATTATCTAATGCAGAGTATCTCACAGGAACATATGCAGTGCTGGTGCAATATGCAAAGTATCTGACAGGAACATATGCAGTGTTGCTGCAATTAGATTTGTAAAGTAGGACTGACTCCTAATTCTCTCCCTATTTGCACAATCAGGAAACTTTCTCTACAGTAGCTAATGCTATGTAGATCGCTGAGTATTGTAATTCGATTTCTGAATGCAGGACAATCCTATCTAAATCTCTCCCTGAGAGGAGCAGCAGCAGCCTTTCCCTACCCTAGCTAAAGCTGAGTGACTAGCTGTGCTGTGTGCCTCTAGCTTATATAGAGGCTGGGTCACATGCTGCACTGGCCAATCACAGCCATGCCATTAGTAGGCATGGCTGTGATGGCTTCTAGGTCACACAAGTAAAACAAATGCTGATTGGCTGCCCTGCAGCGTGCCGTTACATTGCCGAACACCGAACCCGAACTTTCAGCAAATTGTTCGGGTACAAAAAAAACAAAAGTCTGGTACGAACCCGAGTTTTACAGTTTGGGTTCGCTCAACGCTAGCAGTGTGGGCTGGTGGAAAATTAAGTCAGCATCCCCATAGAGCTCGTCTGCGGAAGGAAGCATGAAGTGCTCCAAAATCTCCTGGTAGACGGCTGCGTTGACCCTGCACTTAATGAAGCACAGTGGACCAACAACAGCAGAAGTCATGGCTTCCCAAATCAACACAGACTGTGGAAACTTCACACTGGACTTCAAGCAACTTGCAGTATGTGCCTCTCCATTCTTCCTCCATACTATGGGTCCTTGGTTTCCAAATGAGATGCAAAATTTGCTCTCATCAGAAAAGAGGACTTTGGACCGCCGAGCAATAGACCAGGTCTGTTTTTCTTCAGCTCAGGTAGACGCTTTTGACAATGTTCATGAGTGGCTTGACAAGAGGAATATGACATTTGAAGCCCATGTCCAGGATCCGTCTGTATGTGGTGGCTCTTGATGCACTGACTCCAGCTTCAGTCCACTCCTTGTGAAAGTCCCCAACACTTTTCAATGGCATTTTCCTAACAATCCACTCCAGGCTGCAGTCTTTTCCTGCTGCTTGTGCACTTTTTTCTTCAACACTTTTCCCTTCCACATAACTTTTTATTAATGTGCTTTGATACAGAACTTTAGGAACATCCAACTTATTTTGCAATTACCTTTTGAGGCTTTCCTTTCTTATGGAAGGTGTCAGTGATGGTTTTCTGCACAACTGTCAGGTCAGCAGTCTTTCCCATGATTGTGATTCCTACTGAACCAGACTGAAAGACCATTTAAGGGCCCTTTCACACTAGCGGACGAACGGTCCGCTCATTACAAGTCCGTTTACGGACTTGTAATGTGTCCCTATGGAAGCGGATCCGTTAGCGGATAATGCATCCGCTAACGTCCGCCTACTATCACCGTCCGCCTGGATCCGTTTTGCGGACGGAAGAAAACCCTATTTTTCTTCTGTCCGGTGGATCGGATCGGATGCAAACGGACAGACGGTCCGTTTCCATCCGATTCCCCATAGGGGATAGCGGAGGAGAGACAGGGCGGTCCCTGCACAGTGTGCGGGGTCCGCCCTGTCCGCCGACAGCTGAGCGGGACCCCCCCGCTGAGCCGACGGACACACACGGAGCGGACCGAAAAACGAGGCCTAAAGGTTTAGGAACCCTTTGCAGGTGTTATTGCTTAATTAGCTGATTAGGGTGGGACACTTTGAGCCTAGAATATTGCAACTTTTCACAATATTCAAATTTTATGTGATTGTGGATTTGGGGTTTTCATGAGCTGTAAGCCATAATCATCACAATTATGACAAATCACAGCTTGAACTATCTTGCTTTGCATGTAATGAGTCTATCTCATATATTAGTTTCACCTTTTAAGTTGCAGTAGTAAAATAACTTCAGGGAGACTAAGTGGAATGAGTTTGTATGCTATTGCCATGTTTGCGTGGATTTAGCTCAAATGGCTTATACACAAACTTGTATTTGACTACATGTATCTATTTGACTATGAGCTATTTCATCCTGACACAACCATTCAAGATGGCTGAGGATCCAAACCCAGAAGAAGACTGGGCGAATTCGACAGCGCTGGCAAGGGAGCTTGCAGACGTTATATTGCTGGAGTGAAGGCAACATTGACACCGGCAATTAAGGCCGGTGTGAAATTGTAAGGCAGGAATCTTCTGTTTACAGATGTGGATGAGAGCAGCTGCACTGGCCCCATTCACTATAATGACCAGTCCATGGAGGTCGCAGCTCTCCGCACAGCCACTGATTATTTGTGTTGATCGCTGCTGGATGCACTTTGTCTTTGTGTTAACCTCCATCTGACCACTCACAGTAAATATACCGCAAGCAGGTAGAGGCACAGTCCACCTTCTTTAGGGTTTGGGGCAAGCATGCACATGCCAGAGAGATAAAATGCATGTCAGTTACCTGCTGCTACTCTCAAAACCACTCCCAACCCCCAGATCAAAACAAACAGGCCTAGCTCACTGCTAGGCCTTCCTAAATTTACCTGCACTGGCTGTAAAAACAAACTACCTCTATCACATCCTACCTGAGGTAGAGGGTGCACGTGCCCCTTGTTGACCTGAGCTGTTATTGGTGGACACAGCACGGATTTGGCAGCAGATTTCAGCCAATGATTTTGGCTGAAACCTGCTGATCGGCTTTGTTTAATCACATGCTGAGGTTTATTTATTTATTGAATTTGGAGGGTGAAAAATCTGGTGCAGCTCTACATAGAAACCAATAAGCTTCATTGTTTTCTTGCCAAAGATTGATTGAAGAAGCTGATATTAGAAGCTGCTTGGCTACCAGATTCTGAGTGCACCAGTTTTAGTAAATCTCACCCACAGAGTTCTGTGTCTACAAACACAGGGAACTCTGTGTGCATAGGAACAGCAATCTGGTTGTTGCCCCCCCCCCCCCCAAAAAAAAAATAAGGGAGAAAAACAGCCAGATATTAAAGAAAAAGGAGCACACATTACACAGTGTTAGGCACACAGTTAACCCCTTCCCAGCCAGTGTCAATAGTAAAGTGTCAGTGTACACCAGGGGTGTTTAACCCTTTGAAGAGCAAGGGCCACTTAGGTTATTTGGTAACTGGTCGTAGGCCACAATTAAATGAAATAGTTCACAATTTAACATTGTTTATTTTGAATATCATAATGAACATTTTTTATTGGATTTCTTTTATAACAGAAAATATATATCTGTGACTGGTCCCTAAGTCTTCTGGGACCTGTCATGTGTACCAGAAGACTTCAGGGGAGAGGGGGGGATAAGAACTTCCGCTTCTGATCACCTAAGATGACCAGAACGGAAGTGGGAGCAGATACAATGCAGACAGCTATACTGAGATTCTGCAGGAGCCTGACATGTCCTGCAGGCTCCAGAATGAACTTAGCCTTTAAAATGTAATTATGATGGCGGACATTGGGAGCAACAAATGTTCCTACATCAGTGGTCACTGAAGTAAAAAAATGTCTCTACATCATGGAAGTAATAGGTGCTCCTGCATTGGCGGTTAGTGAGGGTAAAAAAATGGCCCTACATCAGTTGGAGTAATACATACCCCTATGCTGGTGGTAAGTGGAAGTAAAAAAAAAGGCAGTGGGAGCAATAAATGTTCATGTCAGTGGGATTATAAAAAAAAGTCCTTATGTGAGTGGGAATAATAAATGCCTTGGTGGCAGTAGGAGTCAGAAAGCTCAAGTCATTGGTCAGCATTGTGCACCCGCCAGTTGTCACTTACCTTGTAGGCTTCACATCCTATGCCGCTGTTCATGGTGACTTCATGGCTGGTCTAAACTGGCACGAGCAGAAAAATCACTTCACCCAATGATGCATGTTAATTTTTTTTCATTGCCAGAGCTGGTTTATGGCAACCTTTCTTAACTTTTTTTTCTTGAGGAACCCTTGAAATAACTTTCCAGTCTAATGGGAACCATAGTTTGGGGACTGCCACTATTAAAGTTGTAAAGTCAGCAGTTTTTTTTTATCTTATTGCATACTATGTGCAGCAGCCGCCCCAGCGGCCTCGAATACTTATCTGAGCCCCATCTCTCTCCAGCAATGTCTACGAGTGGCTCAGTCGTCCAAGACTTTCCCTTCTGATTGGCACAGCAATGGCACCATTAGCTCCCCCTGTTCTCAAAGTCAGTCACCCAATCAGGAGAGAGGGGGCAGGGCCAGGCCACAGCTGTGTCTGAATGGACACAAGGAGCTGTGACTCAGTTTGGGTGCCCCCATAACAAGCTGCTTGCTGTGGGGCTCCTCGACAGGGAGGGGCCAGAGCACAGAAGAGGGACCCGAGAAGAGGAGGATCCAGGCTGCTGTGAAAATCCACTGCAACAGAGCAGGTGAGTATAACATTTTTGTTATTTTTATAGAAAAAAAAAAAACAAGACTTTACAATCACTTTAATGAAATGACACATAGGAAGGGGCATATTTATTTGGTAATGGTGGTAAGAAACATATAAGGGGAAATTAAATTCTAATTTATGGCAATTAGCATAGTTTTATCACATTTTATAAGGCATTGACATATACATTAGCACTGTTTTTTCATTTACACACTTGTCACATTAGATATACACATTAGCATATTTATTCTACAAACATGCACACACAAACATAAACACAACACTGAATTATATATATATATATATATATATATATATATATCTAAAACCATGCCTGCACCATGCTATCCTCCGCTTTGGTCCCAGCATTCTTACATGATCGTACAATGAACCTCAACTTGTTCGGCAGCTTCTGTCTAATCTCTCTATGAAGTCTCTACATGTTTGAGCACTACAGATGGTGCAGCATGCAAATAAGGGAGAGGCTGTGGGCAGCTCTTATGAGCCCTTAGGAATCTAGGGACCCTGGGCAATAGCCTAGTTTGCCCACCCCAAATGCTGGTCCAGAGTGAGATCATGAAAACAGATGTACTCTATGAGTCAGCTTCTGTCCAACACCTGATATGTGTCATTCAAAAATGTATGTACAGTACATTGAAATCCAAGCAATTTTTGCATTTTGCAAACTTATTAAGTGTGCATCATTTATACCTCACAATTATGCACTTTTTTTGTTACTATTTTGCAAGGAAAATGTGATGTATTTTAGGAAAGTACACAAAAGATGAGATTTTCCACTTGCATTAATGTTTTAAAAATGTCCCAGTTTATATCCTCTTCCATGTGTTTTAATCAGTTGATTGATTGCAAAACCTTGGGCAGCCATTTCAGAGCCCGTTAATGAATGTCATGCAGGACTTGACTTGTGCAACAACAATCACTTGAAAAAAGAAACACTAATGAATCTCCATGTTAGATATGTTGATCCATTATGATAATCAAATTGTGCCAAGACGTCTTTTCTTGTTGACCTTTTCATATGGATCTTCTTTTATCTACGTTACAATCAAGACTAGCTTCACACAAGACATTACAAAAAGAACAAATCAATACAAAACAAGTGATGCAAAACAGTTTCTATATAAATACTGTATATACTGAAAAAAACAAATACACTATATATCAATGAAAGTGGCATGATGGAAGTATAATAAAAAAATAAATAAAAAAATAAAAGCATTATAAAGAGAACCTTTTTATGTATCAAGTGACTTTGTGGTTTTAAAACACATTATAATGATAGAAAGTTTTTTTTTTTTTTTTTTGCTATATGGAGGTATATTTATATTTGAACTATCAAAACTCTACAGTATAAAGATTTTGTTGAATGATAAGGTCTATGCTGACTGTCCCCTCAGCAGGTGGTCATCCAGTTATCCCATTATTGGGACACTCTGAGTGAAGCATAGCAAGCACAGGGGCTAGCATTTTAGTGAAAACTGGAGGTGCAGTGGACAGACCTACAGAAAAGGGAGCAATCTGTGTGTCCACAGCAAAACGCAGGTAGTGTGGATGTTTTGGAATGATGAAGACCTGGAAACAGGCATTCTTGATCTCCACCTAGGCCAGCAAATCTGCTAGAGGGAGGAAAGCAAAGAATGACCCTGTAGATTCCAAGTGGAGTTACTACACTCAAAATTAAAATAATGAGCGCCTTAGATCCATAATGGAGCAAATGCACTCTTGCCTTGGGAACAATGAAAAGAACAGAGGAAAAAAAACCTGAAACTACCCTTACCAGGACTATAATTTGTTGTAAGAGGTGTTGTGACAAAGCAACATGGGGCCAGATTCAGGTAGATGGGTGAATCTTTATTTTAGAGTAACGTTTCTCATTTACGTTACTCCGCCGAAACTTTAGGAGCAAGTACTGTATTCACATAGCACTTGCTCCTAAAGTTGCGGCGGCGTAGCGAAAATGAGCCGGCGGAATTCAAATTGGGCGGGTAGGGGGCGTGCATTATTATAACTAGGCGCGATCCCGCAGCGAACGTACTGCGCATGCGTCGACTGTCAGTGCGCATGCTCCAAATTCTGTCAGGGAACGTCAATGACGTCAATCCCCATTCGCGGACGTTTTACGCAAACGACGCAATTTTTTTTAAATTCGACGCGATGACGACGCCCATACTTAACATAGGATACTCCACTAGGGGGCTGGTTTTTCTTTATACCGCGTATCTCTTACGGAAACGTCGGAAAGTCACTGCGTTGGGCCCGAATACGATCGTGAATTGCCGATTCTCGCTGATTAGCATATTCTCGGCGTTAATCAGCGGGAACGCCCCGAGCGCCATTTTTAAAATTGCAGTTCCGATACGACGGCGAAATACAATTACGCCGCTCGTATAGGAACTCCAACCCGGCGTTTCTTGTTTTCTGACTACAGAAAACAGAAACGCCGGCTCAAAGTGAGAGTTAGGCTGGAGTATCACTGATAATCCAGCCTAACTCTACCTGAATCTGGCCCATGGAGGACTGTTAATCTGGGCAGGAATGTTGACAGATGTGACAACATGAAACAGGATGTGGCCTATCCTTACCCATGCACCTGAGATAACCTTTTGATGGCCTGGACAAAAAGTAACAGAGCTTCCCCCTCACATTATTGTGAGGACAACTTGCTGCAGGCTTAGAAGATTTAGAAGTCTAAAGCCGCGTACACACGGCAGAGAACCTCGACGGGCAGAACACATCGTTCCGCCCGTCGAGGTTCTCTGCCGGCCGTCAGATTCGGCGACCCGCCCGTCGGGAATGGCAACCAGCCATTCATCCAGGCGGGCCGTCGAGCAAATAGAGAACATGCTCTCTATTTCTGCTCGACGGCATTCCCGACGGCATGCTCGCCGAGAGCGTACACACGGCCGAGGTTCTCGGTCGTGTGTACGCCACCTAAGGCTTGCAATGGAACTTTTCTGACACAGAACTAAAATATTAGGGATTAAATCAGGATCTCTGCCCAGATCCCTGGACCATACATCCATGAAAACAATGTCAGGACGCAGGACAGGGACAATAAGGCCATGGAACGGGATTGCAGCCTTGTACACTGTTGTGCTCATAAGTTTACATTCCCTTTCAGAATTTATTATTTCTTGGCCATTTCTCAGAGAATACAGTGGGTGACCGCGATAATGTGTCAATCTCGCTCCCTTTCTCGGCGAGATTGACCACCTGCGAGCCCCATCGCGAGAGCCAGCGCAGAGCTGGCTTGCCGCGATGGAGACAAAGCCATCATAGAAGCGACGGGGATCCGACGTGGATTCCCGCCAATTCTACACGTGGGCGGCGTTTGTTATGAATCCTGAGAGGGAACTCCCCGCCGGATTTTAAATAAAAATCCGGCATGGGTTCCCCCCTCAGGAGCATACCGGGCCCTTAGGTCTGTTATGGGTTGTAAGGAGACGCCCCTACGCTGAAAAAACGGCGTGGGGGTCCCCCCACAATCCATACCAGACCCGTATCCAAAGCACGCCGGCCGGCCGGCAGGTCAGGAGGGGAGTGGGGGCGAGCGAGCGCCCCCCCTCCTGAGCCGTACCGGGCAGCATGCCCTCAACATGGGGGGGTCAGGTGCTCTGGGGCAGGGGGGCGAACTGCGCCCCCCCCACCCCAGAGCACCCTGTCCCCATGTTGATGAGGACAGGGCCCATTCCCGACAACCCTGGCCGTTGGTTGTCGGGGTATGCGGGCGGGAGGCTGATCAGAATCTGGGAGCCCCCTTTAATAAGGGGCCCCCCACCCCAAGTGAATGAGTATGGGGTACATCGTACCCCTACCCATTCACCTGCAACAAAAGTGTTAACACAAATAAACAACACAGGGTATTGAAATATTTTCTTATAGTTGGCCGCCAGGGGGGGGTGTGTATGGTCGCTTTTAGAAAAATCTTCTGCGGGGGGGTGGGTGCCGCTGTTCTTCGCCGCCGGGGGGGGGGGTCGCTTTTATAAAAGCGCCCACCCCCCGGCGGGCTTCCTTCGACATATTCGGCGGGGGGGGTCTTCTCCGCTCTTCGGGGGTCTTCTCCGCTCTTCTTCCGCTCTCCGGGGGTCTTCTCCGCTCTCCGGGGGTCTTCTTCTTCGGGACTGGCCGCCGCTATCTTCGTGTGTTAGCTCAATTACTAGCGGCGGCCAGTCCGGTCTTCCGTGACGTCTTCTTCTTCTTCCCTCTTCTTCTCCAGATGTTGACTGGACGACTCCTCGCGCTGTTCTGCCGGACGCGCGGCTCGCAGCGACTTATATAGGCCTATCTTGTGAAGTCGCAATCCTATCATGCTCCCATCATGCTTCTTGCTGGAGCTGTATTTGGGAAACTGTGGGCCAGATTCTCATACAAATTCGCCGGCGTAGCGTAACGCATTTACACTACGCCGCCGCATCGTACTAGAGCAAGTGCCGTATTCTCTAAGCATTTGCACCGTAGTTTGCGTTGGCCCAGCGTAAGCCCGCGTAATTCAAAGGGGGCGGCTTCTATTTAAATGAAGCGCGCCCCCGCGTCAAACGAACTGCGCATGCGCCGGCCGGGGAAAAAGCCCAGTGCGCATGCTACAGCTCACGTCGGAAAGCGCCGTTGAAACCGACGTCAAAACGACGTGATCGTCACTACGCAATGCCCTATTCGCGAACGAGTTAGTAAAACGACATAAGCGACGGAAAAAGCTGACGCTGACCCGACGCCATACTTAACATGGCATCCGACGGTACTTCGTAAGGTTACTCCTCATAGAAGCAGGGGTAACCTTACGCAAACGAAAACGACGTAGGCGTGCGGCGTAAAAGCGATCGGGAGAATCGGCGTAGTAGCCTCATTTGCATAGGCAAATGAGAAAACAACGTAAAAGGCCACCTAGTGGCCGGAGTTGTCATTACAACTATGATCCGCAAGTGTAATGGTATTACACTTGTCGGATGTTCAAGCGTATCTATGCCAAAGTGATGCTAAGAATCACTTGCATAGATACGAGCCAAAAAAAAAACGGCGATACGACGGGGTATCTGAGATACTCCGTCGTAGCGTCTCTGAGAATCTGGCCCTGTGTGTTTAAGATAGGCGTTTTCCTCCTCCAGGGCATGCATATATTGTATAGTCTCATCAAATTCAGTCTCCAAAGTAGCCGTGCGTTCTCCAAGTTGGTCAATCTCCCCTCTGAGCTCTTGAGCGAGTTTCCCAACTTCTTTGGTAATGTTGCGTGTCAAATCCTGTAGAAGCGTCTGCAGTTTCAGGTCTAGGACTGATACCGTGACAGCCTCAGCAGGGCCTGCCAGTTGGGATGTATTACTTGTGTGAAAGGTGCCTGGTGCAGAGGCAAGGGGGCTTGCGACATCCGTCGGGCCTGTGGGCATTTTCGGGGCTGGGGATTGCGACTTATGTAGAAATCGCTCCATGGATTGTGCAGGTCTCAACGGAATTGGCGGGATAAAACCTTGATAGATGTTTTTCTGAAATCCCACTTTGCCCATGCAGTGTGCAGAGGTGTCCAAAAGCAGCTAGTATTGATCCTGTGCCTATGAAAGCTACCGAAGCGAAGCAGGATCACTTAGGGAAGGAGCGGGAATCAATGTGGGTTTAAGACATGTCCATCATTGCTGCTGGCCGAGCATGAGACCCTCTATTTTGTGCGCCAGGGGCGCATCTAGTTATCTAAAGATTTGATGGGGGTATGGCCCTTTAAGGCCTTGCAAAAAGAACAGCAGGGGGAAGCTGCAGGGTAGAAGAAAAAAAAGGCAGCTGGGGATGGTAGACGTGGAGGGATTCTTTCCTAGGACCAGGTAATATAGCCAGGCTATGTGGGTGGACGTTGTGGAGGGCTACATCTGGATGGGGACAGGAGCCGGTGGTGTGAGGACCTGGGCCTTGGGGGCCCACGAGTGCCTAGGACTTCTCCCCCTCTGAAGATATTAACACGTGGATGTCTCAAGCATTAGATGGCCGACCGTCTTCCAGGACTAGGCCGGAGCCGCAGTGTTTCCTAATTTCGGCTGCCAACCGGGAGAGCCCCGCTCCGTCTAGGCCGCCCGCTACCCCACTTAGGCCCGGAAAAGGCCCCGACGGACCCCAGGAGAGACAGCGAGGTCGCCCAGGGGGAGGTGTAATGGGATGGCACAGTACCTTAATGGGGGCCTTGAGACTATGGCAGGCTCCGGCGCCAAGGAGCTGGGTGACAGGGATCTTCCACAGGCTCCCGCGAGTGACGGACAGCACCGTCCGTCGTGTAGACAGGGTATCCCCTCAGAGGATAAGGACCTGGGCTGGGTATCACAGTGCGGAGGACGCAGGAGGCTTCACAGGCCCCAAAATGGCGACAGATCGCAGCTCCGTGGATCAGCTGCAGGTCGTGCTGGAAACGACAGGGGTCCACGATAGGAGCACTAGAGGGTGCAGGGAATGCCCAGAAGTAGGTAGGGCAAGTTTATGGAGGCTTCAGAGCTCCGTTCCACAGTGGATGGCGGTGGATTGTTCCAGGACCAGCAGAGCTTTTCACAATCACGTCCACTGCAACTTAATTTATTGCTTTTGTTTTAGGTGTTTTTTGTTTGATATTCTGTCTCTATAATTTAGAATACACCTATAATAATAATTATAGACCCTTCACGTCTTTGCAAGTGGGCAAACATACAAAATATTTAGGGGATCAAATAATTATTTTCCCCGCTGTATGTACATTTTTTTTATTTTTATTTTAAAAAATTTGCAAAGATTTTAAAACTTCATTAACATTTTCATTATAGGGGAATTGTCTGTAGAATTTTGAGAAAAATAATACATTTAATCCAGGGGTGGCAAAAACAAGGCCCGCCAAGCCTTGTCATGTGGCCCGCCGGCTTTCACCTCTTGTTCTCACAGCAGCGCAGTGTATAAGCCCGATTTTCTCCTGGCCGTGAACTTCTATGGGACAGGAGAAACTGTGTGTAAATGTAGGGGTGTCTGGCTGCATCTGTGTTGGCTCACTGTGGTTATTACACCGTCACAGTGCACGGTTCCCCCCTACGCAAATGGGAGAGGCTTAGTCTGCTCTGCCTTCCCCCTCCCCTCTTCCTGTGTGAAGTACGTGCAGACTGCAGTGAGTGAAGGAGCCGTGGGGCTTGGAAATTATGCACAGAGCAGCCGGCAGATGGAAGGTACACAGGATATCTCCAGGGACCATCCAAGTGTGAGCTCAGTGACTCATCTCCATTCCCCTTATTTTTAAACTTTTTTCTCCAGCAGCAGTAATTGTGTCATATGCCTGTGGTAGTGCTTGGTCCCGTGTGCTTTTAGGTCGGTTCACACTGGTTTTCTGTGTTTTGGCCCGTTGCTGGTGTATCTGCAGTTTTCCTGCATTTTACCCACAGTCCTATTGATTTCCATTAGGTTGTGTGTTTTTTCTGCATTTTCTGAAAGCGCACTAAAATTCCTACATGCTTTATTTTTGGTGCACTGTCAAAAAATTCAGCAAAAACCTGCAACCTGATATATATCAATCCCTGAATCCCTGCCCTCTGTACATAGCACACCCCTGAATCCCTGCACTGTGTAAGTAGCACACCCCTGAATCCCTGCACTGTGTACGTAGCGCACCCCTGAATCCCTGCACTGTGTACGTAGCGCACCCATGAATCCCTGCACTGTGTACATAGAGCACCCCTGAATCCCTGCACTGTGTACGTAGCATAATCCTGACGTAATCCTGAACTCTCTGAAGCCCTCTGTATGTAGTGCGACCCATATACAACTGGCCCTTTGAGGGCAACCACACTGCTGATGCGGCCCTCGACAAAATTGAGTTTGACACCCCTGATTTAATCCATTTTGGAAAAAGGCTGTAAGATAACAAAATCTGGAAAAAGTAAAGTGATGTGAATACTTTCTGGGTGAACTGTAGTTGACTTGTTTACCAACTGGAGAAAAGCATAAGCTCATTAGCTAGATTAGGAGTAAAATCGTAACTTAAAAAAAAAAAAATAATCCAGAAAATAATAAAAACTTTTTTTTTAATGCAACTGAAGCTTAGAAAAACAAAAGCATCGTACTTTACAAACACAGAATGATCTGTCACATGTATATTTTCAAAAGTATACTTAACATAATTAAACTGAACATAAAAAATAAAATAAAAATTATTATGTATCCGTACCTTTGATACAAAACAATCAAAATTAAAAAGATCACAAAACTGAAAAAAATAGATGTGTATAACCCTAATGCTCTATATAAACAAGAAATGCCATTAACAATAAAACTAACAGATATAAACATGCGCCTAGTGTTTATAATAGTTTTGCGATTTACTTTGACCGTTTTTCAGATTCCAAGGACTTCATTTTGTTCAAATAAATTGACCAAACTTCTCTATAAAGGCATAAGTAGCATGCATTCACCTTCCTTTGGGTCCTCTGCCAGCCTTCCCAAGATTCTTGTGCAATATTTAATTTGCTGAAAAAGTGACAGTGCTCGGGCCTACCAACTGGTCACTCAACTACCAGAGGATGCATTGTGGGAAGGCTGGGTAACAGTCATGTGCTTCCCCATACCGTAAGTACCAGGTATTTCTCAGGGGGGCCAGCAGCAGACAGGACAGTCAGGGGAGAGTAGAAGGATATGCAAGTTATGCTCCACAGAGTAGAGTGAACCTGTTACTTTGCCTGGTGTGGGTTCACTATGAATGTTATTCATATTATGTAATAAAACTTATTTGTTGAATATTTGCGAGTATACCCATTATACGGCAACATGATGCAGAATTATTTAAGAACGCTCCTGGCTAAAGCACATCAATCTCCTCATCTGACTCTGAGGACAGGTCAGGCCATACACCTTCTGCAATCCAAATTACTGGACTGCTCCCACCCACATCCACATCAGAAGATGGAGATGGCAAGTTTAGCATCTGCTCAAGGAGTTCCTCCAGTTGATTCATGTGTTCAACATTTTCACTGGCACTCACAGTATCAGGATCTTTCACAATTTCCCAACTAGGGCCATTTTTAATTTTCCTTAGTTTAACCTTTTCTACTTCAAGAACTGAGGGAACCTTTGTGCAAGTCTGTATCTTCTCAGATTTGTCTGCAGTGCTACTAGGGAGACACTTCATGGTAGCTTCAGAATTACTAAAGCCAGCATGCCTCAAGTCCATTCCCACAATATTATCCTTTTGTATGTCTATCACATCTGAACCTGCCCTGCCAAAATCTTCTAAATCTGAACATGTACGAGAATAATTTAAAGTAGTATCTGACATACCAACAGATTCATCTTTATTGGCATCCTTGCTGTCCATCCCTATATCGGCATCCTTGCTGTCCATCCCTATATTGGCATCCTTGCTGTCCATCCCTATAAAGACCACTGATGCCTCTGACTCTTCACTTCCTTCCCCATTTTGAATACTATTATTCAACAGACTCCTTTTTAAATTCTCTACAGATTGATAATCATTAATATTTATTTTTGTGCCCTTATCCCTACGAGAGACATCACATTGAACATTTGGCAATTCTGAGTTAATTAAACTGTCCTTTACAATGAATGTGCCTGTATGATTTGCACATGTGTGTTTTCCTGTATTCTCTGTATTTGATGTGTTAATCAAGTTGTCATTTAGCTTTTCACTGGGAGACAAGGACATCACACTATCTGGTAAAACGCCAAGTTGTTCTCCTCGGTTTAATTTTCTTCTTTTTGGATTTACATTTCCTGATATTTCATGTATGTCTTGCTTTTCCTCCCCATACGCTTTGACCAGGTCTATAAACATTTTAGGACTGCTTTTATTTTGTTCCGACACTGTGCTAAGATTGTTTTGGTTAGACAAATCAGGTGAATTATACAACCTTTTCAGTCTGACTTTAATATGTGGTTCATCCTTTCCCAAACTGTCCTGGAAATTCTGCTTACTTGGTATGGTTTGTTCCAAACTCTGGCTGGAAACTATGTTATCTGGTATATTTGGGCTAGGTGATTCATTGGTTACACTGCCCAACACAAATGGTTTATCAGCTTCATGTATACAAACTTCATCGTTTATCAACCTTATTCCACTATGTTGTAAATCATTCTCAACATGGTGAGTTTGTGTTCTGCTACCAAGGCATCCCCTATTTAGTTTTCTACCAGTCTCAGGCCTTACAATTCTACCCCCCTCCAACTTCAAGTTCTCCAGCACTGGTATCCTTAATTTTTGTGCTATTTTGAGAACGCCATAGGCATCAGCTGGAGCAACTTCTAGTTCAGAAGTATACATGTAGCGTACAAGGGGAAGCAGGTAGTTGTTGGGGATTCCACTGAGATTTAGAATACGCCTATTGCATAATACTTGTCCCTCAGAATCAGCTATTGCAGCTGACATCTCAGCAGGACATCGAAGAAGTTTGGCTAGATATGGACTGCAGGCTGCAATTACACAAGAATGGACAGGGAGACCGTCACCTGCAAAAATAAAAATACAATTATTAAAGAAAACACAAATCAACTTCATACATATCAACCCTATTTAAATTACATTAACTTGTACATAAATCTAATAACTTAGTGCTAATGCCCCACTATACATAAATCCCACCCCCTTGTTAATGAAAGAAAAAATCCTCCATGGAGCCCTCGGCTGGTCTCAACCCTCGGAACTCCTAGTCAAACTCCTATCCTTTCGCTACTTATCAGACATCTTTTGCCTGTCTAACCTGACTCACCAAGCAAATTTAATAGCTCCAACGTTACTGGTGCTTGGCAAAACAAAAGATGTAAAAAACCCATTACATACTTAGATTTTCACAGAAGGGCAAACCGCTCCAAATATCAGTATCTTGTCCTGCCTTTGGTTTAAAAGAGTTTGTTGGTATAAGTGTCTTACTTGGAGCTCCAGCTAAATCAGCAGTGGGAGCTCTGAACTGACCTAACATTTAAAAGCAAAGAAATTTATCTCTTAAAACATTTTATTTCAAAGCACAGAAGTTTCTGTAGCACTTGGTTCAGCATACAGTAAAACCTTGGTTTGCGAGCATAATTCGTTTCAGAAACATGCTTGTAATCCAAAGTATATCAAAGCATTTTTTTTCTTTTACAGGGTATAAAAGGGAAGAGAGGCACCTCTAAGTGTAGCAATAAGTTGCTTCATTAAAATGTAACCATAGTGCTACATTTAGAGACTCCTCTCTTTTTTATACTCCGATTGTGACATGACGCTACTCTTATATCAAGACATCACTTGTATATCAAGGCAAAATTTATTAAAACATGTTGCTTGTCTTGCAAAATGCTCTCAAACCAAGGTTTTTATGGTATTTTCAACTTAATTCAGACGTGGCCAATACAGCTATCGAGTTAGCCCAATATGTTCAACATTTTGGAAAGGATCAATCACTTCATCTTTTGGAGCCTTCAAAGAGCATCACCACTTCTTTAGATGAGGAAGCTCCAGAGATCATTAGACAGCGAGTCTCTCATCCATGACAATCTGGTTTGCTTGTTGGTTGGTTCAGCCTTCAAGGCTGCATAACTCCTGTTAGCCCCATGGTGGTTAAAAGTAGGCCACAGCAGGGACACTGTCTAACCACACTCTGATTGGGTTTCCTTGCAGAAGGCAGTTCCAGTGTTGCAGAGCCATCTTTAACCACGCCTATTCTGGCACTCTTCTCCTACAGCTAGAAAATTACTCAGAACCCCAAAACAATATATATGTTTTTCTGGAGACACCCTAGGGAATAAAATGGTGGTCATTGCAACTTTATCTCGAACGGTATTTGCAAATTTTTCAAACGTTTAAAAACAAAACAAAAAACGTCGAAAGTATAGCTGAGCTGAAAGTGTGTGTCCCTTTAAGGTATTCTACAACGGACAGCTGAAGACACACCAAGTACTTCCAGGCAGCAAGAAAGTATTCAATAATCCAGATTTAAATACAGTACTTGATAAGGCTAATAAATGAAGCAGGTAACTAAGCAGTATACATGACGTAAAGATGCTACTTTAACTTTGCAGAGGTTGAATGTTTCCAGTAAACAAGAAGCAGCCTTGGGATTCAGTAGTACAGATTCTCCTGAAGGAAGATCTGTTTAGGCTGTCCCAGCAGTGGCTATCTGTTTTAGCTTGAATTAGGTAGGGATCCAGCGTGGCACGGGTTGTAGTTCAGGGATTGATGGTAGCTATAGATTGGTAGCCTAGCCGGCTATGGCCGACAATAATAGAACAGTGTGCAGTCTGCACACTGTTCTCTTTATAGGTGCGAGGCAGGTGTATGGAGAAACAGCCGCGTTCCGCAGCGCCTTCCCGTGTTCCAAGCTCCAAGCGATGACGTGGTCACCGTATGTGTTCCAGCGTTGAATGCAATATGGCGGGAGATCGCCTGTGTCAGGTACTGACACAATTGATCCCTGGTACAAGAGCTCTGCAGTTGTCTATGTTCTCATACGGTTCTTATCTTAAGTCCACCTCATTTGTATAGAGAAATTTGGCCAAACAAATAAAAACTAACTATGAATGGCCAGGTTTAGAAAGACCAACTCTAAACCATAAGTCATTATGTTATATACATACCTGAATTAGGGCTGCCACTTTACCTCTGTTAGTGTAATTCTCTCCCCTTCCACATACAAAGTGATATAAAAAGTGATCACCACACAGATAAAATAGAAAACAATAACAGGCTGTCCCCAGGTTACAAACAAGACAGGGCCTGTAGGTTTGTTCTTAAAGTGGAAGTAAACCCGTCTATCATTTTCAGCCAAGGAAGCTGCCATCTTGGCCTATGTTTAATCTTCAAATGCCATGGTGCTGCACATGTGATCAGTTATGACACCAGCCATTGGATGGTTTGACAGTTTGGTTGAGAGCACAACCAATGTGACAGTTGGCATGCCGGAAATTTAACTGCTTTTTGAAACTGTTAATCAATGGGTTTATTTCCGCTTTAAGTTGAATCTGGGAGATGTATCCGCTAGTAAAAGAGCTACAAAGAAGATAGCGACAGCGCAGCCCGGCAGAAGGCACTGGAGAGCGGGAGAAGAACCGGTGAGCGCGGAGAGCAGAAGAAGAGAGCGAACAAGACGGAAGAAGACCCCCAAAGTCAGAAGAAGACCCCCGGAGAGCAGAGAAGTCGGAAGAAGATTTTTTAAAACACATTGTCAAAGGGTGACCTTTGACAATGTGTTTGTACACGAAACGCGTCAGGGAAGACTCTACCGTCGCCACATTACGATTATAAGCGCTTTTTTATCCTGAATTTATGTAAGTGCAATACTTATTAAATTTTTTATTTACTTTGACGATATCACACTATATTGCTCCTTCTCTTCCTCCAAAAACGTTTTTTTTCCCATTACACACCCACGGAGCACCAAGCCTTGAACAGCAGCAGTTTTCCTCCCTTACCACGGCGTAGATGTACATCTTTAATACCTGCAGCTTGATGGGGTCCTGATCCATGCTGGATGTTTGAAAAGCTCCTATGACTCCCAAATCTATATAGCTTGTAGAGTCCATTCAATCCGGTAAGCCTCCATTCTTCATTGTGTGAAGGTTCTCTCTCTTTTTCCTTGTTTCCACCAAGCAAGATATTCCCTGAGGGGGACGACACTTGTCTACATTGAGCACTTTGGTCCTTGCCAGTTGGACACTTGTTACATTGTTTATGTTTGGACACTTTTTTCTACCCGGTGTGGTTGATTACACCCACCATCCACACATATCTATTCAACATATGGACTTATTATAGTTTACTTTATATATGTCTGTATTTAGCGCTACACAATTTATATCCAATAAATCAATATACCACTTCATAGTACAGGCTGTCCCCTAGTTACAAACGACTCTAAAGGCCCATACAAACGATCAGACTTTTTGACAACAAACTTCAAAATGAGCAGGTTTTCAAAAAAATCTGACCGTACGCTCCATTGGACAAACTCTTTCAGTTTTCATCAGACAAAAGTTCACTCTGCAAACAGGCAAACTTTTCGTCAAAAAAAGTCCTACAATGCAAAGCCCTGCCATGTGTACAGAAATCAATTGGAAGGGGGCGTGGCTTAGCAATGGCCAAGTGAAGACATGCTTTAGAGGAGCTCCCAGCCCGACTCAGATTACATCGGCCGCCACTACACTTTCCCCGCATGTGGACACGGCATGACAACCCCTAGGGGATACAGGACAAGATCGGCATCCAGGAGAAACCATCTGTGAAGGACTTTTATGCAACTGCCTATATACTTCAGTGTAATTCTCTCCCTGCTAATTTTAATGTCTGTGTGTTATGGGGTCTGCCTCTAGCCCTGGATAATTGGATTACTTTCCCCTTTGTAGAGGCATCTGTAAAACCTGTTTAAACCAGATTGCCATGCTGCCAGTAAGGGACAATGACCTTTCAATGCTAAGTGGCTTGTGAAATACCTTTCCATTGTGTTCTGCAGATGAATAGCCGTGTCAGAGACGAGACGCCTAGCCACCCGACCCCCTGGGGGCTTCTGTCTCAACACACATATTCAGGCTATTCAAGCTTTGGGACCAATCTCTGCTGTGTAATTTTCAAGTCCTCATTTGCATGGTTTAAGAGGACCTGAGTGAAGACTGCATACTTTACAATGGACCAATAGGAAAGCGGTTGTTGGGGGCGGGATGTTCCAAATCCTGTATAAAGTGTGCTGTGTACTTTCAATAAAGTGTGTCCTGTTTACATTCAGCATTAAGCCATGGCTCATGTGTGGATTATTCGGCGATTCCAGGGATATTCCTAGTCGTGGAATATTGGGTGATTTCTTTTATGGGAGAAGAAGGGAATGCTTGATGGGGATATGTTCTACTACCGTCACACCATCCCCGGAGATCTCAGTCCAATATATGGACCTATTTCGGTAGCCCTGTGACCCTTTCACCAGGCGCCATTGTGGCCGCACCACGTGGATCCCACACGGAACCAGCCCTGAGCCCGATGGCTCTTCCGACAGCCTCGCAGGTACCGGACCCCCTTACAGGCACACCGTCGGCTTTCCAACCAGAGATGGCAGACCCTACCCTGAGCCAGACCAGACTGGACGCAGACCTCCAGAGCATGCCTCAGGCTCTCCCCACGCACTCCAATATAGAGGCCCTGATTTTGCATATCGAGGAGGCACACAGCAGGGACATCCAAGAGGTCCGGACCGTGTAACGTCGGGGGAGACAGTAGTCGCCTCACTGGTGTCGCGCGTACAGGCCCTTGAACAGGCCTGCGAATCTCATTCTGCGGAGGTCCGGGAGATGCAGCTAAACCTGGAGGAAATGGAGGACCGTAGCCGCCGAAATAACTTGCGGCTGCGGGGCATCCCCGAAGCCACGGGTCAGGAGGATCTAGCGGTGACGGTGGTGGCGATTTTTCGCAAGCTCCTGGAGACCCCCCCGCCCTCGCTGGAGATTGACCGGGTCCACCGTACGTTAGGCCCCAGGCCTGCAGACCCCGCCAGGCCACGTGATGTCCTATGCCGCCTGCACCGCTACGTGCAGAAGGAGGTGATCCTGAGGCGGGCGTGGGACCTGGGCGACCTGGACTTTGACGGGCGAGAATTCAGGTGCTCCCTGACCTGTCCCGGGCCACGCTCCAGCGACGGGCAATGCTTAAGCCGGTGCTGGCGAGGAGACGCGGCTGCAAATACCGCTGGGGGAACCCGTTGGCGGTCACCTTCCATACAGACCGTACCGCCTTCACCCTGAGAACGCCGGAGGACCTACCTGAACTCTTTGCCTTCCCGGATACAGAACCTACCCCGATGCCGAACTGGTTGCGGTAAATCCCCAAATCGGCGGGCCGTCAGGGCCCCGCTGCCAGCCGTCACAGCCAACCTGCCCGTACCCAGAGATCTCGAGGCCGCATGAGAGCCCAACCCACCGCGGATGCACGTGAGTGAGTCGTGAGTGATACCCAGCACTCCAACCCTGCCGTTTAGACCAGGCTGAATGTCTGCACTCTGTTTCCTGGATCCCCTGCCGGTATGTCCGCGGCCTTGTGCCTGTGTGCCAAATTTTAGTGTATCCTCTCTCCCTCTACTGCCCACGGGTGTGCCACCTGCCCTGCCCTAGCTTTTGCTGCTGCCCAGGAGATCCGATACGAGGCAGCTGGGCCTGGGGACTTGCGGGGTTGGTGTTGCTCCCCCCTCTTTTCCATGCTCGTTTGCGGCTGTGTTCCGGGGTGGGCCCCCACCCCCTCCGGTCAGGATGTTGAGCCCTCTCTTGGCCTTTCGGGTTGAGTCCCCCCAGGACCCCCCACCTCCCCGCCTGCAGAGGTTTTGCAGACACCACAAGGTTGAACTCCCTGGATGAGTCTGCCTCTACCCCACCACCCGGCCTGGACTGGGACATCAAGAGCCAAGAGGATCTTGCCTGAGTGGCGTGAGTACTGTTGGAGGCCCCAATCACGTTAGCCGAGCTTCAGCTCGCGTGAGCAACACCAAATCGGGGAAAGCCCCCGGACCGGACGGCCTCACGCTCCAATATTACAAGACACTGCTGCCATCCCTGGGGAATCACCTAGTAAAGATGCTTAATGGCCTTACCGAGGGCGGTACCCTACATGCCTCCACACTCTAAGCACAGATTACAGTTATCACTAAAGAGGGCAGGGACCCGACGTGTTGCGGAAGCTACCGACCTATCTCCCTTCTTAATACGGACCTTAAATTATTTACCAAGATTATTGCCGCCAGACTACAACCCCACCTACCCCGTATTATCCACCTTGACCAAGTGGGCTTTGTCCCAACGAGAGAAGCGAGGGACAATACCACCAAAGTCCTGGACTTGCTCAATTCCACCACCCGTACCAAGACACCTAGTATTTTCCTGAGCACCGACGCGGAGAAGGCGTTCGATCGGGTGGGAGGGGCTTTCATGCTCGCGATGCTGAGACACGTGGGACTAGTTTGTAACATGAGGTCTTGGATCGCAGCGACTTATGCATCTCCCACAGCCAGGGTACGGGCTAATGGGGTGTCTTCTGACCCCTTCCCTATCACTAACGGGACGCGACAGGGCTGTCCGCTGTCACCTCTCCTCTTTGCTCTCTCACTGGAGCCATTTCTCTGCCATGTGCGGCTACACCCAGATATAGCGGGGGTTGCAGTGAACCACACCCAACACAAGGTGTCGGCCTATGCCGATGATCTCATGTTTACCCTCACTAATCCTACTGTCTCCCTCCCCGTCCTCCTGGGGGAATTTGAAAAATATGGGGTACTCTCTAACTTAAAAATCAATTTCACCAAATCAGAAGCCATGGGCGTTGGGCTATCCCGAACACAACTAAAGCATCTGCGGGAGAAGTTCAGGCTGAAATGGACGACAACCGCCCTAAAGTACCTGGGCTCACATATACCCCAGACGATCGCCCAGGTGTACGATCTTAACTTCCCGCCCCTGTTGAGGTCAATCCGAGCACTCTTGAACAAGTGGCATATGGGACTACCTTCCTGGGTGGACCGTTGTAACATTGTGAAGATGACAATCCTCCCAAAATGTTTGTATCTCAAGTTCCGGCTCATATTTTAAACAGGTGCAATCCATACTCACAGAATTTATTTGGGCTAAAAAGAGACCACGACTCTCAACAAGACTCCTGGTCTTACCTAAATCCCAGGGGGACCTCGCGGTACCAGATATCCGCGCTTATCACCACACAATTCATCTGAGCAGGCTTGTGGATTGGTGTCGTAACCGAGACAACAAGCTTTGGGCGCAGATGGAGCAGAACCAGTGCGAGCTTCCCCTGAACAGGGCCCCTTGGTACACCTCGAGTATTTTGGCGGAAACCAGACGTCATCCACTGGTCGGCAATACGATACGCGTCTGCGCCAGACTTATATTGCAGGCTTTAGTATCAACCAACTCTCCTCTATACACCATAATGGGGAACCCCCGGTTCGCGCCGGGCGTGCAGGATGTGGTCTTCCGGAGACTGAGCGAGGCGGATGTTTACCAGTCCTCCCATTTTTGTTTGAGGGGGAGATGGTACACTGTCGCGGAACTCTCTGATCCAGAGGGACCGTTTCGCTTGGATTTTCTGAGAGCCCGTCAACTAGACCACTTTCTCCACTCCCTCACACCCCCGGCCGCCAACACTCAGCCCCTCACTACACTAGAGGAGATCTGCAACACCTCAGGTAGTACATCCCACATGCTCTCCCTAACCTACAATCTTTTAAACGCTCCGCGCGAGGACTTTGTACCCCCGTGTATACTTAAGTGGAAGGAGGAGCTGGGCTGCCATTTCGATACGGCCAAGCGCCACCGCATACATAGGTCCTCTATTTGTGCCAAGACCCCTGTGCTTCTCCACAGGTTCTTTCCGGAGAAGTCTGACCTCGGTTGGCGCTGTCGTGCCGACGGGGGGACGTTACTACACATTTTTTGGTCCTGTCCCAGTCCGAATCACTTCTGGCGAGTGATACGCGAGGTTGCTCAAAAATTCATTGACCACGATATCCCGGCAGACCCCGTGGTTTTTCTACTGCATGCATTTAGCATTTTTCCGGAGAAGAGGTACAAGAAATCTGTAATTAGACACCTGTTAGACGCAGCCAAGGCCTGCATCCCACTCCATTGGAAGGTCGCCCTCCCGCCGACAATACCCCAGTGGATTGCGAAAGTGGAGGAGATCAGGCGCATGGAGGACCTGGTCCTCACAGCGCACAACAGACAGGAAACCTTTAAAAACACCTGGCAGCTGTGGGATATCTTCATATACTCGGCTGAGGGCCAGGCATTGAGAGAGCCCTCGGCTGATGTGTGAACGTTTGCCTGTGGCCACGTTCCCTCCCACCCCTAACTGGTTGCATACCGGTGCGTAGCTTTGCATGCAAGACTCCCCTCCCTACGGAGGGGCATGCGGCTAGAAGAATTCACTCCTCCCTCCCCCCCCCCCTTTCTCTCTTTCTACCTCTCCCTCGCTACACCTCTGATCTGTACATTTAACCCTGAACTTTTCACATGACCCCCCCCGGGGGTCCTTCTGGATTAAAAGAAAATGGTGGGGCCGGTTGCGCGGTCCGGGCATGTTGCTATAATGTTTACCACAGGTTGGGGAGCTCCTCCGTTCCCTTCTTTGAGAGCGCCCTTTGGCGCTGGCGGCCCACGGGGGGTTCCCGAAGGGAAGTTAGCAATGGTTTTAATGCAATGTGTTCTGTTGTTGTGTAATTTTATGCATTGCGTGTACTGTGTGTACTATTGTGTTTTATGCTTGTCGGCCCGCGCGGCCTTGTCCCTGTTTTACAAATAAAAAATTTACAGCAATCAATCGGACTTTAGTCCGAAGTACAAATACGCATGCTCAGAACCAATGTTAAAATCAACCAACAATAGCAGAAGTCTACCAAATGGTGGCGGTAAAGAGCAGAAAAAAACAAGTTTTTTGGGGAAAGTTTGCTGAAGTCCTGACGTGTGTATGCATACCAAGTTCACGGCCAACGCCCTTTAAACAAAAATCCACGGAAAAGTTTGTTTGAAGTCCGATTGTGTGTATGAGCCTTTACTTACAAAACAGAGGGAGACAACAGGAAGTTGTCCTGTAAGAGTTATTATGGGAAAAAATATGCTTTCCACAATAATCCAAACTTTTCTAGATCCAGTTGTCATTGGGACAGAAAGTAAAGTGAAATCTTCTGAACGGGCACAGACAGCAAAACAAAATTTTACCCTTCTCAATGCAATCCAAAAAGCTTAAAAATGTACTCGTAGAGCCTTAACCACATCCAGGGAATGTAAAGTGCCCTCCTTCTGGGTTTTCGGCCGAGGACATAAGCATGGAAGAACAATGTCCTCATTAATGTGAAAAGCCAAAACCACCTTCGGGAGAAAAGATGGCTGAGGTCGCAGCACCACCTTATCCTTATGGATGACTAAGTAGGGAGCCTTGCAAGACAAGACCGCCAGTTCAGACACCCGTCTGATCGATGCAATTGCCACCAGAAAAAACACTTTTTGTGACAGAGTCAACAAAGGGATCTTTCGAATGTCCTCAAAGGGATCATCCTGAAGCACCGAAAGGACTAAATTCAAGTCCCATGGGGGTAGTGGATGGCGCACCGGAGGGGCCACATGCCGGACCCCCTGCACAAACGTACGCACCAAGGAGTGCACCACCAAGGGTCGCTGAAAGTAAAGAGCCAGAGCTGAAATCTGACTCTTAAATGTCACTAAAGGAATTTTTTTTTTAGCTAAATAGCTTCCTTTACCTTACTGCAGTGCTGTTTTCATGGCCTCATTGTTCGTTTTTGCTTTGATGTTGCTTTAATTCTGCTCCGATCTCCACACTTCCTAGTTGTCCGTTTCCTTATAACCACTGGGAGCTTTCTCACTATGGTCACTAATCAAGGAGGTGTGATTACTGTGTGTAAACTGAAACTGGGTTGGTGCTAAGGGGTTTTAGACAAACCATTACTGCCCTTTATTGTCTCTCTGGCTCTGTACATCAGAGAGACAGGAAATAACAGCAAAAACGAAACTAGAACTGTAAAATCGTTTTTAAAAGGAATCATTTAACTTTTATGTCTCTATACCCTGTAAACAGTCATTTCAGCCCAATTTTTTTTTCCTTTAGTGACCCCTTAACTGTACTCAAGGCGAGAGTCTGATCCACTCCCCGCTGTAAAAACAGCAGAATCCGGGACATTACTTATGTACAGGGTGTCACTTCATCTCTTCACACATCGAGCCTTCGACGTACGATGGTAATTCCTTTGTGAAGTAAACTTCCGTGCACGCAGCATGGTAGAGACCACCGAGCCCCATAGGCCCCGGTCCTTCAGTACCTGGCTCTCAACAGCCACGCCGTTAAAGCCAGCGACTGTAAAGCAGGGTGGAAGATCGGACCCTGCGAAAGAAGATCTTCTCTCAGGGGTAGACGCCAGGGGATGGCTGCCACCAGACGCACCAGGTCCGCGTACCAGGAGCGGATCGGCCAGTCTGGAGCGATCAGGATTGTTGGAATCCCCTCGACATCCACTCTGCGCAGCCAGGAAGAAGCTTCAGAGGAGGGAAGGCGTAAAGTAGGCGATAGTGACCCCAAGGTGCCACCAACGCGTCTGATGCGTCCGCCCGCAGGTCCTTTGACCTGGCCCCGAATTGTGGCACCTTCCGATTGAGACGGGATGCTAGAAGGTCCACGTCCGGAGTGCCCCATTTTTGGCACAGACTCCGAAACACCTCCGGGTGAAGTGACCATTCTCCCTGGTCCAGTGTTTGGCGACTTAGGTAGTCGGCTTGCCAATTCTGAACACCCGGGATGTACATGGCCAATAGAGCCGGAACGGACCTTTCCGCCCACCGTAGGATGTGCGCGACTTCCATCGCTGCAGCTGAGCTCTGTGTGCCTCCCTGATGATTGACGTACGCCACGGCGCCGTCAGACTGGATCCTGACCGGTCGGCCCTGCAGCTCCAGGGACCACCTGGCAAGGCACAGCTTGATTGCTCGAAGCTCCAGTACATTGTTTGGGAGGCGGGACTCCTCCTGAGTCCAGCGCCCCTGGGCTGACTGGGTGCCCCAAACACCCCCCCACCCGGGGAGGCTGGCATCCGTCGTGACCACGGTCCATTGGCACAGCAGAAACGACGCACCGCAGACGTCAGCCACCACACCAGAGAGGACTTGACTCAACTGAATCTGGTTATCCAGAGAAGACGGGAGCTTGTCCCAACGTGACAGAATTTCCTTCTGTAGTTCCCTGGTGTGGAATTGGGCATAACGAACCGCCTCGAAAGAGGCCACCATAAGACACAGAACCCTCATGCAAAATCGAAGAGACGACCACTTCTGGGTCAGCAACTGCTGCACCGCAGATTGCAGCGTCTGGAGTTTCTCTGTTGGGAGAAAAACTCTCGCCTCCGCGGAATCCAGGACTAGTCCTAGGTATTTCAGACGCAGAGACGGAACCAACACCGACTTCTGGATATTTAGAAGCCAGCCAAACTCTTGGAGAGTATGACACGTGATAGACACGTCCTCTAACTCTGAGCCTGGGGAAGCTCTCAGGAGAAGGTCGTCCAGATATCCCATAATAGCGATCCATCGCTGTCTCAGCAGGGCCAGTATCGGGGCAAGCACCTTGGTGAAAACCTGCGGTGCTGAGGCCAGGCCAAACGGGAGGGCCACAAATTGAAAGTGGTCCTCCCCGATCGCAAAGAGCAGAAATCTCTGATGCCTTGAGCATATGGGAACATGTAAGTATGCGTCCATGATATCCAAGGACGCCATGAAGTCCCGCTGATAGAGTGCTGCTATTACCGAGCGAAGCGACTCCATCCTGAACTTTTGCACCGTGACAAAACAAAACACAAATTGGAGGGCCTTAAGGTCCAGGATTGGACGGACCCCTTCCTTCTTGGGGACTAGGAACGGTTTCACTCCAATCTGTTCGAACGAGGGGACTGGTACAATCACTCCCCTGTCCAGTAAATTCTGGACAGCCCGACAGAGCCTGCCGGCGAACCGGAGGAAGCTGGAGGTTGGAAGGAAAAAAATCTGTTTGGTGGACAAGAGAGAAACTATCTTGTAACCCGAGGAAACTACTTTGCAAACCCAACGGTCGGAGAGAAGAGACCCCCACCGAGCCGCGAATTTGCAAAGACGGCCCCCCACCCGAGACACGGGCGGGGGCAGACCTTCATGCGGAAGCAGGCTTGTCCGCAGGCTTGCGGTACCAGGGGCGCTTCTGCCTTGCAGCAGGCGCCTTAGCACCTTGCAAACTTTTTCCCGCCGCGCGAAAAAAAAGCTTCAGGGTAGTAAAGGAGGGCCCTTGCCTACGGTGAGGCTTCTTGCCCTTCCCAGACTGTGGGAGCAGTGCGCTCTTACCACCAGTGGCATCCTTTATGATGTCATCCAGGGACGCCTCAAAAAGCCGTTCACCTTTGAAGGGTAAATCCACCGAGGCTTTCTTTGAGGATTGGTCCGCAGACCAGCATTTCAGCCACACAAGGCGGCGTAGTACCACCGCATAGGCGTTGGCCCTGAAAAGCAAGGAAAGCGTATCCAGGGCCGATTCACAGACAAATTTTAGACCCTGAACAAATTGTTCAGCCAGGTCCTTACTGGTCTCTGAAGCATCCTGTGCCTCCAGCTCCTGCAGCAACAACTTTGGCCGTTTAGTTAGCGTCTGCGGCACCAGAGTCCCGGCCAAAACCAGTCTCACAGCCGAACCCACTACTGTAAACATGGAGCAGGCCACAGCCTCCACTCTCCTATCAGCAGGGTCCGTAAAAGTGGGAGCCCCTTCCACAGGCAATGTGGTGGCCTTGCTCAGTCTGGACACGGGAGGGTCCACTGATGGAGGAGAGATCCTCAAAGGGATAACGGACCGCAAAGTTCTTTGGAAGAGAAAAAACTTTTTGTGGTGTATCCCATTCCTTTGTGTAACAATTTTTCCAAATATGGAATACAGAGAAACACTTTTGTGGTGCCTGGCAGTTTGCGGAACCCAAAGGGGACCAGCACATCCGGTGCCTCCACCAAATCCTCAAGTTTCTGAGTATCCCGCACCGCAGAGATAAGAGCTCCAACAAATTCCTTAGCATTTACTGACCCTGAAGCAGAGTCATCCTCACAGTCCGTGTGGGTTAAGCCTGCATCGTCTGACATGACAGAACCAGAGCCAGAAGCTGCAGGACATGATTCTGTGCCAGAGATATCCCCAGAAGCAGGTTTAGTGAGGGGGCGCTTTGTATCCCCCTTCTGGCCACTAGCTGCTTCAAACCTGGCGAGAAACGCCTCAAGGACAGCCGACATTGCCTCAACAGATGCGGCAGGGGCATTAAAGAATAATTCAGGCATTTTTGGGGCAGAAGCACCAGGTTCAGGCTCCATGTTGCCCCACCGCTGTGTACTGCAAGACAGAACAAACCATCAGTCACCTCCTGGCTGCACAAATAGAAAGCAGAGGCCCCCCGGGGACTCACCACCCCACCCGGTTGCAGAGTGAGCTGGAAACCTGAGGCGTGCTCTGAAGTGCTGGCTGCGCTGCGTCTGTCACCTCAGGGATGATTTGCGGTGTTTTCCAGCGCTATTACAGTCACAAGAGGCCAAGACTATTCCAAGATGGCTGCCGTCTGAGGTAAAAAGCACCAGCGGGCTACAGGAAAATGGCCACCGAGCTATGTAAACAGCGACCACGGCAAAATGGCGGCCGTTGCGCAGTTTAAAACCCCCAGTGACGCACCAAAAACAGAACAACACACAGTAGCACACAGCAGCACCGACCATAAGTAAAAACACAGCCCCCCCGCAACACACGCTCCCCAATGGCAATAAAAAGACCCCAGGAGGCCACCCCTCACAGCCACTACCCAGTATGGGAAAAGAGGGAGAGGAGAGGAGAGGAAAGCAGGGCGGACCCTCAATCGACCTCCCCAGGGAAAAACACCAGCCAAACCACCTTGCCAGAGCAAGGGGCCACTACTTACCTGTCCTGCGACTACCGGCTGGAGGTATCCCGGACAGAACCAACGTCCGCTAAACAGCATTGGCTGTTGGCCAGACCTACTGTGACCAGGCTATAGAGACCGGTCATATGTGTGTCCTGGAACATGTAGTTCCCCGGCCGCCCCTGTAGCAATGGGGCCTGTCGTGGACGACCCAGAGCTGAGATGAGGGCCGGCACATGCTTGATGGCCGAACATGGGGGGGGGGACTACAAGAGTCAAGACCCAGCCTGTCACTCAGTCGGCTGTTGATAGAAGAATCACAGGATTCAAAAATGCAGGAACAAAAAAAAAAAAAAGTACAGGGACTCCAGAAGGCCATGTCCTCTCCTGAAATTAGGCAGAAAGAAACTGGAGCTGCTGAGGGAGAGTGGGGGTTACACCCAGGGGACCATGCCCCCTGGGAGGAGCTGTACTGAGGAAAGTGTTGTTAACACTTAAAGTGCTTTTTTTCTGCCTAACTCTCCTGGAAGGAAGCAGATATAACCCTAAGGTCAAAGGCTGCTGCGTCCGTCCATGAACAGAAGAGAAAAACCTACAGACTCTATCTTGTTTGTAACATACCCATACATCCTCACAGAAGCATTCATTCCCTGATGAAGTCACGAGGCACGTGACGTAACGCCGTAGGGAAGTCGAGACCACGTGACACCCGCACAAGCTGGAGGCCAATAGATTCCAGGCGGTAGTACGATCGCTCCGTCTCTACTGTTTACATTAGCTTGTTTTGGATTTTATCTTTGTGTACATTGTTTTACCCAATAAACCATTTTCGCTGGTACCAACATACTTCACCATTGGAGGCATTTGCTTTATCTTCCCCCACACCCACTACATCTCCCCTGTGGATCGCTGAGCCTGGAACATCACAGCCACGCGGATGAGTGAGAGGGAACCCAATTGGGAAAGCGAGACCTAGGATTCTGGATGACCCACACTATATGCCTACATATAGCACCCTCAAGGTAAGGAGAACTACAATACTCCTGTGGATTCCTAGACGTAGAACAGCACCCAGAGTGAAGATTTCAACCATTCTATCACCAAGCCTAGCATCACACCAGCATATAGAGACTGTCTTGTGCATTTTTACCCATTACCCAGTACACATTCACACTGGTTGAATAGGATCTCATCTATTGTCACTCAGATGCACCTGTTGTATGGAACTTTATTCATTGACACATTGTAGGAGTTGGATTTATGCACTCTATAGTTATCCAGTAGCGATTCTTTTCACCTATTTATTATTATTTTATGTATTTGAGTAGTGCTCACGCATCACTTATTTGAAGCGCTTATCACTATTTTTGTTTTTTACTTCATTATTTGTGTATTGTGGACACTTCAGATTTAGCTGCCTCAGACTCGTTGATGCTACCATAGTACACATCTGTATACTCACAGTAGCGCATTAGATCCTATTTCTATTCACAATCAATAACAGTACTGGGCCACGATGAGCGGCCCTGGTACCATGTGATCAGTGTGACCGATCACAGTTGTCACAGTAGTAAGCAAGGTTGCCATTCACGATTCCCTGCTTACCAATTATCTCTGATCAAAGCCATGACACTCCCCCACCCCCCACCCCCTCCAAATCAGTGTTTATAATCCCTGCTACTCACCAAGTACTTGTTCACAAGTCTTGATTGGTGATCACTTGCAATACCAAACCATATGGAAAATGCATTGCACGAGTTTGGGTGCTATTATCCTTCACTGGATGCAATTCTACCACAAATGTCGTGTTGCAAAAACTGCAAACTATGCCTTCACAAACACGCGCATAGGGCAGCCCATTTAACTGAATAGGTTGCACTATGCGAAATACAGAATCGCGCATTAAATCGCAATGTCAAAAAATCACACAGCAGGAACACTCTCTAACGCTACACAATAATATGAATGGGGCCACACAGTGTCCCTAATCACCGCAGTCCACTCAAGAGTAGAGGTCGACCGATATGGGTTTTTCTCTGGCCGATGCCGATATTTAGAAATCTGGGCGGCCGATAGCCGATATATGATGCCGATTTTTGCGGCCGATATTTTAGGCCGATTTTTATTTTTTATTGGTGGCACTAATTGGCACTGGAAGGAAGATGGCACTAGCAGAAGGCACTTATTGGCACAGGCAGGTTGCACTGGGTGGCACTGAAAGATGGTACTAGCAGGTGGTACTGATTGGCAGATGGCACTGGCAGGTGGCACTGGCAGGCGGCACTGGTTGGCACTGGCAGGAAGGTGGCACTGGCAGGAAGGTGGCACTTACTGGCACTAAATGGTGCCACTGGTATTGGCAACTGGCAGGTGGCATTGGCGGACGGCACTGGATGGAAGGTGGCACCAACTGGCACTGGATTTTGGCACTGGTATTGGCACTGGCAGGTGGCATTGGTGGATGGCACTGGATGGAAGGTGGCACTAATTGGCACTGGATGGTGGCATTGGTATTGGCACTGGCAGGTGGCATTGGCGGATGGCACTGGATGGAATGTGGCACTAATGCAAAAAAATTGTGTCACCCCCCCCCCCTCAGTACAGACCCTCTCCCTCAAGTATAGACACCCTCCCTGCCCCCCGTAGTACAGACACCAGAGCGGTGTGCGTCCCACGAGTGCGGGCCCCTCCTCCTCTGTGGGTGTAAACAGAGGAGGGACGCCGCACTGGGTGTACCAAGATGGCCGCGGCTCCAGAGCTAGGCCTAAGCCGCGGTCTTTCCTGATGCTGTGACCGCGGTGGCAATCCGCGAATTTGCAGATTGCCGCAGTGGTCACAGCATCAGGAAAGGCCGCGGCTCCGGCCTAGCTCCGGAGCTGTGGCATCGCTACCGGAAATTGCAAAATATCGGCCCGATTTGGAAAATAAATAAATAAATCGGCCGATGCCGATTTCTCCAAAATGGCCAAATATCGGCCTGCCGATATATCGGTCGACCTCTACTCAAGAGTCCATGATCACCACTGCGCCAGTCGCAGTGTCCATGATCATCACCAAATAAACAGGCCCATATGGAAATGGTAAAACTTGTTCTGGCCCATAAAGGCTCATGCACACAAGGCATTTGCTTTTCTGCGCTGAATTCCTGGACAGGAGAAAAAAAAAAAAAAAAAAGAGTGCCTTAAAGTGGTAGGAAAGTTATTTATTTTACTTTTACCTACAGGTAAGCCTAGAATAAGGCTTACCTGTAGGTAAAAAAAATATCTCCTAGACCTTTACGGTTTAGGAGATGTTCCCCATGCAATTACCCGCTGAATGCATCGGTGCATGCACACAGGGGATGCTCCGCTTAAGGCCCGGCAGCCGCCAGACCTTGCCGGAAAGAAGTCTCCCGCTCGCATGTGTTGGAGTGACAACATTGCGGCTCCAGCCACTGACAGCGCTGGAGCAGCAATACCCGGAAGACACAGCGAGGCGAAATGTCAGCTGCCTCGGTGTGGACCGGGAGGGATACTGATGCCTCGTTCGAAGGTAAGTATTTCATAATGAGCTAGTATGCGGTGCATACTAGCTCTTTATGCCTTTTCCTTTACAGGTGTAAAGAAAAAAAAAGAAAAAATACCACTTTAAGCCGCATATTGCATAAGCGTTTAAGTGCGTTAAGGCACATCAAGCCTGTGAGCGTTAATGGATTCATTGGCCAAAATATTAATTTATTCTGCCCATTGGAATGTATTAACGCTCAATCATTTTTTCTTCTTAAAAGTCCTCCTCTCCGACGGAAGTGCTTTTACATACTGAAAACACAAATCAGGGTTTGACAAATTTGCTTGGAATCTAGGAGCCAGAAAACGTCCCCCTGTCCCACCAAGCTCGCGTGCAGAAGCGAACGCATACATGAGTAGTGCCCGTATATGTAAACGTGTTCAAACCAAATGTGAGGTATCGCCGGCGATTGGTAGAGCGAGAGCAATAATTCTAGCCCTAGCCCGGACGCAATTTTGAAGCGGGACATGTTGGGTATCAATTTAGTCGGCGTAACATTATCTTTTGCAATATAAAGAAAATTGGGCTAACTTTACTGTTGTCTTATTTTTTAATTAAAAAAAAAAAGTGTATTTTTTCCCAAAAAAGTGCACTTGTAAGACCACTGCGCATATATGGTGTGACAGAAAGTATTGCAGCGACCGCCATTTTATTCTCTAGGGTGTTAGAATAAAAAATATATATAAATGTTTGGGGGTTCTTATTAGAGGGAAGGAGATGGCAGTGAAAACACTGGGGAAGCTCCATTACAATTGCTGGTTTACTTGTCATGCCAACGGCCACCACAAGATGGCGCCAGATTACAGAAGGAAGCTTAGGCCTGCAGAAGGCTGCAAAGCCGCGGCCTCAATTACCAGCCGGAGCGGCCTGCCGCTATTGCACGGAGACACAGGATGAGGCATGGAGACACAGGTAATTGAGGCCACAGCTTTTCAGCCTTTTGCAGGCCTAAGCTTCCTTCCCCGCTAATTCTAGTTGCAATTGTGACCGGGCGCCCAGATTTTGTCGAACCCTGCACCAAATGCCTATAAAAGCACTGTTTTTAAGCCCAGTGTGCCTGAGCCTAAATGGCAAAGGTATAAGAACTGAAGCCATGTCCAATAAATCAACTCACCATCACCCTGTAAAACAACATCACAGAACAGACCACCTTCTTGTTGTTGCTGCAGTTGCAGAAACACTGTCCGCAAAAGACGCGGGTTCCAATAAGACAGCCGCCGACCCGTTGCCATTTCCTAGAATAGAGGGTAAAAGTAATATGTTACATTTCATGGTTATATATATTGGCATAACTGCATGTTATTTCAAGGAAGATACTATCAATACTAAAGAGTGCAATACTGCTTTGAAATACCGTATATGCGTCAGGGTTCAGCATTTTTGTTTTAGCCAATACAAAGCTAGCTACTAGGAGCATTTTGGATCTATATGGCTGTATTGACACCTAGAGTTTCGTGAACACTTACGATGTCACTCCAAAACTTGTATATGGAAAGACTCCTGCGCTACCAAGGGGGATGGGTGGGAGTGGAATTGGGCTGGAAGGTGGACTGGGGATTCTGCAGCAGACTCCTGACACTCTGTCCTGGGCAGAGAGAAAAATGTATATGTAAAAGAAGGGGGTGTTGTCTGCGCTGAAAGTGAACAGGGGGGGAGGAGGGGGGGGGGTGTGGGTGATAGGGGTGAATGGATGGGACGGGTGGCTGGATGGGTGGATGCAGGTGGGTTTAGGACAACATGATAACCAACATAATCGAAACAATGATGTGAATGAATAAACACATAAGGGTGATAACCAATAAATACAAAAATTATTACAATAATTATTACAATAAGGAAAAACCCAACACACTAGCCAGTGTAATGTGAAACCAGTGAAAAACAATCCTAAATCCAAACTATAAGACCAGAGAAAATTCCATGAGGAAATGCCTCTGGATGGAAAAAATATGAAATAAATAAAGTCTCTAGTGAAAAAACCCAAGAGTCCAGATAAGTCCAAATTGAAATGGTGGTGCCAGGAAAGGGTGACAGCAGAAAGCACCTCAGGTGGTCCCCAGCTCCTCACCTCAAGGCTATAGCTCGGATAGCCTGCAACAGCACCTCCCGTTGGAGGACAGTGATCCCTCGGCAGGGCAAGCAGCAGAGGCACTCCTCAGCGGTAAAGGTAAAGCAAAAAAGAAGAAAGCGAGTGAGTGACAATAAAAGACGTCTGGTAGGCAACTAGTGTCACTCGTACATCCACTCACCCCGGGGTGATGGATGATGGGCCTATCTCCCACGAACAGCGAGTTCGTACTTCTAATGGCAGATATCCTCTTCTAAGCTGGCCAGATGGTCACTCACAACAAGGGATCTCTCAGATGGCATACATGATAAAAGAAACAGACCATAGCGCAATCCCGCAAGGTAAAAAACACATTTAATAAAAAAATAAAACTCACATTTAAAACGATCCAAAAGGCACAAAACAAACAGACGTCAGGAACACACTGCGTCAGGCGTGTGGACTCTGTGGCTCCTAGGATCCCTACGCGTCTCGTCACACCTCGTGACTTCCTTAGGGGATCATCCCCTAAGGAAGTCACGAGGTGTGACGAGACGCGTAGGGATCCTAGGAGCCACAGAGTCCACACGCCTGACGCAGTGTGTTCCTGACGTCTGTTTGTTTTGTGCCTTTTGGATCGTTTTAAATGTGAGTTTTATATTTTTTTATTAAATGTGTTTTTTACCTTGCGGGATTGCGCTATGGTCTGTTTCTTTTATCATGTATGCCATCTGAGAGATCCCTTGTTGTGAGTGACCATCTGGCCAGCTTAGAAGAGGATATCTGCCATTAGAAGTACGAACTCGCTGTTCGTGGGAGATAGGCCCATCATCCATCACCCCGGGGTGAGTGGATGTACGAGTGACACTAGTTGCCTACCAGACGTCTCTTATTGTCACTCACTCGCTTTCTTCTTTTTTGCTTTACCTTTACCGCTGAGGAGTGCCTCTGCTGCTTGCCCTGCCGAGGGATCACTGTCCTCCAACGGGAGGTGCTGTTGCAGGCTATCCGAGCTATAGCCTTGAGGTGAGGAGCTGGGGACCACCTGAGGTGCTTTCTGCTGTCACCCTTTCCTGGCACCACCATTTCAATTTGGACTTATCTGGACTCTTGGGTTTTTTCACTAGAGACTTTATTTATTTCATATTTTTTCCATCCAGAGGCATTTCCTCATGGAATTTTCTCTGGTCTTATAGTTTGGATTTAGGATTGTTTTTCACTGGTTTCACATTACACTGGCTAGTGTGTTGGGTTTTTCCTTATTGTAATAATTATTGTAATAATTTTTGTATTTATTGGTTATCACCCTTATGTGTTTATTCATTCACATCATTGTTTCGATTATGTTGGTTATCATGTTGTCCTAAACCCACCTGCATCCACCCATCCAGCCACCCGTCCCATCCATTCACCCCTATCACCCACACCCCCCCCCCTCCTCCCCCCCTGTTCACTTTCAGCGCAGACAACACCCCCTTCTTTTACACTCCAAAACTTGTGTTTATAAACATATACGAAGCTAAACACCCAAAAAGGTACATGAGCTAGTTTGGCACGTTTGTCATGTATACGGCCCCCCACTGAAATGAAAGAAAACACACATTCACGAGATGCTATGCATGAACCTAGATTAACCACTTTCAGGCCAAGCTAATTCTGACACTATTCTCCTATGCAAAAATCATCATTTTTTGTGTGAAAATTTCCCTAGGGAATAAAATGGCAGTGATTGCAACTTTTTATGTCACATGCCATTTGCATAGCAATTTTTTTAAACGCATTTTTTGTAAAAAAAAAAAACTCTTAAGTGGATTTTTTTTTTGTATAATGTGAAAGATGTTACACTAAGTAATTAGATACCCAACATATCACCATTTAATTGGATGTGGCTTTTTTTGCATGTCAGGAGATTCTGTGACAAGCTCTCAATGGAGCTGGTTCACACATCTCCAAAGCAGCTCCAGAGCGAATTGCACAGAAGTCCTGTGCATCTTCTGGTCTGTTTCAGGTCCGAATTCAGCCAAAAATTCAGACTGAAATCAGACCTAAAAACGGTAAACAGGGGTGCACCGGACCCCCGCTGTGTGAACCCAGCCTGAAGGTTGCCTATAGGTACCATCAGCCATTGTGGCTGATGGCTTGAGGGAGGAGCTGGTGAGCTCTCTGGCAGTTAATTTATTCTTCATGCTCTCAGGTACATTTTAACTAAATTATACACTCTTAATTTAATGTTATTATCCGATCAAAACAATAATTGGCCAACTAAACTAATGCAGCAGTCATATCAAAAGATAAGCTGCAACATATTCAATTTTTGTACTTGGTTTAGACATGCTTGACAATGTCTTAACTCACCTTCAATAAAGTATTTTTTTAAAACAATTTTTTAAACTCAAACACTGCATGAGTAAAAACAAGCATTTTCAAGTCACTATGACAGTTTGATTAATTCAAGTGCAAAAACTGATCTTTCACAACCCAACTCCAAGCCGAGTTTAAGGGCCAGTTCACACCACAATGTGGTCGATTCACAGTAGAAATCTCCATTCTCTCCTATATGGCTGGTACATGGTAGCAATCCCCATTGACTCCTATGCAGAGTGGATAAAAATTGATTTAATTTTTTTTTAAATCAAATTTATGTTAATAAAATGCTTTTGGAGTAAGAATCTATCTAAACAGTTTTCCATTTTATGATACATTCATAATTTAGTTTATTCAGCATGAAAATGAGCTTCGTTAGGTAGCATTAAGCTGTGTAGCATGGAGAGAACATGCATTGCATTGATGCAGTGACACAATTTTACAGTAACCATGAGATAAAACAAAGCTCAGGAATATTCCTTTATCCCATTATTTTGCAAATCTATATACACTACAAACTGTATGATTAAATTGGTTCTGATATCACTGTTTTACTAACCTGACAACTTATTATTTTAAATAGGAAACTTTTGGTTTTGTTTGCAAATATTAAAGGGGTGTTCCACCCAAAAAAATGACCCCTTCTGAATCCACTCCTCACCCCCATACATGCCACATTTGGCATGTAATTTTTTTGGGGGGGGAGTGGGGGCTTCAGTAGGAGTGGGACTTCCTGTCCCACTTCCTGCTTCCGCCGAGGGGCTGGTTAGGCGATTAAGCTTAATCGCCTACACCAGCCCCCTCCCTGTAGGCGATCACATGGGACACTGACAGGTCCCATGCGATCGCCTCTCCAATCAGCGGCGAGCCGCGCCGCGCACGCATGCGCAGTACGGCTCGCGCATGCGCAGTGGGTGCCCGGCCGTGAAGCCGAAGGCTGTCACGGCTGGGTGCCCACAGTCAGGATGGAGACGCCGGCCGGGGAGGGGGGCAGAGGAGCGGAGCCCCGGTCGGCGCGTCGCTGGAACGCAGGAGCAGGTAAGTGAGTGTTTATTAAAAGCCAGCAGCTACACTTTTTGTAGCTGCTGACTTTTAATAAACACAACTTAGGGCTGGAACACCCCTTTAAAGATTCTAACTACCAGCAAGAATAAGTCCTTACATTTAAAGAGCACCTGTCATTTAAGATCAATCATGGCAGTGCCTGTTTGTGGGCATCTACACACTTGCTGCCACCACATCCCTCACCTTGTTGTGTCACTGCTGCATCACCAGCCGTCCCATTAAAGTGAATAGAACGGTCAGTGAGTTAACAGCGGGTCAGAGGAGCCAGCTGTTCTTTCAAAATACAACCTGCTTCTTTGTGGCTGGTAAACAGTAGTACCAATGCAATACTCCCAATGCAAACGGTCCGGCACAAATGGCTGTATCTTAGATTGGGTGCTGAAATGACCAACAGCTGGAACCGACTGCAATCATGAGAATGGAGTGTCACCAGCACACCAGGATCTCCAAAGTTGGGTCCAAAACTTTAGTTACATTGTATCAAAAAATAAAAGCAACGCTATGTGATTAAAGTTTTGGACCCAATTTTGGAGATCCTGGTGTGCTGGTGACACTTCATTCTCATGGTACAAAGTAGTAATCCCCATTCTCTCCTATGTGGCTGGTACACAGTAATCCCCATTCTTTCCTATGTGGCTGGTACACAGTAGTAATCCCCATTCTCTCCTATGTGTCTGGTACACAGTAGTAATCCCCATTCTCTCCTATGTGGCTGGTACACAGTAGTAATCCCCATTATCTCCTATGTGGCTGGTACACAGTAGTAATCCCCATTCTCTCCTATGTGGCTGGTACACAGTAATCCCCATTCTCTCCTATGTGGCTGGTACACAGTACTAATCCCCATTCTCTCCTATGTGTCTGGTACACAGTAGTAATTCCCATTCTCTCCTATGTGTCTGGTACACAGTAATCCCCATTCTTTCCTATGTGGCTGGTACAAAGTAGTAATCCCCATTCTCTCCTATGTGGCTGGTACACAGTAATCCCCATTCTCTCCTATGTGGCTGGTACACAGTAGTAATCCCCATTCTCTCCTATGTGTCTGGTACACAGTAGTAATCCCCATTCTCTCCTATGTGGCTGGTACACAGTAGTAATCCCCATTCTCTCCTATGTGGCTGGTACACAGTAGTAATTCCCATTTTCTCCTATGTGGCTGGTACACACTAGTAATCCCCATTCTCTCCTATGTGGCTGGTACAAAGTAGTAATCCCCATTCTCTCCCATGTGGCTGGTACAAAGTAGTAATCCCCATTCTCTCCTATGTGGCTGGTACACAGTAGTAATCCCCATTCTCTCCTATGTGGCTGGTACACAGTAGTAATCCCCATTATCTCCTATGTGTCTGGTACACAGTAGTAATTCCCATTCTCTCCTATGTGGCTGGTACACAGTAGTAATTCCCATTCTCTCCTATGTGGCTGGTACACAGTAGTAATTCCCATTCTCTCCTATGTGGCTGGCACACACTAGTAATCCCCATTCTCTCCTATGTGGCTGGCACACACTAGTAATCCCCATTCTCTCCTATGTGGCTGGTACACAGTAGTAATCCTCATTCTCTCCTATGTGGCTGGTACACAGTAGTAATCCCCCATTCTCTCCTATGTGGCTGGTACACAGTAGTAATCCCCTGTAACGGAATGACCCGTGACAGACTGAGATTCTCCTATGTCTAGGGTCACCTTATGTCCACTAGGGCCATAGGGTGACAAAGAAATTATATCATGTATTGCAGAAGATGGGACATTAATAATAATTCATATTGCAGGACTGGAATATTACAAGGTGTTCCTACTTGACATCTGTTACACAGGAAAGGGACATTACAAGCTTATTCAATGCTTAGCTCCGGCTATTGAAATGTTAAGTGACCCCGCTTGTGAAAGACATTTCATTCTTTTGAAAGGTGTTAATTGCATCTACTCCTAGACCATACATTGTCTATGGTACAAAGGTGTCAAGCCCTTTAGAGACAGTAAGTCTGTCTAGGTAATGTGATTGAGGTTCCTTGTATATGTGTGAAGATTATCTGTGATTGTGTATTAGTCAAAAGGGAAAATCATTGTGTGACAGTAGTTTGTTTTGATGTCATTATCTACCGGAATGTCATTCTCTCTGAGTTAAGCCTATTGATGATGCGGTGCCGACATGTCTGCTAGAGGATTAGCCTCAGTGAGTGAATAGGGGGGTGGAGAAGGCATTGTCCCTTTGATTACCGTCACATGCTTGAAACTGTATAAGAAGCTGAGAAAAACCATTAAAGTGTTCATATATTTAAAACCAAGTGCAGAGCTGAGTCTCGTCTTGATTATGGGAAATGATATGGATCGTGTATGTAGTATTGTCGGAGTGTGTCAGATAAGCTTGTCGTGGTTGGATGGAAGGTCGTAAACGGTGGTGACCATTACATCCCCATTCTCTCCTATGTGGCTGGTACACAGTAGTAATCCCCATTCTCTCCTATGTGGCTGGTACACAGTAGTAATCCCCAGTCTCTCCTATGTGGCTGGTACACAGTAGTAATCTCTCCTATGTGGCTGGTACACAGTAGTAATCCCCATTCTCTCCTATGTGGCTGGTACACAGTAGTAATCCCCATTCTCTCCTATGTGGCTGGTACACAGTAGTAATCCCCATTCTCTCCTATGTGGCTGGTACACAGTAGTAATCCCCATTCTCTCCTATGTGGCTGGTACACAGTAGTAATCCCCATTCTCTCCTATGTGGCTGGTACACAGCAATCCCCATTCTCGCCTATGTGGCTGGTACACAATAGTAATTCCCAGTCTCTCCTATGTGGCTGATACACAGTAGTAATCCCCATTCTCTCCTATGCTGCAGTGGTTGAGTGTGTTTTAGAGGTATAAACTTATTTACATGTGTCTGTCTGCATTACCATGTGCACTGCGAATACACAAATGTGTATCACTCATTATATATGTATGCAACATTCATTATACTCAAAAACAGCAGACTACACCTGCAGCACAATGCATTATACATATACATATGGATAGCAGAATTTAATTTGCACAATGAGAGACATTATTCTGGTCGCATTCCATGTCCAGTAAACTGTCAAAACACACAATTCAGTTGGAAAGTGTGACTGAATTACTATGTTAATAGTTGCCAATTCCCACAGGATTCTGTTGCTGAGAAAAGCTAGAGCAAGAGTGCACCAAGTAAAGCTTATTGTTGCACAGCTCATGTGACCAGCATGCTGCTGGCAATCATAGTGCAGCTCGGGGTGGCAGAGGGTGAACAGAGGTGTCACAGGGGTCTTTTGAATGGCTTGCTGCTTTAGCGTGGAAGCAGAGATGTGTCAGGCCGGGCTTTGATCGGTTGTCCGTGTGTGGAGATCTGACACAGAACAGGGGCTTTGAGAGCACAGTGGGGACTCACGTTTCAATGGAAGATCAGGGCATTGACATGGTAAAGGAAGATCGGAGAGAAATAAGAGGGGCTCGAGTTGTAAGGAGCCCTTCTCTCCATAACATTGACATAAAAGTGCCATTTAAAAAAGCTGGTCTCTACCACTTCTCACATCTGCGAAAGATCGGTCACTATTTTCTGCCACAATCAAACTCACAGCGCATGTGACTAATGTGTGAAAGAGGGCAATCATTCGCCATTTACACTGAGGCGCTATTCATCAACTGTCACAGCGATCTCAAATGATCTGCCAAAGAGACTAAATAACACTTGTATGTAAATGGCACACATCCCTAGGTCATGACAGCTTGAAAACAAACGCAGCAGTGATAAACGTCCCTGAATGTATGTAAAGCCTTTTCTGTGAGAATGACAGAAAAACAAGTATGTGCCCTTGGAAAGTGTTTGAAAATGTTTTCTTTAACCACTTGCCGCCCACCAATGACAGATTGACGGCAGCAAAGTCGTTTCACTATCCTGACTGGACGTCATATGATGTCCTCAGTATATTGAGCCGTTGCGCGCCCCCGGGGGCACGCATCGCGGCGATCGTTGTTGCAAGGTGCATGTCTGACACCCCGCAACACCGTTCTAGGTAAAGTATCTCTCACGGAGACACTTTACCACGTGATCAGCCATGTCCAATCACGGCTGATCACGACGTAAACAGGAAAAGACGGTAATCTGCTTTTCCTCACTCGCGTCTGTCAGACGCGAGTAGAGGAGAGCCGATCGGCTGCTCCTCTGACAAGGGGGGTTTGTGCTGATCGATTATCAGCACAGCCCCCCCCCCCCCGAGGATGCCCACTGGACCACCAGGGATGTAAAACAAAGGTATGCCACCCTAGACCACCAGGGATGACACATAATGGATGCCAATCAGTGCCTGCAATGGATGCCAATCAGTGCCCACACTGGGATCACTGATTGGCAGGCATTTTTTGGTACTGATTGGCATCCATTAGTACAACACATACGTTAGTGCCCATCTATGCCCATCCATGCCGCCTATCAGTGCCCATCCATACCGCCTATCAGTGCCGCCTATCCCTGCCCATCCGTGCCGCCTATCCCTGCCCATCCGTGCCGCCTATCCCTGCCCATCCGTGCCGCCTATCCCTGCCCATCATCAATGCCACCTCATTGGTGCCCATCAGTGCCAGTCAGTGCAGTACCATCAGTGCCCATTAGTGAAAAAGAAAACATACTTATCTACAATGATTTATAACGGAAACAAAAAAAAAACATTTTCAGTCATTTTTTTTTTGCAGAAAATAAAAATCCCAGGGGTGATCAAATACCACCAAAAAAAGCTCTATTTGTGGGTACAAAATTATAAAAATTTAGTTTGGGTAAAGTGTAGCATGACCGCGCAATTGTCCTTCAAAGTGCAAGAGCACTGAAAGCTAAAAATTGGTCTGGGCGGGAAGGTGTATAAGTGCCTGGTATGGAAGTTGTTAAAAAGTGATTGTAAAATATATACCGTGTTTCCCCGAAAATAAGACACCGTCTTATATTTTTTTTCCCTCAAGAAATCACACTATGGCTTATTTTCGGGGGGTTTTTTATTTTTATTACAGAAAATAAAGGTTGCCTACCTGAACCACACTTGCGCTTCTTAGCATTTCCTCTGTCCACCTGTAGACTGAGATTATCGTATTCTGCACGCCATTTTTGGACCATTCGGATATCCAACTTCTTCTCTTTGCACTCATCTTGTCTGGCTGTACAGAAAGATAGGCCAGCAAAGCTGATGTAGAGCACAGTGGAGCTGGGGTGATCTCTTTGGGCTCAGTACGGTAGCAGCTTTTCCCCCTACCCCCTGGTGTTTGTGTGGGGTGAGAGAGGGGTTTGCTGGTCAGTGCTGGGAGAAGCTTTACAGCTTTACGTTCTTCTCCTCACTTCAGCTCCAGTACAGTACCGTACGCCTATCACGCGTTGTTTCCCGCTCCGCGCCGCACCGTTACGCATACGACACGCCCATCACTACGTCTTATTTTCGGAGATTCGCCACGCCATCGCTACATCTTATTTTCGGAGATTCGACACGCCATCGCTACGTCTTATTTTCGGAGGGGTGTCTTATATTTCGATCTTGTATCGAAATCCTGCTACGGCTTATTTTCGGAGTACGTCTTATTTTCGGGGAAACATGGTATATACTTCCTCTGTGCAGTTGGTTTTGCACAGAGCAGCCCAGATTTTCCTCTTCTCAGGTCCCTATCGAGTGCCCCCCCCAGTCAGCAACTTGCTATGGGGGTACCTGAGACAAGTCACAGCTTTGTGTGTCCATCCAGACATGGAGCACCACCAGCTTTCTCCCCTAATTGGCTGACTGACTTTGATTTGACAGCCGCAGGAGTCAATGGCTCATACACAGCAGCGGCGCCAATCAAGAGGAGTTTTCGTTTACGGCAGTGGTCCCCAACCGGCATTGTGGATGAAAATTGTGCCAAGGCCCGATGATGCGGTTTTTCGCGGCCAATTTGTCAGGAAATGTCTGGTGTTAGCACTTCAATCACCACAACGCCATGGTTAATATGGTATCAGGATGATTGAAGCGCATTACTTTTATTATTATATTGTAATATAAAATGAATTAGTTAAACTCACCATAATGCAGAATCTGCCACCAAATGCAGATTGCCACATGCCACCAAATGCAGATTGCCACATGCCACCAAATGCAGATTGCCACATGCCACTAGATGCAGATTGCCACAGTTACTGCGCATTGCCCCAGGGACTCCCCCAGGCTGGGACCCCTGCACCCCCCCCCCCCCCCCCAACACCACCAGCTTTGGACTCTGCACATTGCTCACCCTCTCCAGCTCTGCACACTGCCTTTCCCCCTGCTGTGCGGTGTATTGTGATAGCGTCCTGGTATGGTCCGCACATACTGACGCCCCATGCCACAGCTTACCTTCCGTTCTCACCAGCCCTGGATGTCACAGACGAGCTGCCGCTGCTGCATGGCTGCACTCACGGAGGCCGGGGGGTGGGTGGCCGGGCTGACATCCCCCCTAATGTATGGCATCCAGTGCACAATGCCAGGCTGTGTAGGCGGAGCAGCGGTGATGCGGGCGAGCAGTGGGAGATGATGTCATCTCTCTGCTTGCCTGCTTCACCCCTAACTGTGGGCGGAAGTGCGGCGGGCTGTGTGGGCAGAAGTGCGGCGATCTCTCTGCTCGCCCGCCACTGCCGCACATGATAGCGCAGGCTTCGCGGCCCGGCAGTAAACTGGCTGCGGCCCGGTAGTGGGCGGCGGACTGGGGGTTGGTGACCGCTGGTTTACGGCTTAGACCATGGGTCTTCAAACTACGGCCCTCCAGTTGTTCAGGAACTTAAATTCCCATCATGCCTAGTCATGTCTGAATGTCTGTGTTACAATGACTCATGGGATATGTAGTTCAACAGCTGGAGGGTCGTAGTTTGAGGATCCCTGGCTTAGACATTTGTGAACATCGATGGAGAGAGATGGGGCTCAGGTAAGTCATTAGAGGGGTGCTAGGGTGGCTTCTACACACAGAAGTTTTTTTTATCATAGGCTATTTTCACATTGAGGCACACTTTACTGGCGCTAAAAATAGTACCTGTAAAGCACCTCCCCTGTCACTCCAGTGTGAAACCCAGAGGGCTTTCACACTGGAGTGGTGTGCTTGCGGGACGTTTTAAAAAAAAAAGCATCTTTGCAGCATTTTAGGAGTGGTGTATACACCGCCCTTGAAGCACCCCTGCCCTTTGAAATCAATGGGCAGTGCAGCCAAATCTGTGCTTTGCGGGCACTCTGAACCCTTTATGCGGCTGCTAGCAGGGTAAAAAAAAAAAAAAAAAAAAAAAATCGCCCTGCTAGCGACCGAAAGGCAGCGCTAAAACGACAGTAAATCGCTGCTAAAAATAGCAGCGCTTTACCGCCGACGCCCCCAATGCCCCAGTGTGAAAGTGCCCTAAATGCTTAGAATGCATTAAGATAAAAAACCTTCTGCATATACAACCCCTTTAAAAGGTAACCTGTATGGAGAGAAAATTCAAAGGTTACCGTTGCTCATTTTCTATTGGAAATTAGGAGCAGCAACATAATCTTGACAATAGAGTATTAGCCTTCTATCAGGAGAGGACTAGGCAGAAACATGTTAATACAACTTTAAAACTGTACAGTACCGCCCAGCAGGCAGTCCCTCTGGGTACATACCCTATTGACAGAATTATGTTGCTGTGTCCGTCCACGAACACAAGAGAAATTACATTTTGCTATACCCTCCAACCATCATATAAAAGGGATTATCTTTTTGTCTTAGCAGGTGAAACAAGATATACTCACCCAAGTCCACCATACAGCTCCCTCACCAATGCGGTTTCTTTGTGCCGGTTATCCTTTACCGTCCAGTCCCCTATCATCCCCTCACAATGACATCACTCCTCCAGAAAGGACACACTGCTGGTCAATAGGAAGGGTCTATCTACTACATCACACAGCCAGTGACATGAACACCTGAAGAAGGACTCCACCGGGAAAAAACAGACAACAAGTGAAGGATGGGAACCCAAATGTCACATGACCATAGGTTTGGGGGAAGTAGAAAAGGTGTTTAGAAAGTTTTTCTTTTGCATTTCAGCATGCAGTTAAAGTGGACAGCAATAAAAGTAATCAAAAAAAAAAAAAAAAAAACACAATTTAATATTATAAAAATAAATAAGAAATGTTGTTTTTTTTTTAAAGTGCACCCCTCCCCGTGAGCTTGCGCAACAAAGAAAACGGTGTTCAAATCACACATGTGAGGTATCGCCGCGATCGTGAGCAATAATTCTAGCACTAGACCGTAACCGTTTAGTAACCGTAAAAAAAAAAGCGTCGCCTATGGAGATTTTTAGGTACCGTAGTTTGTCGCCATTTCACGAGTGTGTGCAATTATAAAGCGTGACATGCTTGGTATCTATTTACTCGGCACAACTTCATCTTTCACATTATGCAACAAAAATTGGGCTAACTTTACTTTTTCATTTTTTTAAATTCATGAAAGTAAATTTTTCCCAAAAAGTTGCGTTTAAAACACCACGTGACATATACCGTGTGACATAAAATATTGCAACAATCGCCATTTTATTCTCTAGATTCTCTGATAAAAATATATATATAAATGTTTGGGGGTTCTAGGTAATTTTCTAGCAAAAAATACGGATTTTAACTTGTAAACACCAAATGTCATAAATAGGCATAGGCATGAAAGGGTTAAAAGCTGTCCCCTCCTTTGTTTTTTACACCCAATGTGCATGAGGTATTAAAGTGGAACTAAAGGCAGAATTACCAACCTCTGTTCCAATGATCTGAGGTCTCGATTGGCTGGTGTGGAATGTCACACCCTGGCATGATACTGCAAATGTAATGTACATCTCAGTGGATGTCCTGCACAAGATTGCAAACAGGCAGGTAAGGTTTTTTTTTGCATGTCACTTCTAAAAAAAAAAAAAAAAAGAGGAAGAAGGAGGAGGCGGCCTGCCTGGTTGTATTTTTTTAAACACTTTCCGACAGCTGAACGTCTAAACGCGTCCTGGGATTTGTGGTGGTATATCTGAATGGTGCCTGAAGCTACAGGCATCATTCAGATATCATTCGATCTTACGGGCGGCGAGAGGGGATGACCCCCGCCCCCCCCCCACTGGTGCTTCTACCGACTCAACCCTGCGATCGGCGAGTCTGAGAATGGATCCGCCGGCCCCGGATGTCCGCCATACAGATTTTCGGCGGACCAGATGGTCGTCAGAGTCTCTATGATCGTTGGAGGCCAGACGCGATATTACAAACATCACGCCCGGCATCTACATTAAAACATATGTCCCCCACATATATCCAGCCATGTCCCCCCACGTATATTGCAGCTATGTCCCCCCCACATATATCCAGCCCCACATATATCCAGCCATGTCCCCCCACATATTGCAGCCATGTCCTGTCCCCCACAGATGCAGCCATGTCCTGTCCCCCACAGATGCAGCCATGTCCTGTCCCCCACAGATGCAGCCATGTCCTGCCCCCCAAAGATGCAGCCATGTCCTGCCCCCCAAAGATGCAGCCATGTCCTGCCCCCCATAGATGCAGCCATGTCCTGCCCCCCATAGATGCAGCCATGTCCTGTCCCCCATAGATGCAGCCATGTCCTGTCCCCCATAGATGCAGCCATGTCCTGTCCCTCATAGATGCAGCCATGTCCTGTCCCCCATATTGCAGTAATGTCCCCCATACCTAGTAGTAGATGATGCCGCGTTAATCCCTGTGCATTACAGCGCCGCATTACAGGCACCTTTCTTTTGAATTCTTGTAATGCCCGCCGCGTATAGACAATCCCCTTCTCGGGATTGGACGGATCGGTCCAATCCCGAGCAAGGGGGAGTGTCTATACACGGCTCAGTGCATAGACACTCCCCCTTGCTCAGGATTGGACAGATCCGTCCAATCCCGAGAAGGGGAGTGTCTATACAAGCGGCAGGCTTTACAAGAATTCAAACGAAAGGTGCCTGTAATGCGGCGCTGTAATGCACAGGGATTAACGCGGCGGTATGCGGCGGGGGGGGGGGGGTGAGTATTCTATTTAGGTATCGGGGGTATTTGCGGGAGTACAAGTAGTCCCGCAAATACTGGTATCGGGACAACCCTAGGAAGTAAAATCCATCAGGGTTTACTTCCTCTTTAAACCAAAAGATAAAAATATTTTTTTTGATCTTTTGATTTTAAGGGTAGAGGAAAGACTTGGGGTCTTTTAGACCCCAAATCTCTCCATAGGAGGGTCGGTCATTCTGTACTGTTATTGCAAGGGATTGCATTTTTTTTTTAAAGGGACAGTGTAAAAATTTAAAATAAAATACATATAAACATTTTTTCTAAAGCGCCCCTGCATGCAGTAATGAACACATACGTAGGTCACACCCACATATGTAAACAGCGTTTGCACCACACATGTGAAGTATCACCGCGAATGTAAGAGTAATAATTCCAGCACTAGACCTCCTCTGTAAGGCTGCATTCAGACCTAGGCGTCTGCGGCAGCAGCGTATTTGGGCGACATGAAAAAGGCGTTTTGTCCCCGCGATTTGCGGCAACAAAACGCCCTTTTCTTTTTGCTGGAGCGGTGATGTTTTACATTGTCTACTGTTGCCGAACGCCCGAAAAAAAGGGTCCGGGACTTGTTTCAGGCTTCAGGCGTATTGGCGTGGAGATGTGAACCATCGCCATAGCCGACAATGTAAATTCTCCCCTCCAGCGTATGTCAGGCTGCTTCAGCGTCGGGCTTCAGGTGACAAAACATCTCGGTCTGAATGGAGCCTAACTCTACACTGGTAACCTATAGACAGTTTTAAAGCTTTACATATGGAGATTTTTAAGTACCATATCATGGCGGCTGAGTGTAGCACCCCTTTAACATGTTGCAATAGGTGAACTTATCCTTTAGGCTGGGTTCACACCTAATGCCGATGCGGCTCCGAGCAGTGCGTCCCCGTTCACTGTTTCAGATCCGATTTCAGCCAGAATTTTGGGGTGACTTCGGACCTGAAATGGACCAAAGACACTCAGGGCTCCTGTGCAAACTCGCTAATTGGCAATCGTGTGAACCCAGCCTTATACTTTACATCTGCTGATTCCAATGAAAAACTGCTCCAGATTCTGTCTGGTCCAGTCTTGGTAGATTCCCCTCTATGGACCTAGCTGTCATCCTCATCCAGTGGCTTCAATACTTGAAGTCAATGAGAGCCTAAGACCCCTTTCACACTGAGGAGTTTTTCAGGCAGTACAGGGCTAAAAACAGCGCTGTTATACCGCCTGAAAAACTCCTGCCCCAGCAACCTCAATGTGAAAGCCCGAGGGCTTTTACACTGAGGCAAAGCGCTGGTGGGAGAGAAAAAAAATCTCCTGTCAGCAGCATCTTTGGAGCGGTGAGAGGAGCGACGTGTATACCGCTCCTTCCCATTGAAAACAATGGGAGACCGCGGTAATACCGCCTGCAATGCGCCTCTATAGAGGCGCAATGCGGGCAGTATGAACCCTTTCACGGCCGCTAGCGGGGGTTAATACCGCACCGATAGCGGCCGCAACTCGCGGCACTTCCGGCGGTATAGCGCCGCTATTTTTAGCGGCGCTATACCGCCAGCGCACCTCCACAGCCCCATGTCAAAGGGGCCTTATTCACACCAGTGAGTTAAAGCAGACCTTCAGTCAATTTTTTCCAACTTTCCATCTAATAAATCTTCTGCCCTTGTTCTTTTAACTTTGGATAGAAAAACATTTTTTTTTCTGCCAGTAAATACTTTATACAGCCCACTTCCTGTTTCTTGTCTGAAGAAAAAACCTAGGCTTATGACATCATGAGAGAGAGTTTCCCAGGAAGAGGGAGAGGGGGGGGATGAGTCATAAGAGGGCCAATGAGAGCTGCAGAGCTGGAGTTGTCTCTCTGTGTAAATCCTGTACGTGAACAAGCAGCAGCTTCAGCTGCCCATAGTTAAGATGGATGCAGCCAGACTTAGTGGAGGGAGATTTCTGCAGTATATTTGGCAAGTACAGAATCACAGTGTATATACACACAATAATATGCAAAGCTGTTGGCGGGAAGCTTCAGAACGGCAAGGATGTTTTTATTACAAAATTATGTGAGCAGACTGCAGTTCCTCTTAAGGGCCCTTTCACACGGGGCGGATCAGTAATGATCCGCCTCCGTGTGTCCGTAAACTCAGCGGGGATCGCTCCGTAGATCCCTGCTGAGCCGTCGGATGACAGGGCAGTCTCCGCACACTGTGCAGGGACCGCCCTGTCCTTTCTCTGCTCTCCCCTATGGGGGGGGGGGGGTCAGATAAACACGGATAGGACATTCTTCCGTCTGCAAAATCGGATCTTTGCGGAGGCGGGTGATTACGGGTGTCAGCGGATGTTTATCCAAAGTGGTGCACTAGCAGGACCGCTCCAAAAGTCCTTGGATCGGTGAAGGAGCAGTGTGTTTACCACTCCTTTACCACTGCTGCACATTGAAATCATTGGGCCAGCACGGCTATACTGCCCGCAAACCTTTGCTACTTTTAACCCTTTATCGGCCCCTAGCAGGGGGGCCGAAAATCACAGCAAAAGCAACAGTATATCAGAACAAAAAATAGCACCACTATACCGCCAGGGCACCTCCCACGCCCAGTGTGAAAGGGGCCTAATTCTGCGTGGAGGTGCAGGTTTTATCACACATGCATACAGATGAGGCCTGGTGATGTGTATGACTCCAGCCATTCATCTCTATCACACAAACAACCAATGGCAGCCTGCTTCCTTCCCCCAACACAGCTTTCCATAAAGTGCATGGAGATGGGTTTTAAATGTAAACACCGCAGCCAACATTGCACGGCTCCATTCACCTGACCTGTCAGATCTGATGACAGTTGGGGTATCACTGATTTCTCCACTCACTATATCAACACATCGCCCAATCAGACTCCAGAAAAACCTATGTACCCCCACCCCCTACCTGCACAAGGAGTTCCTTGAGCGGACATTGAAACGTCCCGTAGTACAGCGATCACGTATCTGCGCACACAACGTCCCTCCAGCTAGGCCGCGCAACGTGCACTGCCCAATCCTCCGCGCTCAGGAACGTTCCATCTCATTGGCTAATGCTGTTCCGCTCTTACAGGATTGGCTACTGTAAAATCTCTATTAACCTATCAGCAAAGAGGGGTGGAGCGGTGTTTTCACAGAAATAATGTGCTCCGCGGGTAGACAAGGGGCGGAGATTCTAGAGGAGATGAATTTCTCTACATGGGCCAAGTTTAATGAGACCTGGGTAGGTGGGTGAGGGGGGTGAGAGGAGGAAGGTGTGCCGTGAGCTCAGTCAGTGTTACCCTCTTTAGGACTTGTTACAATGTTCCTTAACCTTCAAATGCTGAAATATATACATTAAAGCGATATTAGTGACAATTTTTTTATAGTAACCACTTAAGCCCAGGACCATTTCGCTGGCCAAAGACCAGAGCATTTTTTTTGCGATTCGGCACTGAGTCGCTTTAACTGACAATTGCGCGGTCGTGTGACGTGGCTCCCAAAGTTGGTGTGCTTTTTTCCCCACAAACAGAGCTTTCTTTTCGTGGTATTTGATCACCTTATTTTTTGTGCTACAAATAAAGATAGAGCGCCAATTTTGAAGAAAAAAAAAGCAATTTTTTCACTTTTTCTTATAATAAATATCCCGAAAAAAATATTTAAAACATTTTTTTTTTGCTCAGTATTCTACATATTTTTGGTAAAAAAAAATGCAATAAGCTTTTATTGATTGGTTTGCGCAAAAGTTATAGCATCTACAAAATAGGGGATAGTTTTATGGCAGTTTTATTAATAATTAATTTTTTACTAGTAATGGCGTCGATCAGTGATTTTTATCGTGATTGCGACATTATGGCAGACACATCGGACACTTTTGGCACATTTTTGGGACCATTGTCATTATTACAGCTGCAGTGCTGTAAATATGCTCTGACTACTGTGAAAATGACACTGGCAGTAAAGGGGTTAACCACTAGGTGGCACTGGAGGGGTTAAGTGTGACCCAGGGAGTGATTCTTACTGTTGGTGGGCGTGGCTACATGTGACACATCACCGATCACAGAGGACAGACAATCAGGGACAGTGTCACTAGGCAGAACGGTGAGATGCATGTTTACACTTGCCTCTCCCCGTTCTGCAGTTCTGTGACCCGATCGCGGGACACCGGCAGACATTGAGTCCGCGGGAATTTCAAAGTGACGTAAATATACGTCACTTTGCCCAATCGTGCCATTCCGCCAACATAATTCTACAGGAGCCGGTTGGGAAAGGGTTAAAATAAAAAGAAAGTAATACCTGCTCTCACCTCCTAGGATTTGATGCCCCCATACCCCCTCCTTACTGGATTTGGTATCCCCACGCTCCTCCTCACAGAAATTGGTTCCCCACACACCCTTTCCTCACAGGATTTGATGCCCCCATACCCCCTCCTCACTGGATTTGGTGCCCCCACACCCCTCCTCACAGAAATTGGTGCCCCCACACCCTTTCCTCACAGGATTTGGTGCCACCACACCCCCTCACAGGATTTGGTTCCCCATACCCCTCCTCGCGGTATTTGATGAGCCCACTTCCTTTCCTCACAGGATTTGGTGCCCCCACAACCGCTATTTCTGGTAAGTAAATTATTATAATTTTTTTCACATTTTTTGCAGGATTTTTACTTTTTAGGGTGGACTTCCACTTTAACTGACAATTGCATGGTCGTGCGACATTGTACCCAAATACAATTGATGTCCTTTTTTCCCCACAAATAAAGCTTTCTTTTGGTGGTGCAGTATCTCGCAAAAGTTAGTACACCCCTCACATTTGTGTCAATATTTAATGTGGCCACCATCATTTCCAGCACTGCCTTAAAGCGGAGTTCCACCCTTAAAACCACTTTCTTTCATCCCATCCAGCATACTGGCGTCAGTACGCTGTTTTTTTTTTTTTTAATCCATGTACTTACTTTATAATAGATCATTTAATTTTGGGCGCACCGCCTTGTATGTCGCCGCTATAAGGCGTCACGCCTTCCGGAAACAGCCGACTAGCGTTCGGCTCTTCTCGGCTCCTACGCACAGACCCAGAAGCTGACTGCGCAGGCGCCGTATATAGCCGCGTCACGCCCTCCGAAAAAAGCCGAACTAGGACCGGCTATTTACGGCGCCTGCGCAGTCAGCTCCTGGGTCTGTGTGCAGGCGCCGAGAAGAGCCGAACGCTAGTCGGCTGTTTCCGGAAGGCGTGACGCCTTATAGCGGCGACATACACCGCTGTGCGCCCAAAATTAAATGATCTATTATAAAGTAAGTACATGGATTAAAAAAAAAAACAGCATACTGGCGCTGACGCCAGTATGCTGGATGGGATGAAAGAAAGTGGTTTTAAGGGTGGAACTCCGCTTTAACCCTCTTGGGCATTGAGTTCACCAGAGCTTTACATGTTACCACTGGAGTCCTCTTCCACTCCTCCATGGTGACATCACAAAGGTGGTGGATATTAGAGACCTTGCACTCCTCCACCTTCCATTTGAGGATGCCCCACAGATGCTCAGGGCCGATGATAGAAATCATGGGGCCCCGTACAGCCTACCTGACAGGGCCCCCTATAGCTCTACCCCTGGTCCCACCTTCAGCCCCACCCATGGCCCCTCCCGAGAACCCGCCTTGAAAGAAATTGCAGGTTTTTCTACAAGTGATATGTATTTTTCTCGCCCATGCTGCCAATGCCGTATTGTGCTGCAGACAGTGCCACCCATGACGCTAATGCCAAAAACGCATGTGCTGCCTGCAGAGACAGTACCACCTATGCTGCCAATGGCATTATTCTATTGGCGGCATGGGTGACACGGTCGGCAGCACAATATGGCATTTACGGCATGGGTGGCACTGTCAGCAGGTAGCACATGCGTTATGGCATTAGCGTCATGGCACTGTCTGCAGCACATTACGCCATTGGCAGCATGGGTGGCACTGTCTCTGCAGCACATTACAGCAATGGTGGTATGGGTGGCACCCATGCCGTAATGTGCTGCAGACAGTGCCACCCATGACACTAATGCCATAACGCATGTGCTACCTGCTGACAGTGCAGCCAATTCCATACTGTGCTGCAGACAGTGCCACCCATGCTGCCAATGGCATAATGCCATTGACAGCATGGGTGGCACTGTCTCTGCAGGCAGCACATGCATTATGGCCCATAATGCATGTGCTACCTGCAGACAGTGCCACCCATGCCATGAAGTATAGATGCTGGCTGCTGCAGTAGATCTTGAATCCCCCCCCCCCAAGCAAGCACACACGACACACCTTAGACTGCCAGGCCCCAGGAGTCACTTCCTCCCTGTTCTGGACTGGAGTGGCCACACAAACTATTCCAGTCGGATGCCAGCTGCTTCTTCTGCCGCCGCCGCTCTCCTCACTGCTTCACTCACGCAGAGGTAATCACGGCGCAGCGCCAGGAAAGGCAATAAAGAAAGATGCACTGGCTGTGACTTTAGCCAGCAGGAGGAACGGGCGCGGGAGAATGCCTCCTCTGTGCCCGAAATAGAAGAAATAGTCCCTCCCCCTGCAGCCACTAGCAGCACGTTGAACTTATAGTGCTATGAAGGGAAAAAAAAAAAAAACATAAAAAGAAAGCGGTGCCTGAGCGTCGGACGGACGATGGCTGGTGGATTTTTTTTATTTTTTTAACTTTAATTAGCTATCAGTTCAGGTTGCCCGGGCCCCCGTGCTGGCCGGGCCCAGTACAACAGGGCCAGTTGTACTGGCCTATCAGCGGCTCTGCAGATGCTCAATAGGGTTTAGGTCTGGAGACATTCTTGGTCAGTCCATAACCTTTACCCTCAGCTTCTTAAGCAAGGCAGTGGTCGTCTTGGATGTGTGTTTGGGGTCGGTATCATGTTGGAATACTGCCCTGGGGCCCAGTCTCCGAATGGAGGGGATCATGCTCTGCTTCAGTATGTCACAGTATATATATATATATATATATATATATATATATATATTTTTTTTTTTTTATTTATATATTTTTTTTAACCTGTAGCACTTTGAGATCTCTTTGATGAAAAGGGCACTATAAATAAAATGTATTATTATTATTTTTTATTATTATTATTACTATACAAGATTAATATAGCGATTTACAATGTAGAGGGGGGACAGCACAAGTACAGTACAGTTCAATACAGAGGGTATAGGAGGGGCCTGCTCGTTGAGCTTACATTATAAAGGGAGAGGGTGGTGGTACAAAAGGTAATAGCTGCCGAGAATGGTTTGATGGGGCATTGTTGCCATTCATGTTGGCATTCATGGTTCCCCCAGTGAACTGTAGCTCCCCAGTGCCAGCAGCACTCATGCAGCCCCAGACCATAACACTCCTACCACCATGCTTGACTTTGTACTCCTCACCTGGTTGCCGCCACACACACTTTTCATCATCTGAACCAAATCTTAGTTTATCTTGGATTCACCAGACCACTGGACATGATTCCAGTAATCCATGTTCTTAGTCTGCTTGTCTTTAGAAAACTGTTTGAAGGCTTTCTTGTACATCGTTCTGGGGCAACAGCCATGCAGACCAATTTGATGCAGTTTGTAGTGTATGGTCTGAACACTGACAAGTTGACCACCCACTCCTTCAACCTCAGCAATGCTGACAGCACTCATACGTCTATTTCCCAAAGACAACCTTTGTATATGATGCTGAGCACGTGCACTCAACTGATTTTGGTCGACCGTGGCGAGGCCTGTTCTGAGTGGAAGTTGTCCTGTTAAACCGCTGTATGATGTTGGCCACCATGCTGCAGCTCAGTTTCAGGGTCTTGGCAATCTTTTTATAGCTTAGGCCATCTTCCTGTAGAGCAGGGGTCTCAAACTGGCAGTCCTCCAGCTGTTGCAAAACTACAGGTTCCATGAGGCATTGCAAGGCTAATAGTTGCAAGAATGACTCCCACAGGCAAAGGCATTATGAGATTTATAGTTTCGCTGGAGGGCCACCAATTTGAGACCCCTGATATAGAACAACAATTATTTTTCAGATACTCAGGCCGTGTACACACGACCGAGGTTCTCGCTGGAAACCAGCGAGAACCTCGCTGGAAGCTGCATTCCAGCGAGGACCTCGGCCGTGTGTACACTCTCGGCGAGCTTCCCGTCGGGAAGCCCGTCGAGCAGAAATAGAGAGCACGCTCTCTATTTGCTCGACGGCCCGCCTGGAAGAATGGCTGGTTGCCATTCCCGACGGGCGGGTCGCCGAATCTGACGGCCGGCAGAGAACCTCGACGGGCGGAACGATGTGTTCTGCCCGTCGAGGTTCTCTGCCATGTGTACACGGCCTCAGAGAGTTCTTTTCCATGAGCTGCCATGGTGAACTTCCAGTGACCAGTATGAGAGAGTGAGAGCGATAACACCCAATTTAACACACCTGCTCCCCATTCACACCTGAAACCTTGTAACTCTAATGATTTACATGACACAGGGTAGGAAAAATGGCTAATTGGGTCCAATTTGTAAATTTTCTCTTAGGTGTGTACACACTTTTGTTCCCAGCGGTTTAGACATCAAGGCCCCTTTCACACTAGGGCCGCAGTCATGCCGTATTAGCTCCTTTTAGTGGCGCTTTAGCGCTGTTTAACCACTTAAGACCCGGACCAATACGCTGGCAAATGACCCAAGGGGTTTTTGCGATTCGGCACTGCGTCGCTTTAACAGACAATTGCGCGGTCGTGCGACGTGGCTCCCAAACAAAATTTGCGTCCTTTTTTTCCCACAAATAGAGCTTTCTTTTGGTGGTATTTGATCACCTCTGCGGTTTTTATTTTTTGCGCTATAAACAAAAATAGAGCGACAATTTAAAAAAAAATGCAATATTTTTTACTTTTTGCTATAATAAATATCCCCCAAAAATATATAAAAAAACATTTTTTTTCCTCAGTTTAGGCCGATACGTATTCTTCTACATATTTTTGGTAAAAAAAATCGCAATAAGCGTTTATCGGTTGGTTTTCGTAAAATTTATAGCGTTTACAAAATAAGGGATAGTTTTATTGCATTTTTATTAATTATTTTTTTTTTTACCACTAATAGCGGCGATCAGCGATTTTTTTCGTGACTGCGACAATATGGCGGACACTTCGGACAATTTTTACACATTTTTGGGACAATTGTCATTTTCACAGCAAAAAATGCATTTAAATTGCATTGTTTACTGTGGAAATGACAGTTGCAGTTTGGGAGTTAACCACAGGTGGCGATGTAGGGAATGTGTACCTAATGTGTGTGTTTACTACTGTAGGGGGGTGTGGCTGTAGGTGTGACGTCATCGATCGCGTCCCCCTATTACAGGGATGACGCGATCGATGCTCCGGCCACAGAGAAGCACGGGGAAGCCGTGTGTACACACGGCTCTCCCCGTTCTTCCGCTCCAGGGACGGATCGCCGCACTGCAGCGGCGATCGGGTCCGCGAATCCCGCGGTCCCGGTCCTGGAGCTTCGGACCACGGCTGGGTACTAAAACCAACGTATATATACGTTGATGTGCCCAGCCGTGCCATTCTGCCGACGTAAATCTGCAGGAGGCGGTCCTTAAGTGGTTAAGCAGTGCTTTTTCGGCCACTAGTGGGGCGCTTTTAATCCCAAAGAAGGTGCTTCCGAATTGCTTTTCCTGCCCATTCATTGCAAGGGCAGGGGCGTTTTGGAAGCGCTGTATACAAACTGCCCCAAAGATGCTGCTTGCAGGACTTTTTCTAACGTCCGGGTTTGAAAGCACCCTTTGCAATGAATGGGAGGCAGTTTTCAGGCACTTTACAGGCACTATTTCTAGCGCTAAAACGAAAAGAAATTGAGAGTGGCGATTTTATAACAAAAAAAATTCAACTTCACACTCTCAATCACAAAAAAGATTTTTTATATAGTAAATGCTGTAAACTACTAAACTGGTAGTAGTGAGACATTAACATCCTGCACTCATGCCTCAGATCAGCCCCAATTCATGAACCTTCACATCTCAGATCACTGCCCCCCTGCTAATCTGTTTCACCACTGTACACCCCTGCTCATCTGACCCACCACTGTAACCCCCTGCACATCTGCCCCATCACTGTACCCCCTGCTCATCTGTCCCACCACTGTAACCCCCTGCACATCTGCCCCACCACTGTACCCCCGATCATCTATCCCACCACTGTAACCCCCTGCTCCTCTGTCCCACCACTGAAACCCCCTGCTCATCTGCCCCACCGATGGTCCCTCTTTCTCATCTGCCCCACCACTGTACTTCCCTGAACATTTGCTCCACCGCGGTACCCCCATGCTCTTCTGTCTCTCCACTGAACCATCTTCTTATCTGTCCTAACACTGAACTTATCTGCTCATCTGCCCCACCACTGTAACCCCCTTTCTCATCTGCCCCACCACTGTACCTCCTGCACATCTGTCCCATCTCTGTTCCGCCTGCTCATCTGTCCCACCAATGTACCTCTTTTCTCCTCTGCCCCGCCACTGTACCCCCCTGTACAACTGCCCCACCTCTGTACCCCCTGCTCTTCTTCCCAACCACTGTAACCCCCTTCTCATTTGCCCCAACACTGAACCCCCCTGCTCATCTGTCCCACCACTGTAATCCCCTTCTCATATGGCCCAACACTGAACCCACTGCTCATCTACCCCATCATGGGCGTCCGCTGAATTTTTTTCAGGGGGGGAGGAGCAATTCAGCATTTAACCCTTTCTTTAAACGCTAGCGGGGGTTTAAAGCGCCCCACTAGCGACCGAATACCGCAGCTAAAACTATGGTAAAGCACTTTACCGATAACGCGGCCAGCTGGAAGTGTAAAATAGCCCATATAAATATAGCCTAGAGAATGTACAGACCCCCCCTTCAGCACAGATCCCCCCATTCAACACAGATGGACCCCCCCATTCAGCACAGATCCCCCCCATTCTGCACAGACCCCTCCCTTCAGCACAGATGGACCTTCCCCTTCAGCACAGACCCCCCCTTCAGCACAGATGGACCACCTTTATACACAGACCCCCCTTTAGCACAGATGGACCCCCTTTAGCACAAACCCCCCTTTCAGCACAGACACACCCTCCCTCCCCCATCCCATTTAGTACCTCAGATCAGCCATCAGCACAGAACAGCATGTTCCCTCCCCCTGTGTACACATAAACACTGGAGGGGGAGGCGGCTTCACTGTGCACGCTGTGCCTGTGTGACCGCTCAGACAGCCCGTGGCCGCAAGAAAAGGGGTTGGTTGGTCAGGTGCAGTGGTGTCACCCCTTACCTGCAATGCCATGGCCAGCAGCTCGCCTCTCTCTCCCTGTTATAACCTGCCTGTCACCGCGGCGCTCTTCACTCTTCAACACCTTCTTGATTTTCCGGGGGGGGGGGTCAATTGCCCCCCCCCTTGCCCTATGGAGCAGACGCCCATGTACCCCATCAATGTACCGCCCTGCTCTTCTGTCCTACTGCTGAAGCCCATTCTCATCGCTTCCACCACTGTGCCTCCCTGCACATCTGAATGAATGAATGAGAACTTATATAGCGCGGCACATGCGAACTGAATCGCCTCTGGGCGCTTGTTGTTCCTGTCTCCTTTGATATCAAAAGAGAAAAGTCTTGACCTTTTTCCTAAATGCTAGGTGGTTCTCCTCCAACCGAATGCTGGTTGGTAAAGCGTTCCATAGTCTGGGACCTTGGATCGCAAATCTTCTTTCTCCTTTGGACTTGAAGTTGGCTTTCGGAACCTGGAGCAGGTTCTGATTCGTGGATCGCAAAACGCGATTTGGATTATGCGCTTTTATTAATTCGCATAAGTAAAGGGGGGCATTCTCATGGACACATCTATGCGTAAGACAGAGGGCTTTAAAAGCGATTCTGTCTTTAACTGGCAGCCAATGAAGGGCTCTCAGTGAAGGTGAGATGGATTCCCAGGGTTTTTTCCCAGTCACAAGTCTGGCGGCCGTATTCTGAACGACTTGCAGACGAGCGATTTGGTATTTGGGTAGGCCGAGGTAAAGGGCATTTGCATAATCCAACCTGGAGTTTACAATAGCTCCCACCACGACCGCTAGATCTTCTTTAGGGATGAACGGAGTGAGTCTGCGTAGTAGGCGCAGTAGATGGTGAGATCCGCTGACCACTGACCCTATTTGTGCGTCCATTGTCATAAAGGAGTCAAAAATGACCCCTAGGCTTTTGACTTTGGCGCTAGGGGTGATGAGCTTGCCCAAAATAGGCGGGGGGGTCCACGCTGTTGAGGGTTGATTCCTTCGCTTGGCGTGAAACAGAAGAAGTTCTGTTTTCGCTCCATTGAGTTTAAGATAACTCTTTGTCATCCAGTCCTCTATCAAAGAGAGACATGTCTCTAGATTGAGGTGGTGATCCTGTCTATTGCAGATGCGGAAATACAGTTGCGTGTCATCTGCATAAGAGTGATAAAGCAGATTTTGGCTGCTAATAATCTCAAAAAGAGGACGAAGATAGATGTTAAACAGCACTGGTGACAGAGGCGATCCTTGAGGGACTCCGCATGTTACTGTGCGTTTTTCAGACGTAAAAGGTCCAAGCTTCACTGTTTGCGATCGGTTTTCCAAAAAAGAGGAGAACCAAGATAAATCGCCTTCTGCGACCCTGGCTACTTCAGAAAGCCGAGTCAGTAACAGATTGTGGTCTACAGTGTCAAAAGCTGCACTTAGGTCCAACAGAACCAGGAGACAAGATTCTCCTTCGTCTGCGGCCTTGAGAACATCGTCCCATACTTTCAGTAATGCTGTTTCCGTCCCATGTCCGGGACGGAAGCCTGATTGCAATGGGTCAAGTAGGTTGTAGGTATCTAGATGCTGTTGCAGCTGTTGTACCACTACTTTTTCCATTATCTTAGAGAATACGTTGAGGCTTGTTATGGGACGGCGGTGGAGTGGGTCCTTGGGGTCCAGGGAGGGTTTCTTCAGGATGGGTTGGATTACACCCTCTTTCAACTGTGAGGGCACTATGCCTTCCAAGAAAGACTGGTTGATAAGCTGCGTGATGGGAGGAGCCAGGATGTCGGCGCATTCCTTCAGCAGTTTTGTGGGGATAATGTCATTTGGCGCTGCGCCATTGCGCAGAGTACAAATGACATTCTTAGTGGACTCGATGGAGATGGGTTCCAGGGTGAACTTACCTGATATCGGAGAATTACTATGGGTGCTGTGTGAGAGGCTACAGGGGGGGCTGAGGGGAGAAGAGTTTTGCTGAATGCTTTCACGGATTGCCTCGATTTTATTAACGAAATAATCCGATAGCCCATTGCAAAATTCTTGTGTGTCCGAACTGGGGGCTTCAATGCATCCTGGTTTCATGGTCTGGGTGACCATCTTGAAGAGTTCGCGGGGGGCGGTTTTGGGCACCGTTGATAGCCTCCGAGAAATAATTCTTCTTGGCTTGGAAAATTCCTTTGTGGTATTTTCTTGTTGTCGCCTTGTAGATGGATAGGTTTAGCTCAGAAGAACATCTTTTCCAGGCAGATTCTGCCCTTCTGCGTTCTTGCTTCAGTAACGACAGCTGGTTGTTAAACCAGCTGCGGTTGTTTTTCCGAATGCGGGTTATTCGTTTCGGCGCTACCAAGTCGGCTGACTGTAGCATGGCCGAGTTTATGGCTTTCAATGTTTCAACGGCCGTTTGATGCGGCTGGGTTGTTTCTATTTTTTTCCTTAAAGTCGTTTTGAAGAGTTCCGAGTGGAGCTTCTTCTGACATCTAGTCCAGTGTGTTGCCACTGGATTCGATGTTTTTGTTGCAGGGGGGATGGTGGAAATACTGAATATAATTGCCTGGTGGTCTGTCCATGGCAATTTTTCATTTTCCCTAATTTTTATTTCCAGAGCTTGTCTGAAAATAAGATCAAGTGTGTGACCTGAAGCATGTGTAGGCCCACATACTAGTTGCTGCAATCCTAATCCTTCCAGGTGGTCGATACAGGCGTCGGCAATGGGGTCTTGTGAGGAATTGGCCCAGAGATTGAAATCCCCTAACAGCAACAGGTGTTTGCTGTTGAGGGTATAAGTGGAGAAGAAATCCGTCCATGATGAGAGCAGCTGCGATTTTGGGCCGGGTGGCCTATAGCAGAGCAGAATGTGGACGGTCTCCTTTGAACTTGCTTGCAGTTGCAGAGTAAGGGTTTCCATGAATGGAAGAGGGTTTTGGCGGACTGGTTTGGTGATCGTAAGATGAGTCTTGTGGATCACCGCCAGGCCGCCTCCTCTTTGCCCTATTCTGTTTTCCGTTATGATACGGTAATTTTCTGGCACCAATTCTCCTAAAATGGTGTTACAGTCGGCTGTGAGCCAGCTCTCTGTAATAAAAAGACAGTCTAGATCCTTTTGTTGAATGAAGTCGCGGATTTCTAGTCGGTGTTTTACTGCCGATCTAGTATTGATCAGAGCACATGATATGTGCTTGACCTGGGGTAAATGTCTGAAATGTCTAACCGTCGATCTATGATTGGTTCTCCCTAGTCGCTCAGTTCTTAGGGCCTTTCTGGTGATGGCTGGCAGTATTGCGGCGCATTGCCTCAAACTCCAAATGGTCTCGGCAGAATATTGCCTACATGCCATGTTCGCCAATACACCAGGGGGGGGAGGGGGGGATTTTAGGGCAGTGGGGAGAGGAATTGGCTAAACTCCTCTCTCCTGGCTTGGTCCAGAGGAAGGCAAAAAACCCTGGCGGCGCTCGGCCAATATGCTCCGGCAGGGAAAAAATTCCTTCCTGACCCCTGTAAGAGGCGATCGGGTAACCCCTGGATCAAGTTGTAGTGGTGATTAAGATTTGGGGCTGGGTGCAGCAAAAATGGCCTGCCGATCGGTAGCAGGATCCAGACTGGTAAAGCTTCCAGATTGGGTGGATCGGTGCTACTATTTGGGGCCAGGATTACTAGACCGGGGTGTGAGGTAACTTTCCTGGGGGTATGGCGTGGGGTTCAAGTCCGTTTTCGGACTTTGGTGGCGGTTGGAGGGGGTGAGAAGCGGCGCGCCACTAGGCCGCGGGTGAAGCCGCGGCCTTTCCTAAATTGCGGTTGCCGCGATTGCTTCCAGGCCGGCGCGGATGTATCGAAAAACGCCGGCCTGGAAGCCAGAAATGCCAGAAATGGCTGAAAATTGCCAAGGATTGCAGGGCAGGTGGCGGATGGGTAGTGAGGGGGTATAGGAGGGGAGATGTGGATAGGGAGATAGCAGGGGCTTTTAAGTGGCAGCAGCTGCTGTCCTCAAAAGGACGGCCGTCTGCAGCCTCAGTGAAAGGCTTACCTGCTGGAGAAGGGTGACGGAGGGAAGCCAGGGGGGTCAGGTGAAGCAGGGGGAAGCCAAGCGGTGGATTGCAGGAGGAATGGAGGGATAGTGCAGGCTTGCCTAGCAGTGTCTGTCACCGTCTGCCTGTCTGGTTTCTGGCAGGTGGGGGCTCCAGAGGGAGAGAGAAACCAGGGGATCCAGGGGCGGCTCGAGGTCGGAGCGGATCTGACAGTGGAGGCTGATGCTGGGGGAGGAAAACCCTGCCTATCTGGCTCCAGGAGCCGTACGTCCTACTCTTAGGACGCACGCCGATTACTACTGGAGTCAGTTCAAGCCCTGGGGAGGAGTCACTCTTTCAGACTCAATCCTGGAGAGCAGGAGAATAGGTGTGTTCTGAGATGGTGGTTCAACAACCCTTGATTGCAGGACGATGGATCTTTGTGTTGTCCCAGTGATCCCATCTGTCCCATCGCTGTACCCTCCTGCTCTTCTGACCCATCTCTGAACCCCTTCTGCTCATTTTCCCCACTGCTGTATACTCCTGCTCATTTGCTCCATTGCTGTACCCTCTTCTCATCTATGATATGCGTGATATGCAGAGTGGTGAAAGGAAGCAGAGATGAGACACATCTATCTGTCCTGGCACACTCATCCTGCTGTTCTACCTCTTGCACCCAGACCACGGGGTTGTGTGTGAGGTCACATACAAGCATTTAGAATGGATGCGCAATGATGAGCTCAGGTCAGGGGTATTTTCTGAAAGCAGTGGGCCTGTGTAGAGAATTTTAAGTTGGGCCCCGCAGCTGAGAAAAAGTGCTGCAGCAAAAGTTGGGTGTGATTTTCATTGCGCTGAATACTGGCTGTGGCTTAAAGGGACACAGAGTGCAGGGGTTCAGTAGCAAGTGACACAAAGTGCGGCACCAGTGTAGGGGGTTGCCTACCCCTGAGCTGTACACTCACTACTTTACATTGTAACAAAGTGTAATTTCTTCAGTGTTGTCACATATAAAAGATATAATAAAATATTTACAAAAATGTGAGGGGTGTACTCAGTTTTGTGAGATACTCTATTGGATCACCCCTGCGTTTTTTTTTTTTTTGCGCTATACACAAAAAAAGACAATAAAAAAATCTATTTTCTGCTATCAAACATGTCCAATAAAATTTTCTAAAAAAATATGTATTTTGCAAAATGTTTTTGGTAAAAAAAATCACAATAAGCGTATATTGATTGGTTTGCCAAAAGTTACAGCGTCTACAATCTATGGGATATTTTTTTTTTTTTACTAGTAATAGCAGTGATCAACAACTTATAGCGGGACTTCCATAGACATTCTAACACCAACTGACAGTTTTTGGGGATAGGTGACATTAATACAGTCAGTGCTAAAAATATGCACTGACACTGTACTAATGACACTGGCTGAAAAAGGGTTAAAGGGTCACTAAAGAAAAAAAATGTTTTTGCTGAAATGACTGTTTACAGGGTATAGAGACATAATAGTTAGCTGATTCCTTTTAAAAATTATTTAAAATAGATAAAAATTAGGGCTGTGCAAATTAACTTTTAATAAATCGATTAATCTTTAATTTTTTTGATCGATCAAAATCTTTTTGATCGATTAAAATTCTTTTGATTGGTACTCACCTCTCTGCCAACTTCTGGGCCTTCAGGGAGTTCCGTCGGAGATCCGGTAACGTCACGGACACCAACGGGGCTTGCCGTGTCCATCTGAAGGGCTCCTTTGCTGTGCCTTCGTATCTGCATGTCAGCGGGACCTTACTATCTGCCACACACAAGGGCTGATACACTTCCCTCCATCCCTTCCCTCTATCAACCTGGGATTCTACAGCCATCCACTGGGAGTTGTGATAGTTCCCTTCACTGGACATCTACATGCCAAAGGACTGATGTTAACCCCTCCTCATCTGGATTCAGCAGTGGTATTGTTGTACACATTTTTATACCAGTATCATACTTAGCTACATGTTTTTATGACTGCTTTTGGTACCGTTTGGTATTACTCGCACCATTTTTACAGTTTATGTAGCTACATCAATTTTATCTCCAGTGCAATATTTATTTTGTTACCAACTTGAAGACTATAAAAGTTTTAATGCTATTCCCATCGAGCGCTGCCTTTGTGTGTTTTTTGTATCCTGCTATCCATTTTTCCAGTGGTTGGTAGCTGCACTGGGAATCAGCCTGCAAGGAGATCAGCTAAAAATTGTTGGATCTGTATGTGCTTTATAATTAATCAAAATTAGTCGATTAATCGATTAAAATAAAAAACGATTAATCGAACACAAAAATTTTGATCAGTAACAGCCCTAATAAAAATCAATCATATAATGTACCTGCAGTTTATTTTTATTTTTAAACTGGTTTCATGTTTCTGTGAAGTAAAGAGACACACAGAACAACAACAAACAAATACAGGGCAGTGTTTTGTTTTCTTGATCGTACATCACGGGACACAGAGCGCATAGTCATTACATATGGGTTATATGGAGTACCTTCAGGTGTGGACACTGGTGTAATCAACTTCACAGGAAGTTTCTCCCTATATAACCCCCTCCCACTGAGAGTGCTTTAGTTTTTTCGCCAGTGTCTTAGGTGTTGGTCACGTCTAGCTGTCCCTCGGAGGTCTCGGGACCCAGGATAGCTAGCCGGATCCGTCCGAAGTGCTTCAGAGCCAAGATGTACGGTACCCGGGCCCTGCTGGAGTGGGGTTGTGCCTATAATGCCTCTCCTTGGAGGGCTGGATTCTGGGCTCCAGTGCCTTAGTCTCTTCCAAGAACTAAACGCTACTGATGCCAGGATGCTATATAGGTCCAGGGGTGTGGGTTCCTTAACACAGGACCCCGGTCCCTGAAGGTCCAAGACAATACCCACGGAGATGGGGGAAGGCTGGGCCTCTTGCATTTTGCAATACCCTGCGGCGTGGAGCAGGTAAGAGGGAACCTGCGGGACTTGGTTCGACAGTAGGTATCCCCCTGGGGGTTCTGGGTTGGCTAACAGTATGCTTGTGCATCAGCCACTATCTCCACTATGTCTGTTGAGGCAGGATGGGATTATAATGTTTACCCAGATAATATGTAAATATATGTATACTTGTGTAAGTTATATATTTGCTACTCACCCCAGGTCTGCCTGTTAACACTGATACTGCAACCCCACATGTTTTAAAGAGGAAATTGCTGGCAAAAAACTCCTGTTTCTTAGGAAGCCCATGGGGACAGCTTCCTCGCTGTGTGTGCACTACAATAAGATTAGTGCTTACCTGGTGTCTGTTGGTGCTGCATAACGCTGGTCCATGTTGTTCCTCTGCTCTGCTTCCTCCATGTGGGTTCGGCGTGGTGCGCGCGATCGTGCGCGCGATCATGCGCGCGATCGTGCGCGCGTGTGTGCGCGCGCATACGCGCGCGCGTGCACGCCGCCTTTTATAGCGTCGGCGTGCGTCGGGGGGGCGGGCCAGCAGCGTCAGGGTCTGTATAAAGGAAAAACTTTTTCTCTGGCTGGTCTTTTCCCTCCTGGAGGCAGAGGAAGAAAGGATACAGAGCGTGCAGCTGGGTCTTTTGGCCACACAGGGACACCTAGTGGCGGTTTTGTGGATCTTCAGGTCTAGGACTTAGGTCCACTATTGACCAGAAAAAAAAAAAAAAGGTTTTTTTGCTTAAAGGGACTCAGCCTTAGATCCAGCAGTATCTGAGTCTACCTTGGACTCCGGCTAACGGGCATTGGTGTGTCAATACTCACAGGCTTCCTCGGTATTGTCACCTCCCAGGCGGGTAAAAAATTTTTTGAAAAAAAAAAAAAGAGAAATATAAAAGAAAAGAGAGAAATTAGTTCTTTTTCATTTTCTCATACCTGCCCTCATATTGGTTATTCCTAGCTACAACAGTCAGGTGTTGGCTATAGGGGTGACCCAAGGTTGTACAATGGCTCCAAAGGGATCTGGACCAGCCAAGGCTGCTAAAGGTACCAAAAAGCAAAAGGGGTCTCCATCGGGGTCAGAGGATTTGGGCCAGGCTTCTACGGCCCCACCCTCGCCAGTCAGGACACCGAGTGGCATAGTACAAGAGCCATTGGGGGTGCTGGGGGCAGAGGCGGCCCCCGATCCACCCATTCCCGTTTACGTGACGGAAGAAATGCTAGCAGCCACCATGTGTGGGCTAGAGAAAAGGTTAACTGCGTTGTTTTCCCGTCCTTGCCCAAGTAGCAAGCGGGCTAGATCCCCCTCACCCAGTGTGGGGTTTTCAGATGCGGAGGTCTCCTCTTCAGAGGAACGGGACCCACAAGGGGATCAGGCAGACCCAAGTCCCGACGGTTCAGACAGGGAAAATTCCACTATAGATGAATATTTTTCGGCCTCTCAAGCGGAGGGCCTGTGGATCCAGTCTTTGACAGATATGGTTCGCACTGCCTTTAAACTTCCAGTGCCAGAACTAGTAGCCCCGGAGGTATCCTCATTGGGTTCTTTAAAGGCCCCATTAACTGGTGCATCTTTTCCAATGCACCCCCTTCTGCGGAACGTGATTTACCAAGATTGGGCTCGACCTGATAGAATCTTTGTCCCTCCTAAAAGATTCTCTATTCTCTACCCTATGGAAGAGGAATATGTAAAGAGATGGGCTCTCCCTACAGTGGACGCAGCCATTTCCTGTGTGAATAAATCCCTGACTTGTCCGGTTGAAAATGTCCATATGTTCAAGGATCCGGTCGACAAGAAATTCGAGACACTACTGAAAGCAGCTTTTACCTCAGTAGGTGCCATGGTTCAGCCAGCAGTAGCAGCCATTGGTGTTTGTCAGGCCTTGAAGGATCAGGCAAAGCATATATTGAAGGACATGCCGGCTCAGCATACTCATGAATTAGCAGAATTCCCTAGGGCTCTCTGCTTTGCAGTAGATGCTATTAAGGACTCCATCCAACAGGCATCCCGTTTATCTCTACTGATGGTTCACATGCGTCGTCTTTTGTGGCTAAAGAACTGGTCAGCAGAGGCACCCTGCAAAAAGCTTCTAGCAGGGTTTCCCTTTCATGGGGGAAGACTATTCGGGGAAGACCTAGATAAATATATCCACACCATATCAAGTGGAAAAAGTACTTCCTTACCGGTCAAGAAAAGACCGCGTGGGCCCACGTTTAAACGACAGGCCATTGCAGGCTCGGCCCCTTCGACTTCCCAGTCAGTATCGACGGCCTCCCGGGCGTTCAACAGTTAATAGCCGCCCACAGGGACAAGCCGCGGCAAACAAGAGGCCCTGGTCTCGCAAGCCGGCTAAACCAGTCATCAAATCAGATTCATGAAGGGGCGCCCCCACTCTCTTGGGTGGGGGGAAGACTTCAGTTTTTCTCCGAAGTCTGGAAGGCCAGAATTCCCGACTCTTGGGTTCGGTCCGTAGTAGCCTCAGGCTACAAACTAGAGTTTCGAGAAATCCCCCCTCCTCATTTTCAGGGGTCAAGTCTTCCAAGCGACCCGTTAAAGAGGGCCTCTCTCGTAAAGGCGTTGGATCGCCTCTTGCTCCAAGGAGTAATTGTAGAAGTACCAACCCAAGAAAGGGGTCTGGGATTCTACTCCAACCTTTTTGTTATACCAAAACCCAATGGCGACGTCAGGCCTATATTAGACCTCAAACGCCTAAATCGCTTTCTAAGGATTCAGACCTTCCGTATGGACTCCATACGTTCAGTGACAACCAGCCTGCATCAGGGCGACTTCCTAGCATCTATAGACATAAAGGATGCATATCTGCATGTGCCGATTTACCCAGCACATCACAAGTTTCTTCGTTTTACGATAAACCAAAGTCATTACCAGTTCGTAGCCCTCCCTTTCGGGTTGGCAACAGCTCCACGGGTATTCACAAAGGTGTTAGCCCCGGTACTAGCCGTCCTAAGGACAGAAGGCATCTTGGTCCTAGCATACCTGGACGATCTCCTGGTTATCGATAGTTCAGCTTCCAACCTCAATCATGCAGTAGTCCGCACAGTGCGGCATCTAGAAGAGTTCGGGTGGATTGTGAACCAAGAAAAATCAAGGTTACATCCCACAAGACAATTGGAATATCTAGGCTTTCGGTTAGATACAGAATGCCAGAGGGTATTTTTACCTCAAGAGAAGATCAGGTCGTTGATTCAAACGATTCAAATAGTCTTAGGCAAAAAGAAGCCGACTATTCGCCTATGCATGCGACTGCTGGGGAAGATGGTGGCCGCCTTCGAAGCAGCGCCCTACGCCCAGATCCATACCAGAATTCTGCAAGCAGCTATTCTCTCTGCTTGGAACAAGTCCATACAGGCATTAGACCGTCCATTAGTTCTTTCTCCAGAAGTCAGGCACAGCCTGTACTGGTGGCTGATCCCTCAAAAATTATCAAAAGGGAAAACCTTTTGCCCCATCTCGTGGAAAATAGTAACCACAGATGCCAGCCTAACAGGTTGGGGGGCAATCTTAGGAAAACGGACCCAGCAGGGACAGTGGTCAGAGGCAGAAAGTCTGCTTCCCATCAATGTCCTAGAGATCAGAGCTGTTCGGTTGGCCCTGGTCGCCTGGACTCTCCCCCTGCAGGGTCTGCCAGTAAGGATACAGTCCGACAATGCCACGGCGGTGGCATACATAAACCACCAGGGGGGCACAAAGAGCCTGGCGGCTCAAAGGGAAGTAAACCTAATTTTTGCATGGGCCGAAGCCCATGTACCCTGCATCTCAGCAGTGTTCATCCCAGGGATAGACAATTCTCAAGCAGATTTTTTGAGTCGTCAACAGTTACTCCCGGGAGAGTGGTCTCTTCACCCCCAGGTATTCCAAGAGATTTGCCAAAGATTCGGAGTTCCCGATGTGGACATCATGGCAACAAGATTCAACAAGAAATTGGACAAATTTGTATCCCGAGCCAGGGACCCCTCGGCCTACGGGACCGATGCGTTGGTTTGCCCCTGGCACCAGTTTTCTCTCCTGTATGCGTTCCCTCCACTACAGATGATTCCCCGCCTTCTACGAAGGATCAGGGTGGAGCGCAGGCCGGTGATCCTGGTGGCCCCAGCCTGGCCCAGAAGGGCTTGGTACGCACTCATCGTGAGGATGTCAGTAAGGGCACCGTGGCCACTCCCCCTGCGCCCAGATCTGCTGTCTCAGGGCCCGATCTACCACCCTGCTTCACAGCAGCTAAATTTGATGGCTTGGCGGCTGAATCTCTAATTCTTAAGGGCAGAGGCCTCTCTGCCCAAGTCATATCTACGTTAATTCAAGCTAGAAAGCCAGTCTCTAGAAATATCTATTACAGAGTCTGGAGAACCTATGTGGAGTGGTGCGAGTCTCAAGGAGGGCATCCTCGCAAGTTTTTTATTGACAGGATCTTGCGATTCCTCCAGGTTGGCGTTGACAAGGGGTTGGCTCTTAGTACTCTAAAGGGGCAGGTGTCTGCCTTATCGATATGGTTTCAAAGGCCTTTGGCCACACATTCGCTTGTAAAAACCTTTTTGCAGGGGGTCTTGCATGTAAATCCCCCTATTAGAGCTCCCCTCTGCCCCTGGAATTTAAATCTGGTCTTGTCAGCTTTACAAAAGCAGCCGTTTGAACCTCTGACAGAAATCCCTCTTGTGCTGCTAACCCGAAAGTTGGTTTTCTTGGTGGCTATGGCTTCGGCCAGAAGGGTCTCCGAGCTGGCAGCCTTGTCTTGCAGGGAACCGTACCTTATTCTGCATAAGGACAGAGTGGTTCTGCGGCCCCAGCCTTCTTTCCTTCCTAAGGTCATATCCAGTTTTCACTTGAATCAGGACCTAGTCCTACCATCCTTCTTTCCTACTCCCCAGTCCAGAGAGGAAAGATTGCTTCATACTTTGGATGTGGTCCGAGCCATGAGAGTTTATCTCAAGGCTACAGAAAAGATTAGGAAAACAGATGTGCTTTTCATTCTTCCGGATGGCCCCAAGAAGGGTCAGCCGGCTGCCAAATCTTCCTTGGCTAGGTGGATTAAGCAGCTGATTTTTCAGGCCTATGGTCTGAAGCGCGTTCCACCGCCCTTATCAGTTAAGGCCCATTCTACGAGGGCCATGAGTGCCTCTTGGGCGGCACACCATCAGATCTCTATGGCACAGGTTTGCAAAGCGGCAACCTGGTCTTCCGTACATACGTTTACTAAATTTTATAAGTTGGATGTCACAAAGGCTGCGGACGCAGCATTTGGGCAGGCGGTCCTACGGGCAGCAGTATAGAATCCTCTGGCCCGGTTCACGCCCCCTTTTTTCTGTTGGTGGAGCTATTTTACCTCCTGATATAGTTTCTGTTTGGCTATTTTTGGCCTTACGGTCTCCCTCCCTTCATGGAGCATTGCTTTGGGACATCCCATATGTAATGACTATGCGCTCTGTGTCCCGTGATGTACGATCAAGAAAAAGGGATTTTTAATAACAGCTTACCTGTAAAATCCTTTTCTTGGAGTACATCACGGGACACAGAGCTCCCACCCCTCTTTGTGGGAACATTGTGTAACCTCAGAGAAATTGCTTGCTACAAAACTAAAGCACTCTCAGTGGGAGGGGGTTATATAGGGAGGAACTTCCTGTGAAGTTGATTACACCAGTGTCCACACCTGAAGGTACTCCATATAACCCATATGTAATGACTATGCGCTCTGTGTCCCGTGATGTACTCCAAGAAAAGGATTTTACAGGTAAGCTGTTATTAAAAATCCCTTTTTTATGAATCTTTAATCGTTTAATGAATCTGATTGGTTCTGAGGAGTTTTAGACACACAGTAATGACAGCTTGGACCACAGTGAAAAGCTGCCGTGAGATTTTTCATAAGGAGCCAGACAAGCAGGAAGTGTGGTGATCAGAGCAGAATAACAGCAACTTCAAAGCAAAAACGAACAATGAGGACATGAAACCAGGACTGCAGTAAGGTAAAGGAAGCGATTTGAACAGATCTGTCTGCTGGCATTTTGGTTTGCTCGCGTGTACACACGAGCAAACCAAAATCCCTGCCAGCAGACAGCGCACTGACGTGTCGGTGACGTGGCGGTGACGTTGACGCCGCCACGTCACCGCACCAGGAAGTAAAACACTTCCGCGCATGCGTCAAAATCATTTGGCGCGTGTGCGAGAAGACATGTCTGCTGGTTAGCATACTAACCAGCAGACATGTCGGGCGGACAGGTTCCCAGCCGACAGATTTCAAAGCATGCTTTGAAATCTGTCGGGTGGCCAAATCCGTCTGTTTGCCCGTACACACGATCGAATCTGTCTGCTGGAACGGTCTAGCAGACCGTTTCCAGCAGACAGATTTGATCGTGTGTACGAGACCTTTAACATTAGGGGCCATCAAAGGGTTAACTGTGTGCCTAGCCAGTGTTTTACTACAGTGGGGGGGGGGGGGTGCTTTTACTAGGGGAAGACATGCTTTGCAGGAACACAGGATCCATACCTTCTCTACTGCCTTTTTTACATAGGCAGGTTGCTGTTCTGTCTCTGTGGCTGATGATCAGCAGGTGACGGCGAACATCAAGTGTGCGGTACTCGCCGATCAGCTCCCGTTGTGTTTAATCACGGACCTGGCGGCGCTTATTTTCGCCCCCTACCTGAAAGTGCAGGATCACATATATATATCACATATATACAGTATACGTGATCCTGTGCACAGCGACCGCCCTGTAGTACTAATACAGCTATTGGGCGGTCGGCAAGTGGTTAAAGTGATATTAACAGCATTTTTTTTTTTTTAAACAAAAAAAGGAAGTAATACTTACCTGCTCCCTCCTTACAGGATTTGGCAATTTTCTTACCTACCCCCTCCTCACAGGATTTGACTGAATGCAGTGGGAGCCTATGGCTTCACTGCTTCCAGTGTCTCCTAAGGTAATCTAGCTTGCTTTGACCTTTCTGATAATGCAGGGGTCATAGCCGTGAGGTGGGCTGCTTATTTGCATGGATTGCACAGAACACATTTTGAATACCCAGTTCATATTGTCACAGTGGTGGCTGAATTCATGATTGGACTTTTCTTTAATAGATTACTGCTGATTATTATTATTTTTTAAATTATTTTTCACTATATGGTGGATATTTGCATGTTTATTTTGTATAGTTGTGCTGCACTAATTTTTGTTATTTACATTGGGACTTCTGTGACAATCTACTCTGTGCATTAGCAACAAAGCAGTTAATGCAGACCCCTGTAAACAACTTTCTCGCTTGAAAACTATCACCCTAAGGCTGGGTTCACACTAGCTGCGGCCGCGGTTTAAAGCAGAGGGTCCAGTGCGTCCCGGGTCCAAACTTCTGGCTGAAGTCGCACCTAAAACTGAGCCAAAGACACACAGGACCCTTTCCAGTGCTGCCCCGGAGCTGCATGAACGAGCTCCATTGAGAGCCGGCCACAGTCTCCTGTCATTCGAATTCAATGCAGTGAAATACACATCCAATTCGCATCAGTGTGATTGTGATACCAGCCTAAAAGATTCTATCGGAGTGCGCGCTATTGCCAAAGCTGTGTTATAATATACTGGCTTGCATTTATCCACAGTGGGTTTTTATTTTTAAAAACATAATAAATAATATAGATATAGATAATATACTAAAAACTGAGTTCTTAGGGGACTTGCTGCTGCTATGTTCTTTATCCGTTTTTTGTGCTACAGACTTGTACCTGGATCTCAGGTATGGAGACGAACGATTGATCTGAAGCAGCAATGAATACATACAGCATGCTATGCAGACTTCATTAAACTTGCACAATCTACAGTATAGTGGTTGACACAGAAATTCCTGGCTCTGTATATTATGTCACAACATTCATAACAGATACCTTTCAAAAATAGATATAATGAACAGAAACCACACAACCACTGCATATAAGGCCGCGTGCACACGAGGAGACATGTCCGAATAAAACCGGTCCGAGGACCGTTTTCATCGGACATGTCTCCGGGGATCTTTTGGTCTGATGGTGTGTACACACGATCAAACCAAAATCCCCGCGGACAGACAGCGCGGTGACGTGGCGGTGACGTTGACGCCGCGACATTCGCAAACCAGGAAGTAAAATGCTTCCACGCATGCGTCGAATCCATTTCCAGGGAACGGACGGCGTCCGTTCCCTGGTCCATGCCTTTGCATTGGTTGCACCTCCTATATGAGGAATAACTTTACGCCGGACGTAACCCTTACGCAAATCGCTTAAAACATGCGCCGGGCGCATCTACGTTCGTGAATCGGCGTATCTCCCTCATTTGCATATCTGAATCGAAACTTCCATATGCATCCAGCGTAAATATGCGCCCACAATACGCCGGCGTAGGAAAGTTACGTCGGTCGGAAGAAGCCTATTTTTCGACGTAACTTAGTTTCTGGGTCCGGCGCATAGATACGACGGCGCATATTTGTACTTATACTGTAGATACGTTGGCGTAAGTGCTACGTGAATCTGGGGCCAGACATAAAAGGCTTTTACCCTTGCAATCATTATATGATATGCAAGCTAGATGGTGCATCTTTTATGTCAAACTCCACTGGGAGAAGCTACTTCATTGATTCCTTCATTTCATGCAATAGTAGGTATGTTGTATTTACGTTGGAGTGTTCATGCCAGAAACAGTACATAGGGAGGACAACCAGGCATCTAAGAGACTGCCTAATGGAGCATTTGTACAACATCAAAGGGGTTGTAAAGAACACTCCCTTTACAGATACTTTAGGGGATGTCACCATAGAGACCCCACTGAGAATAAATTAGTGGGGCTTGATGAAATATGTCCCCATTGGAGGGGAAGTAATAAACGCAGGATGGTATCCATGCTCGAAATTAGATGGATCCATGAAATGCGTACTTTGGTTCCCCTGAGTTTGAGGCTGGGTTCACACTAGTCCGACAAACGCTCCTACATTGGGAGCTCATGTTGCATGACGTGTGAAAATCAATGTTTCCCTATGAGAGCTGTCTTAACTGGTCCTACACAAGTCGGTCCGACTTTGAGGCTGGGTTCACACTTGTCCTACAAACGCTCCTATATTGGGAGCTCATGTCGCATGACGTGTGAAAAACAATGTTTCCCTATGAGAGCCGTCTTAACTGATCTGACACAAGTCGGTCCGACTTTGAAAACCCTCCCTGTACTACTTTGCTCCGACATTCATCCTACTTCAGCCCATTGAATATCATTGAGGCTGGGTTCACACTTGTTCCGACAACGCTCCTACATTGGGAGCTCATGTAGCATGACGTGTGAAAATCAATGTTTCCCTATGAGAGCTGTCTTAACTGGTCCTACACAAGTCGGTCCGACTTTGAAACTACTCCCTGTACTACTTTGGTCCTACATTGATCCTACTTCAGCCCATTGAATATCATTGAAGTAGGACCAAAGTAGGAGCCTTGTCCTAACCATCCGACTTTTGACACCTGTGATTACAGCACCAGTAAAAGGAATTTATCTCACTCTGGGATTGTTTTGATTGGTCAAAGAACAAGTCAGTCTATCAAAAAGTAGGACCAAAGTAGTATCCTGTTCATGAAAGTAGGATGGATGTAGGACCAATGTAGGACCAATGTAGGATCAATGTAGGATCAATGTAGGACAAATGTGGCAGAGCAAAGTAGGATGAAAGTCGTGTAGTGTAGTGTGAACCCAGCCTAAAGTTGGACCAAAGTAGGAGTCTTGTCCTTATCAGACATCTGACATGTGATTACAGCAGCAGTAAAAGGAATTTATCTCACCCTGGGATTGTTTTGTTTGATTAACCACTTAAGGACCCCCGCACGCACATATACGGCCACAGAATGGCACGTACAGGCACAAGGGCGTAAATTTACGTCCCCGCCTGAGTGCGGTTCGGGGGTCCCATCGGGACCCCCTCCGCGGCGTGCGGGGGTCCCCCTACCTCTGGGAGCGATCCGGGATCTGCGGGCGGATGTCCGTGATATCCGCCCCCCCCCGCGATCGCTCCCAGCCAATGGGAGCGCGCTCCCAGCCTGTCACTTCCTCCTCCTGTGTTTACACAGGAAGGAGGAAATGATGTATTCTCTCATCGCAGCGCTGTTTCCCAGCGCTGCTGATGAGAGAAGACATCACAAGTAAGTGTGCACCAACACAACACTGACACACACTCACATAGGCATATTAACCCCTTGTGATCGCCCCCCCCCCCACCCCCCTGTCACAGTGTCACTGAATGCAGTGATTTAATCACTGCATTTAGTGTCAGTGTGACAGGCAGTGTAAAAAACAGTTTGTGTTAGGTTCAGGATAGCCCCCCCACCCCCCTAATAAAGTTTTAACCCCCTGATCACCGCCCTAGTTAACCCTTTCACTCCCTATTGCCAGCGTCACTAAGCGATCATTTTTCTGATCGCTGTATTAGTGCCGCTGTTCCCGCTAGGTAGCTATTTTTTTTTATTGCGATTTTTTTTTTTACTAAAGACATGTGGCTAAATAAATTTTGGCCTAAATGTTTGACTAAAATTTAGTTTATTTGATTTTTTTTTTTAACAAAAAGTAAAAAATAGTGTTTTTTTTTCAAAAATGTCGCTCTATTTTTGTATATAGCGCAAAAAATAAAAATCGCAGAGGTGATCAAATACCACCAAAAGAAAGCTCTATTTGTGGGAAGAAAAGGACGCAAATTTTGTTTGGGAGCCACGTCGCACGACCGCGCAATTGTCTGTTAAAGCGACGCAGTGCCGAATCGCAAAAACACCTTGGGTCATTTACCAGCGTATTGGTCCGGGTCTTAAGTGGTTAAAGAACAGGTCAGACTATCACAAAGTTGGTTCAAAGTAGTATCCTGTTCATGAAAGTCGGATGGATGTAGGACCAATGTAGGATGAATGTAGGACAGATGTCGCAGAGCAAAGTAGGATGAAAGTTGTACTGCTGTCGTGTAGTATAGTGTGAACCCAGCCTCAAACTACTTCCTGTACTACTTTGGTCCTACATCGATCCTACTTCAGCCCATTAAATATCATTGAAGTCGGACCAAAGTAGGAGCCTTGTCCTTACCATCCGACTTTTGACATCTGACATGTGATTACAGCAGCAGTAAAATAAATTTATCTCACTCTGGGATTGTTTTGATTGGTCAAAAACAAGTCAGACTATCACAAAGTCGGATCAAAGTAGTATCCTGTTCATGAAAGTAGGATGGATGTAGGACCAATGTAGTACTAATGTACTGTAGGACCAATGTAGGACAGATGTCACAGAGCAAAGTAGGATGAAAGTAGTCCTGCTGTCGTGTAGTAGGCTGGGTTCACACTATACTACACGACAGCAGTACAACTTTCATCCTACTTTGCTCTGCGACATCTGTCCTACATTGGTCCTACATCCATCCGACTTTCATGAACAGGACACTACTTTGAACCGACTTTGTGATAGTCTGACTTGTTCTTTGACCAATCAAAACAATCCCAGAGTGAGATAAATTCCTTTTACTGCTGCTGTAATCACATGTCGGATGTCTGATAAGGACAAGGCTCCTACTTTGGTCAAACTTCAATGATATTCAATGAGCTGAAGTAGGATGAATGTCGGAGCAAAGTAGTACAGGGAGTGTTTTCAAAGTCGGAACGACTTGTGTCGGATCAGTTAAGACAGCTCTCATAGGGAAACATTGATTTTCACACGTCATGCTACATGAGCTCCCAATGTAGGAGCGTTGTCGGAAACAAGTGTGAACCCAGCCGTATAGTGTGAACCCAGCCTCAATGTTGACATGATGGGCCAGATTCAGGTAGATCAGAGCATCTTTGCTCTGGAGTAACGCTTCTCATTTAGGTTACTCTGCCGAAATTTTAGGAGCAAGTGCTGTTATTCATGAAGCACTTGCTCCTAAAGTTGCGGCAGCGCATCGCAAATGAGCCGGCGGAATTCAAATTGGGCGGGTACGGGGCGTGTAGTATTCAACCTAAGCGCGATCCCGCGGCGAACGTACTGCCCATGCGTCAAGTGTCAATGCATCCCAGTGCGCATGCTCCAAATTCTGTCAGTGAACGTCAATGACGTCACATCCCCATTCATGAATATTTTACGCAAGCGACGAGATTTGTTTTTTTTCCGACGCGATGACGACGCCTATACTTAACATAGGATACTCCACTAGGGGGCTGCTTTATCTATACGCCGCGTATCGCTTCCGGAAACGTCGTAAAGTCACTGCGTCGCGCCCGAAAAAGATCGTGAATTGCCGATTCCCGCTCATTAACATATTTTTTGAGCGTAAATCGGCGGGAACGCCCCCGGCGCCATTTTTAAGTTGAAGTAACGATGCGATGGCGAAATTCAATTGCGCCGATCGCATCGGAACTCCAACCCGGCGTTTCTTGTTTTCTGGTTACAGAAAACAAAAACGCCGGCTTAAAGTGACAGTTAGGCTGGCGGATCCATTGATCCGCCAGCCTAACTCTACCTGAATCTGGCCCGATATGTTTTGTAGATAATAGAAAGACCTTGCTATTTGTATACTATTACGCAGTATTTACATGTAATTCATACATATGTATACATATATGACTTTGTGTTCTTTAAATATATTCTATGAATATGTTGCATTTTCTTATCAATTTGTCTTTATACGCTAGCTTAGATAGCCTGCTTTTTATTGCTTATTTTTAATATGGTTAATTGAGCATATTATCTACAGTGCCTTGAAAAAGTATTCATACCCCATTTAACTTTTCCACATTTTGTCATGTTACAACCAAAAACATAAATGTATTTTATGTGATAGATAGACCAATACAAAGTGGCACATAATTGTGAAGTTTCACAAAAATGATAAATGGTTTTAATTTTTCTTTTACAATTAAATATGTTAAAAGTGTGACGTACATTTGTATTCAGTCCCCCTGAGTCAATACTTTGTAGAACCACCTTTCACTGCAATTCTTTTTGGGTATATCTCTACCAGCTTTGCACATCTAGAGAGTGACACGTGTCTCCATTCTTCTTTGCAGAATAGCTCAAGCTCTGTCAAGTTGGAAAGAGAGCGTTTGTGAACAGCGATTTTCAAGTCTTGACACAGATTCTCAATTGGATTTAGGCCTGCACTTTGACTGGGCCATTCTAACACATGAATATGCTTTGATCTAAACCATTCCATTGTAGCTCTGGCTGTATGTTTAAGGTCATTGTCCTGCTGGAAGGTGAAGGTGAGTCCCAGTCTCAAGTTTTTTGCAGACTCTAAGGCCACGTACACACGATCGAATTTGTCCGCTGAAACTGGTCCGACGGACCAGTTCAGCGGACAAATCCGATCGTGTGTATAGGCTAGCGGACATGTCTGACCGGCGGACAAATTTTAAAGCATGCTTTAAAATTTGTCCGCCGGTGACATGTCCGTCGGATATGTCCGCTGGTTAGTACACTAACCAGCGGGCATATCTGCTCGCACAAGCGTCGTATGGATGCGACACATGCTTGGAATTTTTTTACTTCCTGGTGCGTCACCGCCACGTCACCGCGCTGTCTGCCGGCGGGGATTTTGATCCGATGGTGTGTACACACCGCCGGACGAAAATCCCGAGGAGACGTGTCCGATGAAAACGGTCCGTGGACCGTTTCCATCGGACATGTCCCTCCGTGTGTACGCGGCCTAACAGGTTTTCTTTTAAGATTGCCCTTTATGCTCCATCCATCTTCCCATCAACTCTGACCAGCTTCCCTGGCCCTGCTGACATAAAGCATCCCCACAACATGATGCTGCCACCACCATGTACCTCAGGATGGTGTGTTCAGAGTGATAAGAAAATTACCTTCTTCCCCATGTTTTACCTTCTTCCCCATATTTGCTCTGCTCAAAAACTGCAAAGGGAATTCTTATGGCTTTCTTTCAGCAATGACTTTTTTCTTGCCACTCTTCCATAAAGGCCAGATATGTGGAGGGCATGACTAATAGTTGTCTTGTGGACAGATTCTCCCACCTGAGCTGTGGATCTCTGAAGCTCCTCCAGAGTTACCATGGGCCTCTTGGCTGCTTCTCTGATTAATGCTCTCCTTGCCGGCCTGTCAGTTTAGGTGGACGGCCATAACTTGGTAGGTTTGCAGTTGTAATATGTAAAATAAAAAATAAAACATGAACAGGCCATCTCCCAAAACTTGTTTATTGAATGAAGATTAACCCCTTGCCGCTGAACGTACGCACAAATGCGGCCTTGGCTTTCGGAGGTTATAGCGGGATGATGCCGGCAGCTACACTGCATCATCAGTTTCTTTTGGGTCTCTCCAGCATGGATGTTGCCCAAGATTCATGTTCCTTCTAATCCAGCTCTCAGGAATACTGCTCCTTCTGAACTAGAGGCACCTGAACCCATGCACCTGTTCTTGATCCGTCCTTCATTGACTCCAGAGAAACATCAACGCCAATGTCTAAACAACCTCTGCCTGTACTGTGGAGAAGCCGGTCACTTTGTACACATCTGCCCAGCTAAGCTGAGTAAGTGTCTTTCACTTTCTTCAGTTAACCAGTCACCCTTTTCTGCCAGCTCGGCTCACATAGTTCTGCCTGTTTCCGGAAAGAATTGCGTCAGTCACCGCAATTAATGATTCTGGAGCTGTTTCATTGACCTGTCATTCGCAGCTCAGCAACGTATCCCACTACAAACCAGAAGACAAGTACTCACTGTACTCCTGGTCGATGGGTCTTGCCTTATATCAGGACTTGTAACCAAAGAGACCCCACCAATCCTGACCATCACCCCCACCAACCATCAGGAGCTGCTGCGTTTAGATGCAATTTCTTAACCATTATTTCCCGTCAGCTTGGGCCTACCATGGCTTTAGGCCTATAATCCATAGATTGACTGGAATCCCAGAAGTATCAAGTTCCTGTTACCCTACTGCCAGAATCACTGTATAGGGGCCCCACCTCCGTCCTTCTGCTACCCTGCTGTGCATGGATTCAGACACCAAATTAGGCCAAGTGGTCCCTAAGCCATACCATAAGTACCTGGATGTTTTCAGAAAATGGGGAGCAGATACCCTTCCTCCACACAGACCTTATGACTGTCCCATTGGGCTTCTCACTGCACCCGAGATTCCCTTTGGGTGCATCTTTCCCTCATGTGATTGGGAATTAGGGACCTTAAAGGACTACATTGACTAAAATCTACAGAAAGGATTCATCGCCCTACTACCCCATAGGCCGGCACAGGTATATTTTTTTGGGCAGGGGGTGAATGGAAGATGGTGTTCCGTACTCTATTCAGGCACGTTGAGTACTTAGACATGCCCTTAGACCTATGCAATGCACCAGCTACCTTCCATTTATTCGTTAATGACATTTTCATAGACTTCCTAGATATCTATCTGGACCACATGCTGATGTTTTCTGTATCACTGGAGGTGCACAGAGGGCATGTTAAAAATGTACTATGTTGGCTCCGCCAGCATGGACTTTATGACAAAGCCAAAAAATGCGACTTTAAGCAACAGAACATCCAGTTTTTGGATTTGATCATTTCCACTGACAAAATCAAGATGGTCCCACAAAAGGTCTCAGCAATCCTGGATTGGCCAGCTCCCACAGACAAGAACGGGATCCAATGATTTGTTGGCTTCGCCAAATTCAACTGCAAGTTCATCAAAACCTTCTCCGCCATCATCAACCCTGTGACGCAACTCACCAAGCAAGGTACCCATTTTTGCTGGTCTGCTGAGGCCCAAACCAATTTAGAAACATTACTGTTGCCCCTGTTCTGAGTCACCCAGACTCTGCCCTACCTTATGTAGCACCCATGTACTTTTAGGTACCGGTGCTGCTCTAAATTTAAGGGGGGTGAGAGTTAGTTAGCTCTCATCCAGTTGATTTGAACGGATTGGGTCTATGTCTTGGCTTGGCTGTGCTGTGGGCCATCCTGTTGTTCTTGGGATGTTGATACCACCCCGGGGCGATAGGTGGCAGCAGTGGAGTCGAGGCTGGGGTGCTCTCTTTCGGCAGCCAATCAGGAGGGTTGAGCCTGATGTGGAAGAACAAGAGCTCCTGGCAATTAAAGCCACTTTGGAAGAATGGAGGTATTTGCTGGAAGGAGCCCATCCAATAATAATCTACTCCAACTATAAGAACCTAGAATATCTGCGATCTGCAAAATGCTTCAAACCACTCTCGCTGGGCCCTCTTTTTCTCAAGATTTACATTTCATATCACCTACAGACCAGGGTCAAAGAACACCAAGCCTAATGCATTGTCACGCATGTTTGAGGATCCTAAGGATGTATCAGTACCAGACACCATCTTGCCAGGTGGGAACTTCCTACTATTACAGGCTGTCTTCTATCTCAATTGCAGCAATCTTCAACAGGAATGCTTAGTCCCCCAGGGGTCATATTACAAGCAAGAAATGGACTGTTATGGAAAGGTGAGCAGATTTTTATACTAGAAAATGTCTGCATAATTGTCCTAGGGATCTGTCATGATCACCCTCTGGCGTGTCATTTTGCAATCCACAAAACTACTGAGCTGGTACAAAGCACATTCTGGTGGCCCAGGCTGGAGGAATATTGCAAAGCTTATGTAAACGCTTGTACCACATGCACCCAGAGTAAACGTACCTGTAATAAAGCCTGGGGCCTGCTCAGACCATTGCCTATACCTGACAGATCTTTGAAGAAGATTTCTATGGACTTTATAGTTGAACTTCCACCATCTGAAGATTGTTCCTCTATTTTTGTGGTAGTGGATCATCTATCAAAGATGGCTCATTTCCTGCTCCTGAAAAATATGCCATCTGCTGCGGAGACCACTCAGGTCTTGGTAAAGACTCTTTGATTGATTGATTTCCTGATACAATCTCAGGGTTACCCATTCTACCGGTTAATTTCAAAATAATATTATATAAGGTTAAATAGCAGTCCAGACACAGAATCTACATCTCACCTTCCAACGTTCAGCCAGCAAAAAGGATGGCTGCCGTCTAGGCAGTTGGTTTTATTATCAGCACAAGATCACAAAATGCATTCTCATTGGTCAACCCATATAATTCATTCATCCCAGCCCCCTTATTACACGCCCCCTGTGCTTGGCAGGGAACCCTCATTGGTCAGTTCTCCAAGGGATAGTTTCCTACCACAAGTCCTTTTCAGCTCTGCAAGAGTTTTCTTCCAAAGTCTCTTGAGTGAGAAGGAGGGGAAGCCAAAGTCCAATTCTGGAATGTCCATATTTGGAAACAGTTCTCTGGTCACGGGACATAAATTCCTTTGGTGAGGGGAAGACAGGTAGGAGAGGAAGAAGGTTTGAACACGTTTGAAACATAATGGAGAAGAAATAGCATCTACTCCCATCTTCAGTCGTTTGCCCTATATTGATGAGTTATAACTTCTTTGCCTTCATTTCAAACAGATTTGTAGTCGTAACTTTAAAGCATTATCTGTTTCTTCATGTAAGGATAATAACAGTGTTGCAATATATATCCATACATAATAACTCCATAGATTAAGCAATAAAAGGAAACAAAACAAACAAACAATATAATGAAGGAAAGGCAACATCTGAGTGTCTCTATTCATAACACACAAATATTCATTTTATTTCACATCTACCACAGTCTTTGTTAAGGAGATTGTTAGGCTCCATGGAGTCCCTGCAAACAAAGTATCAGACTGAGGTGTCAAGCTTATGTCAAGATTTAGGAAAGCATTGAGAGGGACTTGCGTGACGATTGAGCTTTCCTTATCATCATCTTACCATCCGCAAACCAATGAGCAGACAGAGTAATCAAGCCTTGGAGCAATACATACAATGTTTCATTTCCTTTTTCTAGGATGACTGGGTGTCGCTATTGCCACTAACATAATTTGCTTACAATAATGCTAGTCATTCCACCACCGAGCAGTCTCCATTCGTTGCTAATTATGGATTTCACCCTACCTTCCTACCCGATCTTGTTTCAGAATCTTCTGTTCCAGCTGTCCAAAGTACTCTGGATTTTTTCTCTCACAACAACGTGTTACAGGAAACCATCACAAAGGCTCAGGAGGACAACAAGATTATGTTTGACAAGAAGAGAAGGGGGGAGTTGGTCTTGCAGCCAGGGGATCAGATATGGCTTTCTACAACAAATGTGAAGATGACGTATCCCTCAAAGAAACCTACACCGAAGTTTGTAGGACCATTTCCGGGAAGGAGAAAGATTAATGATGTTTCTTATGAGTTAACCTTGCCAAAGTCCTTTAGAATCCACCCAGTGTTCCACATATACTTACTAAATGGGAATGAGGAATTTGAGATCAAGGCCGTCTTAGACTGCAGGAGAAGAAGGGGTCAGATACAGGATTGAAGGGGTGGAAGGGGTATGGTCCAGAAGAAAATTCCTGGGAACCTGTACATAATGTGCATGCCAGGGACTTAATTTGTGCCTTCTTTTGCAGAAACCCACAAAAAAGGAACCAGTTGGGCACCCGGAGGTTACCCGTAAGGAGGGGCCAATTTCAGGGAAGGCAGGTCCAATGTGCATGTTTGTGGGGTGCACGCTTGCACACACGCGCATCGGAGCATGTGCACTTGTGCATCAATGCGCGCACGCCACTAATGCTGGCGCCAGGTAGGCTATTTAAACAGGGCCTCTGCATAGACTCATTGCTGTTTGGTCTGCAGCTTCTGTGTGATTTCCTGATTCCGTTTAAACTCTGATCTTGTTCCGTCTTGTCTCTAACATGTGCTTGTCTGCTACATAAGCTAACCTGGCTTGTCTTTTGGATTCTGCTTCTGCCTCCTGATTCTGCCTGATTGATAATATGGTACCAGCCTGACTTATGACCCGACTATCCTGCTGTCTACCATCTATGTCTGATCTGCCCGACTTTTACCAACCCAGCTTGTCTGATCCTGCATCCTGCTCATCCAGCATGCTACCAGCTTAATCCAGCAAGTCCTTATCTGGCTTTCTGCTTCCAGCTGTCTACTTCAGCCTACCAATCTCCGTGCCAGCTCTTCTACCATCATCCTGCTTTGCTGTTTCATCTACCTGCCCATTGCTGCCTCGCAGACTACTGGATTAATTTCAGGCTCATACATCACTCATATGCTCCTGTGACTGCTGTCTCACTATTAGTGGTCACCGAGCTGGAGCTGTACGAGAGGTTTATCTTTACATGTCAGGCTCACCAACCAGGTATGGGACAGTTTTATTCTTTAAAAACATCCAACATCAAGAAAAATGTTCACAATAAGACACAGACAAAGGAAGGCAATTACTTTACTTAGTCATAACTGGTAACCCAGTTTGGACTGCCTGCTTCCCCCCGCCCTTTTCTTAGGTAGGCCACTTCCCACACATGATAACACAATAGTTGACTACTTACTGATGCAACTTGTAAACAGAGCCACTGTTCACTAGGGATGAGCTTCGCGTTCGATACGAACGTATGTTTGACTCGAACATTGTCTGTTCGTACAATCAATGAAATTCGAACAAAAGTGGTCGTTCGCGCCAAATTCGAGTGACGCAAAACGGCCCATAATTTACTGCGGCATTGCGCACTGATGATTGGCCAAGAATGCTGTAGGTCCCGCATGCTTGGCCAATCACAGCGCGCAAAAACGAAGAGCCATAATTGGCCAAAGCCTGGGTGGCTTTGGCCAATTATGGCTCAGGGCTTTAGCACACGCCCCACACTATAAAAGGCCACCTGCTGGGCGGCCTCCTGTAGTGTGTTCCGGCTTGTTAATGAGAGCAGTCAGAGAGACAGAGAGATTGTCTTTTTATATAGCTAGATAGAGCAGGCAGGCAGGCTAGTCAGTTTAGCTTAATTTACCATGTGTAGAGAATATATATACATCCCTAGGAGTTGTACATATATTTATACACTGTATAGCTTAGATAGATCAGTTCTTCCTAATATACTGGCAGGCAGGTGATTGTGCTATTTAAAGACGTTATCACACGTATAGACACCCAGCAGGTACAATATTTAAAGGAATTTTATTTTAATTTTTTTTAATTTAAGCATCATTAAAATCACTGCTCCTGGAGCAGTGATTTTAATAATGTTTAAATAAAAAAAATGAAAGATTCCTTTAAATATTGTACCTGCTGGGTGTCTATAGTTTGCCTGTGAAAACGTCTTTGAGAACCCGGATCTTGCCCGAGGGAACATGTATCAATGGAAAAAAAGTTTTAAAAACGGACGTTTTTTCAGGAGTCCTGAAAAAACAACCGTTTTTAAAACTTTTTTCCATTGATACATGTTCCCATGGGCAAGACCCGGGTTCTTAAAGACGTTTTCACAGGCAAACTATAGACACCCAGCACTGCAGGTACAATATTTAAAGGAATTTTTCATTTTTTTTTATTTAACCACTTTAGCCCTGGACCATATTGCTGTCCAATGACCAGAGCACTTTTTGTGATTCGGCACTGCGTCGCTTTAACTGACAATTGCGTGGTCGTGCGACGTGGCTCCCAAACAAAATTGGCGTCCTTTTTTTCCCACAAATAGAGCTTTCTTTTGGTGGTATTTGATCATCTCTGCGGTTTTTATTTTTTGCGCTTTAAACAAAAATAGAGCGACAATTTTGAAAAAAATTCAATACTTTTTGCTATAATAAATATCCCCCAAAAATATATAAAAAAACATTTTTTTTCCTCAGTTTAGGCCGATACGTATTCTTCTACATATTGGACACTTTTGACACATTTTTGGGGGCATTGGCATTTTTATAGCGATCAATGCTATAAAAATGCATTGTATTACTATAAAAATGCCATTGGCAGTGAAGGGGTTAACACTAGGGGGCAGGGAAGGGGTTAAGTGTGTTCCTGGGTGTCTTCTAACTGTATGGGGGGGGTGGCCTCACTAGGGGAAATCGCTGATCTTCTGTTCATACATTGTATGAACAGAAGATCAGCGTTTCCCCCACTGACAGGACCGGGAGCTATGTGTTTACACACATAGCTCCCGGTCCCCGCTCTGTAACGAGCGATCGCGTGTTTCCCTGGCGGCAATCGTACCCACCTGGGCATGCGCGCGGGACTCGGGGGCGAGCGGGGACGCGTGCGCCGCATCTGGCGGCGCGCACGCGCCCCCTAGCGGCTGCTTTAGAGCGGACGTATAGCTACGGGCTCTCGCCCAGCAGTGCCACCGTCCCGCAGTAATATTACAGCGGGCGGTCGGCAAGTAGTTAAACATTATTAAAAGCACTGCTCTTGGATCAGTGATTTTAATGATGCTTAAATAAAAATAAATAAATAAAATTCCTTTAAATATTGTACCTGCTGGGTGTCTATAGCTTGCCTGTGAAAACGTCTTTGAGAACCCGGGTCTTCGCCGAGGGAACATGTATCAATGGAAAAAAGTTTTAAAAAATTTCCATTGATACATGTTCCCTGGGGCAAGACCCGGGTTCTAATGATGTTTTCCAACAATAACTTGAATATTGGTCTTTAAAATGAGCTGTGACGGTAGTAGAACATATCCCCGTCAAGCCTTCCCTTCTTCTCCCATAAAAGAAATCGCCCAATATTCCCCGACTGGGAATATCCCTGGAATCACCGAATAATCCACACATGAGCCAAGGCTTAATGCTGGATGTAACAGGACACACTTTAATGGCAAAAACTCTGCAGATTTATATACACAGTTTACAAGCTTGTCATCAATCAAAGAACAATGAAATCTCCACCCCCTTTTCCACACACTGGGGGTTTCCATACAGAGGCATTTCGGCACCGCAAAGCTTGACACATCACATTCTTTTGAATTGAATTAACCTTTAGAATACACAATCACAGATCTAAAAGACATTTAGTAATTATCTCCCAGAGACAGAAGCCCCCAGGGGTAGTTACTACAATGAAGCAATCAGAATAACAATTAACACCTCTACACACTGGACAATGAAATGTATCTCACAAGCCCGACTCCACTTATTTCACTAGTCGGAGCCATTGAAGGGTCATTCTCCTAGTGACCTAGTCAGGACAAATTAAGCCACTTCCAGTATCTCTTGCCATATGTACTCCACAATATCTCATCTTCTGTAATACATGAATTAGGATTTCATGTAGAAACACTTCAGTATTTCATGGTCCATGACATTACTCCCCCTGGGAAATAGTTCAACATCCGCAGTGGGACCCAAACGGGTCACTCGAGGATGTTGGGCAAGTAGTCTTAAGGTTCCAGGACTGTCTGCCAGGATAACTCATCCGCCTTCCTGCTTTGAGGCCCTGGCCCATAATCGGATGGCAAGAGGCTCGCATTCAGTCCTCTCCAAAAGCCCTTGTCCCGGCTAGGACTGTCACACATCTCCCCTTTTGGCAAGGGACTAACCCAGTAGGAGACACCAGATGGGTTGTCTCTGAATTCAGTCAGTAGTTCCAGTCCCCCAATGCCGGTATCCATACAGTACCCCAAATCACTTGCTCCAAACCGAGCATTACTCACCCCGCCATCCTCTGCCTCTCTCAGGCAACACGTCTGCCGCTGGGGAGAGGCCTGGACTAGCCCTTCTCCCTGGAGTCCTTTCAGCCGCTGGAGAGTGGACAGGGTAGCTGGGCTCAGTCCATCATGCTGTTGGGGATCTGGGCCAACTGGCCACCATTTATGGGGTATACCAGTGGAGACTGAAGTCCCATCCACTGGTGTGCGGTGAAAATCCCCCAGTGCTTGCAAAGCAAAGCCGACATCCTCCTCTTTCAGTCCTGTACCATTTTCTGGGGTTGTGCCAGTGGGGACTGAAGTCCCATCCACTACCCCAGGAACCCCCTCTTCTGTTAGGTGAAAGCAGAGGCCCGGGGCACTCTGCTCTGTTGCCAGCTCTTCCGCTGGGTTGCTGTGAGTGGAGACCACAGTCCCATCCACTGATATCCACTCAAGCTGTAGTGGGGTGCAGCCGCCAGTAGCATCCTGTCCTGCTGCCAGTGGTTCAGCTGGGAGTAAGAGCTTTACCACCTTAGCTGGTTGCTGGGGAGGGGGGCCAACTGCCCCGGCTCCCTGGAACTCCACAGTTGGTCCCGGTGCTGGGCAGAGATGGCTGGCAATCTGCCCTGTTGCCAGCACTTCTGCTGGGGGTGCATAATCCATAACATCCTCTGAACAGTCCATACATTCTGTAATCTGTGGCTGGGGAGTGATCGCCATCTTCTCACCCTGAGCCTCCGAAACTGCCACAGGGGTGGGGCAAAGGCCTTGAACCCTCTGTCCGGTGACCAGCATTTCAACTGGGAAAGTTCCGTGTAACTCCACAAATACTGCTCTTGGTGCTGGGCAGAGCACAGTGACGTTTGGCCCTGATCCCAGCTCTTCTGCTGGAGGCCCATCAGGTTGTTTTTCCTCTGCAGAAAAATCTATTAAATCCCCTGTCTCTGGTGTCTGGGGATAGAGGTTCACCATCTCCTGTCCATGGAACCCAGAAGATGCTATAGGTACTGAGCAGAGGTTAGCAGAGATCGGCCCTGCGGTCAGAACTTCAGCTTTGGGAATGGCAATCTCTAGATTTTCCACTGCCGATTCACTGGCATACTGCTGGACAGGCACATTCCTCCATTCAAGATCGTCCCATGCAGAAACCGGATCAAGGTCAGTCGGCACTTGCTGCATCGGCCATAAGACCTCCGGGTCCATAGCTGCAGGGGCAGGTTGGAAAAGCACACGGTTACCCTGCCACATGGACGATTCTTCAGCCAGGATTTCAGTATTGTCCACTGGTATTTCCTGATAGTCCCAGGCAAAGGGAGCCCGGCCCTGGCGCTGAGCAGAGTCTAGCAGCTGTTTGTAGGCGATCTCAAGGTCCCATTCCCGAGTGACCAGTGCGCTTCCGAGATATTCAATTTTTTCTCTCTGTGCTCCATTATGTCCTCCAAGCGCCACTCCCGATCATCCCCAAAGTCGGGATCACTGGACATCCTCCAATACAACAATCCCAGGCCATCATAGTCATAGCCTTCTGTGGGGCTGTCATCCGCTGACCATGGGCACTCTTGGGCTACATACCACCGGAGGGCTCTGTAGCTCTCATCCAGCTGCATCTCTGCCCTGAGCAGCCTGCTTAATTCCGCTATCCACTCCTGCTTCGGTTGTTCCCCCAACAACGGCAGTCGTACGTCATACTGCGGCCAGTACCTTGCATAGATGTAGGGCAGGACTTCTCCTTGGTGTTGCTGCTCGAGAGCTAGCGCTTCCTTCCAGAGTTGGCACCGAATCACATCCGCCCATCCCAGCAGGACCTCCTCTGATTCTGGTCCTGTGTGCTGTATCCGCATCTCTTGTAACCTTCTTCTGAATTCCTCTTCCATGGTTACTGGTATCTGTACCTCTCCTCGTCTTTCATTTGGTGCTGCTTCTTTAGGCGTTGTCACCGATCGTCGTATTTCTGCAATTCTCAGCTCATGTTGCCGCTCTCGTTCTTTCTCATCAAAAGCTTCAAAAGCGCTAAACGGAATCTTCCTTGTGTCTGCTGTGCTGTACTCACTGTTTGGAGAATGTGCGGCTGCTTGTTGGACTGCTGCCAGTTTTAACTGTAGCTCTGCGTCTCTTATTTGTTTAGCCTCCTCCGCTAACAGGGTCATCACTTTCAGCACCACATCCGCCGTTGGGTTCGGACCGAACCATGCTAATTTCTCTCTTATTAGCTTGTTGGCTGGTGATTCCTCCTCCTGAATCACTGGTGTCCCCATCTTCTGTACTGCAGGCCTTGCTGCAACCGAGTTCTCCTGGTCTAGCTCCATTTATTCTGCTATGATGACACGCTCGGTTTTGCTGCTAGCAATCCTTCCACAAACTTCCAGTAGTCCTTTCCGTGTATTTCTTTTAAGCAGGGTGTATCAGTCTTCCATTCACTGTTCCCAGTGTCTGCTTGGAATCCTGGTGTAAAGGAAAGTAGAAGGGAAAATCCCGCTGCTGCCAACCAGTGTGACGGTAGTAGAACATATCCCCGTCAAGCCTTCCCTTCTTCTCCCATAAAAGAAATCGCCCAATATTCCCCGACTGGGAATATCCCTGGAATCACCGAATAATCCACACATGAGCCAAGGCTTAATGCTGGATGTAACAGGACACACTTTAATGGCAAAAACTCTGCAGATTTATATACACAGTTTACAAGCTTGTCATCAATCAAAGAACAATGAAATCTCCACCCCCTTTTCCACACACTGGGGGTTTCCATACAGAGGCATTTCGGCACCGCAAAGCTTGACACATCACATTCTTTTGAATTGAATTAACCTTTAGAATACACAATCACAGATCTAAACGACATTTAGTAATTATCTCCCAGAGACAGAAGCCCCCAGGGGTAGTTACTACAATGAAGCAATCAGAATAACAATTAACACCTCTACACACTGGACAATGAAATGTATCTCACAAGCCCGACTCCACTTATTTCACTAGTCGGAGCCATTGAAGGGTCATTCTCCTAGTGACCTAGTCAGGACAAATTAAGCCACTTCCAGTATCTCTTGCCATATGTACTCCACAATATCTCATCTTCTGTAATACATGAATTAGGATTTCATGTAGAAACACTTCAGTATTTCATGGTCCATGACATGAGCGTTTTTGAATTCGAACGTTCGAGTCCCATAGACTTCAATGGGGTTCTAAATGTTCACGCGAGCGGTCGGTCTGTTCGACAGTTCTGGTGCGAACCGAACGCTGGTATGTTCGGCTCATCCCTACTGTTTGTGCAAATAATATCTTGCGCCAAAATAAACATAAAAATAGATCAATAGACTACAGCTGCTACCCAAAATAATCAACAGATTATGAACAGTAATGTATGTGGGGGTGGGTGCGCTAATAATATTAGCGCACCCACCCCCACATACATCATCCCTACTGTTCACTTCCTCTGCCAGGGTCTGATAGATGACATGATCTAATGCAAAGCCTGGCAGAGGATGCGGGCAGTAGAAAAATTGCTCCGTTGACTGTGAATTCACACTGGTGGGTGGTTTCTGGGGTACTGTAATCAGGCAACGGGACTCTACTATTCATTCACTGCCTACTATGTGACACTTAAAGTGAACCTTCAGTAATTTTTTCATATTTCCATCTTTTAAATCTTCTGCCCTTGTTGTTTAAACTTTGGATAGTAAAAAAAAAAAAAAAACATTTCTACCAGTAAATACCTTATGTAAAAATGTGTATTGTTGAAGGGCCTATGTTACACAGCTCGGCACCTGACAGACTCCCACTTTTCAAAAAAACACAAGACCAGATGTATGGTTTCCTCTGAAAATGAATGCAGAGGAAACAGAAAAAAGCAGCTGTTTTAAAATAGATTCAAAATGTAAAAAAGTATTCTTAACATACAGTTAGAGCAAATGTCCACCAAAATACCAAACAGCGCTGGTGTTAGATATAAGGTGACTAACAACACCATATAATATAAATCAACAGATAGACAGTTTCAGGTGTTTTGAGGTCAGTATTGACGTAGATGTAATGTCCAATAATGGTGATAGAGGAGATAGAGATCGTGCACCATCCACCGCACTCGCAATCCACCACGTGTTATACAAATTTACCAGAGATCAATCAGATCAAGCCTTTCACAATAATCCAAGATATATCTATGAGGGCTGCTGACATATCCGTCTGATAGGGGAATCACTTTTAGAGGATCAGCCTCAGATGTAATAAAAAAAAACACAAAGAATGCCAACATAGCGTAATTCAGTTTAATACTCATCCCTTCCATCAGGCATCCCCCATATATTATACGTCGTTTTTTTTTTCATTTTCTTTTTTTTTCATTTTTTTATACACATGTGGACTCTGTAGTTGTATTTTGAATTATCTTTTATCCCTCTAATCTTTTACCTTTCTGGTTTCCCTTTCTTCAAGGCGCAGGGAAGCATCAAGGCAGGACGCAAGTTCATAAGCCACACCCCCGAGGGATCTTGATGAAGGGGAACCTGCCACCACATCAGGTAAAGTATCAGATAACACAGATACACAGGTAATGTAGGTGTACGATAACTTTTTTTTAATACATGGTTTGGTCGCAAATTTCAGGAGCAAGTCGTGCTGGTTCAGCACTTGACAAGCATACTGCCCATCTCCTCATTCGTGAAATCTGGTCCTGCAGGGAACAAACTGAGGACATCCAGCTAGCATCCAGACAAATCAAAGAAAATTCGAAAAGGGTGGAACTCCAGCTCAAAAATGTACTGGATGTTTTGGGTAGGGTTTAGGCTGCATTCACATCTAGGCGACAAAACGCCTGTCGCCCAACGCTCGTGCCGCTGGAGGGGAAAATTCCCATGCATGTCTATAGAGATGGTTCACATCTCTGAAACGCCGAATGCCTGTCGCCCGAAAAAAAGTCCCGGACCCTTTTTTTCAGGCGACATTGGCGTTCGGCCATAGACATCAATGGGGAGATTTTGTTTAAAAAAAAAAATGAATCGAAGCGCGGCAAGTAAAGCCGCGTATGCGGCGTTACTTGCCGCCTAGATGTGAATGCAGCCTTAAAGTGTTTTAGATGTAAATTTGTTTACGTTTTGTTAATTTTAAGAACAAACACTATTTTTTTATTTTTTTAAATAACAAGAAATAAAAAAAAAAAACTTGATTTTAAATGTTTATATGAATCACCAGAAAAAATAAAAAATAAAACTTGATTTTAAATGTTTATATGAATCACCAGAAAAAAAAATAAAAAAATAAAACTTGATTTTAAATGTTTATGTGAATCACCAAAAAAAGGATTGTACCTGTTTTCGAATCCCAAGAACATGTATATAAATGCTCAAAAAATATTTCTTGATTTTAGAGAATGAAAAAAAATAAAAATAATGGACACTCACAATTGTGTGGGTTGTTATTTTATATGAATGCTGACCTTAAAATTATAAATGGCAGATTTGTTCTTGCTGGTAACATCAAACAATGATGGATATTTAGTCCATTCAAAACACATAGCACTATGATAACCTAGGAGACAATGAAAATACACAAACATTCACAATAATGCAAAAAATTTAAATTAGACTGTTACTTTCAGAAAAGTAATTTTTTATTTATTCAGCCAAGATCTGGCATTGGAATGGCCCCCCTACCCATAAAATAGTCCACGTAGGCCTGGCGCACTGCACGTGCATTTTGGGGGGCCAAGCCTGGATGGCCTGCCTCACGGGCCGCCTCTGGAACATCAACTGCCTCATCAGGCAATAATGTTAAATAATTTCCTGAATGTCTTCGGAGAAAATTATGCAAGATACAGCAACAGACAATAATGGTATTCCATTTATATTCTGCCATGTTTATGGCCGTTAAAAACAAGCGGAATCGGCTGGCCATGATGCCAAACGCATTTTCTACCACTCTTCTGGCTCTGGCCAGCCTATAATTAAACACCCTCCTCTCATGGGTGAGGGCACGTTGGGGAAATGGCCTCATGAGGTGGGGACCCAAACCAAATGCCTCATCTGCGATGAAAACAAAAGGAAGCCCTGCTTCGTTCTCCTCCGTGGGTGGCAATCCCAGGTCCTCCGACTAAAGCCGTTGGGCAAACACGGTCTCGGCAAAGACCCCGCCATCCGACATCCGGCCATTTTCCCAAGGTACAGGAATTCGTAATTGGCAGACACCACCGCCATCAGCACGACACTGTGGAACCCCTTGTAATTGAAATAATGGGATCCGGAATGGGGTGTTGGCACGATGCGGACGTGCTTGCCATCAATAGCTCCTCCACAGTTTGGAAAATTCCATCGCTGGGAGAAGTCCGCTGCCACAGTCTGCTATTCCTGTGGCGTGGTGGGGAACTGTAGAGAAAATAATAAAAATATTCAAAAAATATTCAAAAAATACAGCACTACAATAGAGGACAAAAATCAAGGGGCATATAGGGACAACAAATACAGCACTACAATAGAGGACACAAATCAAGGGGGATATAGGGACAAAAAATACAGCACTACAATAGAGGACAAAAATCAAGGGGGATATAGGGACAAAAAAATACAGCACTACAATAGAGGACAAAAATCAAGGGGGATATAGGGACAAAAAATACAGCACTACAATAAAGGACAAAAATCAAGGGGGATATAGGGACAAAAAATACAGCACTACAATAGAGGACAAAAATCAAGGGGGATATAGGGACAAAAAAATACAGCACTACAATAGAGGACAAAAATCAAGGGGGATATAGGGACAAAAAATACAGCACTACAATAGAGGACAAAAGTCAAGGGTGATATAGGGACAAAAAATACAGCACTACAATAGAGGACAAAAATCAAGGGGGATATAGGGACTAGGCTAGGTGGGCTTGTCCATTAAAAAAAAATAGGAAAAATAATAACATAGTTTGTGCATTTAAAGGACACCACTTACGTTAATATAGTCCTCCTGCAAAACCTGGATTATGGCAGAACAGGTCTCCAGGATTATGAGGCCCAGAGCCTGGGGGGAGATGCCCGTCGAGAACTTCAAGTCCTGAAGACTTCTCCCTGTTGCCAGGTACCGCAAGGTAGCAACTAGCCGCTGCTCAGCAGTGATGGCTTCCCGCATAACAGTGTCCTGCCTGGTGATATAAGGCGACACCGAAGCCAAAAGCTGCTGGAATACGGGGTCAGACATCCGAAGAAAATTCCTGAAATCATCAGGGTTGATGGTGGTGATGGTGTACTATTCCTCCCACTGATACCAATGATGGGACACTTTTCCTCCCAATGATTCCAATGATGGGGTACTATCTCTTCCACTGACACCAATGATGGGACACTATTCCTCCCACTGACACCAATGATGGTGTATTTTTCCTCCCTACGACACCAACAATGGGGAACTATTCCTATAACTAATACCTTTTATGGGGCACTATTCCACCTACTGACTACCGGCACTATAACTTCCATTTAATTTTTATTCCCACTGGCCACAGTCCGGCCCCCTAAAATCTGAAGGACAGTAAACTGGCCCTTTGTTTAAAACGTTTGGAGACCCCTGCCCTAAAGTATCTTGCAGACTATCTCACAGTAACATATGCAGTGCTGGTGTAATTCGATTTTAGAAGGACAGACTCCTATATATTTCTCTCCCTATACAAGCACAAACAGGAACCTTTCCCTAAAGTATCTTGCAGAGTATCTCACACTAACATATGCCGTGCAGGTGTAATTAGATTTTAGAAGCAGGATAGACTCCTATATATTTCTCTCCCTACAAGCACAAACAGGAACCTTCCCCTAAAGTATCTTGCAGAGTATCTCACAGTAACATATGCAGTGCTGGTGTAATTAGATTTTAGAAGCAGGACAGACTCCTATCTATTTCTCTCCCTACAAGCACAAACAGGAACCTTCCCCAAAAGTATCTTGCAAAGTATCTCACAGTAACATATGCAGTGCTGGTGTAATTAGGTTTCTGAAGCAGGACAGACTCCTATATATTTCTCTCCCTACAAGCACAATCAGGAACCTTTCCCTAAACTATCTTGCAGAGTATCTCACAGTAACATATGCAGTGCTGGTGTTTCTGAAGCAGGACAGTCTGACTCCTATCTAAATCTCTCCCTGAGAGCAGCAGCGGCAGCCTTTCCCTACCCTATCTGAAGCAGAGTGACGAGCTGTGCTATGTGCCTTTAGCTTATAAAGAGGCTGGGTCACATGCTGGGTCACATGCTGCACTGGCCAATCACAGCCATGACATTAATAGGCATGGCTGTGATGGCTTCTAGGTCACACGAGTAAAACAAATGGTGATTGGCTGCCCTGCAGCGCGCCATTACATTGCCGAACACCGACCCCGAACCTGAACTTACAACAAATTGTTTGGGTTCGGGTCCGGGTACAAAAAATCCAAAAGTCCGGTACGAACCCGAACTTTACAATTCGGGTCCGCTCAACCCTAGTCAGGACAAGTCTGATTATTGGAGGAGAGTATACTGAGTTCTCAGCTAGCTAGAGAACCGACTACAGTGTGCTCTCCTGCTAAGACCCCTTTCACACTGAGGAGTTTTTCAGGCGGTACAGCGCTAAAAATAGCGCTACTATACTGCCTGAAAAACTCCTTCACTGCTTACTCAATGTAAAAGCCTGAGGGCTTTCACATTGAGTCGATGCGCTGGCGGGAGAGAAAAAAATCTCCTGTCAGCAGCATCTTTGGAGTGGTGATAAGAGCGGCGTGTATACCGCTCCTTCCCATTTTAAACAATGGGAAAACAGCGGCAATACCGCCTGCAATGCGCCTCTGCAGAGGCGCATTGTGGCCGGTATTAACCCTTTGTCAGCCGCTAGCAGGGGGTTAATACCGCACCGCTAGCAGCCGATTCCCGCGGCAATTCCGGCGGTATAGCGCCGCTATTTTTAGCGACGCTATAACGCCACCGCGGCTCCCACTCCAATGTGAAAGGGGCCTAATTGTGGTCGGTTTTTGGCAGGAAAGCAAGGGGACTAGCAGGAGCACCAGTGTTTTCACACAGGAAAGGAAGCAATACAAAGATAACAGGAGATTTTCTCATGCATGTACATGGTACAGCGGGCACATATCAGGAATATGAAGTGTTAGGTTAACAAATGCTTTAAGCCTGGGTGCTATTTTAAAACGGCAAAAGAACAGCTGTAATTTGTCACTTTTAAGATGCCATTTGGGCTCAGCAGGTTTTAACCATTATGTAAGGCCTTCCATTATGTAAGGTGAGACTGCCAGTTAGTGACATCCAGCACTAAGCTCAGGAGCTAAAACGATCAGCTCCTAGACTTATGATCTTGCTACAAATTGCTCCATAGGAAACACAATTCTTTCACATTTTGATTACATTTGAGGTGAAGTAATGTCAAAGCACTTCCTCCTATTATGGAGGTTTAGACAAAGCTGAAGAAGCCCCTATCTGCCTCTCCATTCAGCAGCAGATCACTCCTAGTGATTTATTGATAGCTGACTGCAGCCAGCAATAGTTCACTATAAGAAAAATTTGATGATGGCACAGCGACATGACAGGGTTAGATCAGGTCTCCACTGAGCAGATCTAGACCACCCATGAAGGTTAAAAAAAAATAAATAAAAAAAAAAGTTAAAAATTAAAAAATATAATCAAATTAAAAAATAAAGTTAAATATTCATCAGCCAGGAAGCTGCGCATGGGACGTACTTGAACATTCCAACATGACAATAATCCAAAACACAAGGCCAAGTTGACCTCTCATTGGCTACAGCATAATAAAGTGAAGATTCTGGAGTGGCCATCTCAGTCTCCTGACCTCAATATCATTGAGCCACTCTGGGGAAATCTCAAACATGCAGGTCATGCAAGACAGCCCAAGAATTTACAGGAACTGGAGGCTTTTTGCCAAGAGGAATGGGCAGCTTCACCATCTGAGAAGATAAAGAGCCTCATCCACAAAAGACTTCAAGCTGTCATTGATGTTATAGGGGGCAATACACGGTATTAAGAATCACCCCATTGAGTAGATTGGGGGAGATTTCCCTTCACTTAAAGGGGTTGTTTTTGTATTTTCTAAATAGGTTCCTTTAAGCTAGTGCATTGTTGGTTCACTTACATTTTCCTTCCATTTCCCTTCTAAATGTTTTTTCTCTTTGTTTGAATTTCTCGCTTCCTGTTTCTCCTCAGTAAGCTTTCCATCATCATTTAGAACAGCTTACTGAACACCTTACAGAGGAGGAACAGGAAGTGATAAATTCAGACAAAGAAGAAAAACATTTAGAAGGGAAATGGAAGGAAAAGGTAAGCGAACCAACAATGTACTAGCTTAAAGTAACCTATTTAGAAAATAAAAAACAAACCTTTACAACCCCTTTAATGTCCCATAACCAACACAGGAAATGTAAGGAAATCTCTGGTGGTCTTCAGGTCACCAGAACTAGTGTCCCCAATCCATTCGAAGATTTCCCCTCTATTACTGTTCTGGAGACAACCCAAAATTTTGGATTTTCTATTACTTTCTCTGATAATGATAAACAGAACTATTAGAAAGGGCGAATCTCCCTAACGGAAATACAGACAGCAATAAAAACCCAGATTTGTGACCAGACTGGTGCTGCCTAAAAATAGGTAAGTATACAGGTGCAGCCTAAAAATAGGTAAGTATACAGGTCTTTCTTACAAAGGTTAGTCAGAATAGGTGTTAGGAGGTTTTTCCTGGATTGCTACTTTAAGTAAAACAAATTAGTTATTGTTAAGTTATCCAGTCCATACTTACAGTAAGGTGCTAAATGTGGTTTGGCCAGGGGCGTATCTGCCGTAAGACAAACAAGGCATTTGCCTTGGGTGGCATTCTCTGGGGTGGGTGGCACAGCCCAGAATCAAACTAGAACCAAAACGAGTCAGTAATCTGCAGGAGAGCTGCCTCTGGGATCCCTAGACGAGGAAAGGCTGCTTGTTCATGCACACTGGGCTTTACTGTGTTGTGATAATAGACCAAGTGTTGGTTGGGAGAGGTGAGTGGGTAAAAAGGCAGATGGTGGTGGCTGATGCTGGGGTTGTCCGGATTCTGCAGTCCCGCACAGCTCCCCCAGTTCAGCCTCCTAGAATCGCTTGTGGCTTCCTGGGATGCGCTCCTATCAGGGCCATGCCCAGCTCTTGTGACTGACATGGATCAGCTGCAGCAGATCAGAAGTGAATGGGGGCGCAAGTCCAGTGTGCAGCTGGCTGTGTCTGTGTCCCTGGATTCCTCCCATGTGTCCCGGTTCCTTGGTCCCTCCCTCGCGGTGTTGACTCACCATCCAGCCCAGCGGCTGTGCTACAGGAAAAGACCGGGCTCCGCTGCTGCCCAAATCATGATTAGCAGCTGTCCCCTCTCTGCCTGGCTCTGATTAGTACAGAGGGCTCTAATCCACCTTACCTCTGACCATGCCAGGCTATCTGGGGTCCCCTTCGACACTGTCCTCTGTCCTCTACTCCTCTCCTGAACCTATGCGGGAGCCCTCTCCTGTTACTGCACCTCCCATCTACCCCTCACCCCATACTTATCTACTCTACATAAACCTGCACCCCTCACTATACACCCTGCCCCCACCCTAGAGAGCACTGTACCCCTCACTGTTCACCCTGCCCCTACCTCATAGAACACTGAACCTCTCACTATACACCCCACCCCATAGAACACTGTACTCCTCACTACACACCCTGCCCCCACCTCATAGAACACTGCACCCCTCACTATACACCCTGCCCCCACCTCATAGAACACTGCACCCCTCAATATACACCCTGCCTCCACCTCATAGAACACTGCACCCCTCACTATACACCCTGCTCCCACCTCATAGAACACTGCACCCCTCACTACACACCCTGCCCCCACCTCATAAAACACTACACTACTCACTATAAACCCTGCCCCCACCTCATAAACACTGCACCCCTTACTACACACCCTGCACCCACCTAAAAAAAACACTGCACCCCTCACTGTAAACCCTGTCCCCACCTCATAAACACTGCACCCCTTACTATAAACCCTGCCCCCACCTCTTAGAACACTGCACCCCTCACTATATACCCCGCCCCTACCTCATAAAACAATGCACCCTTCAACGGCCAGGGGTTCCTATGCATCCAGCGGGGGGGGGGGGGGATTTTAGTCTTGCCTAGGGCAGCACAAAACCAAAATACACCACTGGGAGAGTTAAATTCCATTGTATCACAATTTCACATTGGGTAATACTTGGAATAATACAAAAGCTTTCTTTTATTTTTTGGACTTGTCTTACATGCTTACCCATGGTAAGCTTGAATAAGTTGAAGACTTTCAAACTCAAAAGTAAAATAAATTAGTCTTGTTAAGTTACCCAGTGCATATTATAGTACAGTACACTGCTAAATGTGATCTGGCCATCTACTCTTTAATGACTTATGGACATAAAAGAGCTAAATTGCATTACATTGCATCGCAATTTGATAAGTATTGTATTTGGTAGTACTTAGAATAATGGATTAATACAAAAGGTTTTTATTTTATTTTTTATTTTTTGGATTTGTCCTATATGCTTATCCACAGTAAGCTTAAATAATTTGAGTTACAGACTTTCAAGCTCATACCACAGAAAAATCCTTTTATATAGTATAGGTGGTTGTGAAAAGCCCAAGGCATTGTATCTTTTAAATATATATATGTCAGTGCAACTCACCAGCAACCCTTATTTGACGTCGATGGTTCTCAGCATGGGGCATCATTGTTATAAGCTAGACAATCATGCCTTCTAATGTTCAGACTACTCTGGACGGGGTGCCTAAAACTTGCATGGAGCACATCAAAGCTCCATTCTCAGAGACATGCTGGTGTTTTCTTCTGCCAGGATACAGAATGTATGAGCGACATCCTGTTTTTTGTAGAAGGTACAGCTTCAGCATGAGCTCCTGTGACACAGTTCTGTCTGATCTTCACAGCTTTTGACTCATGTTTGTACATTTTGCCAAGCTGGTGGCAAGGGGCAGAAACCTATTGACAGCCACTTTAAAGAAACTGGTTTCAGTATTAATGTAAAAAAATCATTTTAAGCCATCTTGTTAAAGATGACAGCCATTTTTATGCAATTTCTTTGAAAGATGAAAACACATTACAGTATCAGTCCAAACAGTTTTTTCCCCCCAATGCTTACCCTGCTGGGGTTGCAAGTTCTTTTGGTAATAAAAGGATAAAGAGAACAAAACTAAGCTCAAACTGATTGCCTTTTATCCAAAACATAACCTGTAAAACTAAGTAGATTTTTCCCATGTCTAACTAGGATGTAAATGTGCATAGCATATAAAAATGACAGGTAAATATGCTTTGCAAACGAACACTTTAAAGTAGCCAGTAAATATATGTGTGATTATATTGTACACATTTGTGGCAACCTTTAAAGGATTTGTTCAGGTATAGGCTTCTTAAAGGGGAAGTACAATTAAGGGGGAAGGGGGGTCCACCTCCATTTCAAGGCATCAGAAAATAGTGCACTGGTTACCAGAAAAGTGAGGTTTAAGCTAAGTGTGACGAGACCCTTTCTCGCCCAGGTCCTGCTCTCCCGACACTCCTCTGCTTCTATCGGATCAGATTGCAGCTTGCAACATCTGATGGTTCAGTCATCCAAGATTCCAGGATCCAACCTACAGCTATGTGCCGATTGGATCCATGAAGAACACACACCAAACGAGTTGTATGAATGTTCAACCAGAACTCAACTTTATTGAAACACTCAGCTGGTTATATACAGGTTACAGCTTCCATCAATCAAAGAACAATGAAATCTCCACCCCATTTTCACACACTGGGGTTTCCATACAGAGGCATTTCAGCACCGATGTATTTAGCATGACTTTACTACCTCAGAGAGAATGACATTCCTGTCGACAATGACATCAGTGAAGTTAACAGAATACGTTATCTAGCCAGCTTGTCTCCGCATAGAGAGGAGGTCATTACTACATCTGAGAGATCACACTTTTTTAGATAATGACATGCTAATCCAATACTCCTGATAATCAAAAGGCTCAAAACAGTGTTATCACACAATAGAAAGGTCAAAGAGCCGACTGAATTAACACCTCTACATACTGGACAATGAATGTCTTTCACAAGCCACTTAGCCTTTCAATAGTCCTCAATAGTCTGATTCAGTTCAATCCCCATCTAGACAGACACCTCATAATGTCCAAAGGCATCCTGCAATATGTCCTATCCATAATGTGTTATCTTATGTAATACATGAAGTATGATTTCACGGTCCATGACATTACTCCCCCTGGGAAATAGATCAACATCCACAGTGGGACCCAAACGGGTCAACTCGAGGATGTTGGACAAGTTGTCTTAAGGTTCCAGGACCGTCTGCCAGGATACCCCATCCGCCTTCCTGCTTTGAGGCCCTGGCCCATAATCGGACGGCAAGAGGCTCGCATTCAGTCCTCTCCAAAAGCCCCTGTCCCGGCTAGGCCTGTCACACATCTCCCCTTTTGGCAGGAGACTAACACAGTAGGAGCCACCAGCCAGGTTGACTCTGAATTTAGTCAGTTGTTCCAGTCCCCCAATGCCGGTATCCATACAGTACCCCAAATAAATTCTCCCAAACAGAGCATTACTCACCCCGCCAACCTCTGCCTCCCTCAGAGAATACGCCTGGCGCTGGGGAGAAGCCTGGACTGGCCATTCTCCCTGGAGTCCTTTCAGCCGCTGGAGAGAAAACAGGGTGGCTGGGCTCAGTTCATCATGCTGTTGGGGATCTGGGCCAACTGGCCACCATTCCTGGGGTATACCAGTGGAGACTGAAGTCCCCTCCACTGGTGCTAGGTGCAAATCCCCCGGTGCTTGCAAAGCAAAGCTGACATCCTCCTGTCTCAGGGCCGTATCATTTTCTGGGGTTGAGTCAGTGAAGATCGAAGTCCCATCCACTACCACAGGAACCCCCTCTTCTGTTAGGTGAAAGCAGAGGCCCGGGGCACTCTGCTCTGTTGCCAGCTTTTCCGCTGGGTTGCTGTGAGTGGAGACCACAGTCCCATCGATATCCGCTCAAGCTGTAGTGGGGTGCAGCCGCCAGTAGCATCCTGTCCTGCTGCCAGTGATTCAGCTGGGAGTAAGAGCTTTACCACCTCAGCTGGTTTCTGGGGAGGAGGGCCAACCGCCCCGGCTCCCTGGAACTCCACAGTTGGTCCCGATGCTGGGCAGAGATGGCTGGCACTCTGCCCTGTTGCCAGCACTTCTGGTGGGGGTGCACAATCCGTAACATCCTCTGAACAGTCCATACATTCTGTAATCTGCAGCTGGGGTGTGATCGCCAACCTTCTCACCCTGAGCCTCTGTAACTGCCACAGGGGTGGGGCAAAGGTCTTGAACCCTGTGTCCGGTAAACAGCGCTTCAGCTGGGGAAGTTCCTTGTAACTCCACAAATCCTGCTCTTGGTGCTGGGCAGAGCACAGTGAAGTTGGGGCCTGATCCCAGCTCTTCTGCTGGAGGCTCATCAGGTTGTTCTTCTTCAGCAGAAAAATCTATTAAATCCCATGTCTCTGCAACTGGTGTCTGGGGATAGAGGTTCACCATCTCCTGTCCTTGTAACCCAGAAGATGCTATAGGTACTGAGCAGAGGTTAGCAGAGCTCGGCCCTGCGGTCAGCACTTCAGCTTTGGGAATGGCAATCTCCAGATTTTCCACTGCCGATTCACTGGCATACTGCTGGACAGGCACATTCCTCCATTCAAGATCATCCCATGCAGAAACAGGATCATCAAGGTCAGTCGGCACTTTCTGCATCTGCCATAAGACCTCCTGGTCCATAGCTGCAGGGGCAGGTTGGCAAAGCACACTGTTACCCTGCCACATTGCCGATTCTTCAGCCAGGATTTCAGCACTGTCAGCTGATATTTCCTCATAGTCCCAGGCAAAGGGAGCCCCATCCTGCTGCTGAGCGGAGTCTAGCAGCTGTTTGTAGGCAAATTCCAGCTCCCATTCCTGAATGGCCAGAAATTCCAAATCTTCCTGTAACCAGTGGCCTTCCGAGATATTCAACTTTTCCTCTCTGTGCTCCATTATGTCCTCCAAGCGCCACTCCCGATCATTTCCAAAGTCGGGATCCCTGGACATCTTCCAATACAACAACCCCAGGCCATCATAGTCAAAACCTTCCGTGGGGCTGTCATCCGCTGACCACGGGCACTCTTGGACTGCATGCCACCGGAGGGCTCTGTAGCTCTCGTCCAACCGCATCTCTGCCTGGATCAGCCTGCTTAACTCTGTTGTCCACTCCTGCTTTGGTTGTTCCCCTAATAACAGCATTCTTACTTCATACTGTGACCAGTACCTTCTATGAATGGAGGGGAGAGCTTTTACCTGGTGTCGCTGCTCGCGGGCTAGCGCTTCTTTCCAGAGTTCGCAGCGGATCGAATCAGACCATCCAAGCAGGACCTCCTTTGATACTGGTCCTCTGTACTGTATCTGCTTCTCTCGCAACCTCCTTCTGAATTCCTCTTCCATGGTTACCGCCGGTATCTGTACCTCTCCTCTTCTTTCATTTGGTGCTGCTTCTTTAGGCGTTGTCCCCGATCGCCGTATTTCTGCCATTCTCTGCGCATGTTGTCGCTCTCGTTCTCGTTCTCTCTGTTGTCGCTCTCGTTCTCTCTCTTGGCGCTTTTGTTCTTTCTCTTGTCGCTCATCTTGCAGCTGGATGTCTCTAATGGCCTCTTGTCTGGCGGTCTCTGATGGGTTAGCACCATATAATGCCAACCGCTGTTGAACTCGCTGCTGGAACAAGTCTTCAACTGACCGGTGTCCTGCATCACCATCCCTCTGATCCATCTCGGCTAGCGCAATGATCAGGGTGGCCTTGTTATTCCCACCGGTCCCTCCACGGCTCTCAAGCAAGTCTTTTAGCATGGTTCTCCTGCAGGCTGCATAGCTGGTCATTCATGGTGGTGGTTTGGAGTTGTCCCAGTAACTGGAGAGCAAATCCCACCGCTGCCACCGATGTGACGAGACCCTTTCTCGCCCAGGTCCTGCTCTCCTGACACTCCTCTGCTTCTATCGGATCAGATTGCAGCTTGCAACATCTGATGGTTCAGTCATCCAAGATTCCAGGATCCAACCTACAGCTATGTGCCGATTGGATCTATGAAGAACACACACTAAACGAGTTGTATGAATGTTCAACCAGAACTCAACTTTATTGAAACACTCAGCTGGTTATATACAGGTTACAGCTTCCATCAATCAAAGAACAATGAAATCTCCACCCCCTTTTCACACACTGGGGTTTCCATACAGAGGCATTTCGGCACCGATGTATTTAGCATGACTTTACTACCTCAGAGAGAATGACATTCCTGTAGACAATGACATCAGTGAAGTTAACAGAATACGTTATCTAGCCAGCTTGTCTCCGCATAGAGAGGAGGTCATTACTACATCTGAGAGATCACACTTTTTTAGATAATGACATGCTAATCCAATACTCCTGATAATCAAAAGGCTCAAAACAGTGTTATCACACAATAGAAAGGTCAAAGAGCCGACTGAATTAACACCTCTACATACTGGACAATGAATGTCTTTCACAAGCCACTTAGCCTTTCAATAGTCCTCAATAGTCTGATTCAGTTCAATCCCCATCTAGACAGACACCTCATAATGTCCAAAGGCATCCTGCAATATGTCCTATCCATAATGTGTTATCTTATGTAATACATGAAGTATGATTTCACGGTCCATGACACTAAGTATTGCAGTTTATCCCTCTTCCTAGGCTAAACAAACATTTGGCATATATAAAAGTGGTGCAAGTACTTGAAGTTAACATGATATTAGCTTCTTGCAGTCCCTAGAGTTCTTGCAGAGCTGTAGAGTGAGTGGAAGAAGCGGTACAAGGAGCCAATTAGTTCATGTACTGACAAAAATGCTAATAGGAAAGGAAAGCAGAGTGACTAATGCCTTGTACACATGATCGTTTTTCCTGTTGGCAAAACTGCCATGAGAGCTTTTGACCGGCAAAACCAGGCGTGTGTATGCTCCATCGCAGTTTTCCCAACGAGAAAACTGCCGGAAGAAAAAGAGAACCAACTTTCTTTTTTCCCGTCGGATTCCCGGCGGACTTTTTCCCGTAAGGAAAACCGGTCGTGTATATGTTTTTCCGAGGGGAAACAAAATGTGCATGCTCAGAATCAAGTATGAGACGAGAACGCTCTTTCTGGTAAAACTAGCAATCATAATAGAGAAATCACATTCGTCACACTGCAAATGATTGCATCGTTTAATGCAGCACATGAAAAGCGCGAATCGTCTCTCACCAAACTTTTACTAACACGAGGATTAGCAAAAGCAGCCCAAAGGGTGGAGCTGTTTGAATGGAACTTCCCCTTTATAGTCCCGTCGTACGTGTTGTACATCATTGTGCTTTGGACGGCCAGTATTTGGCCTGAACATGTGTATGCAAGGCAGGCTTGAGAGGAATCCCGTCAGGAAAAACTTGCTGAGAAAAACGGTCGTGTGTATGAGGCATAAGAGATGAGCTCATTACTGTAATGCTTCTCCTTCAACAGTCCAGTCACAGGCTGGGCAGGTCCAGGTCGTCCTGGACTAAGAGGATGTTGATTAAATTATGCCATTAGGCTGGGGATATCTAACAGCAGAAAAGGGTACTATGTGCTTTTCATTTTTATCTTGTATTCTAGGCTGGTGTTCTGCTTTGTTTTTTTTTCATGTCCCAGAGTTTGGTATACTGGTACAGAGAGGGGGGCTATAGTAGTTCTATAATATATTTTACATCAATTTTAATTTGCTTTTGAATTGATGGTTTATATATATATATTTTTACAAATGACACTGGGGTCACAGAGAATAGTAGTTTTGCAAAAAATAAAACACAGCAGAAGTTATTTGCCTATTTTGACTAAAATTCTATTATGCCCAGCTGAACACAGCAGTGTAAATTTCACATTAAGCTATTAAACACCAGTAAACATTTTTAATAAAACAAAGGAGATTATGAACACACAACAAAAAGAGCCTAGAGCCATTTTTCCTCGCCTCCCAAAAAATTCCAAACATTTATGTAGCGTACCCCACGTAGAAGCCATAAGTAGAACTGGGATCCCCTACCCTGCACAGCCAGGCACACTGAATTTCCACAGGCACACTTGAGTCAGTGAACAGTCCAGTACTGTTTTTTTGTATTTTATTGAGGGATTAGAACTTGGATGGAGATAGGGGTAATATGGGATGTCCACTTGACTTCAGAAAAACTCTTCAGGGACGTTTTCTATATACAGCTATACACAGTCTCAATGTACTCCCCTATCCTTCCTCCAGCACCCACTTGCTTGCAAAATAAATTGGGACACCTTTAGTGGATCTGACAAAGCACTCAGGCAGATCAGCTGGGACACCTTTAGTGGATCTGGTAAAGCACTCAAAGCAAGAGCCCTTTACAGGCAGGGCCCCGGGAACCCTTTAGTTGTGTAATAAAGTCAAGTGTCCAGCTTACATCCCTGTGGCTACTGATCACAGCACCACCTCTTCAGGCACTGTCTTTACACTTGCCCCTGTGCATCCAGGAAGGATAATCTCCATGTGTTGTAGAGGGTCCCTCCAGCACCCGAGCCCCAGGCCCAAGGTCACTCCTCCCCAGACTAGGAAGCACCCTCAAGGGCCACCTATAGCTTTCCTCAGCACTGCTTCTCCATCTTCTACCCAACTGTCCCTGCTGGCATGACCCAAGAGTATTTAAGAGGTGCCTGCCCCCTCCTAGCCCACTTTTTTGGGGATTGGCTGGGGTCTGCATCAATACTACAAGTAGCTCCTCCTAGACTACACCCTCTACTTCTGGAAGCTTTTCCAAGGTTCCAGAGAGCAGGGATAAGTTACCATAGGTGCTGCTTGAGGAGTCATTCAGCCTCTTTGAGCCACTCAGTCCTGACCCAGATTCAACCTAGGCTTGGCTGACTGCTAAGCTAAATTTACCTACACTAACAACAATGTATACTGGCTAGAGGGTGCTACATTTATTTGCAATATTTTAGATTTTCGTGACAGAAAAAAAAAACCTCTGGCTATATGACTCAATGATAAATGAAAATATTTAAAAATCACTACACACTCCCTTTAAGAACTTAACTTTTAGGAAGTTGCTATTATAGAGGCTTAGTAGGCTTCCGGTTTGGCTTTCAATTACACCCAGCATTATTTTGTGTGTTGAAACTGTGGCCCGAACTATAGTTAAGAGCCTCTCAAATATGCACTGCGCTTCACTTGCTCTAAAGCAAGCTGTTTCCTATTCAAATAGATGAAATCAAATAGAATCAAATAGATGAAATCCAAGATCCAAGATCCAAGCCACAAGACCTATGAAAGTTTTGAGACCAGCCTATTTTCCAGTCACAGAAATCTTGCTACTTTGTTAATCAGAAGGAGCTCCATGGGATTCTGGTTCATACCATAGGCCTTTATTTTATAAATGGCATACAGTTCAAAATGTAATTCCCTTTGTAACATCGCAGTGGCAAATACAGAAAACAGGCCCATGAGCTTTGTAATTCTATTTATGTTTATAAGTGTGTAGCAGGAGCCATTTATTTATTTAGCTCTGAAAATATTGTGGGAAGATTATAACCTCTGTAACCCTGTTGGGGAGGATCCCATTCACTTTCTGTCTCATTATCTGTGGTCACCAAAGTAGGATGTCTAAATCTAATAAGGACACAGTGAACAGTAAAAACGCATATTTTTATTAGAGCGTAAAGGGTTGGAGCTCAGTCAGGTTTTTATTGTTCTCAGCATTGCAGTTGGGAAGTTTACTATTTACCTCCTGCCCCAATGACTGTGATCTTCGAAATAGGAAGTAATATAGGAAATATAAATTTATTGTCCCTTCTGTGTGCTAGAAATATTTTACAACTGTAGCGCTACCCCCAAAGAAGCCGCTGGTTAATTTGGGATCTACTCTTTTTTAGCTTAGCTCACCCCTGTTTAACTGGCTTAAACCCTCCCTTGACACATCAGAAGTCTGTGGAGTGAGATATTGTGACCTCTGCTGGGCTGGGGTCACAATAACAGGCACACAATATGCAAATGACAATATAGTAGTGAGTTACCTGGTGTTATGGATGGTCCTTCCAGGTGAGAAAAATACACTCCACACAGTGAATATATTTAGATATGAGAAGGTAAGTTTACTATATTTAAACTTTAGGAAAACAGGCATAGAGTTTAACAAAAAACACAACTGGTTAGTAACAAGTCAGCCTGGTTAGCAAGAGCCCTTGCAAGAGTCAGACTTGTAACATAGGAACTGATTATGAACCTAAGAATGGTACCATTCACTATGACTAAACAGACAGTCTATGCTCATGAGCGCCCTCTAACGAGCAGTTCTGCAGAACAATAAATGTCCACGATGCGGCCGGTTGGTGCACGTTAGAAATTGTAATCCACAAAGGGTAAATGATTAATGCAGGTTGATTAGGCAAAGTATCCTGGACAGCACGTTGGTGAATTGGTCACCTTTTGGTGTCAATTACTTTTGGTATAAATACTGCAGACACTCCAGGCCCCTTAAGTCTGAGTTGAGAGACAGGAGGTGGGAGGCCTGTGGAGTGGTACTGAAAAGTCTATCTAAGAGGAGAGTTTAGATGTTGAGCATGTGCTCCCTCACCCGACAGGCCGATCCGTCTGTGTTCCTCACAGAAGGTGCGTTGACAAAACACTGCTTCACAGCTCAAAGGTTCCGGACAAAGGTTTCCCACTTTTCCAGCTGTCAGCTGGGCTGCCTCTTCGAACTCCGGGTGCACGGGCTGGATACGGAATGTCTCTCGGCAAACCTAGGCCCCAGCTTCTGGCCTAATCACACGGATGTCTCTGTCAGCAGCTCCGCAGAGGAGAAGAGGCTGGATCCGAGAGAGCCAAAAGGCGCCACACCCTTCCCTTAAGTAACCTCCCCCACAAGTCTGTGCGGAGGCGTCACATGTTCCAACAGGCAGGGCATTGCAGGAAATGTAGTCCGTTTCTCCTAAGAGTCAATGGAGTCCATATCTCCGGCTACTTGCAATCCCACAATGCATAACTTTGTTAACGGTATCTCACATATTTACAAATCATGTATAAAGTCCCAGCGGGATGACCTGTCACGGACTCAGACAGGGTTACCCCGCTACACAACTTTCTGATTTCAGGCAGGCATTTTGATTGCTTTCAACCACAATGACAGTCTGATTCAGCAAAATTTCAAGTATATAAGTGTATTTCTGTTGATTTTTTTTTTTTTACTTTCTACAAAAAATCTCCACTCTGTACAGTAATTCTGATTCTGCATTAACGTAGACATGAATTCTAAAGCTAGTTTTATCGTTGTCAATCTGTCAGGCATTAGGAACAGAGGATATTTATTTTAATGTCCAGTATGCATGAGGCCTTGTTGTTTCATATATTCCGTTCATATTTTTTGTTTCATATACTGTATGTGTTCTTAAAGTGTTACTAAACCCAGGACCCTGCATTCACTATAGCTGGTCTCCCAGAGTACACAGAACATGGAAATGCAAAAGTGTTAGTAAATATAAACTGCTAAGTGCCTTTTCTCATCAGCAGTTAGAGCAGTCTTGTGACTTCTATCAGTGTCTGGTTAAAGCTTTTAGGAGGAGTTTTCATTCTCTTCTGACTGTCCTATTAGGCTGCAAGACCCCTGACGCTCTGTGTGGACAGTGCTGATTGGCCCTCCCAAGAAAAAATAAAAACTCTCTAGCAGTACACTGAGCATGTGCAGCATGACTCCAAAGGCTCTGTACTATCAGGAGATGGATTGGGGACAGTGGTAAAGGAGAGAAATAGAGAAGGCAGGATCAAACAGCCTTTTTACACAATGCGCAGTATTAACCCCTTAGGTTCCACATTAAGTACCAGCATGCTTTACTGCATATACAGACTGATTTTACAGTTGTAGGTTTAGTAACACTAAGCTAAAATGAATGCTGTTTGACACACTCATGGTTGTGCATAAAAGCACATACAAAACCTACATCAAACACACATTAAAATGTATAGGTGTATAGGGAGATCTGGCCAGAGATCTATGAAGAGAAAACTGTTAAGAAGCTTCACTTAAAGTATTACTAAACCCAGGACACTGCATTCACTATATCTGGTCTCCCACAGTACAGGTACACAGAACATGGAAATGCAATAATTTTAAATATAAACTGCTAAATACCTTTTCTCATCTGCAGTTAGTGCAGTCTTGTGACTGGTTAAAGCTTGTATGAGGAGTTTACATACTGCACTAGCTGTCCTATCAGTATGCAGGACCCCTGAGCCTCTGTCTGGACAGTACTGATTGGCCCTGTGCTGATCACATGCACCCTTCAAGAAAAAAAAAATCTCTAGCAATATACACCAAACTGAGCATGTGCAGGCTGACTCCACTAACTGTCTTGTCTGGACATGTTTTGGAGACAATGCAAGAAGAGGAGGATTTGTGCATACAGGATCAAACAGCCTTTTTACACAATGCAGAGGATTAACCCCTTAGGTTCCACAGTGAGTATAACAAGCATGCTTTACTGCATATACAGACTGATTTTACTGTTGTGGGTTTAGTAACACTTTAAGAACCATGTAGTGGGAAAGCGGTTGTTTTTAAAGCCTTCATGTCAATAGTGATGTATATAGAATAAAGACCTTTAGAATACACAGTTAAAGAGGAAGTAAACCCTCTAAAGCATTTCTTTAAAAACAAACCCCTGCAAGAGAAAGGCATACTAGCTCATTATGAATTACTTACCTTAGATCGAAGCCCCCGAAGCGACTCTCGTTCCTCACCTCTGCCATTGAGTTACTTCCGGGTATCGCGGCTCCGACACAGTGATTGGCCGGAGCCACGATGGCGTCACTCCCGTGTCAGTGATGGCACGATCGCCCTCAATAACGTGCATGCGCCGTAGACGTCGGTGCAGTCTTTTCTACAAATATCTCCTAAACCGTGTAGGTTTAGGAGATATTTGTTGCACCTACAGGTAAGCCTAAATCTAGGGTTTACAACCACCTTAATGAAGACTTCTACACTGCAAAGGCAGGAATGACAACTGCTTAGTGGGGAGGATAGAAGAAAGGCTGCTAACAAACAGGAGCTAAACAAGGAAAAATAATTATAGATTTACTAGATATGTCTCTACAATTATAAAAATATTCAGATTCTTTTATAGCTAAATTGTAAATGTTTCTCTTTAACCTCCTACCAGGTAATTAAACAATTTGATAAATGATTCCTAATAACATATATGGTTCTATAATACCTTTAAATACCAAGCAAGGTAGCAATTACTCAGTTCATTCTGATCACGGCCAGAAGCAATTTTTAAGACAAGCACAGTGGAGAGTTTGGTGTATCGATTTTGTTGCAAGATAAATTGGAGTGGAGTTGTTAAAATTAGTGCTGCTTGGAACAGTGTGCAGTAAATTAGGACACTGGGTTCGACCATCAGTATGCAAAATATCAGTTCTATGTCCCTTTAACATCTTCTGTGCTGGAAAATGCCTTCTATCACAAAACCTCGCAAAATTGTGCTGCCAAAAATATCCTGGTAATGTGGAATGAGAACATCGCTGCTAGCAATCCCAATACTGCCAGTACCTGCAGTAAAGTACAAAGCTTTCAATGTGTTAGTGTTTCTCCTCTTTTTAGAACAGAAGTGGGTAATTGGATTCATTGCTCAACAGGAGGGCTATGTAATTGGAGTGTCTCAAGTGTACTCGCTCAATGTCTCAAAAAAAAAAAAAAAAAAATGAAATGTTGGTTGTTAACTCACTACATGCCACTACATTGGCTTATTAGCAGTAAAATAAAATCAGACAAGTTATCATGACCCCTTTTATGTAGAAGACATTTTCTGAAACTTTGGTTCAAGGTTGAGTCAATGTAATGCATTACCAGGGTTTCCAAAACAAGAACTCAGTGTATATTGCAATAACACACTTAACATGTGTAGCACTGCCCCCTTAGGGATTGCTGTGTGTAGACTTCCCTGGGCCTTCCGCTTATTATCTTGCAGCCAGATAGGGTTGTCACACAACCATGGAAAAGCTGCGCTACCTGAAAAAATCTTCTTTTTTTTTTCTTTCTTTCTTTTTTTTTTTAAAGTGTATTTTTGTGCATGAACTCGAGAGAGAGAGGAGCCGGACTGCAGGAGTTGGGAGTAGGCAGACCCTCCCCCCGGAGGCAATCGCCATCCTTCTCCATGCCCCTGGTGGCAATGGCGGGTGTGAGGGGGGCCTCCCACTCACCCCGCCCTACCTGCTCCACTTGGGAGCCCAACTGGGGCCCAACAGGGCAGAGTTACTCCCCCTATGAGGGAGTGAGGGGGCCTAGCCCACCCAGCCAGCCCCGTAGGTCCTTCGCCTCTCTTTTTATTTTATTTTTTAGGAGACCACATGGCCAACGTGTGTGTGTGTTAAACCAATTTCGTGTGCGTGCAAGTGTGGTGTTTTTTTTGTGGGGGGGGGGTGGGCGTACTAAGCACAGGCGTACCTTGCATAGCACACCCACCGGGAGCCGGGCTGAGACCACCAAACTCAATTCACATGTAGCCGAGACCGGGATCCGAACCCTTGGCTGCAGAGGTGAACGGCTTGTCAGCGCAGTGCCAATCACGTTGAGCCACCACAGGCTCCTTCTGAAAAAATCTTCTGAGTGATATTGAACATACAACCAGAATAAATGATGATGATACACAATTTGTGGAATGAAAAGAAAAAGTGCAACACAAGATAATGACATCTACTGTCACTAGATATAGTGTCAGTATTATAAAGGAGAACCCCACTAATAATGAAATCAAATGGGTTTCATAACACACGTGAGAAAAGTAAAAAAATGAAAAAAATATATTAATCAATGTGCAAATTCAATAAGAGTCCAAATGAATAAATAAGTAGTTTTTCTGAGAGGATCTATCCAATAGTAACATCCATGAAAACATGCAGTACACCTCCAGAATAGTGCTGTTCTCAGATTGAGAAAAAAAAATTCCTCCACCAATGCCGCTTACCCAAACTATAGATCTCGAATTAAGGAGATCATACACGCTTGATACTGACAACCTGGCTAGAATGATAATGGCTCCCTGCAGCGATTCCTCCACTCCCTGGTTCCTGTATCGCAATAAGGTCTTAAACTGATCCACTCAACAGTAACAAAGATTCGGGTATAGGAAAAACAGAACAGACTCCCATAGCGTAATCCAGTCAGGTTAATAATTTAATAAAGTTAAAAACACATGCACTCACAATTAGATGATGGATAAAAAGCACTTAAGAATGTCTGTAGCTGGCCGGCTTGTTTCCACAGCCCGTAGCTTCCAGGACTTCCGTGGATTGTTGTGGTGACGTCAGCACGCCGCTCCTCCCTACGCACATTTCGTTATATGTGACGTCGTCCAGGGGATCTCATCCACTCGTTATCCAATAATCAATCCAGGGGTTTGTTTTTTTGGTATTTATTTTTGGAACTTGGATGGGAGAAGGGAATAGTGTGATACTCCAACTGGAACTATTTACAGATAAGGACAACTCTTACTTGGCCTCACCAGGTTAACTGTGGTAGAATATTCTTTGCTTTGCCATACAACACTTGTATGGAAAAAAAAAGAAGTCCTTTGCTTGCTCTGGCAGCAGTTTCGATGAAACTGTTCAATCTTCAGGATACTCACTAGCATCCCCTTTGGGTGACCCCCATCCACTGACTCTAGTAGCTGAAAGGATGGCCCTCACTGGACAGGTCCCATGCAGGGCCATCCCTACTATGGGTCCCGGTGGGACCATGGGACCCAGGAGGCACTTAAAGGGGAGGCAGAGGCAGCTCTTCTTTGAGCTATGAAACACTGTCTGCATCCATGCCTTAGGTCTCAAAGATGGGACAACGGAGCAGTAACATCCAATGTCACACGGCACAGCGAGCATGGGGGAGGCCAGTCACAGATAGAAGCAGAGCACTACTAGTTTGTGCAGGGGCAAGCCCAGCCCCCAGGTGGATGGATGATACATTTAGAGTGCCCTCCCTGCCAACTGGATGGAGCAGGAGTCAGACTTGACTGGAGGCAGCATGAAGTTAATGTACAACATAATGTATGTTAATCCATGTATTGTTTACGCAGTGGAATCAGGCTCTCTACTGAAAAATCTATTTGTATACTGGAATGGGTCACCCCAAGCCTTAAATAAGAAAACTAATTTGACATGCAGGACCCTGAAGGGACCTGCTTAAGGAAGCCATCAGCCTTTGTGGTACTTTTTGTTATATTACATGTTTGTTTTAAAAAAGTGGTCAAGAATACATTAGTTCATTGCAGTCCTGGTTTTATAAACAGTAGTGTCTTATGGATGCATAGAGCTGGCTCAGAAGCGAGGACGTGCGCGAGCCCCCCCCAACAAGTAGCTTGCTATGGTGGCAGTTGGCAAAGGGGAAGGGACCCAGAGCTCTGGCGAGGGACCCAAGGAGGATCGGGCTGCTCTGTGCAAAACCACTGCACAGAGCAGGTCTGTATAACATGTTTGTTATTTTTTTTAATAAAAATTCTTCCTTCACAATCACTTTATTGCAGGCCTGAATCACTACCCATTTTTATTTAGTATTAATGAAAAAATAACCCCCACACTACATCACCAGCTCACCTCACCAAATAAATGAAATAAGTGTTTCTCTAAGGCCGCGTAAACACGATCGGTCCATCCGATGAGAATGGTCCGACGGACCGTTTTCATCAGGTCACCGCTGAAGTGGCCTGATGGTCTGATGTGCATACACACTATCAGTTCAAATCGTGTCAGAACGCGGTGACGTAAAACACAACGACGTGCTGAAAAAAACGAAGTTCAATGCTTCCAAGCATGCATCGACTTGATTCTGAGCATGCGCAGGTTTTGAACCGATGCTTTTGTGAACTAACCATCGGTTTGGACCGATCAGTCAGTGGGCCATCCGGTCGATTTTAAAGCAAGTTTTAAAATTTTGGTCCGAAGGACAAAAGACCGATGGGCCGTACACACGGTCGGTTTGGACCGATGAAACTGAACTTTGGGCCGTTTTCATCAGTTTGGACCGATTGTGTGTACGCGGCCTAAGGAGCAAGCAGCACACAAACACAAATAAGTAAATTAACCACTAGCCGACTAGCCGCTGCAGTTATACAGAGGCAAGTCGGCTCGGCTGTGCGAGATCGTGTAGCTATACATAATCTTGCATTTCAGCCAATAGGGGCACACACGCGAGCCCCCGCTTGCCCCTGGTGCCGACGCGCGGGCCCAATCACCGCCGGGCACCCGCGATCGCTCGTTACAGAACGAGAATTAGGAGCTGTGTGCGTAAACACACAGCTCCCGGTCCTGTCAGGGGAAAAATGACGGGTCGTCTGTTCATTCAATGTATGAACAGCGATCAGTCATTTCCCCTAGTCAGTCCCACCCCCACTTCAGTTAGAACACAAACCGGAAACATAATTAACCCCTGCCTCGCCCCCTAGTGTTTACCCCCTTCCCTGTCAGTGGCATTTTAATAGTAATCAATGCATTTTTATAGCACTGATCGCTATAAAAATGCCAATGGTCCCAAAAATGTGCCAAAAAGGTCCGAAGTGTCCGCCATTAGGTCGCAGTACCGATAAAAATTGCTGATCGCCGTCATTACTAGTAAAAAAAATATATTAATAAAAATGCCATAAAACTACCCCCTATTTTGTAGATGCTATAACTTTTGCGCAAACCAATCAATAAACACTTATTGTGATTTTTGTTACGAAAAATATGTAGAAGAATACGTATTGGCCTAAACTGAGGAATTTTTTTTTTTATATATATATATTTTTGGGGGTATTTATTACAGCAAAAAGTAAAACATATTATTTTTTTTCAAAATTGTCGCTCTATTTTTGTTTATAGCGCAAAAAATAAAAACCGCAGAGGTGATAAAATACCACCAAAAGAAAGCTCTATTTATGGGAAAAAACAGGACATCAATTTTGTTTGGGAGCCACATCGCACGACCGCGCAATTGTCAGTTAAAGAGACGCAGTGCTGAATCGCAAAAAGGGGCTAGGTCATTGACCAGCAATATGGTCCGGGGCTGAAGTGGTTAAAGCGGAGGTTCTGTGGAAAAACGTTTCTTTTTTTTAAACACTAATCGGCTGCGTTTGCCACAACACATTAGTTACTCACATGTCCTCTGTTCTTAGGCGGCAGGATCCTCATTTCAGACTAAATAATATTTTATATTATCTGGCGATGGACATTGCCATCTTTACTGTGGGCGCTTTGAAGCCATCATGCTAATGTTTCCGGCATTCGGCGAATGCTGATCTCCCAGCATTCACCGCGTAATCCCGCGCATACGCAGTGTCGGTGGGGGGCCGCGCCGTCAACACTGCGTCGTTACTATCACAACGGCCGGCGGCGTCCTGCAAAGGACACGTCCCGCTGTGATAATTTGTATAGTCCTTGAATATGTATACGCCCTCATCACATGACGCGGTTTGTGGGTCATGTGACCCGCTCCCCGCGTCACGTGACAGCACAGTTAGCGCGAGAATACACCACTAGCTAGTTCTGTGGACGTGCTGTGATTGGCCAGCACGTCACTGCATTGAGGCATGACAATCGGTGCCCACAATGCACAGCGCCGTCGGGCAAAGTAGCTACACGCCCACTCCCCGCAGGGAATGAAACCGGAAGCACAGAATATCACAGGTAAGGGAGGATTTAAAAAAAAATAATTAAACGCTATGGCCCAGATTCACAGAGCAATTACGCCTGTCTAACTGGTGTTAGACAGGAGTAATTTCAAATTTCGCGCACCGTATCACTAGTTTGAATCCTCAAACCATGATACGGCGGCTTGGGCTTCGATCCGAGAGGCTTACGTCTTCGTAAGCCTTCGGATCTACGCTGCGATATTTTTGCGGCCGCTGGGAGGAGTTCGCGTCGTTTTCATGCGTCGGGGTATGCAAATTAGTTTTTACGGCGATCCACGAAGGTACGAGTGTCCCTCGCAATCGCCTACGTCATTTTTTGGCTGCGTAATGTTAGAGGAGCTTTTTGCTGGTCTAACAGTGCGTAACCCATGTAAAGTATGGCCGTCGTTCCCGCGTCGATTTGAAATTATTTTGTTTTTTTTAACGTAACTCGTTCGGGAATAGGAATGTACGTAAACGACGCTACTACGACGTGACGACGTGTTTTCGCGCAATGCACGGCGGGAAATTTGCGAAACGGAGCATGCGCAGTTCGATCGCCACAGGAACGCGCCTATTTTAAATGCTTCACGCCCCCTACTCGCGCAGATGGATTGCGACGGGAGAAATACACTACGCCGCCGTCGTTTACTGGACAAAATCTACCTGAATTCCACGTAGAGCCAGGTAAAAAACGGCGGCGTAGTGTATTTCTGATACTCTACGAGAATCTAATTCTCTGTGAATCTGCCCCTATGTTTCTTAGATGGGCTTGAGGTTAAGGATGCTGTAAAGTTCATTTTGAGGGTGAACCTCTGCTTTAATATAAAAATAATAGTGTAGTGATCCTAAAAAATCTAACCACCCTTATTAAATTCTCATATATCTTTACATACAATTCAAATACATAAAGAGTGCAATCAACTCCAAAAGTGCAATGTGCTTTAAACCATAACATTTATTAAGTGCACGATCCCTTTAGGAATGTTTTAGTGCAAATTCAGCAATTGTGGCAAAATACACAATTACACAGATGCATGTATCCATATATAGTCAATAACAAATCTGTTATACTTCATAATTCTCCTGTGGGCTCTCATGCAAAATCTTGCTGCCAGTGTTCCATGGATTCCATGGATTGATCAAGATGGATTGATTCACTGGCAGGAAGATTTAGCAAGGAGGTTACAGGAGAAGTGTAAAGTAAAACAGATTTTTATATTCGCTATATATAGACACATGCTTCTGTTTAATTGTGTGTTTTGGCACAGTTGCTGAATTTGCACTAGCACTGTTGTTTTTTTAAGTATGATATATTGGATAATTTAAGGAGAGGTTCCTATGGCCTGGGTTCACACCTATGCATTTTTACCAGTTTTGCAGAAAAACACTACAGTCCATATAACATGGTTTCCTATGGATGTAGTTCACATCTGTGCATTTTATGGAAAGGGACTTTTTTTTCTAGTTTTTGGTTCCATAGATTTCAATGGATGAAAAGCATGTAATGAAAAATGCAAAATGCACCTGCAATATGCAAACTGCATAAGTGTCAGGCCTCGCACACACAACCGAGGAACTCGTCGTAAATGAAACATCGTTTTCCTCGACGAGTTCCTTGTCAGGCTTGTCGAGAATTTTGACAAGCTTTCTTTGCGTACACACCGTCAAGACAAAATCTCATCGTTCTCAAACGCGGTGATGTTCAACACATACAACGGCACTATAAAGGGGAAGTTCGATTCCACTGGCGCCACTCTTGAGGCTGCTTTTACTAATCTCATGTTACTGCGTGTTAAGTAAAAGTTTGGTAAGAGACGATTCATGCTTTTCAGTCTGTTACAGCGTGACAAATGTGCTATCTCCATTACGAAAGCTACTTTTTCCAAAGGTGCGCTCCCATCTCATACTTTATTCTGAGCATGCGTGGGTTTCTAAGCATAAACACGAACATGTTCCTCAATGTAAACCAGCCCGGCGAGAAACACAACGAGGAAATTGAGGCTCCCAGATGAGGAAAAAGAAAACTTGTTCTCTTTTTTGCTCGGCGAGATCCACGGCAGTTTTCTCGATGAAAAACATACACACGACCATTTTCCTTGGCAAAAAAGCTCTGCCACCAAGTTTCTTGATGGATTCTGTAGAGGAAAACGGTTGTGTGTACGAGGCCTAAGGTTGGATTCACACTTAGCAGATTTGCACTACAATCCATTTAACATGGTTTCCTATGGAACACGTTCTGTAGTGCAAATCGGCAAAATGCAAAAAGCATTAAAAGTACAATCAGGTGTAAGGGCTGTGCACTACATTAATTATAGAACATTGCACTTTTGGAATTGTTTGCACTTTTTATGTATTTGAATTGCATGTAAAGGTATATGAGAAATTGATAGGGGTGATTAGATATTTTAGGAGCGCTACACTATTTTTTCCTATTTTTTCCTTTTTTATTATTATTAAGGATGGAGCCAAATGCAGGGCAATCTTACAAGAAAACCTGTTAAGCCTCGTACACACGCTCGGTTTTGCAGAGTAAACCGAGCGTGTGTACGAGGCTTTCAGGTTTCTCGTCAAGAAAACTGTATAAAATCTTGAGGAGAAAAATAGAGAACATGTTTTCTATTTTCTCATCGTGATTCTCGGCAGTGTTTTTCTGCCGAGAAACCCCAGAGTGTGTATACTTACCTGTCGCTGTGGAAACCCGCCCATGCTCGAAATGACTTTGACGCATGCGCGGTAGCTTCCTAGGCATAGATAGGGTGCAGCAAGATGGCGGCGACGGCATTGAATGTGATGAGCGCATGCTTGTCGTACGCGATGACGTCTCCGTGTTCTTGCCTTCCAAAAGAACTGCAAAAGACTTGAGACTGGGGTGGAAGTTCATTTTTATCCAGGACAATAATCCTATTGGAAAAATGAATTACTGCTCTGTTCCCGACGCACACACTATAGTACTACGTGAATATATATAACGTGAATACACATAAAGTGGAGAAACAGTGACCCGTCTCTCCCACTAAATGAAGTGAATTAACACTGTAGTATTACATGTGAAAAATAAGGGTTATGGGTTAAATGCAGATAAGGGGAGGGCTAGATGAACCCTACACAATTTCAAATCCACACTGAAATGTCCAAATAAAAGCAAAATTCCAGATGAAAGTTCCAAAATGTAGATTCCTCACACCCAGAGTCCACGGTGACATATATACAGCACCTGAGAAGGAGTGATATATGTTATGGAAATGGAATCCTCCACCACTAAATTACTGGCGCTTACCAGATTGTATGATCCCTTGGTTAGAGAGATCACACACTCTTGAGAGGCTATTTCCCCAGCTCTGGATCTCTGTGCCTTAATGTTGGGGTACTGTCAGAGATATCCAACACACCAACAAAAATATTCCATAGTGTAACTCGTTAAAAACATTTATTTAAAAAAAACAATCACATTGCACTTACAGTTGTGCTGATAGTATAAAGGCGATAAAGTTTGTCTATTCGAGCTGGCCGGCTCTCGATCACAGCCTGTAGCTTCCGAGACTGGCACAGTACGCGGTGACGTCAGCACACCGCTTCTCCCTACGCTGTTTCGTCAAAAGTGACATATTCCAGGGGCAGGGTAATCTTAGAAGAAAACCTGTTCGAGTCTGCAAAAGACTTGAGACTGGGGTGGAAGTTCATCTTCAAGCAGGAAAATAATCCTAAATATACAGCCAGAGCTACAATGGAATGGTTTAGATCAATGCATAATTATGTGTTAGAATGGCCCAGTCAAAGTCCAGACCAAAATCCAATTGAGAATCTGTAGCAAGAGTTGATAGTTCACAGATGCTCTCCGTCCAATCTGAGCGTTTGGGCTATTTTGCAAAAAAAGTATTGGCAAAGATTCGACTCTCTAGATGCACAAAGCTGGTAAAAAAAGAGCCCAAAACCCCAAAAAGAATTGCAGCAAAAGCTTGTTCTACAAAGTACTGAGGGGGGCTGAATACAAATGCACACCACACTTTTTACATATTTATTTGTAAAAAAAAAATGGAAAACCATTTATAATTTTCCTTCCACTTCACCATTATGTGCCACTTTATTTTGGTCTATCACATAAAATCCCAATAAAATACATGTACATTTTTGGTTGTAACATGACAGTATGTGGAAAATTTCAAGGGGTATGAATACTTTTTCAAGGCACTGTATATCTCTAAGCATAGTGTTAGCTAATAGATGTCAGTCAGATGGTCTGCTCTGGTCAACAGCTGCTTTACAATGCAGTAAAATGTCAGACGCTGCACATAATATTAATTCCGCCCTGTATATAAAACAAGCTAGGGGGTTTTGTGACCAGACATCATGTCTGATGTCTCTGACCATCTCTTGTGTCATGTCTGCACAGTCTCCGATCGTGTCCTGTATCATGACTGCAGTCTCTGACCATCTCCTGTAGTATGTCTGCAGTCTCTGACCATCTCCTGTATCATGGCCTGATGTCTCCGACCTTCTCTTGTATCATGTCTGCACAGTATCTGACCATTTCTTAAACTTTGGCCGCACAGTCTCTGACCATGTCCTGTATCATATCAGCAGTCTCTGGGGGAGGAGCCTACAGAGGAGTCAAGAGCAGGAGATCTGCAAGGATGGGGGTCATGGGAAGCGTCGAACGTATATGGACTGTGGGAAGGATAATATAGGATAAAACTAGAGCCGCCCAGCTGTTGACCAGAGCAGACCATCTGACTGAGCCCTACACAGTGCACCTGAAAGACCAGTGAAAGCGCTGCAAGGCTAGTCTGAGGGGGGATCACTGATGTAAAGGGGGAATAAATTCCTATTCTAGGACTGTTTTTATGACAGGTTATTAATAGGTACCATCAGTGGCATGCAAGGAAAAATCTGCCTAATGTACTAAAGCAGTACTGAAAAAAACTGATAACAGTATTTTATTATCCTGGTTTCTGGGATCCAGTAGAAGAGACAGTTCTACTTTTGAGGTGGTTTCTGTAAATCAATCTAGTCCTGTTCATTTTTTATGTACATGTTTATGAGGAATATGATGAATTGATTCATTATCTCACAATACATCTGAACAGTCGCGTTGCCTCCTTAGACCCCTGCAGAGCTCAGAGCATTTTAATGCATCGCATCTGTTACAATTCTTTCAGGGAAGGAATAAATTAAAAATGTTCTTCTCTTCCGGCAAAGCAGCCACCTTTTTTTTTTTATTAAGTTTTGTGTGTAATTGTTTACTAATATAATTTTAATACACATTGGCTTGGGAATATGTCTTTATAGCAGTAACTTTTAGTTGTTTACTGACTTTCCATGTTAACACAATTGTAGTGTGAGTATGCTCTGTCCCATGCTTGTCTAATGTGGAGGCTGGCACTGCTTGTAAGTCCAAACCGATGAAAACGGACTGAAGTTCAGTTTCATCGGTCCAAACCGACCGTGTGTATGACCCATCAGTCTGTTGTTCTTCAGTCCAAAAATGTAGTACTTGCTTTAACCACTTAAGCCCCGGACCAATATGCTGCTAAATGCCCAAAGGCGTTTTTACAATTCGGCACTGCGTCGCTTTAACAGACAATTGCGCGGTCGTGCGACGTGGCTCCCAAACAACATTGGTGTCCTTTTTTCCCCACAAATAGAGCTTTCTTTTGGTGGTATTTGATCACCTCTGCGGTTTTTATTTGTTGCGCTATAAACAAAAATAGAGCGACAATTTTGAAAGAAAACAATATTTTTTACTTTTTGCTATAATAAATATCCCCCAAAAACATATATACATTTATTTTTTCCTCAGTTTAGGCCGATACGTATTCTTCTACCTATTTTTGGTAAAACAAATCGCAATAAGCGTTTATCGATTGGTTTGCGCAAAATGTATAGCGTTTACAAAACAGGGGATAGTTTTATTGCATTTTTTTTTTTGTTTTTTTTTTTTACGTCTAATGGCGCCGATCATGACTGTGACATTATGGCGGACACTTCAGACAATTTTGACACTTTTTTTTGGGACCATTGTCATTTTCACAGCAAAAAATGCATTTAAATTGCATTGTTTATTGTGAAAATGACAGTTGCAGTTTGGGAGTTAACCACAGGGGGCGCTGTAGGATTTAGGGTTCACCTAGTTTGTGTTTACAACTGTAGGGGGGTGTGGCTGTAGGTCTGACGTCATCGATCGAGTCTCCCTATAAAAGGGATCACTTGATCGATGCAGCTGCCACAGTGAAGCACGGGGAAGCCGTGTTTACATACGGCTCTCCCCGTTCTTTAGCTCCGGGGAGCGATCGCGAGCGGGCGGCTAGAAATGAATAGCCGCGCCCTCGTCCCGGATCACTCCCCGCGGGTTTCCAACTGCCGCATGTAGCGGGGGGGGTCCCGATCGGACCCCCGACCCGCGCAAAGGCAGGGACGTATATATATACGCCCATCTGCCTTAACGTGCCATTCTATGGACGTATATCTACATGCGGCGGTCAGGAAGTGGTTAAAATCAGACCGATGGACGCCTATCGATCGGTCAAAACCGATGGTTAGTACGGAAAAGCATTGGTTCAAAACCCGCGCTTGCTCAGAATCAAGTCGACGCATGCTTCGAAGCATTGAACTTCATTTTTTTCTGCACGTCATTGTGTTTTACATCACCGCGTTCTGACACAATCGGTTTTTGAACTGATGGTGTGTACGCACATCAGACCATCGGACCATCAGTCTGTGAACCGACGAAACTGGACTTCAGTCCGTTTTCATCAGTTTGGACTGATCGTGTGTACAGGGCCTAAGAGTTGGTAAGCTGCCTTAATGATAATACACCTCTTTTGCAAAAATTAAAAAAAGAATCACTGTATATTCAAGCTATAGATTTGAATCCTTAATCCTGTAGAGCATGTTATAAACAAACAATACCAAATTACATTTCTATATATATATATATATATATATATATATATATATATATATATAATATATATATATATATATATATATATATATATATATATATATATATATATATATAGTTAATTCCATTTAAACTTAGGAAGAAGGCTCTGAACAACCTCTAGAATAACTCATACATGGGGGTCATCTTAAGGAGAATGCCTAAAATAATGAGTTATGAACCTTGCTATGGTTTGAAGAGTGCTTGCATGTTCCTGGCTGTCCCCAATAGAATATAGAATGCAATGAATCACCTTCAGCTCACACAGATGTGTTGTGTGACCATCAGATGTTTTATAGCTCACAAAGGGAGATGCAGGAAAGGTTCACCTGTCAGATTTAAAGCATTTATACTGTCAGCATCAGCTCTCAAGGTCAGGAAGTAATGAAAGCAAACAGACAGGAACAGCCAGTCCTTGTCCTACGCATTTCATGTGCTGCATGTCAAGTGTTTTTTTCATGGTGCCAGTTGTATTTAATAACCATTGGCATAGCTTTGGATATGTTTAAACACAGTCCACCATCTGTGTTCAGTTACAAAGGTAGGCACTTTAGGTTTGTAGTTTTCATTTAGCTTTCATTTCCCGACAGCAGGTATTTCTGAAATGCATAGCTAAGGAATTACACAGAAAAATGTTGTAGCTATAGGCTGATAAACACCAGACCAGACAATGATGAAATTCAAAAATATATTACCTATGTATCAGGGACATAACTAGAAATTGTATAGCAAAAAAACTCATTGCATACAGATTCCCTATAGCCAGGCTTATAGTCCCCTATATTTTCCATAGTGAGCCATCAACTATTTAAAAACCCCACCGTTAAAGGCCAAAACTAAATAAGATGTTCATGTTTCCGTAGTGAAGTTATAGAGCCATGGTACAGTGGGACCTTTGAAAGAAGTAGAACAGGAATAAGCAAACCACTGGAGAGTGGAGGAACAGACGAATTGTTGCTTGTGCTCACATTACTATACCCTTATTACTGAGGAACCTGGAGTTGGATTAACATTTCTGGAACTGGATTATTTTTAAATGACATTAAAGTGGAGTTCCACCAATTTTTTTGTTTGTCTGTACTGCATGCCCTAATCTCATAGTGTTCAGAATGGACAATTTTTATTTATTTTGTTGCATGTAAATACCTTTATTTTGTAGTCCTTCATTACTTCCTCCTCCTTATTAGCCTAGGCTGTTAAGTCACAAGGCTATTTGCAAGGGTTTCTGGGATAGACATCATGTTTCCCAGTAGTCCTTGCAAACCTGACTGGAATCTATTACATTGCTTGTGTAGCACTGAGCATGTGCGAGATATGCAAAGCTGAAATCCAGGAAGTCATACAGTCTGGCTTCATGATGCCCACACTTAAGATGGCCAAGGTCTATTTCTAGATTATAAACCATCTAAATGCTGTAACAATCTAACAAAACGGACCTTAGTTTACAGACTAACTTTACTAGAATACATTAAGCTTGTGTATTACAGGGGTATTTATATTTAAAAAGTAAAATTGTGGGTGGAACTCCCCTTTAAATTACCTCTGAAACTTCATAGCAAGTTTTATTGTTGTATGAAGGTTGTCCCCATCCCTACTATAAATCACAATTCTTTTAAAATACATATATTAGGACTTGTTTTGGTCTATATTCAGGGATATGCAATTAGCGGACTTCCAGCTGTTGCAAAACTACAAGTCCCATCATGCCTCTGCCTCTTGGTGTCTTGCTTGTGGTTGTCAGAGTCTTGCTATGCCTCTTGGTACTTGTCGTTCTGCAACAGCTGGAGGTCCGCTAATTGCACAAGCTTTCTAGCCCGAAAGAGGGGAGAGAGCTGGCTGTCATGTCTGCATTGGATTTTTCAACCCCCTCCTTCTTCCTGTTTTCACTGAGTAAGTAATATAATGTGAGCTGACACACACAGAGCTGTGCATTCAGCAGCCTCTCTTGTGCCTCTATTGGCTGCAAGAAGAAAAACAATAAAGGCACAGTTATAACAGTCAATGGAAGAGACTGTACGGAACTGCAGGGAGAGCTGCAATGGATTCTGGGACATGCAGTTCCCACACAAAACAGCCCCATAGACTGGTATACAGGGAGAAATACAAATCCCAGCAGGCTTTGCTGACGGGAAAGTAAAAGACTACATTTTGTGTACTGAGGTAAAGGTCAGTCGATGAGGGATTGAGAGAGACATGATCTGAGGGGCTGCTGTTACCCATGGAGGGGATCCATTCAGCCACAATTCAAGAGGTTGGTGTGTTGATCCTGCCACAGCTCCAAAGGTCAGTGTGCTGATCCTGCCACGGTTCCAGGAGTTGGACGGCGGTGGACATCCAGCCTGAGGCCTCGTACACACGAGCGAACAGATTTGTTCAAATCTGTCCGTCCGACAGATTTGAACAAATCTGTCTGCTGGGATTTTGGTTTGCTCGCGTGTAGACACGAGCAAACCAAAATCCCCACCAGCAGACGGCGCGCTGACGTGTCGGTGATGTGGCGGTGACGTTGACGCCGCCACGTCACCGCACCAGGAAGTAAAACACTTCCGCGCATGCACCGAATCCATTCGGCGGCGGTGCGGCGGCGGTGCGGGACGACATGTCTGCTGGTAAGTGTACTAACCAGCAGACATGTCGGGCGGACAGATTCCCACCCGATAGATTTCAAAGCATGCTTTGAAATCTGTCGGGTGGACAAATCTGTCCGCTAGCCCATACACACGATCGGAGATGTCTGCTGAAACGGTCCATCGGACCGTTTTCAGCGGACAAATTCGATCGTGTGTACGCGGCCTTAGATGGATCCCGGCTATATCTCCAGATGTTCCTGATGGAGTGGACCAATCTGGTTACAAGGTGGCCAGATGGGCCTTTTGGGAAACTGGACGCTTGATCCTTTGGTCGCAGGACAGGTGAGCGGGCATTTACCCATCTTTAAAAGCACGGTAGTCAGGCAACATTGCCTCACCAGTGCCCACATTTGTAGGAACACTTGCACCCTGCTAAACAGACACTACATTCCACTTTGTCTATCAGGATACCACATTGTTTATCCTGCTCAACAGGACACCAAATGCACCAACGCAAGGCTAGCCAAAGATCCTGGATATCTCCCATGTGAGGAACCTTTCTGTTATTCTTTAAAGATAAACTCTCACGTTAATTATTAAAGTGATAAATTGCATTTGTGGCCTATTTGACTGGTGACTATTTCATCCTATGCTCACTGCTTAGCTGTTTACTTAGGCCAAATGTGAAAATATATATTTTAAAATACTATGCAGTAACTACTGTAGATTTAGGCTTTACATTGTCACCATAGTATGAGTTCATGCCATTAATTTGCATGGCATATCATATGATGTATATGTAGGGATGCCACCTGTCCAGGATTCACCCAGACAGTCCGGGTTTTGAATCATGTGTCCGGGTTTCAATCTGCTTGAAACCGGACACATTATTCAGATTGGGCTGTGGCTCTCCAAGTAACCGAGACAGTCACACAAAAATCTTTTGCTATACGGGAGCTGCGGGTAGCTGCCTGGGGGGGCAGGTTCAGCATCCCTGGGGGGCGGGATGATGATGTCAGCAAGAACAGTTTGGCCACACCCACTGTTCGCTGCAGTGCACATAGTTCCTGTATCCTTGGGTACCCAAAGGTGTCCCCAGGTCTTTTATAATTCTATAGTGTATACTATGGGGGAAAAAATTGGCCCTGTGTTGCTAAAGTGTTTGGCCTATAGAAAAGGTGGCAATCCTATGTATATGTACAGCAAGAGGTACTGCCTTTGCTGGGCCCATCTCCCAAGAGCAATGGGCTAGTTCTGACCCTGACTCAACAACTTAAAGCTGTGGCTTGCTAAGTGTTTATCAATTTTAAAATACCTTTGAATGTAAGTTAGTTTTATGTTTAAGCTTTACCTCATGTATGAAGCTCTGGAGCAACTGCATTTGCCAAGTGCAACTTCAGAGTCTATTTGCCTTTAGTAAATCAACCCCATTGTGTAGTTCAGCTAGACCCCCAATGTATTATATGTGAATAACCCCAATTTACTGTACTGTAAAATATTGTGCATCTTATAAAAATCTTGCAACCAAGTATGACCATTGTTTGTGGAGTCACCTGAAGTGGAAACCATATTTAATGCAAGCCCGCTGTACTTTTTCATTACAACAAAGCATTATTTTCTACTGAAAATGAATAGCTGTTTTTTTGCACTGAATAGGTTAAATCTCTTGCTCATTGGACCACATTCTTTTCTCGCTCGCCTTCAAATCCAGACATTTCTGGCATAAATCCACACTCATTTTTTAAGCTGTCTGTTTCCATTTGCTTCACAGAAAAGCTCCTGCGTCAGAATTACAGCAAGATCAATTGTGATTGTGTTATCCTTAGGCCTCGTTTCGTGGGCACATTGGCTTATTGGCAGTCAGAAATGTATTTTCTCTGACACATCACGTCTACTTAATGTGACAGGGACCCGCTTCTGGCGTTTGATTTCCATAATGTAAATTGCAACATACACTAACACAAAGCCTTGATTAGAGGAGCAATTAAAATTCCACTTTAACACCTATACCCAGTTCTCATGTTATCATTTGTACTGTAGTCACAACAGTCCCAATGTTTTACCATTTACAACATAGTATTTGGTATATGTTAAATTCATTAAAATAAACATGATTATGCCTTAAATGTTTTTTAGGCCCCTTTCACACCTGTGCACCGTATGCCCGTTTTTCAGTTTTCTCTCTCTCCCTAAGCCCAGCCAAGATATTGAACTTAAGAAAAGAGATAGACTTTCTGGGCCAGATTCTCATATATTTTCGGCGGCGTAGCGTAAGCCATTTACACTACGCCGCCTCTGCGTACTAGAGCAAGTGCTTTATTCTCAAAGCACTTGCTCCGTAGTTTTCGCCGGCGTCTCGTAAATCGCCAAGCGTAAACCCGCGCAATTCAAATGGGGCGGCTTGTGTTTAAATTAAGCGCGCCCCCGCGTCGAACGAACTGCGCATGCGCCGGCCGGGGAAAAAGCCCAGTGCGCATGCTCCAAAGGACGTCACATTTTCTCAATGTAAACGACGTAATCGCAGCGTACGCCAGCCCCATTGAGAATCGACGTACGCAAACGATGTAAACGACGCACAACACGACGCGGTCCAGAGGCCATACTTAACATGGCATCCGACGGCACCCGACGGCATCCGACGGTACTTCGTAAGGTTACTCCACATCGAAGCTGGGGTAACCTTACGCGGACGAAAACGACGTACGCGACGACGGGGCGGCGTAAAAGCGTTCGGGAATCGCCGTACTAGCCTCATTTGCATATGGAAATGAAAAAACAACGTGAAGGCCACCTAGTGGCCGGAGTTGTCATTACACCTACGATCCGAAAGTGTAATGCTTTTACACTTGTCGGATGTAGAAGCGTATCTATGCAAAAGTGATGCTAAGCATCACTCGCATAGATACGAGGACAAAAAAAAGGCGATACGACGGGGTATCTGAGATACTCCGTCGTAACGCCTCTGAGAATCTGGCCCTCTGTGTAAGACATCATCTTTTCCCTCTTATTATAATTACTCTGTGACATGATTTAGATCTATTTATGGACTTATTAGCAATTTTTCTTTTGTAGTTAAATAAAACTTTTTGCTTCTTGTAATTATTATTATTATCACTATAATTATTATCAGAACTGTAACAAACTAGCTCAACTAAGGAATTTAAGGAATATTGCATTCACCCACCCTGTATGTCTTGTTTACCGTTATTACAGAGAATCAACGTGAAAGAAAAATGCTAAATTTTGGGCTCCCATCAGAACAAAGCATGTCCTTCTATTGTGTTTACTTGTCTCAAATCAAATCCCAGATTGTAAATTCTCTCTACTGATTAGTTCTGGTGCCATTTGCATGAGTCGATTCTGACAAGTTTCGCCAACTCCACAAAGAAAAGAAAAGATAAAAAAAAGATGATGTGGGGGGGGGGAGCTCCAGCACACAGCCTGTAATTGATATCCTCAGCTCTGCATCATTTCTGTGTGGATTGGGGTGTGTCCCTTCCCTCCAATCAGGTCTCATAGCTCTACCCTCTGTGCAGTGCAGTATCTCCCTGTTTTGTACTTCTGTAAAAAAAAATCCTTTTTATCACTGTTTCACAAGGCTGTACATGACAAATGGCAGCAGATGAACAGGTACAATGTATGTAGAATTATTAGATTCATCTCTGTGTATCTTCTGAGACTAGTTACTTTACTGCAGATATGTAAGGGTTTACAACCACTTTAGGCAAAAAAAAAAGTTGACAGGGGTTGTAACCCTCCTATACTCTATTCAAAAGAAAAAAGTTTACCTTTATTTCAAGTTTAACTACAAAAACCACCTTCCTGAAATGTGATGTTTCTAAGTTGACATAAGGTGGTAGGCAATGTGTTTTTTCCCCTTGAACAGTGAAAGATAGACCCACACACACAGTGGGGTTGATTTACTAAAGACAAATATACCGTGCACTAGAAGTGCACTTCAAGTTTACTGAAAGTGCAGTTGCTCTAGATCTGAGGAGAAGCTCTGAAATAAGGGGAAGCTCTGCTGATTTCTAATCATCCAATCATGTGCAAGCTAAAATGCAGGTTTTTATTTTCCTTGCATGTTCCCCTCAGAACTAGAGCAACTGCATTTGTGGGTGCATTTGCAGTGCACAGAGTATTTACCATTAGAAAATCTATCCCACTTTGATGTATCATAGAATATCCTTCTCTGCATTTCTGTATAAGCATACATAACATGCAAAATAATTCGAGATTTTCCTAGCGGGTGACGGAAAATATTAATTATATGAAGACAGGAGGCGAGTATCTTTGCATTAATCTTCCTTTTTAATGCTCATAGCAGAACATTTTTACAATAAAACAAACTAAAAAACTTTTCCACATGGAATGATGGAAGAAAACTACATTTCCCATCATTCCCAGCGTCTGTGTAACTCCCACCCCCTTGGGTGATCTGAACCTATAAGTAGGACTGTCCTCATGTGTATCCTCCTCTTTCTGGAAGCGAATGTCCAATGTAGGATAACTTCAAGGAAAAAACAGCGTCATAACTCCTCGGCCAGTCGGCCAACCGACGTCGACGACAGTCCAGGAAGTAACTGGTGATAACCATGTTGTTAAGAAAAGACTCCAACCGGGAGATCCTAACCAAGATTTCGTCCCAACGGGGACCCAGGAATCACTTCGTCAAACACCCACAGGCACCTGGAGGGAAGTTCAGAACCCTGAAAAGAGAGAATAAAATATCCGTAATAGGGTGGGTAGGGAGGGAAGATACTCGCCTCCTGTCTTCATATAATTAATATTTTCCGTCACCCGCTAGGAAAATCTCGAATTATATTTCAGACAGGAGGCTCATATCTTTGCAAGTTTAAAGCTATACATACAGAAATACATCATGTAATACAAGTAAACACCTCCTGAATACAAGCCTAACTTGATCAACACAGCCTTAAGAAGGAAGGACAGATAAGGACACATGATCCTCCGGTCTGAAGTAAAAATGACGAAAGACCGTTTCTGAAGACCAATCGGCCGCTGATAACAAATCTGATAATGAACCCCCTGACATAATTACCTTGGTGGCCATCGCACCTCTGGTCGAGTGTGCGCCAAAGAGGGATACATCTATACCCGACATTTCCATCACTGATCTTACCCATCTGGCCAAGGTGGCTGAAGACACCGGACGGTGTGGATGCACGTATGAGATCAACAGCTGAGGAAGATCTGGAGAGCGTAGGGACGAAGTAAAGGATTCGTATGTCTGCAGACAACGGACCACACAGAGGCGCGGGTGCGCTTGAAAGAAAGGGTAAAAAACCGAGTGTAGATTGGTTTTTGTCCTGCGCACAATAGAAAATTTGACCCCCTCAGGCGAAAATTGTCGCCTAGAGATGTCCAAAGCTCTTATGTCAGATATTCTTTTAACAGAAATCAAACATAAAAGAGTAGTGAGTTTGAGAGATAAATTCTTCAGGGTCAATTGGTCATTGTCTTCCCAAGAGGAAAACAATTGTAGAACCCTGGATACATCCCACGTCGATTGGTACCGTGGGCGGGGTGGACGTTTGTATTTAACACCGCGTAATAAACGACACACTAGAGGGTGTTTGCCTATAGGTACAGCATCCACCGGACAATGGTATGCCGAAATGGCCGATCTATACACGTTGAGGGAACTGTATGATTTTCCTTGTTCGTAAGATTCTGCAAGAAAATTTACCACTGAGGAGACAGGGGCATGAATGGGATCAACTTGTCGTTGATCACACCAACGGACCCACAACCCCCAGGCAGATCGATATGCCGATCTAGTCCCTGGGGCCCAGGCCAAGGCGAGGAGGTCTCTAGCCGACTGTGAAAAGTCTGAATCTGGCTCTGGCATCCCGAAACCAACCAAGCAAGAAGCGGCAGTCTGTCTTCCAGTAACAACGGGTGTAGACCCTTGGTCGGATTCGTCAATAGATGACTCGAGTGGGGAAGTAGTTTGGGGTAGTCGATTGACATGCCCAGAATTAGTGGAAACCACGGTTGCGTCGGCCACCAGGGGGTGATCAACGCCACCGTCGCATTTTGATTCATGATGTGCAGGAGAAGTCTGGTGATCATTGTGAAGGGGGGGAAGGCATAATGTATCCCCTCCGGCCACAATTGAAGGAATGCGTCTACTGCTGCTGCTTCGGGATCTGGTCTCCAACTGTAAAAGTGAGGAAGTTGTCGGTTGAGTCTTGAAGCAAAAAGATCCGTGTGAAACGGACCCCAAAGCTCTTGTATTGACAGGAAAACCGATCTGTCCAAAGTCCAATCGCTGGCATCGGACAGGAAACGGGAGTTCCAATCTGCCGCATAATTGGACACCCCAGGAATGTATTCCGCCACCGGTAGGATGTCCCGGAGAAGACAGAAATCCCAGAAATCGGACGCGATGTCCGCTAGTATTTTGGATTTGGTGCCCCTAGGTGGTTGATGTATTGTACTGCCGCCACATTGTCCATGCGTAAGAGAACGCAACATTTGGAACTCTGGGAGAGGAAACTCCTGACGGCGAAGAATGCTGCCAAGAGTTCTAACGCATTGATGTGAAGGGATAATTCTTCTACGGACCACTTCCCTCCTGTGGAGGCTTGTCCACAACGAGCCCCCCAGCCTTGGCGGCTCGCATCGGATTCTATGATGATATCTGGGCGAGAGTTGAAAATAGTCTTGCCATTCCATTCTATGGCATGGTGGAGCCACCATCTCAGTTCCCCTTCTGATTCTGGACAGAGGAGGACTTTGTCCGAATAACGGAGACCCTGCCTCAAGTGCAGGGCTATGAGGCGTTGTAAGGCTCGGTAATGTAGAGGGGCTGGAAAAATTGCCTGGATGGAAGCTGACAATAGGCCGACTATGCGTGCCAGGGTTCTCAGTGATACCTGACCTTTGCGTAAAACTGTCCTGATTTCTTTCCGAATCAGCGACAGTTTGGATTGGGGTAAGCGTAGGATCGCTTGTCTGGTGTCTACCGTAAAACCCAAAAATTCCATCTCCTGAGTTGGAGTCAGTACCGACTTCTTGTGATTGATGAGGAAACCCAAGTTCTCCAAAAGTGACACCGACCAATCTCTGTGTAACTCGGCTAGTGGTTTTGAATGGGCCATGATTAAGAGGTCGTCTAGATATATGATGAGATGTACCCCTCTGCATCGTAGAGCGGCTACCACTGGCTTCATTATTTTGGTGAAACACCATGGGGCCGAAGAAAGGCCGAAGGGCAGGCAGGTAAACTGCCACATATGATCTCTCCATAGGAACCTTAGAAATTTCTGAGAAGAATGGTGTATTGGGATCGTAGCTCTAGGGTAGGCCCTGTAATAATTGCTTCGACTGGCAGATCGGCCTCTCCCTCTGCCGGTCCTGCCAAAAACCTCGGACCCCGAACCTGATCTCTTCAAAGAGGTTTGAGCTTTGTCTAAACTGTTAAACAGGCCCACGAAGCGGTTAATATTTTTCATGAGGTCATCACCGAAAAGTAAGCCCTCTGCTGAGGGACCCGGTTCGGACTCCGCCAAATGAGAGAGTTGTGGGTCTAATTTCATTAGGATCGACCTGCGGCGTTCCACGGCGCAGGCCGTGTAGGCAGAACCCAACAGACAAATGGCACGTTGAGCCCACCCTCAGAGTTGCACCAAATCCACTGGACCCTCAGTGGAAGCTGCCTGCTCTGAGAGATTCAGAATTTTAGTTAAGGGGCCTGAAAGATCCAGAATACGGTCTTGAATTAATTTAAAAGATCGTTCGATGCCCTTCTTGGCATGTTTGCCAGATTTGGTTAAATATTTGAGCAGTACTGGATCGATCTCAGGTGTGGTAGCCACCTTGTTTGGAATAACAGGCCTGGGGCACTCAGCCCTTAGTTTATTCCTATTTGTTCTGTCTAAACTTTTCCGTAGCCAGTGTTCCACATATTGGGATACATGGGGAAGGGGAGTCCAGTCCCCGGACCTGGGGTGTGAAATACTCTCTGGATTGAAAAATGGCTCGCCTAGGGAGTCTAAAAGCATTTCTGTTGGTAGGTCTGGAGTGACCCCATTATCAATATTCATATGCCCAGCTTCCTCCATATCGGAGTCCGAGACCTCTGATGCATCGATCAGTGAGCCTTCTGAAGCGTTGTCCTCTGAGTCCTCATTAAAGGAGTCCGGTTTTGTCCGGTGGACAGATTTAAATTTTTTCTTTGAGAGCTCCTTGATTATCAAGGGTCGTTCGTTTTCAGCATGGTTAGGGCGGCAGGCCGTGGAGGGTCCTGCGTCAAGCATAAATTCTACTTCCCCTGCCGGGGAGTCGGGACAAACATTCAAATGTTTGCGCTTGTAAGGGACCTTGCCCTTTTTTACCACCTCAGTATGAGAAATAGGAGGATTGGTATGGGAAGCCAGAGCTGCCTGTATGGAACTGCTGATAAGTTCCTGTATTTGTGCAACAGATAAAAGTTGCGGGTTTCCAGAGGTTAAACCTGTAGAGGCATATGCTGGTATATCAGTTTTTTCAGCCATGGTAACAAATAGAGATATGACGTATTAACTAGAAGGAATAACTCTAGCAGACCACTAATACCTAGTGCTCCGCTTTGTGTATATATTGCAGTGATCTAATTAGGTCAGTAAAAGAAAAGGTTCTTTTTCCCTAAAGCAAACCGTTCCCCTCACCGCTCAGCAGCAGACTAGCGTTGCGGTGAGGGAAACGAGAGTACAGGCTGAGATGTAGCCAAAACCTCGCGAGATGTTGAAGCGAGAGCCGTGATTGGTTGGCGCGCTGAGGGAGAGCGCGCGAACGATACGTCACTCCTTCAATGCCAAACGCCCGCGATATTACGGCTAGTGACAGTGAGGGGAAAAAGAAAGAACAATGGCGACAGCAGCGCCTTGTGTGACGGAAGGAAAACACAGCAGAGAAATGCTGTAAGGTGACATCCCCACCGCAAAGCAGTGGCAAAACAAGAACGGGAAAGCAATTAGAGACTAGACAAGAAAATAATAAAATAATAATAATAAAATAATAATCAAATAGTAATAATAAAAGAAATATAAACAGAAAAGAGCACTGTAAGAAGTTAAGTTATAAACCACAATTCTTTCCAAAACAAAACATTCACAAATAAGGACAATAAAATATACTTATCTCTGCCATGAGCAGAAAGAAAGAGGAGGATACACATGAGGACAGTCCTACTTATAGGTTCAGACCACCCAAGGGGGTGGGAGTTACACAGACGCTGGGAATGATGGGAAATGTAGTTTTCTTCCATCATTCCATGTGGAAAAGTTTTTTAGTTTGTTTTATTGTAAAAATGTTCTGCTATGAGCATTAAAAAGGAAGATTAATGCAAAGATATGAGCCTCCTGTCTGAAATATAATTAAAGCACGACCCCAGTAAAACTTTTTATTTAGTCTAGGAAGAGTTCTAACCTCTGGCAAGTTTTAACTGTTGTCTGTGACCCCATTAAGATTCCCTATATCTTCCTGCATGGAAATTAGGACAGGATGTGAGAGCAAAGATACAGGAACATTAGCCCTTTTGTATAGCATGGTGGGAAGGGATTTGGAGGTCCGTCAATTTCCGGTGTCATTGTTAGGTGACATTGCTTTCACTTCCTGTGTGGTTATCAGTCCTGGAGGTGAGGAGAAATATCCCCAATGGAGACTCAAGTCTAGATTGTAATCCTTCTCTACATAATTATGTAGGAATAAAGATCTGCTCCAGGTGAATTAGCTAAGCCTGATAGGATCTCTGGTTAAGTGCTAGCCCCGGCCCGCCTCCATGAGTATATGGATAGAAGAAGAAATGGCTGCACAGCGATAAAAAAACAAATGCCGTTTATTGATCACCAAAATTACATCAAAGGACACCGACACATAAGTCTTGTAGACGCGTTTCGCACAGTACAATTGTGCTTAATTATGATTAAGCACAATTGTACTGTGTGAAACGCGTCTGCAAGACTTGTGTGTTGGTGTCCTTTGATGTCATTTTGGTAATCAATAAACAGCATTTGGATTTCTATCAATGTGCAGTAATTTCTTCTTTTATCCTTACATAGTTATGTACGTTGAATAAAGTCAAGTCCATCAAGATTGCATCCTTAGAACCCTAAACCCACAACTTATTCAGAGGACAGAAATAACAGTATAAATGTTTCCATGCTATACCAGGGAAAATGTTTTCTTCTTCAAATTCAAAGGCATTCAGATAAAACATTGAATCAGCATTATATGTGGAAAGAAATATAATTCCGCGCCAATGTTAAATAAAGCTAACTAAACCTTATTCGTAAACAATTGTGTATATATGATACCCTGGCGTGGTAAAATATTATAATAGTAAGCTGCTCCTCGGTGGTGTAATGAATAACTACAAATAATGAAAACAAAAAACGATAGGGGGCGCTGGTGAATAGACTCAGTGTTCCACCTGTCTATAATTAAGTGGAACATAAACTAGGTGAGTGAGAATTAGCAATAAAACACCATTGAAAAACAATTAGTAATAGGATTTCCAGGTAGAATTTAATTAGAGGGGGGGGCGTGGTTTGCGCATGGCTGAGTGAGGTTGTGAAGGTGTGAGCTCCCGCCACCTCCATGCCCTCCGTGCGTGATACAAATCTATAGCCCGAGAAAGGTAACCTGTTGTCGGTGTAACTTGGCGAAAACCCCCGGTGAAACTCCCCGGACTGTTCCTGGAGCCGTTGGACACCGTGAGTGTTGGAAGCCCGCCCTTCACCCTCCCGCTGTTCCCGCTGCCTGTTGTCTGTTGCAGCCTGTGTCCCCGCCTTCCGCCCTCCGCTGGCTATACGGCCCGCATTTTAGCGGTGCAGATAAGACTTCTCTGATCCCAGCAAAACTAAAAGTGAAGGGAACTGGACGTGGGGAAGGAAAAGTTGATGAGACCGGAGACGGGAGACAGGAGTAGGAACGAAGGTACAGGTGGGGAGGCTGAGTCTGTGAAGAGCCATAGCTCCATAGCTGTATAGGTGGCGACGGCGTGCAGCGTGCAGGGGGCTATAGTGAACTGCGTGGCGGATCTGCTCCAGCATAGCCCTAGCCCAACTAGACAACCGAGGGGCTAGGCTCTCAAGCACTAAGTGCCCCCAAGTGCCTTGGGGAGACGCCGAGAGGAGCGTGTAGCACAAAGCCTGAGAATTGAGAACCGCATGTGGAAAGTGGAGGGGAGGCATGTGTGCAGCTAGAGACACACGTACATCCCGGAGGACTGCACTGTTAACACAGCCACCCAGCCTAGCGGGTCATCTGGAGATCCAGAGTTATTTTTCAAAAATGGAGAAAGGGGGTGAGCAGGGTCAGAGCCTGGAGAGTCTGCAAATACAAACGCAGACTACTATCCCAAGGCTAGAGGTGCGGGCAGACGTAGAGACACTACAGATAGCTCCTCAAAGCCCCCTGGTGATCAATACAGGGGGGAGCGACCCCCCCTCCAGACTAAGTGAAGGGGGAAGAGTGAGCTTGAGACCCTAAAATCCCTGATCCAGGCATTACCAACAAGAGAGGACATCACTACACTAATTATGAAAATAGAGGAAGCCCACTCCAGAGATATGGAAGAGATTAAAGGGGAGGTTCAGGGCTTGGAAAAACGCACGACAATGAATGAAAGTACCTCCAAAGACCTCACACTGCGTGTGATGACACTGGAACAGGAAAGAAATAAACAATTAGATGTGATCAACTCCCTACAGTTACAACTAGAAGAAATCCAAGACAGGAACAGACGGAATAATCTACGTATAAGAGGTATCCCTGAAGCAGCAGTCCCAGAAGACCTCCAAGAGACGGTAAAAAACATTTTTCTGATATTATTAAAGGATGCTTCACCCTTAAATCTTGAGATGGACAGAGTGCATAGGGCCCTTGGCCCCAAGCCCAAAGATAGCTCTCGGCCTCGAGATGTGATTTGCAGACTGCATTATTTTAGACAAAAAGAGGCAATATTAAGGAAATCCTGGGACATGGGGACCATAGAATTTAATGGAGCCCAGTTGAAGATATTACCAGATCTATCAAGTGCTACTCTGCAACGGAGAGCTATGTTACGCCCCATATTAGATCGAATAAGGGAACTAGGGGGAACATACAGATGGAGGTATCCAATATCTGTATTAATCAGGAAACAAGACACAGGTACATTTTGGCTGCGCTCCAAAAATGACTTGCCGGAACTTTTCTCCTTTTTGGGGATCAACCCTTTGGAGGTGGTGTATTGGAGACAGCCAATCTTAAGGAATAGTTGAAACTGGAGGTCCTGTTGACTGCCCCTTTCTCCCCCCCCCCCCTCCCTCTCTCCTTTTTTTTGTGTTTGGACCTTTGAGAGAGACTGGCCTTTTTTTTTTCCTTTTGTCCCTTGGTGCCTTCTTCATTTGTGCTTCCCCTTTTTCTTTTGACTGTTTTTGCCCTTCCTCCTCTGGACTTTTTGAAAACCCCAGAGTGAGGTAGTCGGTGTTAAGAGTGTGCAGGGTACTGAGAGGGGGGTGAGGGGTGAGGGGTGAGGGGTGGGGGGTAGGATGGGGGGGAGGGGGGAATAGAGATTAGAGGGGAGGAATAGGTTAGGGAAGTGGGGGTGAGGGGTGAGGGGTGGGGGTTAAAGGGGGGGTAACATAACTACACTATACACTATATAATACAATAATACACTATAATAGATAAAATATTCAATACACACTTACACAAGGTTAAGGGGGGTGGGAATTAATAGTGAGAGCTCAATGGACATATTATTCAGGAGGGTATCACATAAGACCACTAGATAGGTTAGTCACAACTCACAGTTCACAGTATTAAAGTAGTTTGGCTCTACACATATTCAATACTAACAGTTAACACACATTAAGGAATAAAACACATATGGGAAGGGGTGGGAGGGGAGGGGGATGGAGAGGGGGAGGGGGCACCCAGACCCCAAGCTGGTTTATCGACAAACTAGATATAAGGATTAATATAATTTATTTGGAATTATTAATGTATTATTAAGGTATTGTTAAAGTAATATTAATGTATTATGAACAGGTACGTGAATTAGACCTGAGGGAAACTATTTAGATAGGGCACCTATTGAGACACGCTACGCATGATGTTTTAGAATGTACTATAAAACTAGTTTTGTTGTTTGCTTTTTCCCTTCTCGAACTACTGTAAGAATACTATATTACAGATTATTATGTATCATGTACTGTGAGAATACTATAGGAATAATTAGTACACATATTCTATAGAGGGATTTAACCCTAGTATTGGAAATGGGGGGGGGGGATAATTATATATGGTGAAGTCATTTGGGGGAGGGAGGGCACTACCCTGGCGTTATTAACGATTAGGTACCTAGGGAGAATGAGTAGCCCCCTAATGGGGCAATAATATGAGGTGGGCGGGAGGGGGGAGGGGGAAGAGGGGGGAGGAAGTAAAACAGGAATACTTGAGATCCAGGGATTAATTGAGATGGGCAATATATTATATAGTACGATTTAAATAAAGTGGAGGTGGAAGGAGGGCTGGAAGGTGCGGGGGCACCGCGATATAGGAGTGCGCAAAACCAGTACCCCCCGATAGGGAATTACTCAGGGGGATACTTAGGGGATAGAGTATTAGAGTAAGCAAGTAGGAGCTAAATTGGCTCTGGGGTAGAGGGGGGGTCTTTGTACCATACCTCTCGATCCCCACGGTCAATAAGTAAGGGGATTGGGTAGGGGGGGGTTTCCCTTTTTTTTTTTTTCTCCTCCTTCTGTCTCCTCTGTCTTGGCGCGGTTTTCTCTCCTTCCTCCCCCATTTATTTAGCCTCGTCTCCCTGGTCCAAGGGGAGGGGAGGAGGAGAGGGGAGAGGACTCTGAGCTGCAAGGATGGGGGGTATAAGGATTACCACTTTTAACGTTAAGGGACTAAATACCCCAGAAAAAAGGAGAATGCTCCTTAGTGAACTAAAAAAAATGCGCTCAGACGTGGCCTTTGTCCAAGAAACCCATTTTAGAGCTAGTCGGTTACCCTATTTACAAAATAGATTTTTCCCATGTGCCTACCACTCCTTTAGTCCAACATCTAAATCTAAAGGAGTGGCTATATTAATATCCAACCAGATTGCTTGGTCATTAACGGAAAAACAGATAGACGAAAATGGAAGGTATATATTTCTAAAAGGCATTTTAGGAGACGAGAAAGTAACACTAGCCACTATATATACACCTAATACGAATCAAGATACCTTCCTGATTAAAGTACTGTCTAAATTAGATACATTTATAGAAGGGAAGTTGATACTAGGAGGAGACATTAATATGACATTAGACCCCAAACTAGATACATCTCTAGGATCTTCTTCTCTATCAGGTAAATCTAGGAGGCGAGTCCTGCGAAAGTTAAAAGAAATGCATCTGGTCGACGCTTGGAGGATACTCCACGGGGAGGAGAGAGATTATACCTTTTACTCTAATCCACATAAAAGATATTCTCGGCTGGATTATTTTCTGATCCCCCACTATCTATTGACGGGAGTGGAGGAAGTAAAAATTGGAAATATAACCTGGTCAGACCATGCCCCAGTGACAATTGACATAATAATATCAGGTAAGGCTCTCTCCACGGGATATCGTTGGCATCTGAATGAAAGCCTACTACAGACCCCAGAAGTCAAAGAAGCAGTAGAAAAGGAACTAGGAGAATACTTTCGGACCAACGATACCCCGGGGAGCGACCCAAGTGTGGTGTGGGAGGCCCACAAGGCGGTGATGAGGGGTTTATTGATAAAGCATGGGGCAAGAATAAAAAAAAATGCGGGAGAATCAGGTTAGGAAACTAACGATAGATATCCAAACCCTGGAAATTCAACATAAAGGTACACAGTCAATCAAAGTAGGAGAAGAATTAGGACACAAAAGGAGGGAGTTAGCTGACCTACTGAGGTATAAAGCTAAAGCGATTATCCAAGTAGGTAGAAGGATAACATATGAATTAGGCGACAAGTGTGGCAAAGTTTTAGCAGGGAAATTGAAAGATACTAGGAATACTGTGTACATACCACATATTAAGGGCAAGAACGGCCAGATAATGTCACTCCCTAAAGATATAGCGCAGAGATTTAGAGAATACTATTCCTCCCTATACAACTTAGAACAAATAGATATCCCTAGAGGAAGGATTGAGGATTATTTGTCCTCAACACAACTTAAAAGAATATCCTCAACCGAAAGGGAGACTCTCGATAGACCTATCTCAATGGAGGAACTCCAAGGAACTATGAAAATGGTTAAAAAAGGGAAAGCTCCTGGCCCAGATGGGTTTTCTATTCAGTATTACCAGCATTTTTTCCCCATCCTCGGACCATACATGATTGGTTCAATGAGATCGGCCGATCTACTGCGCTCCGCCCGGAAGCCCTCATGGCACATATTGCGGTGATTCCCAAAGAAGGGAAGGACCCGGCAGAGTGCGGTAGTTATCGCCCGATCTCATTGTTGAATACAGATCTAAAACTTTTTACTAAATTAATAGCAGCCCGATTACAACCTTTCCTGACACAGCTAATACACCTAGATCAGGTGGGTTTTATCCCGACCCGGGAAGCCAGGGATAATACTATTAAAGTATTGAACCTGGTACACTGGGCAAGGGAAACCAAAACACCTTCGATCTTTCTGAGTACAGACGCCGAAAAGGCCTTCGACCGAGTTAACTGGAAGTTTATGGCAGGAGTATTGAGACATATTGGATTAGGAGAACATATGTATAGATGGATTATGGGGGTGTATACTACACCTCAAGCATCAATCAAGGTAAATGGGATCCTCTCAGAGCCTATTAAAATATTAAATGGAACAAGACAGGGGTGTCCACTATCCCCGCTATTATACGTTTTGACACTGGAACCTCTGCTGAATAGGATTAGGCAAAACCCGAGAGTCCGGGGATTAGATATAGGAGACAGAGAATATAAAATTTCTGCATTTGCAGACGACATGCTGTTCACCATATCTCACCCCCGGGAATCACTACAGAACTTGATGAGAGAAATAGAGGAATATGGGAAATTAGCAAATTTAAAAATTAATTATGAGAAATCAGAAGCAATGAGTGTGGAATTACCGGGGGGCCTACAACAAACCTTAAAACCTAATTTTAAATTTAAGTGGGTTAAGACAGCCCTGAAATATCTGGGGATCTATATCCCACCAAAACTAGGTAATATCTTTGAAGTAAATTTCCCTCCATTGATGAATATAATCAAGGACACTTTGAAGAGATGGCAGAGGGGATTTCATTCTTGGTTTGGGAGATGTAATGCTATTAAGATGAGTATACTCCCTAGAATACTATATCTCCTTCAAACAATACCAATCAAGATCCCCCCTGCCTTTTTACTTCAAGTAAATAGGCTTCTTTTTAAGTTCATTTGGGCTAAGAAAAAACCCAGGATTAGTAGGAGTAGGGTGTTCTTACCTAAGAGTAATGGGGGCCTAGCAATACCAGACGTAACCAAATACTATCAAGCAATCCATATGGGTAGGATTATAGAATGGGGCAGGAGGACAGGATCAAAATTATGGGTAGATCTCGAACAAGAAATTAGTCAAATCCCACTGCAAAGAGCACTCTGGTGCTATCAAATACTGCCGATACAATTAAAAAACCATCCAATTATAGGGACGACGCTAGCAATAGGCCACAAGATATGCCAGTTAGGAAAACACACCTCAAGCTTCTCCCCCCTGTATCCAGTATTAGGAAACCCTGCTTTCCACCAGGTATGGAGAAAGGAGCATACAGGAGTCTCAGAGAGAAGGGCCTTACACAGATATCACATTTCTCAGAACAAGACAGATGGCCAACTGTACCCTCATTGGTACTCCAGGAAGGAAAATATGGGATTAAAAATTGGCAAGCGGTACAATTGTGCCATTTTCTGAACTCTCTGGGATCAACAAACAGATACAAAAGGGAATTAACACAATTTGAAAGATATTGTGAAAACCAGGAACCCTCGGATAAATTACTATCTAGGTTGTATAGGCTAGGAACAACACCTTTAGTAGGCCAGGAGATACCATCTATAAGAGAATGGGCCAGAGATATGGAGAGGAATTTTTCACAGACTCAGCAGCAAAAAATAATCAATTTAACCATGAAAACATCAATAAGTACTAGGCTCCAAGAATTAAATTATAAAATATTAAATAGATGGTACTACACACCAGAGAAATTGAGTAGGGCGTTTCCGGGAACCCTAGATATCTGTTGGAGATGCAAGGAAGATAGGGGAACCATATATCATTTATTTTGGACCTGCCCTAAGATCAGGAAATACTGGCAGGAAGTATTAAGGATAACCCAAAAATTTACAACATATCAACTGCAGGACGACCCAGCTTTCTGTTTGCTGCACCTAACACAGATTCCAATAAAAATATATAAGAAATCGATCATATGCCATATGATCAACGAAGCTAAGGCTGGGATAACTCAAAACTGGAAAAAAAATAATCCCCCCACGATAACCAACTGGCTCTATAGGGTGAGGAATATTTGTGCAATAGAGGACGTGGTCTTATCACCCCAAGATAGAAAGGAACAATATAACTTGACCTGGGGAGCATGGAACATATTCATGTACTCAGAAGAAGGGAGGAGGTTGATGGGGAGGGGAGTGACGGAACGGGAATGAGAGAAGCTCTAAGGAATTGGATGGAGAGCTCTGACCTATGAGAGGGGAGAGGAGGGAGAGAATTGGGGGGGGGGGGGTTTCTTCCTTTTTGTTTTTTGAAGGGGGGTGGGGAGGGTAGGACGGGAGGAGGGAAATAAAAGATAAAAGGAGATATGGCAACACAAGAGAACATGGGAAATAAAAATGGAATTAAAGACAGGGGGGAGGCGAGGATAAAAAAAAAAGAGATAATTAAAAATGGATAATAGGGAGAGGCTGGAGAAAACAGGGGATTACAAGACCCCATCAAATAGATGGGGAACCCAAACCTGGAGCAGGAACTACAGGAGATAATACAGGGCACTGTCATTAGGCTAACCCTGGACGTAAATAACTACCTGCACCCACTCCTACCCTGTTATCTCCAAATATACCCCTGAGTCTTAAACGAGTATAAAGGACTACGAGATAATAAGTTAATGTTTTGTTTTATTTGGTCGATTCCAATGCAATGGTTAAGTAACTTATGCTGTAAAACTAATATTTCCTAAATAAAGAAGGATTAAATGCAAAAAAAAAAAAAAAGTAATAGGATTTCATAAGAAATTATAAACAGATAGTCTGTCTATGTGCAATTTTGGCATGAACGATTCGCCAGTGTTGAGAGAAAATCAATTGAATAAAAACCAGTGTACAGAAACTAAATTAGATTATCTTGTTAAGAAATACTGTGCAAATGTCTTCATTGTGCAAAGTGAAATCTTGGTTGTGCAAAGTCCCATATAGACCGTAGACAGATCTGTGACTGAATGATAGGAAGTTGGTTTCTGGATGTGAGAGATTCCTTCACCAATGCATTAAGTGCTCCACCCAAAGTGTTAAGGAGATGCTATGTTCTTACCAGACGGCAAGACCTCTTTGTTACAAGTAGGTCAAATAAGCAGGACAGGATATATGCCTGTTCACACTGGGGGCGTGCTGGATCTCGATGGAACCAAAGGTGCGACTGATGTACTCACAGATTAGCAGAGATAAATACGGAAAAAATCATAGTGCATTACCTTTTATTAAAATAAATAAAATTCGCACAAAAACAGCCAATTGGCCACTTACTCTGGCAGGTGCCTGCCTGGCACTGGGACTGTAGCGTAGCAATGCTCTCCAATAGGAAGTCTCACCGATACCGCTGAGTGTGGCAGGATGCCAAGGTTTATAAGGCACTATTGGGTTTGTTGCGAGTGCCTACAAACGAGGTCTATTCACCAGCGCCCTCTATCGTTTTTTGTTTTCAATCAGCATTATATGACTTTATTTCTTTTAAAATTAGCTACCTTTTACCATGCATATATTTTACGCACAAAGTCAAATTTAAATACAAACGTATAGGACATGAAAAAAGCTAGATAAAGGAATGAGTGCATAAAAACATTAGATGCCAGGTGTAACGGTCAACACCGTTTACGATTTCCATTCCACCAACCCACGACAATTTATCCGACACTCCGACAATCTAGCAGGCATGACCCATTCCATTTCCCAGAATAACGAGACACACAGCTCTGTTACTGGTTCCAAAATTAATGAATACGTTTAATGGTAAAACTCAGTCTTTTATACACCAAAAAGCATGCTGCAGTAATCAAAGGGACAAAGACACACTCCACCCACAACACCACACAATAGGGGGCTAACGAGTCTCCAATACACATCCTTTTAGATAATGACATTTAGATGAGCTGATCATTCCCCAGACATCCTGACTCTGCGATAAGCTGTTCTCACCTGCTACATAATACCCATTCTTTTAGTAAACATAATTGACATGCTAATCCACTACACCTGAAAGTTAGACATCTGACCTTTACAGACTTAATTAGTACAATAGACAATAGAGTGCAATCACAGAAAGCACCATCACTACAGCCAGGTAGACTTAATTAGCATCTCAACATTCTATTGACCTGTTCATAAGGAACAACTTGCAATATTTTTCTAGACATCAAGGAATATATTGTGGATTACTGTTCCATACTAAACCAATTCAAGATATGTCCATTATTAATGTCCCATCTCATGTAATTCATGATATCATTTCTCAGTCATCCTATGCCCCTATCGGACATAGGATGTCCCTAGACCCAAGAGTCATTGGTAAAGCTGGCACAGGAGTACCCTGCATCCTTCAAACATCTCTGGTTCCCACGGGCCATACCGTTACACCAGGGATATCCAAGCACAAATCAAATCCAGTAAAACTAGGAGGTTCTGTTGCCAGTCAGATGAGGCACTATGGGAAATGTATACACTGCATCTGTGTCAGGACCTGCAGGGCATATTATAAAAAAAATCTTTTTGTTTATTCCTTGTTTCAAATATAAAAAACTATTAAGTACAATATGCGTGTTGTTCCAATACATATACAGTATACACAATGGGCCAGATCCAAAAAGCACTTACGCCGGAGTATCTCGAGATGTGCCGCCTAAGTCTAAATTTGCGCCAGAATATCTATGCACCGTACCCACAGAACTAGATACGCACCAAAATAGGCTATTCCCGACCGGCCTAACTTGCCTACGCCTGCACATCCTAGGTGCACATTTATTCCGTCCACACCATTGATTTCCTATGCAAATATGCAAATGAGGGAGATACGGCGATCCACAAAAGTAAGTTTGTCCGACGCAGGCTAGGCCCTGTGCGCATCAGCTGCACGTCCGGTCTAAAGTTAGTCCTTATAAAAGCAGGTTTAAATTTGGACAATCCATCTACATGTCAGCTAAAGCAACACCGTTAGGGACGAGCTGAACAGCCACACTTGCAGGACAACAATCTGTATGCCAACATGCCAGGGGCATCCTTGCTCATAGCTATACTACTGACTTTAGTTGAGCGCAGAAGGAGGAGGGCATGGAGGAGGGCACGGGAGAGGATCTGCCGACCGCAACTGGGCAAGGTACTGGCAACACTCCATTTCCTTGCCAGTGGCTATTTTCACCCTAATGGCTAAATATATATTTTATATATATTTTTTCTGTTTAGTATATATTTTAAATTAGTTAATATAATAAATATATAATTTTATTTTTTATATCTAATATATATTTAATATTTTAAATATTATTATAATTATATTATTTATTATTATAAACATTGGGCCAGATTCTCAAAAAATGGCGTAGCGTATCGTATCGCATTTACACTACGTCTACGCAAATTACTGGAGCAAGTGCCGTATTCTCAAAGCACTTGCTCCGTAATTTTCCACGGCGTAGCGTAAATGCGGCGTCGTAAGGCTGCGTAATTCAAATACTAAAGGAGGGGGCGTGCTGTATTTAAATTAAGCGCGCCCCCGCGTCAAACGAAGTGCGCTTGCGCCGGGCCGGGAAAAAAGCCCAGTGCGTATGCTCCAGCTCACGTCGGAAAGCGTAGTTGAAACCGACGTCAAAACGACATGATCGTCACTTACGCAATTCCCTATTCGCGAACGACTTAGTAAAACAACGTAACCGATGGAAAAAGACGACGCTGACCCAACGCCATACTTAGCATGGCAACGACGGCACTTCGGAAACATACCTCTCATACAGCAGGGGTAACCTTACGTGTACGCAACCTACGTAAACCACGTCGCCGCGTCGCAAAAACTTCCGGGAACTGGCGTATTAGGCTCATTTGCATAGGCAAATGAGAAAACAACGTAAAGGCCACCTAGCGGCCGGCGCTGTCATTACATCTAAGATCCGACGGTGTAATTGCTTTACACCTGTCAGATCTTTAGTGTATCTATGCGTAAGTGATTCTAAGAATCACTCGCATAGATACCCATTGAAAAAAACTGCAATACGACGGTGTATCTGAGATACACCGTCGTATCTCAGCTGAGAATCTGGCCCATTTTTTTTAAAATATATATATACAGTATATATATTAGGGTTGTCCCGATGCCTCTTTTTTAGGACCGAGTACAAGTACCGATACTTTTTTTCATGTACTCGCCGATACCGAATACCGATACTTTTTTTAATGTGTCCCCAAATGCAGCCATGTCCCCCCAGCCATGTCCCCCCACATATTGCAGCCATGTCCTGTCCCCCACATATTGCAGTCATGTATGTCCCCCACATATTGCAGCCATGTCATGTCCCCCATATTGCAGCCATGTCATGTCCCCCATATTGCAACCATGTCCTGTCCCCCATATTGCAACCATGTCCTGTCCCCCATATTGCAACCATGTCCTGTCCCCCATATTGCAACCATGTCCTGTCCCCCATATTGCAACCATGTCATGTCCCCCATATTGCAGCCATGTCATGTCCCCCATATTGCAGCCATGTCATGTCCCCCATATTGCAGCCATGTCATGTCCCCCATATTGCAGCCATGTCATGTCCCCCATATTGCAGCCATGTCATGTCCCCCATATTGCAGCCATGTCCTGTCCCCCATATTGCAGCCATGTCCTGTCCCCCATACCTGTAGATATGATGGGGGGAGTGTCTATAAGCGGATTCTTGCAAAGACACTCCCCCTTGCTCGGGATTGAACAGATCCATCCAATCCCAAGAAGGGGAGTGTTAATACATGGCGGCGCGGGCATTTACAAGTATTCAGACTGAAAGCTTGTAATGCGCGCAAGCTATAATGCAGGGGGATTAACGGCGGTATGCGGCGGCGGCGGTATACGGCGGCAGCGGCGGCGGCATATCTACAAGTAAGAGGGACAGGACATCGCTGCAATAGGGGGGGGAAGTATTCTCTTTTAGTATCGGGGGTATTTGCGGGAGTACAAGTACTCCCGCAAATACTTGGCATCGGTCCCGATACCGATACTTGTATCGGTATCGGGACAACCCTAATATATATATGTATGTGTGTATATAAATTGGGTGATGGCCCTCAAAATAATGGAACACACCGACACGACACAAACCTACAAACAGCAACAGACAACGGAACAAAAGCACCTTGCTTCAGGGAGGGAAAAAAATGGATGTACTTTTGCAATGGAAGGGCGTATGTCTGGGCCTATTTATGCACTGGGCGTATCTCACTAAGTACGCCGGGCCTAGTTCCTATCTCACTGATTGAGCCGGGCCAAGTAGTGAGCATGTGCAGAGAGGCTCTGACCATAGTCAGCGTCATGCACATGCCCAGTCATTTGCATGGGGTCACAGCTCATTTCAATGGAACACGCCCACGTCCTTCCCACTTTGAATTACACTGCCTTACGCCTTGGAATTTAAGTTGCGCCGGCGCAAATACTCTGTGGATACGGCACTTACGTCTCTAATTTGAGCCGGTGTAACGTGAAGGAGATGCGCTACGCTGGTCTATATATGCGCCGATGTACGTGGATCTGGCCCAGTATGTGTGTGATACATTTAGTAGATATTCACTATTAGTGCCAAGGTTGGCCTATGCACATCAGCTGTACTATAAGCCCTGTACACACGATCGGTTTGTCCGATGAAAATAGACGATGTTTTCCATCGGTGAAAAAAAATAGAACATGTTTTAAATTTTTCCAATGGATAAAAAAAACGATAGGAAAAAACGATCGTCTGTGTGGAAGTCCATCAATCAAAAATCCACGCATGCTCAGAATCAAATCGACGCATGCTCAGAAGCATTAAACTTAATTTTTCTCAGCATGTCGTAGTGCTTTACGTCACCGCGTTTTGGCATGTTTGGATTTTTGACGGATTTGATGGTGTGTATGCAAGACTGATGAAAGTCAGCTTCCTGGATATCCGACGAAAAATGCACTTTTGATGTCAAGGGACACGTTTTGGTTGCTATGGACAAGCTCCAGTTTCCAGGCAGAAAGAACAGTTTTTATAATATAAAACTGCATGCAGGACACTGGACAGACAACTGGGGGCAAAGGGGTTGTGTAATTATTTGATACAGTACTGTAATCTGTAAGATTACAGTATAATGTATGTGTATTGTGTGTTTCACTTTTTGAATTTGGCACCAAACTCCATCCCCGTGCATCGTAACGTCGCAGGGAACGAAGCTCGGCACTCGGCACTGTGAATCGAGCGAGGAGACACAGCGGGGACACATTGAAGGATCCAGGGACAAGGTAAGTAACTTCCCCTGTATCCTGCTATGCGATCCCGTGTCAGGCTCGGGGATACCGCTTTTGGTATGAAAAATTCACCCTGAGCAACACTCGTGAATACCGCTAAGGAGGTTAACTACTGTACTGTACTGTATTGTAGGAAAAAGGTCTAAACACAAAACTCCAGATCAATAACGTTGTTTTAATTTGCATAAGTACAAAACCCAAATTCTGTACTGTACTGTAGAATACAATGATGTATAACGGGTCGTTAGGGTGGGGAGAGCTGGTCGTAAGTCTGAGTGGTTGTTAAACAGGTAAGTCGTTAAACAAGGAGTATCTGTATTGTCTAATTGTCCCCAAGGGTCCACTCTAAGTGCCACTTAGCTGATTTTGCTCTTTCCAAATGCTAACAGCTACTTGCCTCTTATGTGTCCCTCACTCCTAGTCTGCGGAAAATACTGCCCTTCTCTTCATTTAAATTGAGCTGACGTTGTTTTATTACATTCTACTGCTATTGGAAATGTAAATAGCTTTTATCACTTTCTATTGCCTGTTGGGCCATAACAAATTTTAGGTAGTCATCATTTAAGGCTATTAAATCTGCATACAACAGTTCTCTCTGGTCAAATGATTACTACTCTCAGGCAAAGCTAAATATATGCACTTCCTCCATCATTATTGCTTACATTAAATATTCATAGGTCACTTGTGCTTTGGTAAAGTCACAAAGTGTAAGTAGATGGATTGTATGACTTCCTCAAATTATTGGGCTTTTCCACCAGAATGTAACTTTGTAGCCAAATTAATACATTTTTAATTGACTTTTCCTTTAATCAAAATATCAGCAGTATGTGTATGCAACGGCGGATCCAGGGGGGGGGGCAACAGGGCAATTGCCCCCCCCCGAGACAATCATGTCACATTGGCTTTTTTTCCCATTTTTTTTTAAACTGCTTTGCGGTGCCTGCAGCCAGGCCCGGACTGGCCATAGGGCAAACCTAGCAAATGCCTGTGGGCCGCGGGCCGTCTTCGGCCCGCGAACGGCCCTTGGCGGCCAGCGAACGGCCCTTGGCGGCCAGCGGGCCGTATGTCACGTCTCCCCAGGGGTGTACACCACCAACACAGCGCCAGATAGAGAGAGATCAGCTGGGGTATCATAGCCATCTCTGACACTTCTCCCCTCCCCTTGCTGCCCCCACGGCCAGTTAGAGGAGAGGAGCTGCTTCTACTCCTCCCCCTCCTCTCTTCTTCTCCTCCCGTGTCTGCCCCACCCACTCTCCCGACGGACACTGTTCTGCTGCCTAAGGGATGTGGGTGGGAAGATTCAAGCCCAGCAATCAGAAAGGAAAGATGGAGTCTAATATCCATCCATCCAGTCAGTCCCTCCTGCCTCTGAGTGAGTACTGAGAGTACTGTACACTGATGTATGGGGTGCCCTTCATTCCCTTCTCTCTCGCTCTCTCTTCACCTTTCTTTCTGTCTCTCTCTTTTTTTTTTTTCGTTTGCACCCCCCCCCCACCAGCTGCTACTGTAGATAGATCGATAATAATCTATCTAGCTATCTATCTACAGTGGCGGCTGGTGCTCAAAATGTTTGGTGGGCGCAAATAAAATAAAAAAAACAATTGCAGCCTCACTGTGCCCATCAAACGCAGTCACTGGGCCCATCAATTGTCACCACTGTGCAATGCCATCAAACGCAGCCACTGTGCCATTAAACACAGCTATTATGCCATCAAACGCAGCCACTGTGCCATCAATTGTCACCACTGTGCCATGCCATCAAACACAGCCACTGTGCCATCAATTGTCACCTCTGTGCCATGCCATCAAACACAGCTACTGTGCCATCAATTGTCACCACTGTGCCATGCCATCAAACGCAGCCACTGTGCCATCAATTGTCATCACTGTGCCATGCCATCAAACACAGCCACTGTGCCATGGCATCAAACACAGCCACTGTGCCATCAAGTGTCACCACTGTGCCATGCCATCAAACGCAGCCACTGTGCCCTTCAATTGTCGCCACTGTGCCCATCGTCGCCACTGTGCCCATCGTCGCCACTGTGCCCATCGTCGCGGCTGAGCCAGAGGGGGCGGCGCTCCGGCGCCCTCTATAGACGCACCACCACTGTCTATCTATATCTATCTATCTATCTATCTATCTTTATCTATCTTCCTTCCTTCCTTCTCTTCTTTCTTTCTATCTTTATCTATCTTTCTTTCTTTGTCTATCTTCCTTCCTTCCCTTCTTTCTCTATCTATCTATCTTCCCTTCTTTCTTTATCTATATTTCTTTCTTTATCTATCTTCCTTCCTTCCCTTCTTGCTTTCTATCTTTATCTATCTTTCTTGTTTATCTATCTATCTTTCTTGTTTATCTATCTATCTATCTATCTTCCCTTCTTTCTTTATCTATATTTCTTTCTTTATCTATCTTCCTTCCTTCCTTCCCTTCTTGCTTTCTATCTTTATCTATCTTTCTTGTTTATCTATCTATCTATCGTATCAATCTATCTATCTATATTCCCTTATTGCTTTCTATCTATCTATCAATCTATCTTCCTTCCTTCCCTTCTTTCTTTTTATCTTTATCTATCTTTCTTTCTCCCCCCCCTGGGCTGCTCAGTCTCAAATGCCCAGGCCTATTTTTTGTCCCAGTCCGGGCCTGCCTGCAGCTGCCCCTGCCGAGTCTCTCACTCTCTCTCTCTCATCACCAGGGCCGGTAGGCTGCCTGTCCTGAGGCTGCTTTGAGCTGTAGCTGACTGCAGCACTCCCCTCTCTCCTGCGTGTATGACATTGGGCATCTCTGGCTGTGTGTGAGAGCTGGATCTGTGTTCGGCTGTGCTGCCTGTGCTAGACCTGCTTGTGTGATAGTAGATGGAGATGGAACACTGATTAAATCAGTATTTTGTCTAACACACAAGCCCGTCTAGGGGGGGACCTTGCTAGAGCACACTGCCCTGCCGAACACAGACCTACAGCTCCTGTTTGTTCCATGACACACGTCGGGAGAGGAGATACCTGCTGTGTGTGATCGAGGTAATGCCATGGTGAGTGCCATGCACAGTGTGGCTGCATTAATAGACAAAAGTGGGAATGCATTAATAGACAAAAGTGGGGCTGCATTTATATACAAAAGTGGGCCTGGATTCATAGACAAAAGTGGGACTGGATTCATAGACAAAAGTGGGACTGGATTCATAGACAAAAGTGGGACTGGATTCATAGACAAAAGTGGGACTGGATTCATAGACAAAAGTGGGACTGGATTTATTATCAAAGGTGGGACTGGAATTAAATACAAAGGTGGGACTGGATTTATATACAAAGGTGGGACTGGATTTATATACAAAGGTGGGACTGGATTTATATACAAAGGTGGGACGGCATTCATATACAAAGGTGGGACTGCATTCATATACAAGGGTGGGACTGCATTCATATACAAAGGTGGGACTGCATTCATATACAAAGGTGGGACTGCATTCATATACAAAGGTGGGACTGCATTCATATACAAAGGTGGGACTGCATTCATATACAAAGGTGGGGCTGCATTGATATACAAAAGTGGGACTGCATTAATATACAAAAGTGGTAGTGCATTAATAAACAAAAGTGAGACTGCATTAATAAACAAAAGTGAGACTGCATTAATATACAAAAGTGGGACTAAATTTTTATACAAAGGTGGGGCTGCGTTCATATGCACAGTGAGGCTGCAATGATGGGCACTGATGAGGCTGCATTGATCTCTTGTACCATGTCTTCAGTCTCTAAACATCCCTTGTACCATGCCTGCAGTCTCTGACCATCCCTTGTACCATGACTGCAGTCTCTGACCATCCCTTGTACTATGCCTGCAGTCTCTGACCATCCCTTGTACCATGCCTGCAGTCTCTGACCATCCCTTGTACCATGCCTGCAGTCTCTGACCATCCCTTGTACCACGTCTGCAGTCTCTGACCATCTCCTGTACCACGTCTGCAGTCTCTGACCATCCGTTGTACCACGTCTGCAGTCTCTGACCATCTCTTGAACCATGTCTGCAGTCTCTGACCATCTCTTGTACCATGTCTGCAGTCTCTGACCATCTCTTGCACCATGTCTGCATTCTCTGACCATCTATTGTACCATGTCTGCATTCTCTGACCATCTCTTGTACTATATCTGCAGTCTCTGACCATCTCTTGTACCATGTCTGCATTCTCTGACCTTCTCTTGTACTATATCTGCAGTCTCTGACCATCTCTTGTACCATGTCTGCATTCTCTGACCATCTCTTGTACCATGTCTGCATTCTCTGACCTTCTCTTGTACTATGTCTGCAGTCTCTGACCATCTCTTGTACCATGTCTGCAGTCCCTGACAATCGTCTAGAAACTATGGGATAGATTTATGGCATTTATATTTAAATATTTTTTACTAGTAATGGCGGCAATCATTGATTTTTTAGCGGTACTGCAACATTGCAGCGGACACATCGGACACCTAATTGAGTTCTGTAAGCAACACCTTATTTTCTGGCAGTGCCCCTCCCGAGACTAGACTCTGGATCCGCCCTTGTGTGTATGTGTATATGAACTACAGCAGTCACTGTGGCGGATAATACGTAAAATCAATGCAGGGTCTTGATGGGTAGAGTATTGGCTACTTAGGGATGGATATGCAGAAATGCTCTCCGGTACTCGTTAATTAGGCAGAAAAGATTTTGTGGAACATTTCCTAGCATCAGACTACATAGTGAAAGCTAGTAAGAAAAATGTGGTAGCAGAATAGTTGAATAGTAGATGTTATTGCTTTGGTTTGAATAGGTGGACAGTGAAAGCGTTGATGATGGTAGAAATGCAAATGGCTATCAAGCTTTGAAAAACATGGCTTAACAAATACAGAGCAACTTTAATAGGCCTATTCAATGAGTAAATATTAGTTCAGTCAACTTTTGTTTATGAATTACAGTATATAATATCACAGTATCCCATAATGAGGGCCACCAGGGTGACAGATGTATAGTAAACAGAAGGTGCTGTTAGAGAATACAATTTCTAAATGCTATGACATGGGTTTATTTTTCCCCTGTCAGTTTCTTGACAATGCCTTGGTGCTTCTGCCACAGCCCAGCTGTATTAGAAGTGGGGGAGGGGAAATAAGCATATGGGCCGCAGTGAATGCTTCAATAGGTATGCAGTATCCAGCTGCGGATATTAATCAGGGAGCTAAATCAGACTCAGAATGGAGGAAGGAAGCAGAACCCTGAAGCCAACTGGTGCAAGGAAGCATCAGGAAAAAGAATTAACAGAATTATCAAGTTGCCTACAGTGTGCTTTCCTGATATTACTCTCGCATTACACTATACTGTCATAAAGGGTAACGGCGCCGAATGGTTAGCCTAATCACTGCACATTTTTTATGCATTACAATAATATTAGTGTGTCTAAAGTAAAAACTTTTTTTGATAGAGAATGTAAGTGTTGAAACCCCTATCAGCTTATATATAAGCTGATATATATATATATATATCCCCTCCAAGGAGATTCCCGCCCTAAAGTTCACTGTCACTAGGATAGAACATTTTGGGAAAGCCAAAATGTTACAGTTGTCATTAGAAAAACAGTAGAAACCTGCACCCTTCTTTATATTTGTATTGAAAGTTAAAAGTATAAGTGAAGTAAAGTTTGTTGTTTTTTTTGGATTACTGTACCTGTCAGGTTTTTATTGCTGTCTGTTTTGCAGCTCATTTGTATGCAAAGCTGAGGAAGCCTTCACCTCAGCTCCAGTTACAAAGCAGGAGGACTTCCCACTGCCGTGGCATGCAAGGTCTGTAGTGCATCTGATGAGTGGGTTCAAGGGGGATAGGGGTCTTTAATGGTGGGGAGGGAAGGGATCTATACTAGAAAGGGGACTTGTACTGGAGGGAAAGTCTGTACTGAGGGGTGGTCTGTTCTGAAAAGTGGGCTGAGTGTGGGGAGGGGGAGAGGGGGGACTGTACTGAAGGGTTCGTCTGGGAGGGGAGTCTGTGGTGAGGGGGCTTAGAGCTGTCAGGGGAAATCTGCACTAGGCAGAGATTTGGGGCCGTTGGGGGAGATCTGTACCGTGGGGGTATATGAGTTTGGAGGGAATTTGTACTGGGAGGAGGGAGTATTCTTTGATTGCACTCTGTAATTTAGCCCATGTGTTATATACTTCTGGCCCCAGCATTTTATGTGGCATGCACTTCTAACCTCTGCTCTCTGTGTAATAAGCACTCCTGACCCCTGCACTTCATTTTATGTAAGAGCTGGTAGGTTGTCATATTTTAAATAGACTGTACAGAATAACTTTTGTAAGTGGATTAACTAATACATAAATATGTGTATTAACGTATATTGAATAATACCTTCTTAGCTTTGTTTATGTGCTTGTTATGATAAATCTTCTAGTTCCAGGTGGGATTTCTATCAAAGCTACTACAGGCATATCTTTAAACTACACCCATATGTTATGCCAACTTTTCAATGGTCACACTCACCTTTCATGTGGAGGTTTCACATTCCACAAAGCTGCAACTTATTCATGGCTATGCAGCCCCATCTTCACCCTCACCCGACAATGCTTTGATGTTGCAAATGCACTAAACCCTGCTCTCAGGGAAGCAATAGGAATAGTCGGAAATACACACTCCTTTAGCAGATTGAGGCAGTGTGGGAATGAAGGGTAAAAAACACATATGTGTTACAAATCTATATAAATCTACAAATCTATATACGTGCTCCAGGACAGTGACTCATGAAGCAGCAAAGCCAATGCATTAACAAGCCAGACATATTTAGTTTTTGGAAGGAATGGTCAGCAATGACAGTCTCTAGAAGGAATGGTCAGCAATGACCGTCTCTATTTTCTCAAGACCTTGCTTCCTTTAATAAGTAGTTCTAATATTATTCAGTAAGACTATTTTACTGACTAAGGGTTAAATGCTCAGGAAAAATAGACTACAGGCAGGCCTGTGAATGTCCAGTGAAATAAAGGTTTGATATACTAATATTCTGATACAGTGGATGGGGGATTTGTACAGTCTGTGTGTACTTTGTAAATACTCAACCGTACTGTAATGACTTTGTCTGCTTGCTATGTATCCAATCTACCAAAAAAAATTATGTAAATACCGCCAACTTCTCCAATACTAATGGCAAACATTTTCACCTGTCTCAAATGACACTTTTGGGGAAGATTGTAGATATTTGATGTGGCACAGTGACAAGTCACTAAACAGAATATAGTGTAATACACCAGTTCACACAGAGTTAGCCTGTATACATTCCACATTATGTACAGTAACATTTACATGCTTGATATTGTTTACCTTGTGGTACGCATATTTTGTAAGGGGACCTGTGGGGTTGAATAAACATTGTTTAAATGGTATTACATTATATGAGTTTATTTTCCTTATATGTGATCATGATTGGGACCAAATAAACCTAACTGGTGGAGAGTGCAATCCTAGGACAGATGCAGTTGTGTATTCAAGGCTAATTTTATTCCTCGGGTTCGGTGAGTGCATCCCCAAAAGGGGAGAACATCCCCCACATGGTGAAACACCCCCCTTGGTGATAAGGAGCACTTGTTTAGGAAGACACTGATTAATGACTCTCTGTCCACCTGCACCATTATTGAACTTTATCGTTTTTCAAACTGGGGTTTGGAAATAGCGCTGCTGCAGTATTATACTGGACTTCAGGACTTTCATTCATTTTTCCTTTATTTACTGTCTTTTTTGATTTTTGCATTTGAATTCAGCCCTCTTTACTCTGATATCCCTAACTATAATCTAGTGCAGGGGTCTCCAAACATTCTAAACAAAGGGTCGATTTATTGTCCTTCAGACTCTTGGAGGGCCGGAGTTTGGCCAGCGGGAGTAGAAATTTTCCTGGCATAATCTTAGTAAACATTTGGTATTAAGGGGAGGAATAGTGCCCCATTGCTGGTATCATAGGGAGGAATAGTGCTCTATTAGTTGTGTCAGTGGGAGAAATGGTGCTCCACTGTCGGTGTCAGATGGCAGAATAGTGTCTCGTATCAGTGGGAGGGATAGTGCCCCAAGGGCCGGATAAAGGCAAGCAAAGGGCCACATCCGGCCCTCGGCCGCAGTTTGGAGACCACTGATCTAGTGGAACCAATTGCCTTCAGAAGTCACCTAATTAGTAAATAGAGTCCACCTGTGTGTAATTTAATCTCAGTACAAATACAACTGTTCCGTGAAGCCCCCAGAGGTTTGTTAGAGAACCTTAGTGAACAAACAGCATCATGAAGGCCAAGGAACACACCAGACAGGTCAGAGATATAGTTGTGGAGATGTTTAAAGCAGGGTTAGGTTATAAAAAAATATCTCAAGCTTTGAACATCTTCATCTGAAAATGGAATGAGTATGGCACAACTGCATACCTAGCAAGACATGGCCGTCAACCTAAACTGACAGGCTGGGCAAGGAGAGCATTCATCAGAGAAGCAGCCAAGTGTCCCATGGTAACTCTGGAGTTGCTGCAGAGATCCACAGCTCAGGTGGGAGAATCTGTCCACTATTAGTCGTGCACTCCACAAATCTGGCCTTTATGGAAGTGCCAAGAAGAAAGCCATTGTTGAAAGAATGCCATACAAAGTCCTGTTTAAAGTCTGTGAGAAGCCATGTGGGGGACACAGCAAACATGCGGACTAAGGTGCTCTGGTTAGATGAGACCAAAATTAAACTTTTTGGTCTAAAAGCAAAATTCCCCACCGTGAAATATGGTGGTGGCAGCATCATGTTGTGTAGATGCTTTTCTTCAGCAGGGACAGGGAAGCTGGTCAGAGATGATGGGAAGATGGGTGGAGCCAAATACAGGACAATCTTAGAAGAAAACCTGTTAGAGTCTGCAAAAGAGGGGGTTCACCTTTCAGCAGTAACAAGTAACAATTAACACTGAAGCTGTACCCTAAAATTTATACCTCCCTTATATCCAACCTTAAACCCTAACTATAAAGCAACCCTATATTTAAAAAAAAAAAAAATTAGGCAGCCTGCTGCTCATTCCTTGGATGTTCTCTAAGCTCAAGAGCTCAAGCCTCTGGCAGAATCTTCCCATCAGGCACTACTAGCATACCTCCCAACTTTTTAAAATAGGAATGAGAGACACCTTCAGGAAAGACTTTTCTATCTCCACTTTAATAGTGATTATTTTTTTTATGAAATGTGTTTGTTTCTGTATGTTATCATTTTTATGTGTATTAAAGCGGAGGTCTACACAAAAAGTGAACCTCTGCTTTTTTGAACCCCCTCCAGTGTCACATTTGGCACCTTTCAGGGGGGAGTGGGGTGCAGATACCTGTATAATACAGGTATTTTCACCCACTTCCGGGAATAGACTCCTGCGGGAGTCACGCCCCTTCCCGTCTTCTGGGAAACACACTGGTTCCAGGAGACAGTGGGGACCAGTGAGGACAGGCCGCACCACTCGCGCATGCGCAGTAGGGAACTGGGCAGTGAAGCTGCAATGCTACACTTCATGATTCTCTCACCGAGGATGGCGGCGGGGGCAGTCGAGAGACCAGCGAATCCTCAGCTTCGGCTGGCGACATCATAGGCGCGCTGGACAGGTAAGTGTCCCTTTATTAAAAGTCAGCAGCTGCAGTATTTGTAGCTTCTGGCATTTAAATTTTTTCTATTTTTTTCGTGGGACCTCCATTTAAACTACCGAAAAAAAAAAATGTTTTGTATCAGTACCGAGATAGTCCATTACAATTCCCTCGGGTGGGTGTTTGGTCAGCTTCAGCAATTGCCCTCACATCCCCATCCCGCTTTCGCTTCTCTATATCAATTTGGATGATAATACTATATTATGGTTCATTATTTTGCTTTATGTGAGGCTATACTCAAAACCTTTGCATATCAGCAAAAGTAGGCAGGCTTAGGACACACCACTTGCCACGCCCCCTCAAAGGAGAATTGTACAAAAAAACAAGATTGGTTAAACCCACAGGTGCTTTTTTTACCACTACTATTCCTTTATATTGGCTTTTGGAATTTACAAATGCAGCAATTTAGAAATCAGATGAAAGGTTTAGCACTGGAAAACATTTGATAGATAAAAAGTACTTGAGGTAATTGTAGCCGTATTAGTGCAATTGTGACAGAGAAAATTGAGTACTGTCCATGATACTTTTTTTTATTTGCACTAACATATAATTTTTCATGGACGAGCTTTCGGGGCATGTCCCCTTCTCCAAAGTCCAAGCAGTACTTAGTACTGAGGCGCATAGATAAAAAGTGTATTTTATATACATCTATATAGATCAGACCAAAATTAGGGACAAATGAGAAGCAATGAGGGAAAGAGGGACATTGCTCCAAATCAGGGACAGTCCCTTAAAATCAGGGACAGTTGGGAGCTATGCTACCATTAGCGTTGGATGCCTGCATCCCTCAATACTTTCTTCAGTTCCATCTGCCAGCCACTACATCATCTAGTTAGTACACCTATATATGAAGACTCTCCTGGAGGCTGTAGTTCTGGAACCAGGAGAAGATCAGAGGAATGAGTGGCAGGACAGAGTTGTTAAAAAAGGTCTTGTTTTGCAGGTTGTGTTTAACAGCATCAGGTGTGTTAAAATGCTGGACTAACCTTGTACCCCAAATCCCCATGCATCTGTGCAGCACCAACCCCTGCTGTTCCAAATGCTTTGTAGTTATGTACCTTGCAGCTTTCTGTTCCCAGTGGAATCTACAGTATTTCAAAAACTGTTTTTAGAATGTGATCCCTCTCACATATGATCAGAATGAGAAATGATTTACAGGAAAATCTGTGAATTTTTAAACAGCAGTTGTTTGAATTCTTGAGTACTTGGCAGACAATTTTGTATTCTAAACCTTGAAATAGGTACAGTAGCAGCGCTCTTTTTAAAGCTTAAGTATTTAAATAGGCTCTGAGCTGAGAAAAACGTTTACTGTATTTTAGTGCTATTCTTCTCCCAGTAATTTTGCTTCATTTCCAGCACTGAAAAAATGCTTGGACATGAGAAAGTTCACAGTTTTAATTTTTTTTTCACCAATATGTTGTGTTGCAGTGGTAGCCTGCTCCTTTTTATGGTACATAAACATGGTATTTTGTCATTTTAGTAAATTTGAATAGAGTTAAAAAATGCAACATGTTTTAACCTCCCTGGCGGTGTTCCCGAGCGTGACTCGGGGTGGTTTTTTCTTGCCAAGATCGGTATCCCCGAGTCACGCTCGGGGTAGACATGCAGAGCCTGCAGCGCGCGCTGTCTTACCTTCTTCCTGGATCCAGCGATGCATCCACGCTGTGTGAGCGAGCGGGTGCTCGCTCGATTCACACAGCGTCCCCGTGTGCCGCCGAGCTCCGTTCCCTGCGACGTTACGATGCACGAGAGTGGAGAACGGCGCCAAATTCAAAAAAGTAAACAAACACTTTACATACAGTATACTGTAATCTTATAGATTACAGTACTGTATGTAAAAAATACACACCCCCCTTGTCCCTAGTGGTCTGCCCAGTGCCCTGCATGTCCTTTTATATAATAAAAACTGTTCTTTCTGCCTGGAAACTGGAGATTGCCCATAGCAACCAAAAATGCCCCTTTATGTCAAAAATGGTTTTAGATCAGCTAGAAAACAGCGATAATAAATTATAATCACTTGCAGAATTTAGCGATAGCGATTTGTGGGGAAATTCGTCATAAAAAAAAAAAATAATAATGACAGCAACAATTCTGCAACTTAGCAAATTTCAGTGATTTTGATTTGATTACATTATTGAATATGTTTTACTATAATTATATTATTATTTGTTATAATTTTTTATAATTATTTATTATATTATAATTTTTAATAAAAAAAAAAAAAATCACTCAGGATGCCTATTAGACTTTTGTTTGGATAGATTTAAGTGAGTTATTCCTAAGAATTACAAGCCTACAGTATAAAACGCCAAATTCCCTTGCAAATAATGGTACCGCTTTCAGCACCTAAAATCTTAAAGAATCATACCGCCAGGGAGGTTAATGTATGTGTTCTGGTGAGAATGAGCTCTATACCTGCACTCAGGAAACTTCTGTTTAACTGACATCAGGGATAAATGTAATAAGCTTGTAGATTGCAAACATCCACACAAATTAGATAGTCATAAGTGAACAGGTTGGAATATTTTTCATGATACTAGCTCTTGGTAGACAGCTGCTAGTCATTAAGAAAGGGTATGCAGCAGTGGCAGCCGCATTATTAGGGGCGCAGGGGCACTGCCCCCCTAATCCATGTGCCTGGGCCCCAATCTACATGTTAGGAGCCGGATGCATGGATTTCAATGCATTTTTTTTAAGCACATGATTAGATACGCTTCCTGATGACGACATAACGAAACGTACGTCGAGGCGGTACCTGGGCACGCATTACTAGCCACTTCCGGTTTCCTGGTTTCAAGCTGACGGCGGTGGAACGCACGCCGGCTCTACCAGCATACCTCACCTCTCTCTCCATATCCCTTCATATCTACAGCCTACAGCCTCAGTGCCGGGCACACGGGCACCACTTCAAGTAAGAGGCCAATCGGCTGTTGTTATTTGAGCATTTTTTTAAATAAAAGGTTTTATACTATGGTAGCTGTTTCTCTCATTATATGAAATCCATTACCAACTGGGTCCGGTATCGAGTCCCCCATGGATAGCAGCTGACACTCGAGCTCTATTTGACCTTATTTTAAGTAATAGGTCAACAACATCGGGTAAGGAGCCATCTATCCTCACTTGCGGTGGCACTTTGGTGAAGGTGGATTACTATAATTGGATGATCCAACACAAAGCACTTTTTAAGATTATAATTGTTTCTCAGCACATCAATGCACATCTTAATTTTTGATGGACTTTGTGCAGACATTCACTGTTTATTATTATTATAATTATTTGCATTTATATTGTATTCACTTATTTGTCATTTATTTTGCTCATATTGTTGTGCCACGATTTTTATTTTCATTTTTATTGTTCAATATTATATTGTTCACTTTTATGTTGTACACTATATGTTCAATATATTAGCAGATAGCGCCCCTTTTTTCTTCACTTGTTCACATGATTAGAGCCTGAGGCTCGAGTTGGCTTAAGCTACCTTAGCTGCGCTCTGAGCCCAACCAGTTGCGTGACAATAGCAAATTATTATTCTGTATTGTTTTCCTGCTTCTCCTCCCGGCCAATCAGCAAGCGGGTCTTATTACATATTCTTTTTATTGTCATTGTAAAAAGGTATTGATACAAAACAGAGCCTCTGGGCATACCCCAGCTTTGCTGCTAAAGGGGTAGAAATTATGTATATTCCTGCACACGGAAGGCACAGTAAACCATGAATGTAATACGGATCTAATAATGACAACCAGATAGCAATGAGCCTTATTTATACAATGTCAGACAGGTGGTGCTGAAAAAAAGAGAGGGTCAAACAAGAAAAACAGGATATTAGCTGGAGTTAGACACAGAATCAGCCTGATCTGTAACTGTATAATTGTACTCCAACCAGATGTTCCAAACCTTATAACATTTTCCAGGGCACCCTCTACTGACATAAGTTTCTTTATATATAGAAATTACTGAATTAACTACCGATTTCCAAGCGCTCAGAGTGGGAGCTGAGGGGACCTTCCACCTGAGGATAATTAATTTCCATGTGCAGAAAAGGAGCAACCCCAGAATAGTGTGGACAGCTTTAGGAGGAGCCAACGTGTCTACCAATCCCAGGATACAAATCTCCAACTTTTGGAGTATAGGAACAGTAGTTAGGCTGGTAATGAAACTAGGAATATCTGACCAATAGACCTGCAGGGAGGGACATGACCAAATCATATGCAAATAGTCGGCGGATGTCCACTTGACAGTGCCAACAGCACGATGGGCAGTCTGGGTAGATCTTATGCAATCTACTTGTGTAATATAATTTGTGCAGTATTTTGAAGCTGTCTCTAGAAGACACCAAGTATGAAAAGGGAGACTCCCATATATCCCACAGTCTTCGGTGTCCAGTTCAGGCAGCTCCACCATCCAAAAATTACGTAAATTACCCATGCCATAATGCACAGTCAGTTGCAGAGCCTTGTATATCATAGACAATGGCTTTTTAAGGGATTCCTCCCGAAGGAATGATTCCATATTAGATTGATAGATAATTAAAGGAGTTGTAAAGGAAAACATTTGTTTGCCTATAATTAATGTCTGCAAGGTAGACAGACAGAATAGTGTAATGATTCTGTTAAAAAAAACGAGTAAATACCTATTAAATTCATTCATCTATATCACCTCCGGTGTTCTAGTTTCTGTTCTCTCATTCACGTCCTGGTTTGCGGCGCTCGTTCATGTAAGAACTATTTCCCAGTATGCATTGCGGCATGCCTAGTAATTCACACCTACTTGAAGTCTCTAACACGTAGAGAGCGTCCTGCCGCACAGATGTAGTTCCCAGGAGGGGGCAAGCACATCACTGACCACCACAGTAAGGTCTCCCTTCACGGTGGTGAGTAACAATCAGACAAGCAGGAAGTGAACAGAACAGAGAAGAAATAGAGCAACCTCTGAGCAAAAAAGAACAATGAGGAAGTGAAAAGAGGAATGTCTGCAGGTAAAGGATGCTTATTATGAAAAATTTTCTTTTTTTTTCCTTTACAACCCTTTATAGGTGTGGTGTAACTGAAGAAAATTAAAAGGTTGTGTATTGGGCAAATTAAAACAATGTTTGAGCCGAGAAAGTGGGTCTCGATTGGCTGAGAGGAGAAGCGACTGCATTGGCTGGTACCAGGGAGAGTGTACGGGGAGATCCGGGAGATGGCGGTCCTCAACTAAGCGATCTCTCTGCTCTGCATTACCGCCAACACACAAGCCAGATCCCGATCGCGTGAGTATCACCCATAAAGGGGAGGGTGGGGGTTGGGTGGTTTGTTTTCTGCCACCCCACTCCCATAAAAATGGATCACCAGGGGGCCACTGATATGCAGTATGCAGGCAGTCATCTACAACAATAAAAGCAATATGGCTGCTATCATTTACTCCACTTGTTGGAGGCACCACGGCTGAATTAGTCTATTGCTGATTGTCTGAGAGGTTCCTAGGACAGTTACAAGCATCAACCTGCTAGTGTTCTGTACAGTGTTCTGTCTGAGAATAAGTCCTCCCCCTGGCATTGTTTTGATGAGTCAGTTATCTTAAAGAGGTTTTAAAAAATAAGAAGCTCTGCTGATATAAAATCCAACCAACATTCATTACAGAATCAAACAAAACTTTGGGGCAGTCCTCCCCCTGGCACCCATTGTTTTGATCCGAGAGGCTTAGTAGAGCCATCTACAGTTTCCTATCATTCACGAACAAAAGAGGACCCTATTTTTTTACTAAAAAATCACACCAGCGAATTTATTTAATTTTTTTTTTTATATACTCGTCGGGCTCTGCTACATAAACAACATGCGGATCGCGCAATATTTAAAATCCAACCAACATTCTATATGGATTACACTTGAAAATCTAGATTAAGCAAGGTAAAAAACGGCGGCGTCAAACAATTTCTCTGTGAATCTGCCCCTTTGTATTGAAGTTCTCAAAAGTACTTCACAAAATGTTTTCTATTAAATATCAGTAATGGAGTAAATGTACTTTCCCAAATGAAAACCACATTCACTGTTAGAAATCCATTTATTTGATAAAAAACGAATCCTGCTCCTGCTAATTTTTTTGTTATCACGGAGAAAACACAGGTGCTGATTTAATCCCACTAATGATTAGAAAATCGAATAAATATTCTTCAGAAGAAATTATACTAGTTTATGGCCAGATTTAACAAACTTTCTTGCTTTTACTTATAGTTACCATTTTTCCTCTTCCTGGTTTCTTGAGGGACTGGTGATGTAACCCTGGCCTCAGATGCATTCTGGGAAGTTCCTGTCACATGTTCCAGGAGGCAGAGACAGACAGAGTAAAGGCAGATAGACTCATCTGCCCTTAATTAAAACGGCCACTGTATACATCTGCAGTTATCTAGAAGTATCTGCTTGTGAATTGTCATTACTAAGCATTGCAGGTGCCTTTAGATGTCATGTTTATAAGGGTGAAAGTCCTTTTTAAGAAATGGCACTCACAACGACTGAAGCACTGGACAGAAGCTGTCTGCTTGACACACCAGTGAAGATAGGTATGCATCAAGTAACCAGTTCAGTGGAAGGATAATGTTCAAAGTGTGGTTACTCACAGTGACCAATCAAATGTAATCTTTTAAAACAATAAAGCAAAATGAAACAGGATTGTTTAGTTTAGTTACCATGGGTTATCATATTTTGCTTGTTGCTATTTTCTTTATTAAATAAAGGTCAGTGTGTTGTGTTTTGAACATATTCTTTCTACTTATCAAGATAACCACCAAAGTTGTCATCTGGAGATACAGATTTCTTAATTTCTCTTCAGCTGCATGCAGTTTTAAAAGAAAGCAGCAAAGGCCTAATGTCTTTCTTCTTATCAAAGGGTGTTTGAACTAAATCCGCATAACGTTTCATGTTTCACTGGTTTTGTGTTTATGGCTAGATAACTGCGTGTTTCATTCTCTAATGTAGCATTAGCTTAATATTCTGCAGGGTTTGCAGAAAACTTAATTTTTCTAAATAAATATGTTAAGGCAAATTTAGAAAAGAGGTGTTGATTCATCTGCGTTATGAGAGATATTTGTCTTTGCATATGGATGAGGAGCCATGGTGACACCTGGTGTTGAAATAGACAAACTGGTCTTTCTGAGATAAAATACCATATGTGCTATATGATAAATAAAGGTTTTCAATAGCTTAATACCCATTTCATATAAAAGAACAGTTCCATACCTATATAAATTTGTTTATGAATTAAACATTTTATGAAAAATATATTGGAAGGTCTGATAACAAATGTGGTTAAAAAAAACTCTTACATTTTATTTATCTTTAAAGGGAACCAGATACCAGGCTTATGGACATTAAATTATACTGGCACTGCATATTCTGAGAGCAGTAAATTAGCTTTCAATCAATCCCTCAGTGACCTGGTCAAAAAAAGTATATATGCTTTCTTTACCCCTGGTTTTCTCACTGCAGTGACATCATGCTTTTTCCAATGAGATCCTGGGGACTGCTGAGTATTTGTAGGCTTCATATACACTTGGCAGTCATTTATCACGGGCTTGAAAAAAGCAAAACGTGGAAAAATTGCGGTACAATTTTGCCGCTATTTTGCTACATTTTGTGTATTCCCGCGGCCAGCGATCTAAACGTTCCTATCCTGAATGCGATTTTTCCACGTTCAGGAAAGAGAAGTTGAGGGAAGTTGAACCTCACCTAACCCAGCAGCTCCTAAACTCTGCTAAAAAGCCTCTGTGTACACTAACACATAGGCAGGACCATGTTTAAAGGCAGGGCAAAAGTAGAAGCTGCCCTGGGCCCCTACAAGGGTTTGATCATCTGGTGAGTGCAATCATAAGAGGGGGAGCACCTGAAGAGTCATCTTTGCCTGTTTTTTTGCACCTGAGGATTATTACAGCACCAGTCACTTTATTTGGGGTTTACTGAATACCTGGACTATCTTTTACTAAAGACATTTATTATTATATATATTTTTAAATACATTTTTGTTCTATATCTATTTCTAAAGTTTTCACATATTTTTATATTATCTTTTCACTGGATTTTACACCCCTTTTTTCACAGGACTTTTTATATGAGTTTTTTTCTGTTTTTCTCATAAGAGCTATATGATTAATTTGTGTTAAGGATTTGTATCACTGCTTTACACTTAATAGATTGGTTCACATATCTTTAGAAAAGTCTCGCATCCCACATTACACTCACTGCTTTATAAAAGTCAGGTGAATTTACACAGAGCAGCGCCACTGTCCCATTTATTTGTTGTACATGTTAACATTGCTTCTTAACATTTGTAGAAAGAGTCTTAGGATTCAGCAAAAAGGGGGCAGGCCTGTCTAATACCATGCAGAATGTGTTTAACAGGTATCCATTGTCCCTCCCCCTCGCTTGTAGATCATAGTATACTGTGAGTATCCTGGAGAGAATCTAATATTATGGTTCTTCTAAGTCATAAATATAGGTTGACGATCAGTCCCAGACAACCCCTTTGAATATTTTTTCTATGCCCCGTACACACGATCGGGATTCCCGGCAGTAAAAAGTCTGCCAGGAATCCCGGGGGAAAACCAAGAACCTGCTCAATCACTTTCCCTGTGTATACATCAGAGGTTTTCCCATAGGGAAACTGCCGGGAAAAAGACCGCCGGGAATTGCGGCAGGAAGAAAGAGAACATGTTCCCATTTTTCCTGGCAGTGTTCCTGCCAGGAAAACTGCCATGGAGCATACACACGGACAGTTTTCCCGGCCAAAAGCTGTCATGGCAGTTTTCCTGACAGAAAAACTGGTTGTGTGTATGAGGCATGAGCCCAATAATGGACATTAGGAGCTTTGGCAGTGTTATCTCAACTTTCCCTCAGGGGGAAAACTGCTTGTAAGGGAGATGATCTGAAGGATCAGAGGCAATAGATAGTTGGCTGAGATTTTTGCATGGAGTTTCACATCCACATTTAATAGGCAGGTGGGCCTATAATTTGCATGCAGGCTGAAGTCCTTTTCCACTTTCTGGATATCCACAATGTGGGCTTCTGATAAACAAGGGAAGATTGGTATAATGGTCATCTGGATCTGGGCTCCTTCCTGTTCTGCACTGAGAAAGTGCTTTGTGTACTCCCTCTGGCTATTTTGGAGGTTCTAGATTATCCACAATGTTCTCTTAAAGTTTTGCAGGAATTAGGTTACACAAGTTTTCATAATACGTTCTGAATAGAGGGGAAATTCTTCAGATTTAGAGTACAGAGTCCTTCCTGAGTCTCTTATACCATCAATAGTTTGTAGAACCCACTTTGTGTTCATAAATAAGTCTGCTCTTTCAAGTAAATGCTCGTGTAATTTTTGTATAATAAACTTCAGAGGTTCATTTTGGCCCTGTGTGATTCCAGGGGTGATTTTTTTGTTTGCTCCCAAGATCTGCAATTGGAGGGTTAAGCGATGCAAAGGGTTTAAGTGGTAGTAAACTCTGAAAAAAGATAATCCAGTCCCCTGCAAGCTAATGTCATAATGTGCTTGTATGCATCGCATACTAGTGCATTATGAAAGACTTACCGTATTAATCGGGGTATTGCGCGCTCCCGCGTATAGCGCGCACCCCTAATGTCGACGCGAAATTCCTGTAAAAAAAAAAAACATTTTAGTACTTACAGTTTTGGTGTCTTGCGCGGCGTCCATCGGCGGCCTTGTCCGGTCCGGCGTCCGTCTTCGGTGTCCTCCCGGCTTCTCCAGCGATGTCTCGAGTCGAATCCCTGCTTCCCGCGCTCAGATGGACTCAGTTTGCGCAGCGCTTTACATCAGGGAAGATAGTACATTCACAATAAAAATCAATACAGGAGGGATCAGAGGGCCCTTCTCGTAAGAGCTTACAATCAAGAAGGGAGGGACAAGTGGAACAAAGGGTGGTTAGCTGTGGGGGATGATCAGATGGACTCAAATGAAAAATACAGTATCCTATGAGGAAAATTGTTGTGCTTGTCTGATCAAATATCGGATGAACTGTCATGATCGGCTCTCAAAAGTAGTGTATACACGACCCGAAAATCATACGATATTTCCTAGGACGATTGTTTTCGTACGATATTCGGATCGTGTGTATGGGCTATTAGGTCTCTAATCTCAGGGGTCATGATATTAAAATGGAACATTAGTCAGAAAATTATGCCCTGCTAGATCACTTCAGTTTGGCCCCTTTTGCAGGTATATGTAAAACATTAAAAAGAAGTACCTATACTGTTTAAATCCAATGATATACTGCTTCAGCCTGCTCTTCACATGCTCAGTTGCTCTCTGTTTCAGCATAAGGTGGTTTAGAAGTAGAATAGGTTGAGAAGATATGGGCAGTATTCGTAGCTACATATGCAGCCAGGCAGACGACCAATGGAAAATACTTTCCTGTTGGAAGAAAGTAGCAGTTAAAAGTCCTTAAAATCCAGTGTCTGATTTTATAAATACATTTTTCAGGTGCAGCAAAGAGACCTGCCCATCAGCCCAAATGACATAGCAGAGGACATTAAGGTAAGGAGATGCACAGAGTAGCAAGGTAGGTTCAGTCCAGTCCTTTGAGAGCTAGAGCAAGGAGTACTATTCTCGGAACTCTGCCAAAAACATACCTAGCTGCATTTAGAAGTCCTGAAGGTCATCTGTGATTTGCATGTAGAACCTGAGGCTGTAACCAAGAGACAAAAGAAAAAAATTCCACATATACAGCAGGTACTCATCTAATACATGCCAGTAGTATGTAGGTGAAAATACAAGATAGCCATTGAAATGTTTAAAGGGACCAATTAGAGGATGGTTCTTGGGGTTCAGTAATTATTTTTAAAAGTTGTCTTTTAGGCATTTCTCTAATCAGTACCATATTTTTGATCCTACATAATCCCTTCCAAAATCTTACTGTTTTAGGACACAGCGACCTGACTATACTTTTTATGGAGACACATTAGCTGCTGGTTTATTGCAGAGATTCTTAGCTGAGGAAAGTATGTCCTCAAAGTCAATGTATATTGTAGTTCTGAACTATGTCATTGTTATTCTGGCAGAGAAGTTAGGTTAAAAGTAAAAAAATCAATATCACAAAAATAATGCTTAGAGATAAGTGAAAGCAAATCACATAAACCACCTTATTAATGCTTCTGTAATTTGACTGTGTTTACAGCAGAATTTTTGTGGAAAGTAATTTCTCTTTCCCACAGAATTTGTTACCTCCGCCACTTATTGAATTTTAGATGAAGCTAAATTGACTGCGGTGGTTTGAAAAAGGATAGTTCATGATGCGGTTATTTTTCTATTCCACCCCTTTGCTGGCACAGCTCACAAAGTTGTTTCTTTTTTCCATCATTAGAAATAGTAATTTTCCACATCGCAGAAACACACGCTGACAAAAATTATTAATGTAGAGATGGTAGGCTTTTCCAGTCATCAGAACATATGGATGCATGAAGTGTTTTTGCTGGCAGCCATATAGAAAAGGTTTTAACTAAATAATAATAAATGTATTTATTTTTTTTTTTTTTTTTACTGTAGTGAGCTAGCTTTGCTGTATAATGTATTTTTTATCATTAGAGGTCAACAAAATCAATACAATCTAATGTACCAGTCAGAAAAGTACTCACATAGGCATTAAAAAGGTGATTTTAAAGCAGACCTAAAGTCTGAATTTGACTTTATCCCCACCTACCCTCCATACTCAAACAGATGGAATAATAAAAACTTCATGTAGATTAAAACCTAGCAGAGATCACAGCATTCTCCCTGACAATGCATTCATCTGTTTATATCCAGAAAACAGTGCAATCTTTGTTCAGGCACCATCCAAATGTTAGCATTTACTTTGTGGACTGAAATGCTGGCTCAGATATGGAAAAAATAAGGTTGCGTTAATTACATAAAAGTGGCACAACTACTGTAAGTGCATGAATAAACATGAAACATCAAAATAGGTATGTGAATGAATGAAAAAACACAGTGAATAAATGACTGTTGTAATTGAATACCTAAATAAGTGATATGTGAAAAAAGAATTCCACATATACCACATAAAAATGCGTAAATTCCAAAAATGTATCCGGTCAAAGAACACAGTGAAATAAAAAAACACACTTAAGTTAATGTCTAGAATTTGTGAAATAAACTTGATTACACCCGTGCAAAAAAATGTCTCTAGTAAATTCATCCATTGATTAAAACTCTTTTGTTGTAGGATCCACCACTGAACTGAAAAAAATGCCTGCTTATCAAACCTCCATGATCCCCCACCACAGAGGATCAGGAGAGACTTGAAATAAAGAGCCCGATCTGGTCCAGCCAAAACCCAAGCATATGCAGTCCAAGTCAGCACACTCCAAGACTCGCTCGGTAAATCCCAGATTCAGGTGCCATGCCAAAAAAACATATTGCTGTCTGGACTGACCACAGTTATACAGTATGACATAATTACAGAACCAGACGCCTGCGTAATGTAAAGCCCTTTCAGTCACTCCAAAGGGGTCAACTTGAGCCCATGCAAACCGACAGTGAGAACAGCGAATGGCTCAGATATGATCATGCAAAATCCTAGTACCTGTGGGAAAGAGAAGACTGAGGAAATGCTGCTTCCTGTCTTCACAGTCTCGGCAAAGTCACATGATTGAGGTTCAAGGACAACTTATTCATGATAAAAGTTTGAGATTGTGTTTGAATACTACATATTGTGATATGTTAGGAATTTATTCATGTAAACTTGTAAAGGTCACGTTTAAGTATTTTTTTCCACACAGCCTCATTTTACATTCCATTTTTCAAGAAACAGCCAATCGATTGGTTTACCAACTCTGTACTGCTGTATTGTGGAAAAAACAACACGGAGGTAGATGTATATTTCTGTAGTGCCATTTATAAGTGGGGTTTTGAAAAACACACTCAAGCAGCCTGTGCGCTCTTGAATGGCTGCAATCTAAGCTGTCATTGGGCAGCTCCAAACACAGTCATTGTGTACAGAGCCAATCAGAGTGGAGCTGTACTTTGTGTCCTCTTTGAACCAATCATCGCAACTACGAGTGTAAAAAATAGTAGTATGAACAAACTTTCAGCTCATTTACAATGTAGGAAAAGAAGCTTCCTCTATTATGAAGCAGCTGAAAGTTTGTAAATTTAACAGAAAGAAGTGTGGCAGATCAAAGGTGATGGTGGGGGGGGGGGGGGTTAAGGTACCACTGACCATAGTGGGATCTTTTTTTTTTAAGGTGGGGATGATTTAAAGTGCCACTGACTACCAATTAGCGCAGGCTTGTTTTTTTTAATGGTGGGGATAAATTGCCACTGATCACCAATAATTGTTTTTTTTTAAGTTGGGGGAAGGGGGGGTTAGAGTGTCACTAACCACCAATAACCGTGATATTTTTGAAGAGATTAAAGTTAATACTAACCTTAAATGCTTATTATATGCTCACACTACAGCCTTCACCTTAACCTAGGCATCTGGCATTAAAGTGAAAAAAAAGAAATCACCCAATAAAAAGTATATTTATGAAATATGCTGCTTTAAACACAAATAAATCAATCCTATTTAGTGCTTCAAATCATACTATATATCATCAGTTGCAATAATACATAACGATATGTACAACATAAAATAAATAAAAACACAATAACAAATTTCTAATTGTTAAGAGCCCATTCACACAGGGGCAACACGACTTCTAGCACTACTTTGGGAGACAACTTGGACACGTATGAATCATCAGGCAACTTACTGTACAAGGCAACTCCAAGTCGCCTCCAGGACAGGAGGCTTTCCAGTGGCCAATAAAACAACAATCAGCTCTGAGGGAGGGGGAGGGAGGGGTTTGCTGAGAAATGTATGTTATCTTCCTGTATTGTTGCTTCAGTTAAGACAGTGATCCGAATTCTGAGGCGACTTCCATTGAAATCAATGGGTACAAGTTGCCTACAAGTCGCCTAGAAGTCTGATTGAAGTAATACAGGAACCTTTTCTGAAGTCGGAGCGACATGAGTAGTGTACATTAAGACGGCTCCCATTCACTTCCATTCATTTTCTCGACCGCACGACTTGGGGTGACTTGAAGTCGGATCCCAGGTCGCCCCAGTGTGGACCGGCTCTAACACAGAAAATCAAAAACTAAAAGGCAATGTATTGTAACAATTCACAGTGTGCATAAATTACATCTTCTAATATCCTTACGAAATATGTAAAATAATAAATATACATTGGTGTTTTGCTACGTACAATTTTAGGAAACAATACAGGACATACAAAGTATTAAAAATGTTGACTACAACATGCACAAACTGTCTATCCTTCCTAGCAAATATACATACATTATATAAAATGCAATGCAGAATACCAGCAGTTACAGAGAACTACAAATCCCAACAATAATACATTATATAAAACGCAATGCAGAATACCAGCAGTTACAGAGGACTACAAATCCCAGCAATGATACATTATATAAAATGCAATGCAGAATACCACCAGTTACAGAGGACTACAAATCCCAGCAATAATACATTATACATGCTGCTTAATATATTATTGCAGGGATTTGGTGTTTTTTTTAAAACAGGAAACTTTAAAACAGGTCCTCTAACCTGTTTCTGAAGCCTTGTAAGTCACGGCGTTGGCCCTGCGGGCGTGTGTCTGGCCTGTGTGGTGAGCGCGGTGTGGACTTGTCCTTCAGATGCTGCCCGCAGCGGCAGCCCACACACACTGCTGCCCCCCAGGACAAACTACCCCCCTCCATTAGTACAGACACCCCTCAGGACAAACCACCCCCCCTCCATTAATACAGACCCCCCTCAGGACAAACCACCCCTCCTCCATTAGTACAGACTCTCCCCAGGACTAACCACCCCCTCCATTAGTACAGAAACCCCAGGACAAACCACCCCCTACATTAGTAAAGACCCCCTCAAGACAAACCACCCCCCCTCCATTAGCACAGGACCCCGCAGGACAAACCACCCCCCTCCATTAGTAGAAGCCCTCCCAGACAAACCACCCACCTTCCATTAGTACAGACTCCCCCCTCCATTAGTACAGACTCCTCCCCCATCTGTACAGACTCCCCCCCCCCTTCATTAGTATAGATTTCCTTCATTAGAAAAATAATATAAATGTCACCGGCGCAAGAGAGATTTGATATTAATGATCTGCTGCAGTACTATATGCACCTCCAAAAGGAAGTGAAAAAGTATGTACCAAAAAATGTTACTGCGCTGATTTACTCAAAAAATATTTTTAAACATACTGTAAAATATATTAAATTTGATTAAATCCGGTTAAAGTGTTGGAACAATGTGCACAGTGTGCAAATATATCCTTAATAAATATTAGGTTACGTGCAAAATAAGCATTAGAAAAATGTGCAAATATGCCCTATTCCTAAATTATGTACAAAAAATTAGCAAAATTATATATATATATATATAGGGCATATTTGCACATTTTTCTTATGCTTATTTTGCACGTAACCTAATATTTATTAAGGATATATTTGCACACTGTGCACATTGTTCCAACACTTTCACCGGATTTAATGTAATTTAATATATTTTACAGTATGTTTAAAAATATATTTTTCATGAATCAGCGCACTACCGTAGTAAACATTTTTGGTACAATCCTTCATTAGGAGACACCCCCCCAGAAGTACAGACCCCCCTCTCGCCCTCTATTAGTACAGAGCGACAACCCCACCTGGGAGGCAGCTGGAGAGGAGAGCCTGAGAGGAATGTGTGGAGCCGCCGCCGCCGCGCCGCCCGTGTGGAGAAGAATATCATGACACAGCCTCGGGTGACTGGCTGGCGGTGAGAGCGGCTCACAGTGACTGGCTTAGAGAGATGCTGACAAGGAAAGGAGGAGGAGGATGGAGGGCAGCAGTGAGCACACTGGCGCTTGAGCGCCCTCACCTCTGTGGTGCCTGGGTGAACTGCACCCCGCGCAAACGTCTCTGGTCTGCTCTGAGTTTTCCGCCCTGTTCCCCTGGCGGCGATGGCGCCGTAAGGCAAGTGCCATTGTTGCCTTGCGCTAGAGCCGACCTTGCAGTAATAACTGCAAAAAAATAATAATCTCTGAAGGCCTGGTGCAGTGCAAACTATCACCACTTATAGACTGAAATCCCCTCCAGGCCACCCACAGCACCTTTCACATGTATAAACTTTTGCTCTGTCAACAACCGTGTAATATATGGTGGACTGGAGATATTTAATAGAGGAATTTTTGTAGGGGACAGCAAAGGAGAAGAGTTGATTATTGCAACTAAAACTGCTTTTATATTTCAAAAACCTGCTGGGGAACCCTTTTAATCATTGTGCTTGGAGCTGGGCTTTAAAATGCATATTGTATAATTGTAAAAATGTTAATTCTATTATTTTGGAAGGGTTACAAAATGTACCTGACACAAATGGACAGCCAAAATACAGCTACCTCTTTAAAATGATTCTCTGGGGGGCGGCATGACGTGCTGCACGTGAAGCACGCACGCCGAGGGGGGGACTGACCGCGATACGGACCCACTGAGGGATCGGACCGGATCGTTGGAGGCTTGGAGGAGAAGCTTGCAATGAGGGAGGCATGGCAGGGTGAAAGGCTGCTGGCATTCCGAACACGGGCCCTCTAGAAGGTACCAACCAGCCCCAGGCTCGAGATCCCCCTCCACCCCCCGTATACCTCGTCTTGTCCGGCGGAGGGATTCGTTGGAGCGGCCAAGCTGTTTACATCACGCGGAGGTGGCGGCGTCGGGACCCGCCGGTTTGAGACATCTCAGCGTGGATCAGGTATCACACATGCTCCCGCTACCGTGACTGCAGGACGCATATGCGGAAGGTTCCCCGTACATTGAAGATCTTGAGACAACGGGCTGGGTAAGATCGCTCCGATTTATTTCAATGATACCAACTTCATGGCAGATAACTTTGAGAAAGTGTGGTAAGGACATGATATGCCAACAATTTTGAGCCTCTGACTCACCGTGTGTAATATAATCCTGAACCAGAACATTATGATTATATTATTCATATTTACCTTAGATGCCTAAAATAGGACTCTGTGGTGCTATACTAACCTAAAGGGACTGTCATTGCTTAGACTTAAATAAGCCATTGATTTGTTAGTCTCTAGATTGGCTCGGGGCCTCCCATGTTAACGGGAGAGCCAACGGGGGTTGTCTAGAGGCGGAGCCTCCATTTTCTTCTAATTTCTATACGATAAAGGCTATATTTAAACCCCTCCGAATACATTGACCATTGCCCCGTGTACAACCCCTACAGCTAAATAGAAGCACGCAGGAGGCGACGTAGTGGGGACACATTACTGTGCCTGGGGTCCTTGCCCACCCTCTTTGAGGGTTAACAGGGCGATTTGGACATCCTGGGGGGTGAGTGAAAGGAGTGACGAGGAGAGAGTGAGGGAAGAGGGACGTGGGCTGGGGTAGATGGGGGCTTAAGGATACGACACTATTATAAAAAAAACCCGAGCAGACGTCCCTTTCCAAGGTGGGTTATGGGAGAGGCTCTCAAGGCATAAATCTGAGTTAATACCTCCCCTCCTTCTCTCTAAGGGGTGAATTATCACCCAGCACCCCTTAGCCTTCGGTACTTTTATATGAACTATAAATTGGAACTTTTCCGCTGACCGTGGGTCTGGAGGTGCGAGGGCCGGTCGCCGGTCGCTGTCCCCAAAGTATTAAGGGAGAGGCTAGTAACTAATAATCTAAGGCCCTAGAGCTTGCACTGGGCATAAGAAATTCATATATCGAAACTGGGGAAGTGAATCAGAATTAAGACCAGACATAACATGAGCAAGACAAGGGGCTCTGCCCCGAAAACCCCCCAAGGAAAACCCCACTACTAGTTCAATAAGACAATACATGTCCCAGGAAGGAGGCACCAAAAGCCCTGCCAATGAAAAGAAAATTGGGAAAGCTGGGGCTACTAAAAAAGGGGTAGGGGGTGCAAACCCACCAGCCACAGATGTGTCTACAGATGGGGATCAGGAATTAAGCCATGTTGAAGATCTGAGAGTTGATTCACATATACCAACTATGGTGGAACTCGATGGAATGCTAAGGAGACTGGAAAAAGCCATAAAGAAGGAAATCAGTGGCTTGAGAGCGGATATAAACCATATTCTGTCTCGGGTAGAGGAGATCGAAATAAAAATGGAAAAACAAGATTCAGAATTAAACCAATTGAAAAAACAATATACTGCCATGAAGTTGAATCAAAGGAATTTGCAATATCGCCTGGAGGACCAGGAAAACCGGAACATAAGTCAAAATATGAGAATTCGATCTATTAAGGAAGAAAGGGGTGAAGTTTTAAGACATGAAAGGGGGTAGGTAGAACCCGCGCTACAGATCAAATTATCAAGTATCAATAGCTACCTATAGGACTGGTAGCATGTGCTAAAATGGCAGCCCATACGTGAAATTCCACCTAAATGGAATTGGATAATGAGTGGGGGTGAGGTAGTAGGTGTTGGCGCCTCTTTATATGAAAAAGTGCTTTGGGGTAAATAAAATGCAGCCCTAAAACAAATATGTGCTTACATCCACATTGGGTAAACCGTAAAAATAAAATCAAATAAATAAAATATGAATACAAAAATAAATAAATATACACATGTAAAAAAAAACGTGCTATTAGATGATGTAACATAGTATTATAAAGTGCTCTGTGCCATGAAATTGGATCGAAGTTATATTTAGGCAGTCCATGCAAAAAAGTGCTTAGTGCTTCATGAAGTAATTCAAATGGCTGTGATTATTCAGTGCTCCCTCTCCTCACGCTCCAGATGATGTCATTAGACGAAACCGGTCGAGCGGGATAAGCTTTCACACACTCGTGGATCACACATTCTATGCTTAAATGTGAGTACCTGACTTTTTTGTCTACAATAAAAACTTAGCATACTGTATTACGCTATGTGGGCACTTTTTTTTTTTTTTCTTTTTTTTTTTCTTCTTTGAGCCGTATTAGACCCAAAGCACCTGAAGCCAGAGGAGACTGCCACAGAGCCACACAGGGGCTAACACTGTGAAAGCCTTTAACCCCTTGTGGGTACCTGGATCTGGTGAGTGAGGGACCTATCAGAGCATGAGGAGAGGGAGCACTGAATGATCACAGCCATTTGAATTACTTCATGAAGCACTAAGCACCTTTTTGCATGGACTGCCTAAATATAACTTCAATCCAATTTCATGGCACAGAGCACTTTATAATACTATGTTACATCATCTAATAGCAGTTTTTTTTTACATGTGTATATTTATTTATTTTTGTATTCATATTTTATTTATTTTATTTTATTTGTACGGTTTACCCAATGTGGATGTAAGCACATATTTGTTTTAGGGCGGCATTTTATTTACCCCAAATCACTTTTTCATATAAAGAGGCGCCAACACCTACTACCTCACCCCCACTCAAGTTTTAAGACATATCATGAACAATTTGTTCATCCCTCTCCTTGACAACAGTGCCGGGAAACCCCTTAAAATAGAGCGGGTGCACCGCCTAGGTAGACTCAAGGACAATGTGAGCGAAAGGCCAAGAGACATTATAGTTAGGTTCAGGCATTATGAGGACAAGGAGGAGATTTGGACAAAATTGAGAAGAAAGCCGCCTTTGAGCTATGGTGGCATAGAGCTACAAATTTTCCCTGACTTGACCTGGGAAACTCTGGCTAGGAGGAGGCATCTCAAACCCCTTCTTGAGCAGTTGAGGGTGCACAATATCAAATACCAGTGGGGTTTTCCAGCATTCCTGATTGCCCAGAAAGATGGGATCTCTGCAAAATTAATATTCCCTGAGGATCTCCCAGGCTTTTGTGGCAAATTAGATTTGCAAGGGGTAGAAATACCTGAATGGGTGGAATGAGGATAGGGAGATGGTCGGAGGATACATGGGGAGGGGGGTGGAGGGGGAGGAGAGAAGATCAAGGGTTCCTCAGGATGAGGTCTGCAGACCCCCCTTGTAAAGATCAGGCCCCGATGGGGGGAGGGGCCTAGGCAGGGTTGGGTGCGGGATAGTAACACCTCACAAAGGAGAACCGGTGGGAAATGGGGCACGATGACCCCCACAGTTCAGAGGCACTTTATAGGCCTGAGGGGGGGTGGGGGGTGGTAGGGAGGGAGTTGGGGGGAGGGGGAGGGGGAAGGAGGGGGTAAAGGGGAAGGGGAGGGAAATGTGGCTCCTAGTGACTCCTTAAGAAAACCTAAGCCCGGCAGTATGATATGGCAGACGTGAAGTTTCTATCATATAACGTAAAAGGTCTGAACTCTAAGGGTAAAAGAATGCAGATCCTAGAGGAAATCAAACAATATAAGGCAGATGTAGTCTTTATCCAGGAATCTCACTTGTCTTTGAATTCCAATATAAAATTGTACTCCCCCACATATCCTATTTGGTATTATGGAGATGCCATTTCAAATCGTGCTAGAGGAGTGGCTATTGGCTTTGCCAGAGGGGTGGACTTCGCTCTTAAGGCAAGGTTGACCGACCCGAAGGGTAGATATTTATTTTTGAAAGGAAAAATTGGTAACACTGCCTACACTCTAGCTAACATATATGCCCCCAATGCCCACCCTATAAAATACTTATGTAGAATCCTAGATAAATTAAGAATATTTGTTGAGGGATACACGATACTGATGGGGGACCTAAACTTTGTTATGAATCTGAAAGAAGACAGTACTTCCTCGGGGAGGGAGACAACTAGTATACAGCTACAAAAAATCAAACGAAAAATGGTGGACTGCCAGGTGGTAGATGCCTGGCGGGTTTTCCATCCTAATACATATGACTGTACGTTTTTCTCTCCCCCCCACAGAACGTACTCCAGAATTGATTATGTGCTGGTTGACCATAGGTTATTAGATTCTGTCATTGACACAGAAATAGGCATAGTCCTAGAGGAATCTCTTTTGATACCAAAAGGGACAGGAACAACAAGCGCCCAGAGGCGATTTAGTTCGCAATGTGCCGCGCTATATAAGTTTTCATTCATTCTCTCATTCATTCATTCATAATGACTATATCAGACCATGCCCCGATAACCATGAAAATTAAGACGGCGCATTCAAACAACAAACAGGCAGTATGGCGCCTCAACGATTATTTGATCCAGGACGAGGCGGGGGCAGGGAGGGTGGAGGAGGAACTCAAACAATTTTTTACAGTCAACGATACAGAAGAGATTTGTATAGCAATGCTCTGGGAGACGCACAAGGCATTCATCAGAGGGATTTTAATATCAGAGGGGGCACGAAGGAAAAAGGAGAGAAATAGGCAGCGGGATTCTTTGGTCAAAGAAATAGCTTACTTAGAGCAAAACCATAAAGAACGGGGACAAAAAAAGACATATCTTAATTTAATAATAAAGAGGAATGAATTAAAAGAGATCATGGAACAAGAAGCCAGGAAAAACTTTAACAATATTACCAGAGAGATGTACATATGGGGAAATAAATCGAGCAAACATTTGGCAAAAATGGCCCATAAAAAGAAAACTAGGAACTATATTGAAAAAATTAAAAGGCAGAACGGTGATCTGGTGTATGCAACCGCTGATATTGCAGATACTTTTAAAAATTATTATGAAGAACTGTATAAGATCAAACAACCAGAGGGGCAGGCAGGAGAGAGGGAGGCTAGGGCTTTAGCTTACTTTGAGAGGGCAGGACTACCAAAGGTAGACGAGGACGAAAGCTCAAACATGGACAGACTCATAACAGAAGAGGAAATCAAAAATGCCTTGAAAAACATGGCTGTTGGGAAAAACCCCGCCCCGACGGGTTTACGGTTCTTTATTATAAGAGATTTAGCGAAATGCTAAGGCCGCGTACACACAACCAAATATATCTGTTCAAATCGGTCTGACAGACCGATTTGAACAGATATGTCTGCTGGCTGTTTTGGTTTGAATGCTGTACACACGATCAAACCAAAATCCCCGCCGGCAGACAGCGCGGCGACGTGGCGGTGACGTTGACGCCGCCACGTCACCGCACCGGGAAGTAAAACACTTCCGCGCATGTGTCAAATCCATTCGACGCATGTGCGGGCAGATATGTCTGCTGGTTAGCGTACTAACCAGCAGACATATCGGTCCGACGGGTTCCCAGCAGACAGATTTTAGAGCAGGCTTTAAAATCTGTCTGCTGGACAAATCCGTCTGCTCATCCGTACACACGATCGAATCTGTCTGCTGAGATGGTCTGTCAGACCGTTTCCAGCAGATAGATTTGATCAAGTGTACGCGGCCTAATACCCAGACTATGTAGTTACTTTAATGGTCTGGGGTCTAAATATGAATTTAGTCAAGAAGCATCAGCAGCAGCGGTCGCAATTATTCTAAAAGAAGGGAAGGATAGCTCCCTCTGTTGCGGGTACAGACCCATATCTCTTTTGAATATAGATAAGAAGCTCTTTGCAAAAGTATTGGCGGAACGGCTTAAAGGAGTGATGCAGTGCTTGATCCACCCGGATCAGGTGGGGTTTGTATCCTACAGGGAGGGAAAGATAATGTTATTAGGGCTCTTCTCTTGATGCAGAGGATCGAGAGGGATGGGTCCCCCAGTCTATCCCTGTCGGTCGATGCTGAGAAAGCTTTTGACAGGGTAGACTGGGGACTTATGATGCAGACATTAGTAGCAATAGGAATAGGGAATAGGCTCATAAGTTGGATCAAAACACTTTACCATCAGCCTACAGCAAGAATTAAGATCAACGGATCCCTTTCGGATTCGTTTGAGATGAAGAATGGGACTAGACAGGGCTGTCCCCTCTCTCCCCTTCTCTTCATCCTCTCCCTTGAACCTTTACTGGCGACGATTCGTAAAGACCCCGATATTAGGAATCCGGGTCGGCGATGAGGAACATAAATTGTCTGCCTTTGCAGACGATATTCTGTTTTATATCACGGACCCGGTGAAGACCATCCCTAAGCTATTACAGACCTTACAACAATATGGTGCCATCTCTAATTTTAAGATCAATGTGGCCAAATCCAAAATATTAAATATAAATTTAAATAAAACTGAAGTGGGGTTGGTTAAAGAGATTTGTGCCTTTCCCTGGAGAAAATAATTAAATTATCTGGGCATTAAATTAGGAAGATGATTACCCCGCGCTGCCAATTTTGGTTAAATGTTAGCTGCTAACACGGCTCATATGAGAGAAGCAAAAATAATTTAATGTGTAGGAAATGTGTAGCGCTTTAAAGTGACTGTCTGTTAATGACAGTCAGAAGCACAAAAAAAGAATAAACAAATTTTGTGTAAAGTAAAACAAATAAAGGACCCTGGAAAATCCAGGGACAAGCACTGTATAACTTGTGTGTGATGAACAGTGTGAAAATAATCTATTAGTGAGATGACACCCGTTGTTGGATACAATTAATCACATATAGAAACATATATACATTGAAAAACAACAGTGATTGTTCATTTCTTTAGAAAGACATGTGTAAATTATTGGCCACTGACTGACAAGTGCAATAATGTCCCGTGAAAGGAAAATAAAACAAATCCTGATATAAATAAGTAATAGTCAATCTGATGATTGGTGAATAACAAATAATGACTTCTCCACTGTGTTGTTCCCACCACCGAAAGCAATGCAGGCTTACCAGAACCAGTTGACTTCAGATGGCTTACGCCACTGAAAGTCAAATTAGGCTTGTAGTGGCTGATATCACAATGGGCTCCTTGGCAAGGCAATACTTTGAATGGTCAGCAGAACTTCCGTGGGATGGATGGATGAAGCCCAGCTGGGAGTGCGATCCCCAAGTGGATATTCTCATAGAAAATGGTTTGTATAAGAGATAAGAGAAAGAAGTGGCCACATAGCGTAATCCCGTTTAACCACTTCCCCACCGCGCCATAAGCATTTTACTGCTACGGCGCGGTGGAGTTGCTTTGACACGACGTCCCTGGGACGTCTAGAAGACCCGGCGCATCACGGATCACGGTAAATTGCCGCTGATAGCGGCCGTTTACCACGTGATCGCGCCGTCGAATGACGGCGCGATCACTTGTAAACAAACCGGCGTCATTTGATGATGCCGGTTCCTCCCTCTCCTCGCTCTCCTCTCTGTACAGTGTGCGAGGAGAGGGGGGGGAGCGGGGTGTCAGCAGCTGAGCTGTGGCTGGATCTGTGACAAATGCAGTCAAAGATCCAGCCATCCCTCAAAACATCCCAGCTCTGCAATCCCCTAGTACCCTGCAATCCCCTAGTACCCTGCAATCCCCAGTACCCAGCAATCCCCCAGTACCCAACAATACCCCACAATACCCCAGTACCCAACAATACCCCACAATACCCCAGTACCCAACAATACCCCACAATACCCCAGTACCCAACAATACCCCAGTACCCAACAATACCCCAGTACCCAACAATACCCCACAATACCCCAGTACCCAACAATACCCCAGTACCCAACAATACCCCAGTACCCAACAATACCCCAGTACCCCACAATACCCCAGTACCCCACAATACCCCAGTACCCGGCAATACCCCAGTACCCGGCAATACCCCAGTACCCGGCAATACCCCAGTACTCGGCAATGCCCCAGTACCCAACAATACCCCAGTACCCAACAATACACCACAATACCCCAATACTCAGCAATGCCCCAGTACTCAACAATACCCCAATACTCAACAATACCCCAATACTCAACAATACCCCAATACTCAACAATACCCCAGTACTCAACAATACCCCAATACTCAACAATACCCCAATACTCAACAATACCCCAATACTCGGCAATACTCCAATACTCGGCAATACCCCAATACTCGGCAATACCCCAATACTCGGCAATACCCCAATACTCTGCATGATACTTTGCAATACCCCAATACTCGGCAATACCCCAATACTCGGCAATACCCCAATACTCAACAATACCCCAGTACTCAACAATACCCCAATACTCGGCAATACCCCAATACTCGGCAATACCCCAATACTCAACAATACCCCAGTACTCAACAATACCCCAGTACTCAACAATACCCCAATACTCGGCAATACCCCAATACTCGGCAATACCCCAGTACTCAACAATACCCCAATACTCGGCAATACCCCAATACTCAACAATACCCCAGTACTCAACAATACCCCAATACTCGGCAATACCCCAATACTCGGCAATACCCCAATACTCTGCATGATACTTTGCAATACCCCAATACTCGGCAATACCCCAATACTCGACAATACCCCAATACCCTGCATGATACTTTGCAATACCCCAATACTCTGCAATACCCTGCGCGATACTCTGCAATACCGCCTATGGGGATTTTTAAGTAGCGAGGTTTGGCGCCATTCCACGAGTGTGCGCAATTTTGAAGGGTGACATGTTGGGTATCTATTTACTCGGCGTAACTTCATCTTTCACATTATGAAAAAAAATTGGGCTAACTTTACTGTTTTGTTTTGTTTTAAGCACAAAACAGTTTTTTAAAAAACACGCGTTCAATAAATTTCTGCGAAAATACCGTGCGAGATAAAACGTTGTAACGGCCGCCATTGTATTCTCTAGGGTCTTTGCTAAAAAAGAATATATAATGTTTTGGGGTTCTATGTAATTTTCTAGCAAATAAATGATGATTTTTCCATGTAGGAGAGAAATGTCAGATGGCGCTCCCTGCATGTTGGGCCTCTGTATGTGGCCACGCTGTGTAAAAGTCTCACACATGGGGTATCGCCATACTCGGGAGGAATAGCAGAATGTGTTTTGGGGTGTAATTTGTGGTATGCATATGCTGTGTGTGAGAAATAACCCACTAATATGACAGAAACAAGTTTTTTTTCAGTCGTTTTTCTTTTATAGCGCAAAAAATAAAAAACCCAGAAGTGATCAAATACCACCAAAAGAAAGCTCTATTTGTGTGAAAAAAAGGACAAAAATTTCAAATGGGTAGAATGTTGTATGACTGAGTAATTGTCATTCAAATTGTGAGAGCACCGAAAGCTGAAAATTGATCTGGTTAGGAAGGGGGTTTAAGTGCCCAGTGGTCAAGTGGTTAAGTAAAAAAATAAAATATTTATTTACAGCTATCAAACTTACATTTTAGCTGAATAAAAAATGCTTGTATACAAGTAGGGCGGCAGTGGAGTCCTCCCGACGCGTTTCGTGGACAGAGCACTTCGTCCGGCCCACCCCAGACGAAGTGCTCTGTCCACGAAACGCGTCGGGAGGACTCCACTGCCGCCCTACTTGTATACAAGCATTTTTTATTCAGCTAAAAAATGTAAGTTTGATAGCTGTAAATAAATATTTTATTTTTCTACTTAAACGGGATTACGCTATGTGGCCACTTCTTTCTCTTATCTCTTATACAAACCATTTTCTATGAGAATATCCACTTGGGGATCGCACTCCCAGCTGGGCTTCATCCATCCATCCCACGGAAGTTCTGCTGACCATTCAAAGTATTGCCTTGCCAAGGAGCCCATTGTGATATCAGCCACTACAAGCCTAATTTGACTTTCAGTGGCGTAAGCCATCTGAAGTCAACTGGTTCTGGTAAGCCTGCATTGCTTTCGGTGGTGGGAACAACACAGTGGAGAAGTCATTATTTGTTATTCACCAATCATCAGATTGACTATTACTTATTTATATCAGGATTTGTTTTATTTTCCTTTCACGGGACATTATTGCACTTGTCAGTCAGTGGCTAATAATTTACACATGTCTTTCTAAAGAAATGAACAATCACTGTTGTTTTTCAATGTATATATGTTTCAATATGTGATTAATTGTATCCAACAACGGGTGTCATCTCACTAATAGATTATTTTCACACTGTTCATCACACACGAGTTATACAGTGCTTGTCCCTGGATTTTCCAGGGTCCTTTATTTGTTTTACTTTACACAAAATTTGTTTATTCTTTTTTTGTGCTTCTGACTGTCATTAACAGACAGTCAATTTAAAGCGCTACACATTTCCTACACATTTAATTCTTTGGGCATTAAATTAGCTAATACGGCCAAGAGGATCTATAAGATCAATTATATTTCCCTGTTAAACAAAATTAAAAACAAACTAAAAAAAACAATAAATAAACCCATTTCATGGGTGGGCCGTATTAACATCTTAAAGATGATTTATATCCCTAAAATATTATACAAATTTCAATTACTACCAATTGCGCTACCCCCCAATACTTAAATATCCTAAACTCCGTATTGATGAAATATGTCATAGAATATCCCTGTCAACCTTGAAACAAGATAGACAGGATGGTGGTTTGGCGGTCCCGGATATAAAAAGTTATTACAGGGCGGCAGTTCTTTCTAGGGCGGTAGAATGGGCTAGAGATAAACAAGGGAAAAGATGGGTACAAATTGAAAAGTCACAAGACATAACTCAATTAAGTAAAATTCTGTGGATACCTGCACAATATAGAGCACTGAAGCACAATACATATGATCTGACAAAAAGCACTCTGAAAATGTGGGATAGGGTACAGACACTTCTTAATAGTAAATATAATTCTCCACTTATAAATTTAAAGGATAACCCATATTTTACACCTGGTGAAAAAGAAATTGGAGGAAACTGGATCAAAAAGGACACTTTTTATTTAGGCGACATTATAAAGAGCGGCGAGTTGGCCACCTACGAGGAGCTGAAATCTAGACAGGATGTTTGGAACCTGGATAGGTGGCATTATGCGCAGCTAGGTCACTTTGTTCGGCAACTCCCCCAACCATTATGGACGGGAGTGGAGCTGACACCATTAGAAATGGTTTGCACTGCTAAGAAAACTAAGGGTACGATCTCTAAATTATATAAGATATTCATTAAGATTGGGGCACGAGGAGCAGCACCTCTAGTTGAAAAGTGGGAAAGGGAGTTGGGTATTTCTAGGGGGGATAATACGGTAAATAAGATAATGAGCATGTCCCATTCTTCCGCCATAGACTCGCGAACAGCGGAGATGAATTATAAGTGCATTTCTGGCTGGTATATTACACCGGTTAAAACTAGTAAATTTAAAATTGGCCAATCTGCCGAATGTTGGCGGGGATGCCCCGAGAGAGGCACGATGGCACACCTGTGGTGGACCTGTCCGATAATTCAAAAATACTGGGATTCTATACTGCGTCAAGTAAAAGAGATTACGGGTATTGAGATTAAGAAAGATCCATGGGTTGTGCTATTCCATTGCAGTGGCGAGGGAATTAAAAAGTATAAACAGTCACTACTTCCCCATTTATTGAATGCAGCGAAAAAGCTGTTACCAAAAAAATGGCAAGATACTGAAAGCCCACAGATATGGGAGTGGGTGGATGCAGTGGAAGAAACCTATAGGATGGAAGAGTTGAAGGATAACGTCTCAGAAACCAACAATGATTTTGGGGCTAAATGGCTTAAATGGAAGGTGTATAAAAAAACATGGAATTATGTAGAGGGACTAAGAGTCTTGTCATGAGGAGTATAAGACAGATATAGGGGAAGGCTCCTAATAGAAAACTGAAAACCTTGAGTTCCGACCCATACAATACTAGCTTGGTATTCGGATTAGCATATACTATCATATTATTAGCGATAACAATCTATATCGGAGTCCTGGGTGGGAGGGGTTTAAGGGGGAAAATATGGAATTAATAATAATAAAATATATATATATATATATATATATATATATATATATATATATATATATATATACAGTAAAGGAGATTCAGCAAATATTGTAAAGTTTCACAGATGATGCAAAACCGCTAGTAGAGACGATCGAAGCCTCAAATATGAGCAGGTCTCAAATGATGGATAATAGCTGATGTGAAAAAAAATGATAGCTTCTGTTAAATCCAAGCAAGATTTTTGGAGAAGAGCCAGAACATGGATAGAACATACTAACTACCTATGCCATCTGCCTTCTATAAAATTGTCATAGCTGTTCTAGTTGAGTTCCTCTGCTTCCACACAGGCAAGTCGTTTCAGTACTCCAACCTCAAGATTGCTGGCTGGGACAGCCTGTGGCAGTCCTAGTGGTTTGTTGGTACATCAGTAGTGAAGATTGCCAGTGTTTGCTATCACAAGGAAATGACCCACGCGAAGGAAGTCATCCTTGAAATGTGTACATTAACAGGTTATTATTGGAAAGATAGAAACTCAGTATGAGCCTGGTATTTACCAGCCACATGCTTTGACATGATTTATGATTATGGACCATTTAGTCTCCTGACGATTTGTAACCACCTAGAGCAGGGGCGGACTGACCATTGGGGAACTCAGGCACTGCCCGAGGGCCCCATGCCCTACGGCGGCGTAGTGTAAATGTGTCGGCGTCGGCAAATGTATAAGATGTGGGCGTGATTTATGTAAAATCATCGTGACCCCACGTAAATGACGTAATACCTCCGTGGAGGTATCCCAGTGCGCATGCACGAGTTCACGTCGCAAATAGTCAATGCTTTCGACGTGAACGTAACTTACGCAAATCCCTATTCACAAACGTTTTGCGCAAACGACGTAAACGACAGAAAATTTGACGCTGTCCTGATGTCCATACTTAACATTGCATACGCATATACATACCAGGGGTAACTTTACGCCGGAAAACGCCTTACGCAAACGACGTAAAAAAATACGTATGTTCATGGATCGGCGTATCTAGGTCATTTGCATATTCAACGTGGAAAATCGATGGAAGCGCCCCTAGCAGCATATAAATGCAACATTGATACGACGGCGTACTAAGACTTACGTTGGTCGGCTCTATGCCACATTCAGGCGTATCTTGTTTTGTGCGCATCTTAGAACTTACGCGGCGTATCAATAGATACGCCGCCGTGAGTTCTTTGTGGATCTGGCCCTATATGTGTTCTGATTTATTTTTATATTAAAATCTGTAGCCTGGTCTGTGACCCCTTTAATTTGCTAGAAAACTATTTTTCTTTTAATTGGTTTGCTTTTCTTTTAATGCATTGCTGGACAGTGATAAACTGTTAAGGGTCGTAAAACACAGGTAGTGGTCATTTTAGAAGAAACCAAACTGATGTTACCCAGGTTGCTATTGGCTGGGGGAACTTCAAGGAAAGGGTGGTGCCTGCTGGGTTCCAAATAGGGAAGGAAAGGGCACATGGGGAGACATCATGTTGTGTGACCATGAATTGAGTGCCCTGTTCTGGGTGTGCATGGCCCTTGCAGCTGCTATATCTGGAATATGTTAAAAAGGAACCATTGCTGTGTTGTGGTCGTTTTGGAATACACTGTCAGTACGCTGTTGGTGGCAATATTAGGTCCTGGAAAAAGAGAGGGAAAAAGAGAGGGACTACTACTATCTCCCAGCAATCTAAGGACCCATGGCTATGTCAGGAGGGGTATTATGCCTATCCCTGAGTTTTCACTGCCTGTGGGTGCTTTTATGGCAGAGATTATGTTTACTTAGTTTGCTATTCGTAATTACCACATACTTTGTGCAGCACTTTCCCGACACAGTAAAGCTGATCCATATAATAGTCAGATGGTCTGTTAGACTGTGTGTGGGGGCATCTGGGGTACTGAGAATGAGAAAGCCCATTCTCCTGTCAGAGACCCCCATCCATTGTTCTGGTTGGTTGGTTTGCTTTGTTTACATTTGGGATTACAGATACCCCAATTGGGAGAGAGCATGCTGAGGGGACATTAAGCACCCTAAAGCTGGCAAATTATATACAGTCTGCTGTAGTCCACTGGCCAGTGGCAGAGGAGGGGACCGTTACTTTGGTCAGACTGTTTAGAGTTATTACTGTTTAGAATCTTCTCACTGAACATAAAAGTGTTTTGCAGAATTTTGTATGTGTGAGCTGTAACTCCTGAAACTATGGTATTTGTCTCAAAAGGAGAGAAACTACACTGGGTAGCAACAGGGCGGACTTTTCAGGCAATCACAAGGACAAGAGGAGTTATAAAAGTATAAATTTAATTACAAAATGTTCTAACATATAAAAAACAAGCCACAAATCATACAGAAAAACAAAACAAAGAGTTAAAAGGTCATTCACAGGCAATATTATCTTTTGTCTCGCCTACGCGTTTCGCCTAACGGCTTCTTCAGGACGAGTTTGAGATGATTAACACTAAGGTATTGCTAGTTTCGTGCATCTGGAATAAAGGTTATGACATACATTTAGAAAAACATCAACATAGATTAAAACGCTGAAAACCAGTATACAATAAGGGATCTCTGACAGTACCAGGTAGACTGCAAGTCATCCAAATATACACGAGACACAGTGGTCGACGATGTGTGAAGGAATGAATAACTTCAAAACAGAAGGGGGTCTATGTAGCAAAAAGAAGGAAAAGGCAAATTAGTTATATTGTATGCACTCACATAAAATTCTGAGCGTATGAATAAAACAGATTAACATAAGACCTACCCAGATGGGGAAAAGAATAACATTTCCTATGGTTGACCATTCGATAGTAGTGTGTCACAGAAAATGAAAAAAACTCTATAAGAGAGAAACGCAATGAATAAATAGGTATATAAAGGCTGATATAGATGTTACTGGTGGTTTAAAGAAAGAATCAAATTACCTGCAAAATATCAAGAGTTAGGATATACCGGGACCAAGACAGCAGAGGATGTAGGACAAAAACCAGGGAGGAATATAATCCAGAACCGTGGAAATCCTAATACAATGTCCAATATAGGAAAGCCAAAGAATTGGAAGCCTGAGTTAGAATAAGAAAGAATAAAGAGTATAAAGAGTCTTTCTTATTCAGAGAAAGACCAATAAAAAAGATGTTGGAGCAATCCAACCGGCAATGCACAAGGCCCTGTACAAGAATTAGCCGATATTCAAAAATCTTTGATTTTCCGATTTTACGAAGAAAAAAGAAGAAAGAACAAGGAGTAACCCCATTAAAACTAACCAAAATGTGTCATAGACTTGCCTCCATCCCCATGTATATACCGGGTATGTAGAAAGAAAAAGGAAGGGGTTTTGGGACTTTAGATGAGGCAAGTATATGTGCATAATAAAAAAGAAGAAGTATCTAGTTAAACATAGGCTACATTTCGTAGGTCCCCTAGGGGAGCAGGCATGTAGTCATGAGAAAAATAGTTGAAATTAATAAATCTGATCAACTAAATGCAGCTGATGTAAACATTACATAAGTTGCTAAATACTATATCATATAAATAATATATAATACATAATTTCCACAGGAATGAACATAATTGATAATAATAATAATAACATATTTATTGTCATTGATACACATATTTAGTGCAAGCAAGAACAATTGATAAATTAGTTACATACATATACAGGTCCGATAAATTATAATCATCATAATAAATATACATATTCAATAAAATCGTAATAATTCATAATTTGAAAACAAGCTTAGCCTGGCATCCTAAAATTAAAACTTGACGCGTTTCGTGGGCTTGACAACCACTCATCAGGATGCATGAGTAATGGCTAAAAGGTAAGATGGAAAAATAAATAAATAAATCGGATCTTAATAAATGTACCATGTATTTTATATGAGGGAACTAAGGTCTCATAGGTTACCTAGGGTGAAACCAATATATGTACAATTGGCCCAGTGATTGGCCGAGATGTAACAGGCACTTTGGCTCTGAAGAAGATGTCCTGTCCGGGGTTGAGGCGGGGGCAATTTCCCCCTCCCCCCTGTAACACAAAAGCTCATAGGGAACCAAAAAAGGAGCCAAAAGATAAAGACAGCCAGGAATCGGATCGGATAGCCACGAGACACCGCCAGAGAGAAGGTGGACCCGTCAAAAACATATATAAATGAAAAGGAAACAGTGTGGTGTAGTATAAAGCAATGGGTGAGAGCGTGTAACCAGATGAAACCTATTATGTGATAGGTGATGTGTGTATAGTATGAAAATGCAAGTACTGCTGCATAAAGTATTTATACTTGAGTTTATCATAAAACTACTGTAAAAGTATACAGTGGATGAGCATAAGCATTGTGTTTATCTTGAATGGATTACCAATGCATTACAGTGATGTAAAGGTGAATTATGATTACAAATAATAAAAGTAGATGTAGATATGTGGTAATAATAAATGTAAATAGTAATAATAAAAATAATAAAGAAAGATATAAAAATGGAAATAAAAAAAAAACAAATAATAATAATGAATGAAAAAATAAATAAAAAATATATATAGTGTGTGTATGTAAATGAATGTCTGTTGTGTGTATGCACTGGAATATTATAAGTGTGGATTAGGATTGATGTATATCTATTAGTGTATGTGTAGATGAGTGCTTGTGTGGGTGTATGTGAATGGGTGTGTGTACTAGTCAGTGTGATCGTAGAGAGAACCCCCTAGTTACCCGATATGTGGACAGCTGGTCGCCAGCACCTCTCCCTGGGATGAAAAGCTGTGAAGTGAGCCGCCAGCCCATCCTGGCCATATATACCCACGGCCGCCAGCGTCATGCATAGACGCAATGACCAAGGAGGGGATAGGTCGAGTCCCCGCCTCCGGCAAATGTGTCTCAGCAGGAACTAATCTATCCCACAGCACAGCGTCAGATGGGAAAAAAACGCATAGCGGGCATCCAAAGATGCCGCACGTGCGCTGTGTAAGGCATGGCGCTGATGCATTGAGGTTCCGGCCCCCGCCCCCACCACCCCTAGATGGAAAATGGCATCAAGGCTTAGAACACAAGATTATAAAATGCTACTTGAGGGATTCCAAGATATTTTACATTTCCTTTGTCTTCAACACACCTGGAGAAAGCAAGAGGTTAAAAACAAACTAAATAATAGATTGCTTACATTAATTTTGATTCTGGCTTATTTCTGTGCATATTTGGTATATTTAATTTTGAAGATGCCTCCTATTAAGGCAAGGCCAAATAGCCAATTTATCTTTCAGACACTTCATGAATTCCATCTACATAGTCAAATAAGGAAAAGAAATACAATGGACTAAGATCACGAGTAAGGTATTAGGTTAACAGAAATAAACAAGCTTGGGTCTCATTCATCACAATATTGTGACTGTATACTGTCTAGGGCTTCCGGACTGCCAAATTAATCAAAATAACATTTTAATATTATCCCTATTATGCGTTATTCATAAATGACAACATATTTCATTGCTCTGTTCAGTGCACAACAAACCACACTTGAGATTTGCAAAGCAGCACAATTTGTAATAAAGAAAGTCAACTCATTTGAGAGTTTGAAAATTGCAATGGTGTGTTTATTGAAGCAGTTTGATGAAGATCAGTAGATATTGTACGCAAATGAAATTCAAGCATCATTATAAAAGAAGATTACACAGCACTAAAGCTATATAACAACGTAAGCAAAAAATAAATAAATTACTGAACCCTGATTTCCACATTTCCAGCAGTACTTTTTGGCCCCCACGTTGCTGGAGTCTCTAAAGGACTAGAAAAAAATGAAGGTGTATAAGCTGGTCAACTTTGTAGCACTACTCCTTTGACGGCAAATAGTAGCCCTGGCAGCAACAACAGACTAAGCAATTTAGGGGGTCGCTGGTCAGCTTTCCCTTTGATACCAGACAGAATCCATGGACCTTCCCTCTGTCAGCTCTCAGGAGAACCCTGGGTTTCAGCATTCAGGCCCCTGCCTACCTGAGGCCGCATGGCAGCTTGTGCTTGGAAGAGGCAATGTGCCACCTTTGCAACTGGACCTCTCCTCTCTAGGAAATAACCCAGTATAAATACAAGCACCCAGCATGCATAGGAGCACCATTCTCTGTAATTGGACTGGGCTTTATCTACACTCATGCTGTCTATCTGCATAGTTTCCTCCTGTTCACCTAGAACCTTCCCTGGTTACCTCATACAGAGAAACTTTCACACAGTAGCATTGTTAGCTCACAGAACAAACTAGTTAACCATTTCAGCTCTCTGTTAAGGAGAGAGATATTTAATTTGCCTACAAGTCCCCTGTTAAGCAGAAGACTACACATAGGTTTATTCTATATATATATATATATATATATATATATATATATATACTATATACATCCTAACATCTATCTAGGAAGGTGCTACAACACCTTGTGTACCTCATTGGAAAAACATGAACAAAACTCATAGTACAGTGTACAGAACCTGAAAGTTGTATTCTACCCACACAAAACTTCAGACTAAGTAAACTGGTCTTGTGGCCATCATGCCACAACATTTGGCATCCTAAATGCTACCATCCTGGCCTCTTGCTTTTAAAGCAAAAGTCTGTCAACCTCAGATCTGGGTAGTTTGACAAACATGGCAAAATTTACCTACAAATTGAGCCATGCACTATCTAAAGTATTTTGAATGTGTTTTTTGCTTGGAATTCAATTCACTCTTTAACAAGAAATCATTCTGATCTCTAAGGCCTCGTACACACGATGGAATTTTTCCGCTGGAAATGGTCCGACGGACCATTTCAGACGAAAAATCTGCTCGTCTGTAGGGGCAAACGGACGGATTCGGACTGTTTTCTCCAGCGGAAAATTTCCAAAGCATGCTTTGAAACGTTTCCGCCGGACACATGTCCGTCGGATATGTCCGCTGGTCAGTACACTCACCAGCGGACATATCCACCCGCGCAAGCGTCGTATGGATGCGACGCATGCGTGGAAGTTGTTTACTTCCTGGTGCGATGACGTGGCGGCGTCAACGTCACCGCCACGTCACCGCGCTGTCTGCCGGCGGGGATTTTGATCCGATGGTGTGTACACACCATCGGACCAAAATAGCCCGGCGGACATATCCGATGAAAACGGTCCGAGGATCGTTTGCATCGGATATGTCCGTCCGTGTGTACGAGGCCTAAGACTGAAGTGCTCAAATTTTCACTGAGAGACTGTTCCATTTGATGACTAGTAATAAGCTCTAATGCCCTGTACACACTATCGGTTCGACCGATGGTCCGTTTTCATCAGACGAATTGATCGTGTGTGGGCCCCATCAGTTTTTTTCCCATCGTATGGTTAAAACCGATAGAAAAAAACAATCGTCTGTGGGGAAATCCATCGGTCAAAAATCCATGCATGCTCGGAAGCATTGAACTTCATTTTTCTCTGCACGTCGTTGTGTTTTACGTCACCGCGTTGGACACGATTGGATTCTTAAAGCGGATCTCCACCCTAAAGTGAAGATCCGCTGATCCGAACACTCCCCCCCTCCGGTGTCACAATTGACACCTTTCAGGGGGGAGGGGGGTGCAGATAGACATGTATCTGCACCCACTTCCGGCCCAGCATTCATGGGCAAAAGACGGGCATTACATCACATCCCGTCTCCCGCCCGTTGTGTGCTGGGAACACTCGGCTCCCAGCACACAGCTGGAGCCAATTCGCGGGCGCAGCGCGACTCGCGCATGCGCCGTAGGGAACCGGGCAGTGAAGCCGCAGCGCTTCACTTCCTGGTTCCCTCACCGTGGATGGAGGGGGGAGCAGCAGGGTGACGAGCGATCGCTCATCCTCTGCTGCGGACGGCGCTGGACTCCAGGACAGGTAAGTGTCCTAATATTAAAAGTCAGCAGCTGCAGTATTTGTTGCTGCTGGCTTTTAATATTTTTTTTTAGCTGAACCATCCGCTTTAACCGACGGTGTGTAGGCAAGACTGATGAAAGTCTGCTTCATCGGATATCTGATGAAAAAATCCATCGGTTCGTTTTCATCAGACGAACCGATCGTGTGTATAGGGCATTAGACTTTTTCCTGTTACTCAATATAATTTTCTTACATGAATTTAACAGCTCATGTGGAGTTCTCTTTCCCTCTGAAATACAAGAACATATGAAAAAGCAACAAGACCTACTCTACAAGAACTAGAACAAAAGGAAAACTATACAGTTACTAATGGCAGCCAATCATATCCCATCTGTAATTTTCACAGTTGCAAGCTGTAAGTATAATTGACAAATGAGATAACCAAAAATGTAGCATTATGCATTGTTGTGTGTAGAACAAATGATGACAATTTAAAAAGCTCTTAGCTTGTTGGAATTACTGATATAAACTATAGGAAGCTTGCATAGTCAGGATTAAGCTGTAGGTTCCTATAAAAATTATGGTGCTGATCACATTCCTCCCAATTTTAAATGAGGCACACATTGGAATGCAAAACTAAAATTTACAAATATTTATTTACCTAAACTGCTAAATACCTTTTCTCACCAGCAGTATATAGCAGTCTTGTGCTTTCTATCAGTGTCTGACCTAGCACTGGTTAAAGCTTGTAGGAGGAGTTTTTATTCTACTCTGAGCACTGCAGGACTTCTCATCCTCTGTCTGGACAGTGCCGATTTGTCCTGTGCCAATCACATGCACCCTCCCAAAAAGATTTAAAAAAAAACTCTCTAGCAATACATACCAAACTGAGCATGTGCAGAATGACTCCAAAAGCTTTATCAGGAGATGGATTGGCGACAGTGAAAGAAGGGGAGGATCAGAGAAGACAGGATCAAACAACCCTTTTACACAATGCAGATGATTAACCTCTTAGGTTCCACAGTATGTATAACAAGCATGCTTTATTGCATATTATTTTACTGTTGTGGGTTTGGTAACACTTCAAGTTTGTGTTGTACAGTCGAATATGTCGATGTGAATTATACCTTATGCTGATGATCCACATATCCTTATATACCATATATAGTGGGAGTTAGCAACCCGTAGATAGCGATCTACCAGTAGATCGCAGCCAGGTGACTGGTAGATTGCAGTCTGAGCTTGTTGACCGGCAGCCACCCCAGAGCATCAAACAGAGTGTAAAGTTGGAGCTGTAGTAGGGAGCAAGAACCGGATAAGCGGCTGCCTCCTCTGTAGTGATACCAACTACATTCCACCTCTTATCCTGGCTAGCTGGGGACGGTAAAACTATGACTAAAACACAGGGTTTTACCACCCACCAACTTTACCTGTGAATGAGCCCTAAGGGTGCTACTGCCGAATGCAACTAGGAGCAGGCACTGCTGCTCATCTGAAAAGCGGTCCGAGTGTGTTTGGTGAGGAGGCGATATGTTTTCTCCTCACCACCTGATTTAAACCCATGATTACTGTGTAATTCACACAATTGCAACACGGTAGTATGGTAGTATGACAACTAGAGGTTTAAAGGGGTTGTAAAGGTACAATTTCTTTCCTAAATAGCTTCATTTACCTTAGTGCAGTCCTCCTTCACTTTCCTCATCCTGTCGACACCATCAAAACTAGTCTCGGAGGATTCATTGCACCCGCAGCTCCTTAGGTGCATTACATTTGTAAAATATAAGCTATTAGTGTAATGGAGTGCACATTTACTCACCATGATCAGATGCAGGTGTCCCATAACTTCCTGGGTTCCAATAAATTACAAGGGAAGAGTTTTGCAGCCTCTTTCTGTCAGCAGGTTAACCACATAAGGACCACCGCACGACTATAAAAGTCAACAGAATGGCACAGCTGGGCACATGGACGTATATATACGTCCTCTATAAGAGCCCAGCCGTGGGTCGCGAGCGCACCGCTGGCGGCACGTTTGTGACCCGGTCCGAAGCTCCATGACCGCGCCGGAGGGACCCACGCACCCAATCGCCGCTGGAGTCCCGCCATCGGGTCACAGGAGCTGAAGAACGGGGAGAGGTGAGTGTAAACAAACCTTCCCCGTTCTTCTCTGTGGCAGCGTCAGTGATCGTTTGTTCCCTGATATAGGGAATGACGATCAGTGATGTCACACGTCCAGCCCCGCCCCCCTACAGTAAGAAACACACATGAGGTCACACTTAACCCCTACAGTGCCCCCCTAGTGGTTAACCCCTTCACTGCCATTGTCATTTTCACAGTAATCAGTGCATTTTTATTGCACTTTTCGCTGTGAAAATTACATTGCTCCCAAAAATGTTTCAAAAGTGTCCGATGTGTCCACCATAATGTCGCCGCCATTAGTATTAAAAAAAGTATTAATAAAAATGCCATAAAACTATCCCCTATTTTGTAAACACTATAAATTTTGCGCAAACCAATCCATAAACGCTTATTGTGATTTTTATTACCAAAAATAGGTAGAAGAATATGTATCGGCCGAAACCGAGGAAAGAAAATGTTTTTTATATCTTTTTGGGCATATTTATTATAGCAAAATGTAATAAATATTGCATTTTTTTCAAAATTGTCGCTCTATTTCTGTTTATAGCGCAAAAAATAAAAACCGCAGAGGTTATCAAATACCACCAAAAGAAAGCTCTATTTGTGGGAAAAAACGCCTGCGCAATTGTCAGTTAAAGCGACGCAGTGCCGAATTGCAAAAAGGGGCAAGGTCCTTAACCTGCATAATGGTCCGGGTCTTAACCGGTTAAAGAGGCCACACTTGATGAGGCAGAGGTAGCTGAACAAGTAATCTGCAGCCAGGTGAGAGGCTCTCAAGTGTAAGAACCAGCATGTGGGAAGCTGGGCAAGAACCTCATAGCATGAAGCTTCCCCAGAAGACCCTACTCTGGGGAGAACCCCCCTTGTTGCTACAAGAGTACTCTAGTTTCAGTAGGGTGATACTTCAACCTTAGACCAAGATTTCATTATTCTGCAGTGTATGCTAGGGTATTTGTCATCCTGAACTTCCCAAAGCATTATTCTGACTTTGCACCTTTAGTAAACTGCAAATTATAGTGACACCTTGCCTCATTATTACTTATTCTGTTGCACTAGTGTTTCATTAGGACTATTGTGGAAAGCATGGCTTATTAGGATTTATCTTTTGTACAGTTTGAGTCCCACTCAAGGAGCAAGCATTGTACCTTAGAACAGTACAGAAAAATGCCTCTTACAAAGTAACCCCATTCTGGAGATACACCTGTCTCTCTGATTGCCTCTGCTAGACAAGACAGTTGCCACAAGATCTTCTTTAACTGACTAAGGACCGCCCCACGTACATATACTGCGGCAGGGCGGCCCTTAAGCGCTAAATCATGTACCTGTATGTGATTTTTTTCAGCTCCAGGACGGAGCCCACTCCGGCTGTGATTGTACACAGCCGGAGCCAATCAGCAGGCCCGGCAGATACGATGTGAGAAGGGCAGTCTGCCTAGGTAAACAAGGCAGATCGCTGTTCTACCAGAGGAGAAAATGGAGATCTCGTGTTTCTGATTAGCAGAACCAGGGATCTCTGTTTTCCCCCAGTCAAAGCACCTCCCCCACAGTTAGAAAGCACACCCTAGGGACACACTTAACCCATTGATCACCTGATATCACCTGATATTAACCCCTTCCCTGCCAGTGTCTTCAGTACAGTAACAGTGCATTTTTTAACACTGATCACCTTAATATTGTCACTGGTCCTCAAAAAGTGTCAAAAATTTCAGGTGTCCAATTTGTCCACCGCAATGTCCCAGTCCAGCTAAATAAATAAATAAAAAATTCATAAAAATATCCCATAGTTTGTAGACGCTATAACTTTTGCGCAAGCCAATCAATATACGCTTATTGGGATTTTTTACCAAAAATATGTAGCAGAATACATATAGACCTAAATTTAGGAAGAAATTTGATTATAATATTTTTTATTTGGGTATGTTTTATAGCAGAAAGTAAAAAATATTGTTTTGTTTTTTCAAAATTGTTGCACTTTTTTTGTTTATAGCGCAAAAAATAAAAACCGCAGAGGTGATCAACTATCACCAAAAGGAAGCTCTATTTGTGGGGGGAAACAAACATACATTTTTTGCACGACCGCACAATTGTTAGTAATGCAGTGCCGTATCGCAAAAAATGGCCTGGTCAGTAAATCCTTTCGGGGAGTGAAGTGGTTAATATTTGACTATACTTCCACAATGGTTATTATTTTTGCTATGTGCATTTCAATATCCATTACAAAGAGAAAGTTAAGTTAATGTAAGTCGACAAAAAAAATTGAATGTACAGAATTTTCTCCATAATAAAGCAAGTTCAATTATACACAGATAATTACAAAATAATTTTGTGGGTAAAACTGTATTTTGCTAAATGATGTTTATTAAATATGTAGGTGTTACGCTATAAAGAGAATGAGTACAGGCATAAAAAAGGCAGACCAATTATCAGATGCATCCATGCAATGCCAGCAAACAAATATTTTTGCACATAACTTGTTTCTTTTTTATGCTCTGTTGATTACGCAATTTCATTAAAGGTGCCATTTATTCCTTTATGCTGTAAGCTCTGGAAAAGCTTTCTTAATGACTGTGCTTCCCTACCATGAGTACAGCTCAATACATTTGTTTGTTGTCATTCATCCATTGTTTTTTATTGGGCTCACTTCCAATGTGTTTCAGTAGTGAGGCTAGTTATAGAAAGTAATATGCAAAAGCCAGAATACATTTTTATAATTTATTACATCATAGATGGGTGCATGTGAAAATGTTTTTTCTTATATCTAATTACAGCTGTCTGAAAGGGGACCATTGAAGACATAATTAAAGTGTATCTAAACCCAAAAGCAAAAATATGTAATATTTGCTCTCTTTTGGTCTGTTAAATAAACCCTTGAACTCTTCTTTTTTATATCTGTTTGATACGTTTAAAAATTGCTTGTTGATCTTGTCAGAAATCTTGTGAGCTCATAATTCCTTTGCTCCCTGTCTGTAATAACGCTTATCAATTTCATTGTAGTAGAAAGATGAGCACTGCTCCAGGTTGTTATGCCTGGATCTGCCGTTGCTACACAAGCAGGTGCTGGCTTAGCTTGCCACCGGAAGTATCAATCAAGAAAGTCATAAATTGAATGATGGGTGATTGCGCAAAATATATAAAAACAAATAATCACATGGATAAGTAAACAATGAATAAAGTGCAAAATATTCCAATTCACAATAAAGTGCAAAGTGCCAAACAAAAGTGCATCAGGGACAAAGTCCAACAAAGTGCAAAACATCAAAAGGTGCAGTGAAGACACGTGATTGTGTGTCGTAACGCGTAGGGAAGGGAAAGACGTGCATTGAGTGACGTGCTACCAGCGCTACAGTCGCCGTTGTCCTTATACGCATTGCTTATTCGCCTGTCTGTAAGTGCAATTCTTCTATTAAACTGTTTTTACCAAGGATAATACACGATTGGAGGCCTTTTGTCTTCCCCCCTCTTTTGTTTCCGCTGCTATTGAGATCCCAGGTACACATCGCCCCACCGATCCGTGGTGGAGAGCAGGACCCCCTAGGGAGGTTTCCATAGGAGGATTATCTATTAATGCCTGTACTCACCGGCTGGAGGTGAGAGTTCTGGAAGACCAGACCCCGTGTGTGGTGTTATTTTACATCTCTCGGATCAGTGGGCATCCTTTAGCATCTTTCACCATTATGGACTATTACTGTACCTTTTGATGTTTTGCACTTTGTTGGACTTTGTCCCTGATGCACTTTTGTTTGGCACTTTGCACTTTATTGTGAATTAGAATATTTTGCACTTTATTCATTGTTTACTTATCCATGTGATTATTTGTTTTTATATATTTTGCGCAATCACCCATCATTCAATTTATCACTTTTAGGTGCTGTGTATGCACTTTTGTGTTTGCTGCATTATTGTCACTGTTATTTTAGGAAGACTTTATTTAGTAAGCGCAGAAGCCCCACTTGTTTAATCAAGAAAGTCACACTACTGAAAGTACCTTTACTAGAAAAAATAAAGTGTAAATATCCCAACTTCAAGTAAAGTATATTGTAATGGATGAATAAATAAAAGAACTATTAGGCCGCGTACACACGAGGGGATATGTCCGCTGAAAACGGTCCGATGGACCGTTTCAGCAGACATCTCCGCTCGTGTGTATGGGCTAGCGGACAGATTTCTCCACCCGACAGATTTCAAAGCATGCTTTGAAATCTATCCGGTGGGAATCTGTCCGCCCGACATGGCGGGGAATTTGATCCGATGGTGTGTACACGCCATCGGATCAAACTCCCGATCGGACATATCCGATGGAAATGGTCCGCGGACCGTTTTCATCGGATATATCCGATCGTGTGTACGCCGCCTTATTCTATATTACTGATACCCAGATATGTGACCAAAAAAAACACTGAACATTTGAAATGTATATAGACTTTTTCAATGTATGCACTATATTTAACACTAGGTCTTATTTATGCATTCACTTTATTGCTTTAACCACTTCCACTTCCTCATATGATGTCCTGGGCTTTGAGCGGGGATATGTGAATGCTGCCTAATTATTGTGTGACATAAAAAGTTGCAACAACCACCATTTTATTCCCTAGGGTTCCTGCTAAAAAAACATATTTGATGTTTAGGGGTTCTGAGTAATTTTCTAGCAAAAGAAAAAAAATATTTTTACAGAAATGGAGTGCCAGAATTGGCCTGGCATGGAAGTGTTTTATATAGTTTTATTTTTCACCTGTCACTTGATATGATGCATATTGTTTAATTTTGTGCCGCTATTACTTCATATTAATCAGCACTTGGAAAGCATCATGCATATTAACTCATAACCGCCAGTGAATACCACAGCATTATAACAAATGAAGAATAATGGTAGCAATAAACAGTATAAGATGATGATCAGACAATTGGACATCTGACAGCAAACCGTACTTCAAAATGTGTACTTTGGACTTTAACCTGCAATAGGTGAGAAGGGACTGTAAGTAAATTCTGTGACTGCAGTCAGTAAGTAATAGACTCCTTACTCTCGACCTTCTGACGACTATTATGTATGGGCCAAATATGCTTAGAATACCACCCCCTTGAGGATTCTGCATGCAGTGGTAGAGTGTTCCTAAATGACAGCCAGTTTCGCTGTGATAGTAGCGGTAGTGTAAAGTCAGCCAGCGGCAGCTCGCCAATCCTATGCTAAAAGCAACCTCCAGTCCAGATGCTTTAACAATATCCTCAGAACGGGTCTCTTCTCTGCCCAGCCAGCTCCCAACAGTCTAGGTTACAGTCTCATGCTTAGGGATAGCACTCCTCTGCTTTCAGATAACGGCTTCTTGCTCTCTATGTCTACAGTGCACACAGCTAAATCATGTTGTGCACTTGTCTAGTCTCCACACAGAAAAAGGAAGCTCTTTCTTTCACAGACCAGTAAAACTACATTTGCTCCTTCCCTTTCTTGGGAATTGTTGTCCTTTCCCCATCTGCTACAACGTCCAAATCCATCCAATGAACTACCTGGCTCTTGTGTCACTGGATTTGATTGACAGCAGTGGGAGCCAATGGCTCCTGCTGCTATCAATGTATCCAATGAGAACACAAAACTGCAGCTGGAGCTGCTGGGCTCATGCTTGTCGCTGGAACAATTGGGTTTTAGGTAAGAAAATGCGGGGGGGGGTTCTGGGGGGCAGCTGCAGTGCAGGAGTTTTTTACTTTAATGCATAGAATGCATTACGGTGAAAACCCCTGAGGGTTTACACCTCCTTTAGGGAAAGAGAACCCATGGTTAAGTGTGTAGCACTTAAGTGTGTTGTCAGTTTCGATCCCAACCACAGCAATACCTGCATGGAGTTTGCATGTTTGTTATCCCTGTACCTGCATGGATTTCCTCCCACACTCCAAAGACATGCTGGTAGGTAAATTGGCTCCTGTCTAAATTATCCCTAGTATGTGTATGAATGTGAATTAGGGACCCTAGATTGTAAGGGGGAGGGAATGTACAATATATGTGTAAAGCGTTGTGTAAATTGACGGCGCTATACAAGTACCTGTAATCAGGGCCGCCATCAGGAATTTTGGGGCCTCTTACACAGCTTCAGGCATGGGCCCCCTGGAGCAGAGAACAGGGGGGGGCGAATTGAGGAGCGGGGGGGGGGCCTTTACAAAAAAAAGAGATAAATAAAAATATATATAAAAAAGGGGGTAGCCATCCGGGGCCCTGGGGACCTCTGGGCCCTTTAATAAAAAGAAAAAAAGAGAGAAAAAAAAAAAAATATATATATATATATATACAGTATATATATATATTTTTTTTTAAAGGGTGGTTGCCATCTGGGGCCCTGGGGACCTCTGGGCCCTTTAACCACTTGTCACCCGCCCACCGTCATATGATGGCGGGCGGGTAACTCCATTGTCCTGACTGCACGTCATATGACGTGCAGTCTTAGAAGTTGCTAGGGACGCGCGCGCGCGCCACCGGCGGCGCGCACTCGTCGCATCACTGGGACCCCCATGCGTGTGCCCGGCGGCCGCGATGGCCGCCGGGCACCCCTGCGATTGCCGTGTAACTGAGCTGGGACGTGCAGCTCTGTGTGTAAACACAGAGCTGCACGTCCCTGTCAGGGAGAGAGGCGACCGATTGTGTCCCTTGTACATAGGGACACAATCGGTCACCTCCCCAGTCACCCCACCTCCCCCCACAGTTAGAACACAAACTAGGAGAAACATTTAACCCCTTCCCCGCCCCCTAGTGGTTAACCCATTCCCTGCCAGTTACATTTATACAGTTATCAATGCATATTTATAGCATTGTTCACTGTATAAATGTAAATGGTCCCAAAAATGTGTCAAAAGTGTCGGATGTGTCCGCTATAATGCCCCAGTCCCGGAAAAAAATTGCAGATCGCCGCCATTCCTAGTAAAAAAATCAATTAAAAAAAATCATAATTATGTCCCGTATTTTGTAGGCAATATAACTTTTGCGCAAACCAGTCACTATACGGTTATTGCGATTTTATTTTTTACATTTTTTTACCAAAAATATGTAGAAGAATACGTATCGGCCTAAACTGAGATAAAAAATATATTTTTTTTTTAATGGGATATTTATTATAGTAAAAAGCAAAAAATATTGGCCCAGATTCACAGAGCGATTATGCCTGCGTAACAGGAGATGCATCCCCAAAACGAGATACGCAAGAAATCTACTTTTTTTTGTCCAGCGTAATTTCGTTAGACAGGCGCATCCGTCCGCGCAAAACTGCGCTAGACAGACCATTGATTTGCTAGTCAAATATGCTAATGAGGGACTTACGGAGATCCACAAAAGAACGTTGGGGCAGCGCAGGCTACGCAGTGTGCGCAACAGCAAAATGTCCTGTCTAAAATTAGACCATATAAAAGCTGGTCTAAAAAGAGAAAAATCGTCTACATGTCAGATAAAGCAACACCGTTAGTGAGGAGCTCAGCAGTCACACGTGTTGCACAAGAATCTGTATGCCAACATGCCAGGGGCATCGTCGCGCATAGCTATACTACTGACTTTAGATGAACAAAGAAGGAGGAGGGCACGGAGGATGGCACGGGAGAGGATATACCGCACACGCATAGACCTCTTTGGCATGAGTGATTCTGAGGTGTATCGCATCTTCAGATTCACCCCTCATGCCATCCTGGAATTAACCACAACCTTGCAGGAGGACATCACCAGCCCAACACACCGCTCACATGCAGTGCAGCCACTGGTCAAGGTCATGGCAACACTCCATTTCCTTGCCAGTGGCTCTTTTCAAAGAACAAGTGGAGTGGTGGCTGGGATGTCACAATCCTCCGTGAGCAGATGTGTGCACCAGGTTGTCCCTGCAATCCTCAGACGCATGGCCAACCAAATCATCAAACCCACCACTGAGGAGCTGCGGCTGAAGGCAATGACAGATTTCTACAGAATTGCCAGATTCCCACGCACCGTGGGGGCCATTGAATGCACACATGTGGCACTCCAGCCCCCCCAGGAGACAGAGCACATTTACCGCAATTGGAAGCATTGGAATTCCATCAACGTACTGGTGATAGTTGATGCCCAAGGCCTCATATGGCACGTCCGTGCCAAACACCCAGGGTCCAGCCATGACAGCTACATATACAATCAGAGCCCCATCCGAATGGAATTCGATCAGAACATGTATGGGGACACCTGCCTGGTTGGTGAGTGACATGGGTGGCAGGCATGACTGTCCCCCCCCATGATGCACACATCACAAGGGGCACATGCATGACTAACATCCTCCTGTCTTTTCCCTTACAGGTGACTCTGCATATCCACTGGGACCCCATCTCATGACTCCTATCCGGAACCCCCAAACCCCAGGAGAGGAAAGATACAATCAAGCCCACGCCCAAACACGTGCAGTGGTAGAGCGCACCTTTGGCCTCCTGAAGTCACGTTTCCGATGCCTGGATAAGTCTGGGGATACCCTCTTGTATTCCCCAAACTTCTCCCTCAAAGAAAAATTTAATTTTCTCTTCCTTTCAGTCATACTCTGACCAAAAATCACTCCCAGTCAACAAAAAACACTCACAAAAACAAGCACGACCAATCAAGCAAGAAAACAAACAAACAGAAAAATATCAAACAAAATATCTCACAAACACTTATCAAAACTCACTTTCAAAGATCTTCTAACAAACACTAGATCACACAGTACACAAATCTGACAAATACAAATCACAACGCAACTAACAACGGAAAAAAAGCACCTTGCTGTATAGGGAGGGATACAAAGGGATGTACTTTTGCAATGGAAGTGCGTTTGTGTGTGTCTATTTATGCTGTCTGCGTAGTTCATGATTTTGCCCTAGTCCATTTCCAATTTCACTGATTGCGCCGTTCCCGAGTTGTGAGCATGCGCATAGAGGTGCTGACATGGTCTGCTTCAAGCGTGCATGCGCGAGCCGGCCGGCCCTTCATTTGCATGGGGTCACGGCTCATTTCAATGTAACACGCCCACGTCCTTCCCAATTTGTATTACTCCGCCTTACGCCTCTAAAAATAACGTTACGCAAGCGCTATTTTCTGCGTAAAAGCGACGAGAGTAGGGTGATTGCGCGGCTACATTGTAGCCGCGCAAGTCTAACGTAAAGGCGGTGCGCTACGCCGGTCCAATAATGCGCAGATGTACCTGAATCTGGCCCATTGTGTCTTTTTTCAAAATTGTCGCTCTTTTTTTGTTTATAGCGCAAAAAAAAAAAACCGCATGGGCGATTAAATACCACCAAAAGAAAGCTCTATTTGTGGGGAAAAAAGGACGCCAATTTTGTTTGGGAGCCACGTCGCACGACCGCGCAATTGTCAGTTAAAGCGACGCAGTGCCGGAAGCTAAAATTTTGTCTGGGCAGGTGCACAGTAGGCAAGTGGTTAATCTTTTTTTTTTTTTTTTATATAAAAAGAAATTACAAAAAAAGGGGGCTTTCCATCCGGGACCTCTGGGCCCTTTAATAAAAAGAAACCTCTGGGCCCTTTAATAAAAAAAAGAAATAAATATATATATATATATATTTTTTTTTTTTTCTCTCTGTTTTTCTATTTATTAAAGGGCCCAGAGGTTTTATTTGTATTTATTTCTTCTTTTTGTAAAAGAAATAAACATTTATAAAAAAAACAAGGGGGTTGCCTGGGGACCTCTGGACCCTTTAATAAAAAGAAACCTCTGGGCCCTTTAATAAAAAAAAAATATATATATATATATATATATATATATATATATATATATATATATATATATATATATATATATATATATATATATATATATGTATATATATATATATATATATATAAAAGAAGTAAACATTTATAAAAAAAAACAAGGGGGTTGCCTGGGACCTCTGGGCCCTTTAATAAAAAAAATATATATATAAACAAAAATAAAAAAACATTTATCAAAAAAAAGGGGGTTTGACACATGGGGCCCTGGGGACCTCTGAGCCCTTTAATAAAAAATATATCTATATATATATATATAAAAAAAAAGAAATAAAATAAAACAAAAAAAATGGAAAACATTTTTATATAAAAAGGAGGGTTCCCATCCCGGCCCCCAGGGACCCCCGGGCCCCTTACAGGTGTACTGCCTGTACCCCCCTGATGGCGGCCCTGCCTGTAATGAATAAACTAAAATCAGGATGCAAAGCCATGCTCCTCTGCCAAGACTATAGCCTCCACACAGTGACACATCATAGATCAAGCACATAGTAAATCATTCCATTAAATAATATCTGCAGGGAGCCTACAGACAATACAGAACACAATCATTTGTCCCCTACTGGCAATTATTAGTATTACTGTTTTAAAACATATTTTTTTGAGGGGTATGATTTTAACAGTATAAGTCCAATAAAACAGAAAATTCACCCCAAGGGGTTAATTTTGATATTACATCCTCTTACCTTGTCAGCTGCATTAAGCTGAAATACCATACTCACCCGCCCAGCAAATCCAGCACTGTCCTGCTGTGATTTACCGATCTCTGCTGCACAGTGGCTTGAGTGATGCTTTTTTTTTCATATTGATGTCTTTAATGGGCTAGCTAGCTGGCTCTTCTGGGTCCTTGCAGCCAGTCCCTTAACTACATGTACTAGGACCCTAGACCCTAGATTGTAAGCTCCTTGGGGGCAGGGACAGATATGAATGTGCAATATACTGTATTTATTGGGGTATAACACTTACTTTTTTACCCTGAAAATAGAGGGTAAACTATGTCTATCTTGAAGTTAGGGTGCGTCAGTGGTGGAATTATCAGGGTCGCAACAGTCGCCGTTGCGACTGGGCCCTGTAATTCCGCCAAGTCACCCGCATGTGTGAGGTGAAAGCCCGCTGCCCGCGCTGGTGCGTGCTGTTCGTTCCAGGGATCAGGTGCTGGCCGAGTTGGATGAAGGGAGTCCCAGGCCGCCATGCTCCTCCAGCCCGGTGGCAGAGCAGGCCCAGTTGGCTGGGAAGGCAGTAGGGGGTGGTGCTTCTACCTCCTCAGCCAATGGCTACACAAAGTGCACTCAAATTCATCTGAGGGCTTCCAGACTCATCAGAAGTTCCTGCAATGATCGAGGTGAGAGAGGAGAAAAGTTATGTTCACTTTCTTCTGATACATCGGCATCTTTCACCCCAGCTTTACTTCCTACATGTACTACATGCCTACACATGTTCCCGGTAAGACTATGCAGTGATCAGACACTCACACATCGATCCCCACCCCCTCTCCTTTCCAGTTTACTATCTCCTGTTACTTTCTGCTCTCCCCTCAGATTTGGGAATTACAAACTAGTAGTCCACACACTGACTGTTTGCCTGACACCCTTTCCATCCCAGCTTACGTCCAACTGTTCTGCAGCCTGATACATTCTTTACAGTCCTTAAATGTTTTTTTTTATTCCAGCCAGCAGGCTAGTATAGTACTGAATTGAGACTCAGACTGCAGTGGTTGCTATAGTATACTGTTACTACTTTTGACAAGAGTAGTAAAAGTATACAGTGCAAACTTTGTCTGCAACCATGAAAGATACAGCAACAGCACCTGTGATCATCATCATCATGCTGATGATCACACTGTACAGCCTATATACAGTACAGTCACATGAAGTACAGTGTAATCATCAGCATGATAATGATGATCACAGGTGCTGTGGCTGTATCTTTCATGGCTGTAGACAGTGTTTGTGTTTGCACTGTATACTTTTACTCCAGGCTTTTTTTCCGCAGAAATGTGGCACTTCTGACATCTGCACTCGGTACGTAGCACACCCCGGACTCTGTACATAGCACACCCTGGACTCTGTACGTAGCACACCCCGGACTCTGTACATAGCACACCCCGGACTCTGTACATAGCACACCCTGGACTCTGTACATAGCACACCCCGGACTCGGTACGTAGCACACCCTGGACTCGGTACGTAGCACACCCTGGACTCGGTACGTAGCACACCCTGGACTCGGTACGTAGCACACCCTGGACTCGGTACGTAGCACACCCTGGACTCTGTACGTAGCACACCCCGGACTCTGTACGTAGCACACCCCGGACTCTGTACGTAGCACACCCCGGACTCTGTACGTAGCACACCCCGGACTCTGTACGTAGCACACCCTGGACTCTGTACATAGCACACCCTGGACTCTGTACATAGCACACCCTGGACTCTGTACATAGCACACCCTAGACTCTGTACGTAGCACACCCCAGACTCTGTACATAGCACACCCTGGAATCTGTACCTAGCACACCCGGACTCTGTACATAGCACACCCGGACTCTGTACATAGCACACCCTAGACTCTGTACATAGTACACCTTGAACTCTGCACGTAACACATCTTTAAACAGTGGCGGAATTATCAGGGTCGCAGCAGTCACCATTGCGACTGGGCCCTGTAATTCCACCAAGTCCGGGGGGCCCTTCACCCGCCTGTGTGAGGTGCCCGACCGCCGCCTGCCAGTGTGAGGGGTCCACCTGACTATCATGTCACTGTGGAGGGGGGGGCCCTTAATGACTTCTTGCACCGGGTCCCTGAAGTCTCTAGTTACGCCACTGGGGTGCGTGTTATACGCCTGTGCGTGTTATACGCCGATAAATACGGTATGTGTAAAGTGTTGTGTAAATAGCGCTATATAAGTACCTGTAATAAATAAACTAAAATCAGGATGCAAAGCCATGCTCCTCTGCCAAGACTATAGCCTCCACACAGAGACACATCATAGATCATGTATATGGTAAATCATTCCATTTCATATTATCTGCAGGGAGCCTACAAGCAATACAGAACACAAATCATTTGTCCCCTACCGGTTATTAGTATTAGCATTGTCCTGCTGTGATTTCCCGAATCCCTGCTGCACACTGGCTTGAGTGATGCATTTTTTTTTTCTTTCTTATGTCTTTAATTGGCTAGCTAGCTGGCACTTCTAGCTGGGTCCTTGCTGCCAGTCCCTTAAAGGGGTTGTAAAGCTTTGCACCCTAATGCATCCTATGCACTAAGGTGAAAAAACAACCGATGCTTACAAGCCCCCCAGCCCCCCGTTTACTTACCTGAGCCCTCGAAGGTCCCACGTCATGAATGCGCTGGCTTCTCGGCCCGGTCTTCTCGGCTGTTCTCGACTCTTCATTGGATGATTGATAGCAGCGCAGCCTTTGGCTCCTGCTGCTGTCAATCAACTCAATGACGCAGCGTTCTCGGGGGGGGGGCCGAGTGATACACTTGGCGGGTATGGCCACCAACTGTATCACGGGAGCGCGCCTGCAAGCTAACCCTCTTGGGAGAGAGCTTCCCAGAAGGGGGTTAGCTCTTGCGGGGAGGAGCCGTTCGTTAGAAACGTCTTTTACGCGGGGTCATGGTTGATTACCATACTACACGCCCACTCCAAGCCTACTTTGAATTACGTGGGCTTACGCCGGCCCATTTACCCTACGCCGCCGTAACTTAGGACGCAAGTGATTTGTGAATAACGGCACTTGACTCTCTAAGTTGCGGCGGCGTAGCGTAAACAAGATACGCTACGCCCGCACAAAGATACACCGATCTTTGTGGATCTGGCCCGTGGTGTTTAATAGCACCTAAACGCAGTTGCTGTTACTGCACGTTTGCTGTTTAATAGCACCTAAACGTACTTATTGTTACTGCACGTTTGCTGTTTAATAGCACCTAAACGTACTTGTTGTTACTGCACGTTTGCTGTTTAATAGCACCTAAACGTACTTGTTGTTACTGCACATGTACTGTTTAATAGCACCTAAATGTGCTTGCTGTAATTGCACGTGTGCTGTTTAATAGCACCTAAACGCAGTTGCTGTTACTGCACGTGTGCTGTTTAATAGCACCTAAACGCAGTTGCTGTTACTGCACGTTTGCTGTTTAATAGCACCTAAACGTACTTGTTGTTACTGCACGTTTGCTGTTTAATAGCACCTAAACGTACTTGTTGTTACTGCACGTTTGCTGTTTAATAGCACCTAAACGTACTTGTTGTTACTGCACATGTACTGTTTAATAGCACCTAAATGTGCTTGCTGTAATTGCACGTGTGCTGTTTAATAGCACCTCAACGCAGTTGCTGTTACTGCACGTGTGCTGTTTAATAGCACCTAAACGCAGTTGCTGTTACTGCACGTGTGCTGTTTAATAGCACCTAAATGTCCTTTGTGTTACTGCACTTGTGCTGCTTATTAGCACCTAAACGTACTTGGTGTTACTGCACTTGTGCTGTTCAGTTGCACCTAAACGTCCTTTGTGTTACTGCACTTGTGCTGTTTATTAGCACCTAAACTTACTTTTTGTTACTGCACTTCTGCTGTTTATTTTCACCTAAACGTACTTGGTGTTACTGCACTTGTGCTGTTCAGTTGCACCTAAACTTCCTTTGTGTTACTGCACTTGTGCTGTTTATTAGCACCTAAACATACTTTTTGTTACTGCACTTCTGCTGTTTAGTTACACCTAAACGTAGTTGGTGTTACTGCACTTGTGCTGTTTATTAGCACCTAAACGTACTTTTTGTTACTGCACTTGTGCTGTTTATTAGCACCTAAAAGTAGTTGGTATTACTGCACTTGTGCTGTATAATTTTCACTTAAACCTACTTGGAGTTTACTGCACTTGTCCTCTCCAGTTTGTACCTAAAGGTACGAAGTGTGTGTACTGATTTTGTCCTGTTCAGAGCATTAAAATGTCTAGAAGGACAACAAAGAGAGGCAGAGAGTCACGTGGGCAAGCAGGCTCTGCATATAGAGGCAACGCTGGTGGTGGACACGGTGCATCCTCTTCAGCACGTGGCCGTTTGACACGCTCGTCCTTTTCGGGAGCTGGCCGTGTTGAGCCTCAACATGCAGAGAAATTATTAGAGTGGATGACCAAGCCGTCCTCATCCTCCTCATGCTCTCTCACCCAGGCTGAGCTTAGTTGGTCTGGCAAAGCAGCTGCCAAGGTGTCCTCTTCCCTCTGCACAATGGCATCACACAATCCTTCCCTAGTATCACCATGTCCTCCTGAGGAGTCCCCCGAACTGTTTCAACACAGTGTTGGGTACATGCTGCATGAAGATGCATTGCATTTTGAAGGCTCCGATGATGGAACACAGATAGAGGAAGGCATTAATGTGAGCCCAGAGAAAGGGAGTGCCGAGAGGGACATAAATCTGGCAGTCACGTTCCCCCAGCTGCAGCATACTGCCAGGTTCCCTACAGTGATGAGGAGGGAGGGGATGATGAGGTCACTGACTCTACGTGAGTGCCTGATAGGAGAGAGGAAGAGGAGGAGGACGAGGCACAGGCAAATCTCCAAAGAGGCAGGATGCCCTCCAGGGGCCAGCTTAAGGGCAGCACACCAACTGCATTACATCACAGAGCTACACCTTTGCAGGGCGCTGCTGTGTCTCAACGTTACTGCAAAAGTTCTTTGGTGTGGGCCTTTTTTGAGACATGTGTATCAGATCGCACCGTTGCTATTTGCAACATATGTCTCAAGCGTATCTCGTGTGGCCAAAACATCACCCGCTTGGGCACCACATGCTTGACCAGACATATGTCGACCTGCCATGCAGTTCGTTGGCAAGCATACCTAAAAGACCCACACCAAGAACAAAGCGGACCCCACCTTGCCCCTCATCAGCTGGGATCTCCAACCCCACTAGACCCTCAGTCCTCTCTGAAGCCTGCACTGATAAGACTGAAGGTGTAGAATTAGGTGTGTCACAACCTAGTAGTACATGCGGGCAATCTACTGATAGTACCAGACAAATTTCCCTGCCCCAGCTGCTTTAGCGCCAAAAGAAGTACTCTCCCAGCCATCTACATGCCCAGCGGTTGAATGCTAGCTTAGCAAAATTGCTAGCACTTCAACTGCTACCCTTTCAGTTGGTAGATTCTGCCCCCTTCAGTGAGTTTGTGGAATGTGCGGTATCTCAGTGGCAAGTACCCAAACGCCACTTTTTCTCACGAAAAGCGATTCCGGCTCTCTACCGGCATGTGGAAGGCAATGTCCATGCCTCGCTGGACAAGGCGGTCAGTGGTAAGGTGCATCTTACCGCTGACTTATGGTCCAGTAGGCATGGACAGGGACATTACCTCTCTTACACGGTGCATTGGGTGACTCTGCTGGCAGCAGGGAAGGACGCAGGGCAAGGTACAGTAGTGTTGGAGGTTGTTCCGTCACCACGCCTCCAAAACACTACTACTGGTTGTGACACACCTCTCTCCTCCACCCCCTCCTCTTCTTCTTCCTCTGTGGCCTCTTCCTGTGCTGATGTCTCCTCGGAACCAGCCATGCTCCGTAGGTGTACAAGGGGCTACGCAGAAATGCAGGTAAAGAGATGCCATGCGGTACTAGAGCTGGTATGCTTGGGAGACAGGAGCCACACTGGGGCAGAGGTTCTGTCAGCTCTGCAGGGGCAGGCTCAGAGGTGGTTGACGCCATGCCAGCTTAAGCCTGGAATGGTGGTTAGCGACAATGGCACCAACCTCCTCTCTGCGCTGCGACAGGGAAAACTGACCCATGTGCCCTGTTTTGCTCATGTCCTGAATTTGGTGGTGCAGGTACCCGGGCTTACATGATGTCCTGAAGCAGGCCAGGAAAGTCTGTGTGCATTTCCGGAGGTCATATAATGCCAGTGCTCGGCTGACAGACCTCCAAAGGGAATACAGCCTGCCCAATAACCGCCTAATCTGTGACATGCCCACCAGATGGAACTCTACATTGGCCATGCTGCAGCTGCTGCACATGCAGCAGAGGGCCATCAATGAGTACCTGTGCCAATATGGCAGCAGAACTGGGTTAGGGGAGCTTGTTTTTTTTTCCCCACGCCAGTGGGCCTTGATCAGGGATGCATGCACTGTCCTGTCACCATTTGAGGAGGCCACGAAGATGGTGAGCAGTGACAGTGCATGCATCAGTGAGACTGTCCCTCTTATTCACATGTTGGAGCACATGCTACGTGGAATAATGAATAATGAACAGAGCCCTTGAGGCAGAACAGAGGGAGGAAGAGGAGGACTTCCTAACCTTTCAAGACCCCCTTTATCCAGACAGTGGTCCTGCTTGCCCGCCTAGCACACAGGAAGAGGAGGAGGATTGTATCAGCAGCATGGAGGTGGAGCCTAGCACTCAACATCAGCAGCAGCAGTCTTCAAGGGATCACTTACAGTCCCAAGGAACCCATGGACTTTTACGTGGCTGGGATGAGGTGGCTGAGGATCCTGTCATCCTCAGTGACCCAGAGGACTGTGCCCCAAATGCCTCAGCAAACCTACACTGCATGGCCTCCTTGATCCTGCAAAGCCTGCTTAAGGATCCTCGTGTTCGTGGTATCAAGGAGAGGGATCATTACTGGCTGGCAACTCTCCTTGATCCACCTTACAAGAATAAGGTTGCGGAGCTTATCTTGCCGTCGCAGAGGGAGCAGAAGATTAAACTTCTTCGGGAGGCCTTGCAGAAGGGTCTGTGCAACGCGTTCCCAGAACCTAGGGATTACCAAATCCTGGTCCTGGACAACAACTTGCTGAGGCTTCTGTGAGTCACAGAAGGAGCGGTGGAGAAGGTGGCCGTCTGACAAATGCATTCAGACAATTTTTTAGTCCGCAGCCCCAAGGCATGACCGGTTCCAGCAACCATCGCCAGCGTCTTGTTTACATGGTGCGGGAATACCTACGAGCTACTGGCTTGCCCTGCATCCAGCGTTCTTTCAGAACGCACATTCAGTGCTGCTGGAGGCTTTGCGACTGATCACAGGGTGCGCCTCTCCACTGACTCCGTCGATCGACTGACCTTCGTAAAAATGAATCAGGCTTGGATCAACACCAGCTACCAAGCATCTGATGCTGATGTAACTGAATATTTTTTTTTTGAAATGTCAGATGCCTTGGAGACTACCTATGCTGATGCAGAGTGACTGTCCTGTTATGCTGTTGACTGAATATCCTTTTCCTCCTCACTGATCTTGCTGATAGCTAGTAAGAAATTTTTTGTTTCTGGGCTCCACCACCAGTGCCTAAGGCCCAATTTTTCTGCCCCTGTTTAACAGGGGTGTATATTAACAATTTTGTATGCAATATTTTGCATGTGGCTCTTTGATGCGCTACAATTACAGTATCTTTGAGGGGTTGCAGTGTTGTGTTGTGCCTAAGGCCCAATTTTTCTGCCCCTGTTTAACAGGGGCGTCTAATAACAATTTGTGATGCAATACTTTGCATGTGGCTCTTTTGTTGCGCTCCAATTACAGTATCTGTGAGGGGTTGCAGTGTTGTGTTGTGCCTAAGGCCCAATTTTTCTGCCCCTGTTTAACAGGGCCGTGTAATAACAATTTTTGATGCAATACTTTGACATTAGCTTTTTTTGCTTCATTTTGACATGCAGAAATAATGGAGGCCTTCAGCGAACAGGAGTTCTTCACAGAATTGGTTCAAAGGGGGCCCCGGATGGCAACCCCCCTTTTTTCTAGAATTTTTTTTCCCAAAAAAATAATTTATTCAGCCAAGATCCCCCCCAACCCTAAAATAATTGACATATTGTTGCCACACAGCATGTGCGCTTTGGGGGGCCAAGCCAGTATGGACAGTCTCACGGGCCACCACCACTGGAACATCAGTGGCCTCATCAGGCACAAGTGTCATGTAGTTTGTTGAGGGTCTCTTTAGGAAATTGTGCAATATGCAGCAGCAAAGTATGACATGGTTCAGATTCTACTTAACAAACCTACAGTCCTTGTCTTGTTTGCACCGCCTGTATACTGCTGTTCAAATTATATAGGGCCAAAGGGTCTTGTCAGGTCCGATCCTCCCTATAGGCTCACTAGGCAAGCCGCTTAGGGCCCCGCAAAGCTGCGAAGGGCCCCCCAAATTACTAGAGCCCCCGCCTGGTGAGAAGTCATTTTCACCCCCCTCACCCCGCTTCTAAACTCGCTGGCTGAGTCATTTCCGACAGCAGAACACCCGCTCGCCCCGCTTCAGGATTGGCACTGGGTCTTGTAATGACCAGGGGGGAGTGGTGGTGGGGAAACCCATGCTATTTTTTTCAATGATATTGCAGGGACCAAACATTACATTAAAGCCGCAAGCAAATTTATTTTTTCTGAGAGTAATCGCATTTTGTGCAGGGACAGTTCTAAACACGTGCCACTACTATAAACACCCAGCAGGTACGATTTTTTTTTCACTTTAAGCATCATTAACCACTTCAATACCGGGCTTTTATACCACCTCCATACCGGGCCTATTCTGACACTTCTCTCCTACATGTAATAATCATCATTCTTTTGCTAGAACATTACACAGTACCCCCAAACATTATATATGTTTTTTTAGCAGACACCCTAGGGAATAAAATGGCGGTCATTGCAACGTTTTATCTCGCACGGTATTTACGCAATCATTTTTCAAACGCCTTTTTTTTGTAAAAAAAATTGTTTCATGAATTAAAAAAATAACAAAACAGTAAAGTTAGCCCAATTTTGTTGTATTATGTGAAAGATTATGTTACACCGAGTAAATAGATACCCAACATGTCACGCTTTAATTATGCGCACACTCATGGAATGGCGCCAAAGTTCGGTACTTAAAAATCTCCATAGGCAACGCTTTATTTTTTTTTTACAGGTTACCAGTTTAGATTTACAGAGGAGATCTAGTGCTAGATTCGTTGCTGGCACTCGAACGCACACGGTGATACCTCACTTATGTGGTTTAAACGGCATTTACATATGTCGGCGGGACTTAAGTGTGCGTTCGCTTCTGCACACGAGCTATCGGGGACAGGGGCATTTTAATTTTTTTTTTATCTTTTTTTTTTTTACTTATTTTTTATTTATTTTTACACTTTAAAAAAAAAAATCCACTTTTATTCCTATTACAAGGAATGTAAACATCCCTTGTAATAGGAAATGTGTGTGACAGGTCCTCTTTAAGGAGAGATGCGTGGTCAATAAGACCTCACATCTCTCCTCCAGGCTGGAAACCATGAGATCGGTGAAAAAAAATTCACCAATCTCATGAATGGTGGCTTACAGCCGCAATCGCGGCTTTGTTTACTTACGGGGACCCGGGCGTGACTTCATCACATCGCGCCCGGGTCCTCCGACGGTCATAGAGATGACTGGTGACCACCTGGTCACCAGTCATCTCTATGCTTCCTGCCGACGCTGACGATTCGTTCTCCGGGCCCCCGAAGGCACGGGAGAGCCCAGAGAAGCACCGGATGGCGGCGGGAGGTGGGAGGGGGATGTCCCCTCCCGTGGCCTGTAAGAACGATCAAGCGGCGGAACCGCCGCTATGATCGTTCTTACGACGTGCAGAATCGCCGGCTGAAGAAGAGGATATCTGGATGATGCCTCTGGCTGCAGGCATCATTCAGATATCCACCCGCAAAGCCCAGGCCGTCAATTGACGGCCACTTAGGATGGTAGATCCCATCTCAGGCCGTCAATTGTCTATGGCTGGGTATTGAAGTGGTTAAAATCGCTGCTCCAGAAAAAACTACAGTTTTTTTTAAAAAAAATCCATTGATACATGTTCCCTGGGGCAAGACCCAGGTTCTCAAAGACATTTTCCAACAATAACTTGAATATTGGGCTTTAAAATTAGCACTTTTGAATTCAAACATTCGAGTCCCATAGACTTCAATGGGGTTCTAAATGTTTGCACGAACGGGCGGTCTGTTCGAACGTTCTGGTGCGAACCGAACGCGGGGGTGTTCGGCTCATCCCTAGTGGGGAGGTCAGGCATCTGACACACTATGTTGGTCACAAGCTGGTCGAAAAGTTGAGGTTGGAAATTTCTTTGGTTTTGTTTGACATACATTGCCCTTCCAGTGCTTCTTGCTGCAAAGACCAGTTATAGATGGTGACAGTGGCCACTTGTTTGTATCTGACACACTATAAAGTGTATCGAATGTGAACATTCTGCTGGTGACCGTAGATCTTGAACAGAGCGAAGATCTCAAGATGGGATGAATATTAATGCTATTCTTTTTTATCTTGAAAGTGGATGTAAACCCACTGTGATGTCACAATGTAGAGTATAAGATTTCCTATCATCTGTGCCCAGTCTTGCCACACAGAGTTAATCCAGATCTGAAAAATTCTCTTTTATGTTCAGTGAAAATGAACAGCCTTCCAGATAAAACCCTGCCTAGATAAAAAGTCAGTTTTCTCTCTTCTTGCTTTGAGTGAGAGGTTATTTACATATCTAGCTAGGACATGTTTATCATATGTTATGTTTTGTTTATCATAACATGAGGTGATATAACATCATAACACATCCTAGTAATATACAATGAACTTTGGATCACCTCTTGTTATTGTAAACATGTCCAAGCTAGATATGTAAATAACCTGTTACTGAAAGCAATAACAGAGAAACAGACTTTATAATTTGGCAAGTTTTTATCTGGAATTCTGTTAATTTGCACTGAACTTTAAAAGAGGATTACTCAGCGCTGGATTAACTCTGTGTGGCAAGGCTGGGCACAGATGATAGGAAATCTTATACTCTACATTGTGAAACCAAAAAAAAAATGTTTTGGGTTTACATCCACTTTAAATTGGAGCCCCAGTAGCTTTAAATTAAACCCACTAAGAGAAATGCACAGGTTGCTATTGCCAATCTCCTGAAAATGCTTTATGCTGTTATTCTGACCAGCTTGCCCTAGAACTTATCTCAGCCAGTAACCTGGAACAGTTTTGAAGATCACAAAGGTCACAGTAAAGTCAGACATTCTTATCAGCATACTTTTTCTGGGATAGTGACTCAAACTCAAAGAAGCTAGTGGGTAAGCATATCAACCAAGCAACTAGCATTTGCAGACAATTAACAATGTCAACCTACTGTTTCTCTCTCCACTTGTGAATAAACCATTATGTTTACTATGATCCCTACACTGTGATGGAAGGAAAGAGCATGTGGCCTATATATTAACACTATACCTGGCCAGAAGTGTTGCTTGCACCGTGGCCCTCTCCAAGGGGGACTTCCACTGGTGAGGGGACTAGATCTGATGGGAGAGGCGATGTCAGGGGTTCCGATACTGAAGGATGATGGAGCCTAGGTGAATTTGCTACAGTTTTCTTTACACTTTGTAGTATAAGTAGCAGATGTCCCCCCCCCCCTTACTTTCTGGTTTTTGTATTGTCTCACTATTTTATTATTTCAATGTCTGTTTCTCCTCTTTCTAAGTTCTCCTTCCCCATTCCCTCATTGCATGTGGGTCAGATACCCGGAGGTATGTTCTAATTCTTAAAGGTTACGTGGAGGTGTTTGCCTTCCACAGGGGTGTACCAGGTAGGGACAGCAGGGGTGATCCACAATTGAGCGGATTTATAACGTGACTTTCATATGTTGTTAATCATCCCCAGATGTGTTCCCAGGTATAGGCGCACCCCTGGAATGTTTTTCCCCCCCTATGCTGCACGTTGGTACCCAGTACAAGATCCGATAGGTCATGCAATGTCTTTCTACTTTTTATGAGCCATGTTGGCTGACTGTATGTATGTATTTTTTTTTTTTTCTGAAAAAATTTAAAATAAATATTATATTAAAAAAAAAACACTATACCTGTAGTGAAATTTATATTTTTCTTTCTTTATACCCAGTTCAAAGAAATTTTTTTGAAGAGGTTGAACATTGCAAACTGTAGCAAACTTGCCCTACAGATTCATGTTTATAACAGACTTATATTTAAACAATAAACTATTTTCTTAACTTATACAGATGAATTCATTTTTTTACATTTAGTAACTTTGAAATTGCATTCTAAAAAAGGCATTTTTTTTTGCAGTTTCTTATATAAACAGTTAATTGAGTGAAGAGGGTAACAAGAGGTCTTTAGCTGGCAGAATATTTTATTTATTACAAATCATGTATAAATTAGTGAGCAGAATTAAGTATAAGAATTCCAGAGTGAACAAGTTTTATAGAGCATTTCCCCAGAAGGTCTTTTAAAGATGCTTGGGAAATATCTACATTCAATCTTGGGAGTACTAAGCAGCAGAACTATAGCAGTTTGCACAGAAAATGTTAGCAAGAAGTGTTTCCTTAGCCTGCCTGTGGGCACGCTAAGATACCGCATCCTCTGTGCACCCAGCCAGTGAACAATAAAATTATTCGCCTTGACAATTCCATCTGCCAGCTATTGGGGCTATGTCCTTTTAATAACATACACATACATTTTCAGCTCCATTGGACTGTAGAATGATAAGATGAGGGTGGTCAGGACACAGCACTGAGACCTGATTATTATGATATACTGTAGTTGAGATTCTCTAAAATAAACTTGTTGTACTAGGATGTACAGTGAGCTTTTCAAGTTTGCTATAGACTAGAAGTTTACTATTGCTGCCAGAATGAAATACACAAATTCAAAAATAGGCAACCCAAGGCACACTTGTCAGGGTGGGAAAGCAATGTATATATCAGTGGCACCAAGAGGATCATGGACATCGTTATGTTAAGAACCTGCCCACCTACCCTATTCCTGCTTTTACTGAAACCATCAGATGCAACAGGCATTAATGTAAAACCTTACATTTCTGATGGTGCAGGAATTGGGTCTGAAGGTACAGACGTTTCGGTCACCAGAGCAATATGGTTCACTTGCAAACTGGTTTTCTAATGCTTGGAAATTGATGCTTAATCTGTGTCAGAAGCTTAACTACTTGCCAACCAGCCGCCGCAGTTATACTGCGGCAGGTCGGGTTGGCTGCGCGAGATCACCTAGCTATACATCATCTCGCGTTTCAGCTAATAAGGGCGCTCGCCCCTGGTACTGACGCGCGTGCCCGGCGAGTGCGATCACCGCCGGGCACCCGCGCTCGCTCATTGCAGAGCGAGAACCGGAAGCAGTGTGTGCAAACACACAGCTCCCGGTCCTGTCAGGGGGAGAAATGATGGATCGTCTGTTCATACAATGTATGAACAGCGATCCGTCATTTCCCCTAGTCAGTCCCACCCCCCCTCCAGATAGAACACACACAGGGAACATACTTAACCCCTTCATCGCCCCTAGTGTTAACCCCTTCCCTGCCAGTGGCATTTTTATAGTAATCAATGCATTTTTATAGCACTGATCGCTATAAAAATGCCAATGGTCCCAAAAATGTGTCAAAAGTGTCCAAAGTGTCCGCCATAAGGTCGCAGTACTGATAAAAATTGCTGATCACCGCCATTACTAGTAAAACATTTTTTTTTATAAAAATGCCATTAAACTATCCCCTATTTTGTAAACGCTATAACTTTTGTGCAAACCAATTAATAAACGCCTTTTGTGATTTTTTTTTGGAAAAATATGTAGAAGAATACGTATTGGCCTAAACTGAGGAAAAAAAAGATATTTTTTGGACATATTTATTATAGCAAAAAGTAAAAAATATTCTTTCTTTTTCAAAATTGTAGCTCTATTTTTGTTTATAGCGCAAAAAATAAAAACTGCAGAGGTGATCAAATAACACCAAAAGAAAGTTCTATTTGTGGGGAAAAAAAGGACACCAATTTTGTTTGGGAGCCACATTGCACGACCGCGCAATTGACAGTTAAAGCGATGCAGTGCCGAATCGCAAAAAGGGGCCTGGTCATTGACCAGCAATATGGTCCGGGACTGAAGTGGTTAAGACTCGCTCACGCTCCTACTCTACAGCTCACTGCTCATCCACTATTGGTCCAGCCTGCATCTCCATTGCTGGGAAACAAAGACGACCTCTCTACTCACATTGGCAACTGACATTGCGGCCATTTGAAGGTGTCTTGATTTCTTTGCAGCAGGTCAGCTCCATCTACCTAATCTCCTTTGCATTGAATGGCCTACAGACACACATCCTGGGATATGGCTTTTCCCCTGATTAATGGGGTTACTGCACTGCATGTTGCTACCTGGCACCTTACCCTGGTTTGCCTTGTTGATCCTGCCTGTTTAGCCTAGCCATTGGATACTTTTGTTGCTAACCCTATACCTGGAATAAAGGGAAAGGGAAAACCGCCTCTCCAGACGACACTCTTCAGTGGTGAGTAAAGTTCAAAAACCCAAATGGGTGCAGGCAATGCGTGGTGCAATATAAGGAAAGAAAAATGGACAGCCGCACTCTGTGCGGCTGTCCATTTTTCTTTCCTATGCCTGGAATATGGACGACTCTTGGATTTCTGCCACCCTGACATTGGAACTGTAAATCTTAATTTGAACAATAAGTTAATTCTATAATCCAGAATGCCAGAATCCAGACTTATAGAGATGCACACTATATTGAGTTAGGGATGCAGAAGATCTGAAAGTTAAAATTCAGAAGATTTTGAGAGCCTCGTGGGAATGGAGAAGCAGTTTGCCATGTTCAATGTCATTTATTTCTTACTTAAGAATTATGATAAGTCATATACATGGTACTATATTTCTTGTCATGTTTGAGTCCTTTAGATAGTAATATGTTCATAGGTGTGCGCAGCCTTTGGCATTAGGGTGTGCACCCCAAAGCTCAAACACACTCTACCAATCACTCATGATAAATCGCCCAGAGGCGATTTAATTCGCATGTGCTGCGCTATATATGTTCTTCATTCGTTTATTCATTCATGTTCATTCATAAAGGGAAGAGGACGGTAAATGGCATATTTACTGGCCCCTTCCCCCACTCATCCTAAAACATTCACAGCAACAACTGGTGGGAGAGGAGGGAAGCCTGCAGTGCTGTGGGGGAAGTAGGGGGAGCCAGGTCAGTAGAGGGAATCTGTTCTGCACAGAGTGATTAGGGTGTGCCTGGGCACACCTGGCACACCCTGTGCACACGCCTATGAATATGTCCTTTATATGCCTAAATTGAAAAGTGTTATACATTTTATAGTTATTATTTTCCAATAGTTTCTCAAAGGTATAAACCTTCTTTACCTTATAAAATAGTGAAATTAATTCAGTTCACTTTTGTTTGACCTCTGCCTATTTTTAGGTCACTTGTAGAAAAATTCCATAAGGTTGTACTTCATTAATGATTCCTTGTGTACTCCTCTCAGTTCATTAGCATTTCTCAGTTCCTGGACAATGCAAGGAGCTGACACACTGCAAAAAGTGTGGTTTCTGCCAGCTGGATAAACAGACTCTGAGGTTGATTTACTAAAGGCGAATAGACTGGGCACTTTGAAAGTGCAATTGCTCCAGAGATTAGTAATCGAGGTGAAGCTTTACTTTGCAAAGAATACCCAATCACATTCAAGGAGTTTTTTTTATTATTTATAAAAAAAAAAAATCTTGAACATGATTGGATGATGGAAGTCAACAGAACTAAGCTCAGTAGCATCTTCACCAGGCTGTGCACAGTCTATTTGTCTTTTGCAAATTAACACCCTGTATTCCCAGTTATAGGCTGTTTGTTGTTTGTTTGAATATCCCATCTATACATCGTCCCGATATTTAATGTCCTTGGTTGCAAATGAGATATACACAAACTTTTCTTGCAAATCAGACTCTCGGGCGGCGTACACACGACCGAGGTTCTCGCTAGAAACCAGCGAGAACCTCGCTGGAAGCTGCATTCCAGCGAGAACCTCGGCCGTGTGTACGCTCTCGGCGAGCATCCCGTCGGGAATGCCGTCGAGCAGAAATAGAGAGCATGTTCTCTATTTGCTCGACGGCCCGCCTGGATGAATGGCTGGTTGCCATTCCCGACGGGCGGGTCGCCGAATCTGACGGCCGGCAGAGAACCTCGACGGGCGGAACGATGTGTTCTGCCCGTCGAGGTTCTCTGCCGTGTGTACGCGGCTTCAGGGTTCTACAGTTTTGACTTGTAACACTTGTGACTCTGAGTTTGTTGTTGTGCTTACAATGATTTTCCATATCATTTATAATTTGATATTAGAAATACCCTGACAACAAAAAGTACTGAAGACACTTTGAAATGCTTACTGTCAGACAGATAATAAACACTATATTTTACACTGTATTTTAGACCTTGGAAGTATCATGAAAAGAAATATTCTTTAGGATCAGAATCAGCATGCTTTAAAATTTTCCGACAATAAATGTGTCTTGTCGGATTTTCCGATCGTGTGTACACAAGTCCTTGGGAAAAAAACAAAGTACAAACACGCATGCTCTGAAGCAATGCAAATCATAAGACAACATTAGCAGACGTTGCCCAAAGGGTGGCGCTAAAGAGCTGAAAAACCATGTAGTCTGCTAATGTTGTCTTATGATTTGCATTGCTTCAGAGCATGCGTGTTTGTACTTTGTTTTTTTTCCCAAGGACTTGTGTACACACGATCGGAGAATCCTACAAGACACATTTATTGTGTTTGTTGGACGATGATTCTTTGCCGTTTGTATGCAAGACAAGTTCACGGCCAACGCCCTTCAGACAAAAGTACTACGCTTTGTCCATGGAAAATCCAATCGTGTGTACCAGGCTTTTAGACTTTTCATATGTCAGGATTTCAAATGCACTTAATGAATGTAGCAGTATAAAAACATCTTATCAAAACGTTTGCTGAGTAATAGACAGCCATTGGTGAATCAATCTGGAAAGGATTATAGTCACTCACATAAGAACTTATCAGAAATCTACTGCTTAACAGTTAATTACAGTATATGATGTATATGATGTACAGCAAAAAGTATATATATTAAAACATTTAGCTCCAGGCTAGATCAGGTTCCATGCTCTGTAATCACATCTGGTTTTGGTTTGCCTCCCCCATAGCAATGAATAAATGCCAAGCAGTTTTGCACACCGAGATGTGAAATAACATTCTTCCTCTACTAAGAGAGCCGGCAGGGACTGGTTCTATACTGACATGTTTTGTGCTAGACACAGCACTTTTTCAAACCTATGAGAAAGCACTGTGCCTAGCACAAAACAGGTCAGAATAGAACCTGTTTATTTTGTATCTTAGGCCGCATACACACGATCGCATTTATCTGCTGACGGACCTTTCAGCAGACATCTCCGATCGTGTGTATGGGCTAGCGGACAGGTTTGTCCATCGGACAAATTTCAAAGCATGCTTTGAAATTTGTCCCCTACAAACCTGTCTGACAGATCTGTCTGCTGGTTAGTACACTAACCAGCGGACAGAACTGTCCACGCATGCATCGAATGGATTCGACGCATGCGCGGAAGCATTTTATTTCCGAGTTTGGTGACGTGGCGGCGTCAACGTCACCGCCACGTCACCGCGTCCTCAGATCGAGGGGATTTTCGTCCGATGGTGTTTACATGCCATCGGACCAAAATCCGATGAGACATGTCCGCTGCAAACGGTCCGTCGGACATGTTTGAGCGGACATGTCTCATCGTGTGTACGCGGCCTTAGTGTGCAGCATTCCTGTTGCTAGTACCATCAAAGTATATACATGTACTCCTGATTGTTTGGGAGACACAAGATGTGTTGTCTTTTTTTAAATATATTTTATAGATATCTACTGTGCATTGGAATGGTCTGTAATTTTGGTGCATGTTTATATAGTTTTTACTAAATGATTTATGTAACACAAAAATATTCTGTGGCACATTGCAGCGTAAGTTGAACAGACAACGAAGATTATACAGAATATACAAATACACAATCATTTTACGTACAGTGCACCCGGAAAGTATTCACAGCGCTTCACTTTTTCCACATTTTGTTATGTTACAGTCTTATTCTAGAATGAATTAAATTCATTATTTTCCTCAAAATTCTACAAACAATACCCCATAATGACAATGTGAAAGAAGTATGTTTGAAATCTTTACAAGTGTATTAAAAAAATAATAAACAAAAAAATGCAATGTACATAAGTATTCAGAGCTTTTGTTCAATACTTGTTGAAGTACCTTTGGCACCAATTACAGCCTCAAGTCTTTTTGAGTATGATTCTACAAGCTTGGCACACCTATTTTGGGCAGTACATCCCCACAGCATGGTGCTGCCACCATCATACTTCACTGTAGGGATGGTATTGGCCAGGTGATGAGCAGTGCCTGGTTTCCTTCAGACAAAATGCTTGTCATTCACGCAAAGGAGTTCAATCTTTGTTTTATCAGATCAGAACATTTTATTTCTCATGGTCTGAGAGATCTTTAGGTGCCTTTTAGCAAACTCCAGATGGGCTGTCATGTGCCTTTTACTAAAAAGTGACTTCCGTCTGGCCAATCTACCATACAGGCTCGATTGGTAGATTCTGCAGAGATGGTTGTTCTTCTGGAAGCTTCTCCTTTCTCCACAGATAAATGCTGGACTGACCATTGGGTTCTTGGTCAACTCAATGACTAAGGCTCTTCTCCTCCAATCGCTCAGTTTGGCTGGGTGGTCTGCTTTAGGGAGAGTCCTGGTGGTTCCAAACTTCTTCTATTTACAGATGATGGAGGCCACTGTGCTCGTTGGGACCTTCAATGCTGCAGAAATATTTCTGTACTATTCACCAGATCTGTGCCTCCAAACAATCCTGTCACGGATTTCATGGCTTGGTTTGTGCTCTGACATGCACAGTTAACTGCGGGACCTTATATAGACAGGTGTGTGCCTTTCCAAATGATGTCCAATCAACTGAACTTACCACAGTTGGACTTCAATCAAGTTGAAGAAACATCTCAAGGATGATAAATGGATGCACTTGAGCTCAGTTTTCTAGTGTCATGGCAAAGAATGTGAATAGTTATGTACATGGTATTTTTTTTTTATATATACATTTTCAAAGATTTTAAACCAACTTCTTTCACATTGTCATTATGAGGTATTGTTTGTAGAATTTTGAGGAAAATAATGAATTCAATGCATTTTTTTGGAATTAAGCCCCATACACACTATGGGTTACATTCAGATAGAATCGCCTATCTTTAGACGGGTGTAGCGTATCTCAAATACACTACGCCGCTGTAAATTTGTGCGGGAGGTACGGGATTCAGAAAGAACCTGCGCCCTAAGTTACGGCGGCGTAGCGTATCTGGTCCGACGTAAGCCCGCGTAATTCAAAATAGGAAGGAGGTGGACGTGTAGTATTCAAATGAGCCGTGACCCCACGTAAATGACGTGTCTAACGTCCGTGGACGTATCCCAGTGCGCATGCGTGAAAATCATGTCGGAAATACTCATTGATAATGACGTGAACGTAACTTACGCCCAGCCCCATTCCCGAACGATTTACGCAAACGACATAAACTACAGAAAATTCTACGCTGTCCCGACGTCCATACTTAACATTGTCTGCGCCTCATTGATTTACCTATTTTTGTTATGTCTTCTGCGCTTAGACACTGCCCTGACGGGTCAGTATTTGGCGCACTATAAATCCATTAAATCAATCAATCAATATAGCAGGGGTAACTTTACGGCGGAAAAAGCCTTACGCAAATGAAGCAAATGGGCGCAACTACGTTCGTGAATCGGCGTATCTACCTAATTTGCATACTCAACGCGTAAATCGACGGAAGCGCCATCTAGCGGCCAGCGTAAATATGCAACTAAGATATGACTTACGCCGCTCGTATCTTAGCTAAATTCCGGTGTATCTTGTTTTCTGAATACAGAAAAAAGATACGCCGGCGCATCTTAGAAGTTACGCGGCGTATCTCCAGATACGCCGACGTATCTTCTTTCTGAATCTAGCCCTATCTGTTTTCTTGCAGGTTTTTCTCTTTAGGTTTACCAAAACCATCTAATATAAGGTCAAACCTTAAGGCCTCGTACACACGATCAAATCTGTCTGCTGGAAACTGTCTGCTAGACCGTTTCAGCAGACAGATTCGATCGTGTGTACGGGCGAGCCGACGGATTTGGCCACCCGACAGATTGGAAAGCATGCTTACCAATCTGTCGGCTGGGAACCCGTCCGCCCAACATGTCTGCTGGTTAGTACGCTAACCAGCAGACATGTGTTCTCGCACACGCGCCGAATGGTTTTGACGCATGCGCGGAAGTGTTTTACTTCCTGGTGCGGTGACGTGGCGGCGTCAATGTCACCGACACGTCAGCGCGCTGTCTGCTGGTGGGGATTTTGGTTTGCTCGTGTGTACACGCGAGCAAACCAAAATCCAAGCAGACAGATTTGTTCAAATCGGTCAGTCCGACCGATTTGAACAAATGGATTGCCTCGTGTGTACGAGGCCTAATGCCGCGTACACACGGTCATTTTTTTGCGATGAAAAAAAACTTTGTTTTTTAAAACGTCATTTAAATTGATCGTGTGTGGGAAAAACTTTGTTTTTTGTCTTAAAAAAAACTACCAAAAAAAAATTCCAACATGCTTGAATTTTTTGTGTCGTTTTTCAAAACGTTGTTTTTTGTTTCACAAAAAGTCACGGTGTGTAGCAAAAACGTTGTTTAAAACGACGTTTTTCAACCCACGCATGCCCAGAAGCTAGTTATGAAGCGAGCTTCAATGGAAAAGAGTGGTAAACGTAACATCGTAACATCGTCTTTGAAAAGTGACGTTTCAAAAACGTTGTTTTTTACTTCACAGAAAACTTCATTTTTTTTCATCACAAAAAATGATCGTGTGTACGGGGCATAAGAATTTTCAATTTGTATGCAATCAGGCAGGCCCTTGCCCTACATGGTTTTGGTAAACCTGAAGAGAAAAACCTGCAGGAAAACTGATAATGTGTATGGGGCTTAAAGGATCACTAAAGGAAAAAAAAATGTTTGCTGAAATGACTGTTTACAGGGTATAGAGACATAAAAGTTAACTGATTCCTTTTAAAAATGATTAAAAATAGATAAAAATCAATCATATAATATGCCTCTAGTTTCACTTTCTTTTTTAAAAAGGTTTTGGGCCAGATTCCCATAGAATCCCCGCTGGCGTAGCGTAAGCCATTTACACTACGCCACCGCAATTTAACAGAGCAAGTGCCGTATTCCCAAAGCACTTGCTCCGTAAATTGCGGCGGCGTAGTGTAAATGGCTCTACGTATCCCCGCGTAATTCAAAGGGGGCGGCTTGTATTTAAATTAAGCGCGCCCCCGCGTCGATCGAACTGCGCATGCGCCGGCCTCAAAAATAGCCCAGTGCGCATGCTCCAGCTCACGTCGGAAAAAGTGAATGAAACCGACGTGAGCGTCGTTTACGTAAATCTCTATTCGCGAACGACTTAGTAAAACAACGTAACCGTCGGAAAAAGACGATGCTGACCCGAAGCCATACTTAACATGGCATACGACGGAACTTCGTAAGGTTACCCCTCATATAGCCCTCATTCCGTAGCCTTGCGCGTAGGAAAACGACGTAAACTACGACGGGGCGGCGTAAAAACGTTCGGGAATCGTCGGATCAGGCTTATTTGCATAGGCAAATGAGAAATCAACGTACAGGCCACCTAGCGGCCAGCGATGTCATTACATCTCCGATCCGACGGTGTAATTGTTTTTACACCTGTCGGTTCTTCACTGTATCTATGCGTAAGGCCTCGTACACACGATCAAATCTGTCTGCTCGAAACGGTCTGCTAGACCGTTTCAGCACACAGATTCGATCGTGTGTACGGGCAAACAGACGGATTTGGCCACCCGACAGATTTCAAAGCATGCTTTGAAATCTGTCGGCTGGGAACCCGTCTGCCCGACATGTCTGCTGGTTTGTACGCTAACCAGCAGACATGTCTTATCGCACACGCGCCGAATGGTTTCGACGCATGCGCGGAAGTGTTTTACTTCCTGGTGCGGTGACGTGGCGGCGTCAACGTCACCGCCACGTCACCGACACGTCAGCGCGCTGTCTGCTGGCGGGGATTTTGGTTTGCTCGTGTGTACACGTGAGCAAACCAAAATGCCAGCAGACAGATTTGTTCAAATCGGTCGGACAGACCGTTTTGAACAAATCTATTTACTCGTGTGTACGAAGCCTAAGTGATTCTAGAAATCACACGCATAGATACCCAGTAAAAAAAAGAGAGATACGACAGTGTTTCCTACGAAAAGCCGGCATATCTCTTTTGAGAATCTGGCCCAGAGTGTTTATGTTTAGTAAAGAGAGAGACAGAACAAAAACAAACAAATCCAGGACAGTGTTTTGTTTTTAAATTGAATCCCAGGGCAGTGTTTTGTTTTTAAAATTAATCTGATTGGGTCTGAGGAGTTTTAGAGACTCAGCTTGGACCACAGTGAAAAGCTGCCATGGGATTTTTCATAAGGAGCCAGACAAGCAGGAAGTGTGGAGATCAGAGAAGTATTAAAGCTACTTCAAAGCAAAAACGAACAATGAGAACATAAAAACAGCACTGCATTAAGGTAAAGGAAGCTATTTAGCTAAAAAAATGTTTTCCTTTAGTGATCATTTAAGGCTGTAATAGTGAAGCACTGTAAATATTTTCTGGATGCACTGTACATTAAACTGCACAGAAAAACAAAGACAGCAATAACACAGTTTGGGGGAGAAAGCAGTGGGTGAAGGGTTAGCTCTTTACAATGTGATTAGGTTGTTAGATAGTGGAGGAGGAAGCTATGCTGGATTAGTAACTAAAGACAGTGTTTTACATCAAATGAAATGCTTGTCTGAAGAGATAAGCTGTAAAGGTGTATTTGAAGATGTGAAGTGTTGGAAGCCCAGTGGCATGTGAAAGGTAATTTAAAAAAGGTAAGACGAGAAACCTTTCAGAATGTGATAGTGAAGTGTATGAAGTAGAGAAGTGAGGAATATCATGTTCAGAGCAGTGCACTTTTGGTACTATCTGAAAATTAGCTGTAAATGTATAAAAGGACGAGGTTGGAGAGGGCTTTGTAGGCGAGATTTAGAAGCATGAGCTGTATTGTCTGTGTGTGTCTTGCAGCCAACTGATGCAATGACATAGAGAAGCATCATTTGGGGAGTTATGCCCTGTACACACAATCGGTTCATCTGATGAAAACAGTCTGATGGATTTTTTCATCAGATATCCGATGAAGCTGACTTTCATCAGTCTTGCCTACATACCATCGGTTAAAAATCCGATCGTGTCCAACGCGTTGACGTAAAACACTACGACGTGCAGAGAAAAATGAAGTTCAATGCTTCCGACCATGTGTCGACTTGATTCTGAGCATGCGTGGATTTTTGACCGATGGTTTTCCCCACAGACGATTGTTTTTTTCTATCGGTTTTTTAACTATATAAATAGGTTCTATTTTTTTCACCAATGAGAAAAAAACTGATGGGGCCCACACACGATTGGTTCGTCCAATGAAAACGGTCTATCGGTCCGTTTTCATCAGACAAACCGATCGTGTGTACAGGGCATAAGAAAATAAGTGCAGCAAATTTCATATGTTGGAGCAGTGGCAGTCTTCAATGGTAGATTCAGAGAAGAGTTCCAGTACTCTGACACAGGATGAGACCAAGTACTGCCATTTAGCTAAGCTATGCATGATGAAGGAACAGATTCAGGAAATGTTCCCAAGTTAAAGATGACAGAAGGTGGCTGATGTGTGAATGTCAACTCTAAATGAGAAAGTGGAATCAAATATTGCTCTTAAGAGAAGAGCGTGGGGAGCCAGAGTTATCGTGGCGTTATTGGCAGCAACTGTTTTTTCAGGCAGGAAATCAGATTTAGGTGACAGAAAAATGACAAGCTCTATTTTATCCATATTAAGTTTAAAAAAGTGAGCAGACATGAAAGATGAGACAAGAAAGCAGTTAACAGTCAGTGAGATAGTAGAGAAGTAAAATAGGAGGACGAGAGATACATTTCAGTATCATTTGCATATAACTGACACTGTAATTTAAAAAGCTAATAAGACTGGCAGGACCATATAGATGAAGAGGAGAAAGGGTGAAAAAGGAGCATTGCTGTACAAAGATAGAGAACAGGAGAGGATGTATGGGGATGAAAGACACTGATTGTATATACATAAAGACATAAAGATAAGAGGAGATGGAAGAAAGTACTAGACCTTCATGCCGCGTACACATGATCATTTTTTTGCGATGAAAAAAAACGCAGTTTTTCAAACTTCATTTTCCAAAACGACATTGCGTACACACCATCGTTTTTCTACAAAGCTCTAGCAAAGCGTGGTGACGTACACCACGTTGGACGACACTCTTTTCCATTGAAGCTCCGTCTCATAACTTGCTTCTGAGCATGCGCGGGTTTAAAAACGTCGTTTTCAACATCGTTTTGCCCACACACCATCACTTTTTATGACACAAAAAAATGACGTTTTGAAAAACGACACCAAAAATTCAAGCATGTTGGAATTTTTTTTTGGTCGTTTTTTTGAAGACAAAAAACAAAGTTTTGCCCACACAAGATCAATTTAAATGACGTTTCAAAAAACAACGTTTTTTTTCATCGCAAAAAACGACCGTGTGTACGCGGCATTAGGCTTCATTTCCATGGACATTTTTACAGCCACTTTTTTTAGCCTTTTTTACAGCTTAAAAACGCCTGTCCATGTTTTTTATTTTATAAAATTTTTTTTAGCTGGAGCTCAAAAACGATGCGGTAGAGTTTTTAAGCATTTTTGCGTGTTTTTGAGCGTTTTTTTTAACGTCTGGCGTTTTTACAGCTCTATTGCTGGAGCTTCAGAACGCACTGGTCCTGGTTTTTTTTGCAGCTTAAAAACGGCCCAGCCATCTACAGCTCAAAAACGTCATGGTGGGCATGAGGCCATAGACTAACATGGAGAGACGTTTTAAAGCTGCAAAAAACGCTCAGAAAAGTGGCTGTAAAAACGTCCATGGAAATGAAGCCTTAATGCCTAAAGAAGAAAGAGTCAAGAATAGTAATGTGTTGCCAACACTATTAACCACTTCAGACCCGCGCTATTGACAGAATACGTCAACAGCGCGGATCTGAGGCGCCAACTTGACGTCTTTGGACGTGATTTGTGTGCATTACCCGCGCGCGCCACTGGGTGGCGCGCGACGGGTAAACACTGTCCCGCCGCATCGCTGGGGATCCGATGCATGTACCTGGCTGCGATGTCCGTCGGGTACATGCGATCGGCGGGAAACCGAACAGATGCTGTCAGCGGAGAGGAGAATGATCTGTGTCCCTTGTAGATAGGGACACAGCATCGCTCACCTCCCCCAGTCACCCCCCTCCCCCCACACAGTTAGAACACACCCAGGCAATACATTTAACCCCTTCCTCACCCCCTAGTGTTAACCCCTTCCCTGCCAGTCACATTTATACAGTAATTAGTGCATTTTTATATCACTGATCGCTGTATAAATGTGAATGGTCCCAAATTTGTGTCAAAAGTGTCCGATATGTCCGCCGCAATATCGCAGTCGCAATAAAAATCGCAGATCGCCGCCATTACTAGTAAAAAAAAATAATAATAAAAAAAATCATAATTCTGTTCCCCATTTTGTAGGCGCTAAAACTTTTGCGCAAACCAGTCGCTTATTGCGATTTTTAATTTTTTTTTAAAAAATACGTCGAAAAATACGTATCGGCCTTAACTGTGAAAAAAATAAGTTTTTTTTTAAAAAAAAAATGGGATATTTATTATAGCAACAAGTAAAAAATATATATATATATATTTTAAATTAAAAGTGTACTACAGCGCTAATTAAATAATTAATCCCAGGAACACCAAATAAAATGACAAATAACACAGCTGCTATCCATGTGATACCAAATCAAACAGTGAAAAAATTATTAATAATATAGGATGCGCTGATATTAACTTAATAGTGTAAATCATACAGACAAACAAATAAATCAGGGAGAAACAGTCTCCATAATGTGTTTAAATACATGTGATTAGTCCTTAATCAAGTGCACAGTGAAGGCAGCAGCACGGATTCCATACAAGGAAAAACACATAAACGATGCCCTCCTTCACTAAGAGTGTGGATCCCAAACTGAGAATCAGGTGATCAGGCACTCGTAGCAGATGAATATGAAAAAAAGAAGAAAAACCTCATTGCACAAACATCGGATAACAGGCGGATAATACGATCCAAAAACCATCAACAGATGCACTCACGGATCCCCGCTTAGTATAAGCATGAAACGCCTCCCTACGCGTTACGTCACGGGCACGCGACTTATGAATAAGTCGCGTGCCCGTGACGTAACGCGTAGGGAGGAGCCTACGATCGTATCCGAGTCCATCGGATCGAGTTGAGGAGACAGCGCACTGAGTGGCGTTTCATGCTTATACTAAGCGGGGATCCGTGAGTGCATCTGTTGATGGTTTTTGGATCGTATTATCCGCCTGTTATCCGATGTTTGTGCAATGAGGTTTTTCTTCTTTTTTTCATATTCATCTGCTACGAGTGCCTGATCACCTGATTCTCAGTTTGGGATCCACACTCTTAGTGAAGGAGGGCATCGTTTATGTGTTTTTCCTTGTATGGAATCCGTGCTGCTGCCTTCACTGTGCACTTGATTAAGGACTAATCACATGTATTTAAACACATTATGGAGACTGTTTCTCCCTGATTTATTTGTTTGTCTGTATGATTTACACTATTAAGTTAATATCAGCGCATCCTATATTATTAATAATATATTTTAAATTGTCGCTCTTTTTTTGTTTATAGCGCAAAAAAATAAAAACCGCAGAGGTGATCAAATACCACCAAAATAAAGCTCTATTTGTGGGGAAAAAAGGACGCCAATTTTGTTTGGGAGCCACGTCGCACGACCGCGCAAATGTCAGTTAAAGCGACGCAGTGCCGGAAGCTGAAATTTCGCCTGGGAACGAAGGGGGTTTATGTGCCCAGTAATGAAGTGGTTAATGGCCTTAAAAGAAATACAATTTTCATCAAAGAATTACATGACGTGTAATGCCGCGTACACAGGGTCGTTTTTTGTCTTGTAAAAAACGTTGTTTTTCCTCATGAAAAAAACGATGTTTTTCAAACTTCATTTTAAAAAACGACGTTGCCTACACACCATCGTTTTCTGAAAATGCTCTTGCAAAGCGTGTTACGTACAGCACGTGCGACAGCACTCTGTTCCATTCAAGCTCGCGTCATAGCTTCTGAGCATGCACGGGTTTAAAAACGTCGTTTTAAACATCGTTTTAGCGTACACACGATCATTTTTTATGACACAAAAACAACATTCTGAAAAACTACATAAAAAATTGAAGCATGTTCTAATTTTTTTTTACGTTTTTCAGAAGACATAAAACAACGTTTTGCCCACACACGATTATTTTAAATGACGTTTTTTAAAACGTTGTTTTATTTCATCACAAAAAACGACTGTGTGTACGCGGCATAACTGTCTTGCAAGCCTATTTGTAAATTAATATCCATCTCTGTCCTTTGGGTTACTGCATTAAACCTTTTATGTCTGGTGAAAGCTTGCCACTACATCTATTTGGATTTTGGGATGCAATGTTTCTCTCATTTGGAATATTGAGTGTAGGTTTGCACCGATACCACTTTTTTAAGACTGAGTACAAGTACTCGCCAATGCCGATTACCGATACTTTTTTTTAATGTCATGTGACAGTTTTCAAAGCACAATAAAGACTAATGATATCTCTTTATAATCTGAAGAACTGTAACTCAAAACATTATAAAAGAATATTAATTATTTGCTTGTCACAAAATATTTTCACAGAACATGTTTAAAAATAAAAAATATGTATTTTACAATAATAAAATATATTAATAATAACAACATCAATAAATAACAAATGTAAAATTACACAACCAACCAAAAGTGCAAAGTGCAAAACAGTAAAAAAAATATAACAGTGCATTGTTTAATTATGGGGAACAACAGTATGGGCTAGATTAACAGACAATCTAGCAATTAGATTATTATTTCTCAAAAGTTAGTGGCAAGTTCTTATTAAGGAACAGAAGCATCTATGCATGTTCAGTCATAAGCCTGTTTCTGCTATCAGCAAGGACATTAGATGCTAAGCTGAACAGTCTTTCACTTTCCACACTACTGCATGGGGCAGAAAGATATTTTTGGGCAATTTTAGCCAGAGTTGTAAATCTCAGTTTATTACCTGCCCAGTACTTCAGGGTTTTCTCCGAATGAGGTACTGTGGTTTCTTCCAGGTAAGCTGTATAGTAGTGGCTGTCCAGACACTGTCCAGACTGGTACCTGGCTGGTCACGGTGAGGCCTTTTGGAAGCTGGTTCTTCATGCTCCTCCTCAGATACAATTGCCTCTTCAGAAATGTTTTTGCAGTTCCAGTATTTCTTTTGCCTTCCTGGAAGAGTCTGCATTACAGAAAAATCGATCTTTATACCTAGATTTAAAAATAAACAACTATGAATGGATGCAGCATTTTTTTCTGTGAATTAGGAAAAAAATTGTCAGAGTATTACACCAACAGCTCAATAAATGTCTAGAATCGATCGACGATCGACAGTCAAACACTACACCCGCTTATCCTAACCAAAGCGCATATCATGCGCTCTGGTCAATACAAGATCGGCAGTAAGACACCGACTAGAAATCCATGATCTCATCCTACAATGCGATTTAGGCTGCCTCTTTATTACAAAAAGCTGGCTTACAGCCGACTGTAACACCATTCTAGGTGAACTGGTGCCAGAAAATTATCGCATGATAACAGAACACAGAGTGGGGCAAAGAGGAGGAGGCCTGGCGGTGATCCACAAGAGTCGCCTCTCGATCACTAAACCAGTCCTTTAAAACCCACTTCCATTCATGGAAACCCTCTCTCTGCAACTTCAAACAAATCCCCAGGAGACCACTCATATTGTACTCTGCTATAGACCACCGGGTCCAAAATCACAGCCTCTCTCATCATTAACAGTGTTCATCTCCACTTATACCCTAAACAGCAAACATCTTTTGCTGCTTGGGGATTTCAACCTTTGGGCCAACTCCTCACAGGATCCCGTGGCTGACGCTTGCATTGACCACTTGGTAGGACTAGGTCTGCAGCAGCTAGTATGTGGGCCCACACATGCTTCTGGTCACACGCTCGATCTTATTTTCAGACAAGATCTGGAAGTAAAAATTCTGAAAAATGAGCCGTTACCATGGACAGACCACCATGTAATCAAATTCATAATTATCAAAAATGCCCCTTTAACAAAAATATAAAAACCAGTGACAACGCACTGGACGAGATCTCAAAAGAAGCTCCATTCGGAACTCTTCAAAACAACATTAGGGAACAAAATAAAAACAATCCAATTACATCAATCAGCCACTGAAACCCTGGATGCCATCAACACAGCTCTACTACAGTCAGCTAAATAAGTAGCGCCCAAACGCAAAACCTGCATCCGGAACAACAACTGGTTTAACGACCAGCTGTCGTTGCTAAAGCAAGAGCGCAGAAGAGCAGAAGCAGCTTGGAAAAGAAGCGCTTCAGATGAAAACCACACCATATATAAGGTAATAACCAAAAAATACCACAAAGAAATTTTCAAGGCCCAAAAAAAATCATTTTTCCAAGGTCATCACTAATGCCCTAAACCGCCCCCGCGAACTCTTCAATTTAGTCACCCAGACCAGACTATTAATCCAGTCTGCCTGGAAGCTCCCAATTCAGATACCCAAGAATTTTGCAATGAATTATCGGATTATTTTGTTAACAAAATTGAAAAGATCCGTGACGGCATTCAGCAAAACAGTACCCCCCTCAATCCCCCCCTTAGTCAATTCCCACATAAATTGGCCGCAATCAACAATGTTTACTCTAAAACCCATCTCCATTGAGGCCACAAAAAATATAATTGGCACCCTGCGAAATAGCACAGCGCCTAATGACATCATCCCCACCAAACTGCTGAAGGAATGCGCCGATATTCTGGCACCTCCTATCAAGCAGCTTATAAACCAGTCAGTCATTTAAGGGAGGCATAGTGCCCACCCTGTTGAAACAAGGCATAATCAAACCCATCTTAAAGAAACCCACCCTCGACCCCAAGGACCCTGAACACCGTCGTCCCATAACAGGCCTGAACGTCCTCTCCAAGGTAATGTAGAAAGTTGTGGTACAACAGCTGCAACAGCATTTAGATACCCAAAATTTGCTTAGACACTGCCCTGATGGGTCAGTATTTGGCACACTATAAATCCATTAAATCAATCAATCAATCGATCCATTTCAATCGGGTTTCCATCCCGGGCACGGGACAGAAACAGCACTGCTCAAAATATGGGATGATGCTCTCGAGGCCGCAGATGAAGGAGAATCTTGTCTTCTAGTACTGTTGGACCTAAGCGCAGCTTTTGACACGGTAGACCAAAAAATATTACTGACTCGGCTAGCTGAAGTAGCCAGAGTCGCGGAATGTGACTTATCCTGGTTCTCCTCCTTTTTGGAAAACCGATCACAAGTAGTGAAATTGGGACCGTTCACTTCTGAAAAACGCATGGTGTCATGCGGGGTCCCTCAAGGATCCCCTCTGTCACCGGTGCTGTTCAATATCTATCTCCGCCCTCTTTTTTAAATCATCAGGAGCCAAAAGCTACTTTACCACTCTTATGCAGATGACACACAATTGTACTTTCGCATCTGCAACAAAAAGTATCATCATCTCGGTCTAGAGAAATGCCTCTCTTTGATTGAAAACTGGATGACAAAGTGTTATCTCAAACTCAACGGTACGAAAACAGAACTTCTCCTGTTTCACGCCAATCGAAAGAATCAACTTGCAACAACCTGGACATCCCCTCCCATTCTGGGAAAAATCATCATCCCTAGCACCAAAGTCAAAAGTCATCTTCGACACCTACATGACAATGGATGCACAAATAGGGTCAGTAGTCAGCGAATCACATCATCTGCTGCGCCTACTATGCAGATACCGAAAGCCAATTACAAGTCCAAAGGAGATAGAAGATTCGCTGTCCAAGGTCCCAGACTATGGAACGCTTTACCAACCAATATTCGGTTGGAGGAGAATCACCTAGCATTCAGGAGAAAGATCAAGACTCATCTCTTTTGATATCAAAGGAGACAGGAACAACAAGAGCCCAGAGGCGATTCAATTCGCATGTGCAGCGCTATATAAGTTTTCATTCATTCATTATTGCATTTATTCCTAAAGAAGACATAGCAGTCGTGGTCAACTCCAGACTTGCAAATGCCCTTTACCTCGGACTCCCAAAGTACCAAATCACTCGCCTGCAAGTCGTTCAGAATACAGCCGTGCGACTTGTGACTGGAAAAAAAAACATGGGAATCAATCTCACCTTCACTGAGAAGCCTTCACTGGTTGCCAGTAAAAGACAGAATTACTTTCAAAGCACTCTGTCTGACGCATAAGTGTATTCTGGAAAATGCCCCCCAATATCTATGCAAAAAACAAACTAAAAGCTCACAACCCCAATCGCGTTTGCGATCCACCAATCAAAATCTACTCCAAATACCCAAAACCAGATACAAGTCCAAAGGAGAAAGAAGATTTGCTGTCCAAGGCCCTAGACTTTGGAACGCTTTACCAACCTCCATTCGGTTGGAGGAGAACCACTTGGTCTTTAGGAGAAAGATCAAAACCCATCAGTTTTGAGTTCAAAGGAGAAATGGACAAACAAGCGCCCAGAGGCGATTCAGTTCGCATGTGCAGCGCTATATAAGGTTTTCACTCACTCATTCACTCACTAAAATAAAATTAATTACGCTAGTTTCTTACAGTTTAAAATGTTAAGCAACATTTAATCTTTTTTTTATTTCATTATTCATTTCAAATTTAAAGCTTATTTGTTTTATAGTTAATTGAATAGCGGAAAAATTAACATTACCTTGGATCGAGTAAAGTTGCGATACAATAAAGTGGGTTTCGCTCAGTACCAGAGAAGCGCTTCTGCAAAGCAGCAAGCAAAGTGATCTTCATTTTTTTGATACCATGGTCCTCCTCATCCACTTTTGATAAAACTTTCTGTAGCACTGTGACTGTAGGAATTATATATCTGAACAACTCATTTGGTGAGTCATCTCTTCATAGGGAGCCAAGATATTAATCATCTTCTCCATCAGATTCTACTGGTTTGCAGTAATGGTGGCAGGGAGTTCATGTTAAGACACATACACCCCAAGGTTCTTTTTCTGCTCAGAGACTTCAGCATGTAAAATGTGATGTTCCAACTAGTCTTCACGTCTTGTTAGAGTCTTCTTACTGGCTGACCAAGCTGTATCTGGATGTCCTGCAGCCCAGTGTATGCCAGGTTAGAATGTTTGAATTGGCCAATTATTCTGCGCCCGACTCCCACAGCATCTGCAAAGCTGCACTGTGATAACAGTCCCTGTAAAACAGCCAGCTGGGAATACTGGGAAGGCCAGTATCTTCCATACCATTTATCATGTTTTGGCATTGTCCCAGACCACAACATGAACAGAACTTTTGGGAATCGGCCAAGTCTGAAGCATTTCCTCAAGAATGTTCGCTATTGCTTTACCGGTGTGGGAGCCTATAAATTTCATAGCCTCAGGCGGCGTGCACGTGCCCCCTAGCGGCCGCTTTAGAGCGGACGTATAGCTACGGGCTCTCGCCCAGCAGTGCCACCGTCCCGCAGTAATATGACGGCGGGCGGTCGGCAAGGAGTTAAGCTGATGAGAGACAGTGGACTCACACTACTGTTCCAGATGTCAGTGGCAAAGCTAATTGCCTTTACGGCCTCTTGCAACATGATGGTAATGTGCTTTTCAACCGAGTTGTGGATCTGCGGTAAGATGACGTCTGTTATGTAGCGTGACTGGGAATGTCATACTTCGCACCAACACATTAAGAAATCAACGAAAACCCATGTTATCAACAGTTGATAGAGGTTGATCATCCAGAATAATAAATTGGATGAACGCCTCTGTTATTTTTACAGCTCTGAGCTTGTCTCATGACAGTTTTTCTCTTCTGGCTAAAGTTTGCTGCAGAGTTGGCTGCTGAGTGCTACTGCTAGCGATAGAGGTAAATTCTCCATGCTCACTTTTATGTTTTAATTTCAAATGCTTTATTAGATTACTGGAATTATAAGAACTGATTTTTGTACCTCCTCTTGATAATTTTTCAGAACAAACTATGGCCTGGGTCACCAATTGTGATGGAAAATGCGGCTGCGGCCCGCATTCCTGCTTGGGCCAGCTTACATTCTGCTGCTGCCAGCCTGTTGAGGACTCGCTCTCCATGCTGCCCTCTCCACCCACTGACTTCTGGGAGCCAGCGCAGCCTGCCCTGTTCATTCCCAGGTATTGGATTAGGCATAGGGAGCATTTGCCTGAGTACAATTACTCAGGCAAATGCTTAGTATTGGCACTGATACCGATACTAGTATCGGTATCAGTGCAACCCTAATTGAGGGTAATCAAGTGATTATAAAACCAGCCTACCATCCCACTTTTCAGTGTTTTCATCATTTATTTTCTGCCTTAACAATTCTAGGCACTGCAAGTGTGATCTCTATAGCTGATCCAGTTGTGGCAAGATACAGTGGGGATCGAATGGTCGGGCACCCCAGGTAAAAATTTGTATTAATGTGTATAACAAAGCCAAGGAAAGATGGAAAAATCTCCAAAAGCCATCAAATTACAGATTAGACACTTATAATATGTCAAAGAAAAAGCTAGATTTTATTTCCAACATTTACACTTTCAAAATTACAGAAAACAAAAAAATGGCATCTGCAAAAGTTTGGGCACCCTGCAGAGTTAATATCTTGTACTGCCCCTTTGGCAAGTATCACAGCTTGTAAACGCTTTTTGTAGCCAGCCAAGAGTCTTTCCGTTCTTGTTTGAGGTATCTTTGCCCATTCTTCCTTACAAAAGTCTTCCAGTTCTTTGAGATTTCTGGGCTGTCTGTCACTCAATGCTTTTTTAAGGTCTATCCATAGATTTTCAATTATGTTGAGGTCAGGAGATTGTGAAGGCCATGGCAAAACCTTCAATTTACGCCTCTTGATGTAATCCCCCGTGGATTTTGAGGTGTGTTTAGGATCATTATCTATTTGTAGAAGCCATCCTCTCTTCAACTTCAGATTTTTCACAGATGGAATCAAGTTACCATCCAAAATTTGCTGAAATGTTATTGAATCCATTGTTCCTTCTACTCGTGAAATGTTCCCTGTGCCACTGGCTGCAATACAACTCCAAAGCATGATTGATCCACCCCCATGCTTAACAGTTAGATAGAGGTTCTTTCCATTAAATTCTTCTCCAAACGTACCTTTGCTCATTCCGGCCAAAAAGTTATATTTTAACCTCATCGGTCCACAGAACTTGTTTCCAAAATGCATCAGACTTGTCTATATGTTCATTTGCATAGTTCAAACGCTGATTTTGGTGGTGAAGACGTATAAAGGTTTTCTTCTGATGACTCTTCCATAAAGACCATATTTGTACAAGTATCTCTTTATAGTGGAATAGTGTACCACAACTCCAGAGTCTGCCAGATCTATCTGGAGGGATCGTGCAGTCAAACGTCGGTTTTGAATTGCTTTTCTCACAATCCTGCAAGCTGTTCTGTCTGGATTTTTTCTTAGGCCTCGTACACACGATCAAATCTGTCTGCTGGAAACGGTCTGCTAGACCGTTTCAGCAGACAGATTCGATCGTGTGTACGGGCGAGCCGACGGATTTGGCCACCCGACAGATTTCAAAGCATGCTTTGAAATCTGTCGGCTGGGAACCCGTCCGCCCGACATGTTTGCTGGTTAGTATGCTAACCAGCAGACATGTCTTCTCGCACACGCGCCGAATGATTTTGACGCATGCGCGGAAGTGTTTTACTTCCTGGTGCGGTGACGTGGCGGTGTCAACGTCACCGCCACGTCACCGACACGTCAGCGCGCTGTCTGCTGGCGGGGATTTTGGTTTGCTCGTGTGTACACGCGAGCAAACCAAAATCCAAGCAGACAGATCTGTTCAAATCGGTCGGTCCGACCGATTTGAACAGATAGATTGCCTCGTGTATACGAGGCCTTAGTCTTCCAGATCTTGCTTTTACTTCCACTGTTCCTGATGACTGCCATTTCTCAATTACATTCCGAACAGAGGATATTGACATCTGAAAATGCTTTGCTATCTTCTTATAGCCTTCTCCAGCTTTGTGAGCGTCAACTATTTTCAGTTTCAGTTTTCTAGACAACTGCTTAGAAGAACCCATGGTGCTGATTGTTGGGGCAAGGTCAGATGAGTCTGGCCATTTAAAACCTTTGAGATTGACATCACCTGGTCTTCCCGGACGATGATTAAGAACAATCCATGACACTGGCAGGTCTCAGCTTTGCAAAGGGGGCAGTGCATGCTATAAATTCTGCAGGGTGCCCAAACTTTTGCAGACGCAATTTTTTTGTTTTCTGTCATTTTGAAAGTGTAAATGATGGAAATAAAATCTAACTTTTTTGACATATTATAAGAATGTCTAATCTGTAATTTGATGCCTTTTGGAGATTTTTCCATCTTTTCTTGGCTTCGTTATGCACAGTAATACAAATTTTTACCTGGGGTGCCCAAACTTCCGATCCCCACCGTAGCTGTAACTTACAGTCTTGGTAGAACTGCCAGACAATGACTTGATCCAAATTACATTTTGCAGGTCGTAGAAAGCTTTAATCCAAAACTTGTGTAGATTTTCACAGATAAACATAAAATAAATAAAGAAAATCATAATAGGTCTAGCTCTGGCTACATGTGCTCTGACCAGAAAGTGAAGATACATTGAAGGAGGGAGAGACTACCCGTGCAGAGCATCTGCTAGCTATAAAACTAGGAAGGGACAAAATGATTTACGGCAAACAGGCAATGCATGTGTAACATGACAATTTATATATCAATACATTTTTTTGATATGGATTATTAACAGATTGACTAAATCAATATATATGGTTGCTGTTACAATTCATAAATCCATCATGAGACCCCATTAAAACGTTAGTAAACCCGCACCAAAAAAAAAAAACAGGAAAAAAAAACCTGCAAGGCAAAGGCATAATGAGCTAGTATGCAGCGCATACTAACTCATTTTGAAATACTTACCTCAGAACGAAGCCCCCGTATCGGAGCCCGGTCCACGCCGAGGGAGCCGACATCTTGACCTCAGCGTGTCTTCTGGGTTTCACGGCTCCAGTGCTGTGAGTGGCTGGGGCCGCGATGACGTCATGCGCGTGGGAGTTTTCTTCCCGACAAGGTCCGGCAACGCTGCCGGACCTTAAGCTGGTGGAATTCAGAGCGCATGCATCGCTGTCAGTGGCTGCTTGCTAGTGTTGAGCAGAATATGCCATATTCGATTTCGCGATATATCTCGAATATATAGTCGAATATTCGAGATATATTCGTTAAATGCGAATATTCGCGATATTTTTTGGAAATGAAATGATTGCGAAATTTCGCTATTGCGAATGCGAATGTGAATTGCGAATGCGAATGAAATTTCGAGAAATGCGGAAGGAGCACTCTGATTGGCTCAGAATATTCGTGATATTTTATAATACAAAATAATTGCGAAATTTAGAGAAATGCGGAATGGAGCACTCTGATTGGCTCAGAATATTCGTGATATATTACAATACAAAATAATTGCGAATATTCGGCAAATGCGGAAGGAGCACTCTGATTGGCTCAGAATATTCGTGATATATTACAATACAAAATAATTGCGAATATTCGGCAAATGCGGAAGGAGCACTCTGATTGGCTCAGAATATTCGTGATATTTTATAATACAAAATAATTGCGAAATTTCGAGAAATGCGGAATGGAGCACTCTGATTGGCTCAGAATATTCGTGATATATTACAATACAAAATAATTGCGAATATTCGGCAAATGCGGAAGGAGCACTCTGATTGGCTCAGAATATTCTTGATATTTTATCGTAATTTCGCAAAAATGCGAATGAGAAATTGATTGCGGAATTTCGACAGTAACACTCTGAAATCGAATATATGTGTTATTTTAGCTAAAAACAATATTGCGAATTTCTCGAAAATAATCGCGCGATATCGCTATTGCCGAATAATCGCATTGCGATTTTTCGGCAATATAAAATGATAGCTGCAGCTACTCGGCCCAAGGTCTCTAATCATACCAGCAATGCTTTTAGACGTCGATGGGGATCTCTAGGATGTGATCTGTTCTAAAAAAAAAATTGAAAAAATACGAATATTCGAAATAGCGAATATTCACCGCGAAATTCGGAATATATCGCGAATACTCGAATATGCCATATTCGAGCCGAATATTCGCAATACGAATATTCGTGAGCAACACTACTGCTTGCATATGGAATATCTCCTAAACTGTACAGGTTTAGGAGATATTTATTTTACCTACAGGTAAAAGTGTAAAATTTGGGTATACAACCGCTTTAAGGTGTAATGCCTATTATCTCAGTTTCAATATGCCATAATGCATGAAGAGACCCTTAAAAACGTATTTTTCCAACATTTGTGCTTAGCTCAAATCAGTGATATATGAGAAAAATAAAAATAGGCTCAAAACATCATCACATTTGTTTCCTTTGTGTGTTCCTAAAATGAATATCCAAAGTGTTGTATCCCGGTCTGATATATTAATGGTAGTTGGGACACCTAATTGGATAACATATAAGGGCTATCTTAAGGGCAAAGCAATTAAAGTGGATGCCTTTGGTCTTTAGTCTTTACAAGGTATTACTAATGGCAACTGGTAACTTTACCCCTTCAGAAACATCAAGCAGCATACAGAACGACCACCCTCTATTTACCCAGAGTAATGTCATGATTTTTGCAGTACTCGTGTCATAAACCAATGACAGGGCTTTAAATGAACACTACGTTATATAATTGAACGTGAAATCTGTAAAACGGTTTATTTGACCAATATCTGTACAAATTAATTAATTTGGCCATTGTATCTACTGAATTTAATTAGCACATTATATATATCAATTGAATTAAACATGCATTTATTAATTGACTGGAACATTAAATAACTGGAATGTTGTATGAATTAATTGAATATGGTACTTCGCAGAGTAAAAAATCAGTGCACCGTAAAAATCAAATTCCACCTGTCAACTTCTGTTAGACAGTTGCATTTGAATTCTACATGAAGCCCCGGTTAAAGAGTACCAGTCCCTCAAAATGGATCAACACACTGCACAATAAATAGTGCAGGAAAAGGTTAGGCCTCTCACCTGTGATTTGGCTTAGGTGCAACATATTTTTCAGATACACTTTTCAACTGCCTCACTGAATTAGGCTGTTGTAACTCAGCTTTTATTAAAATGGTTAAGTGAGCCAATGACTCTGGAGAGGAAGTAATTTGGTACATTTCAACCGCATGAAGCCAACATAGCAAAAAGACATGGCTTATGTGACCCTGAGTCAGCTTGGGGCCTTGATTCTCTCAGGCAGCCTAGCAACTTTATGGCTTACTCAATAAACATTCAAAGGAAAAGCACAACGTGTAGAAACACATAGCAAACAATTAGAATTTACTGTACTGAAGCCAGAACAAATGAATTATAATTGGTTCTCATGGGTCCTGAAACACAAGACAAGTTGTTCAGGTCACCTCAGTGAGGTTCAACGATGTAGATGCAAGCTTTACCTTCCTTGTCAGATATTATTAGAAGAATCAATTATTAAAGTGTACAGTATATATAGATAACACTATTTTTTAAGTTTGTACATGACTGGCTTATTGCTGATTAGGGCTCCCTTGAACTCTAAACCTATTTCCCACTTATCTAAAATTAGGCACAGGACCACCTTTTGGGTTTAAACGGCCGTAGCCGCAATTTTATTAACAAAACAATAACAAATTAACAAAATATCTTATCTTTTCATATTCCTAAAGTATTTTCCATAATGCTGACATAGGGATATTTTGGAGGCAACCTAGTCTACCCACACAACCTACTGTACCAACACCCAAACACTTGTAGTGGCCCTCAGCCGCAAATACGCCGACTCGAGGACAGTGTATTAAACATATCACCCGGTACAGCCCCAATCCCTATTAACTCGATACTGTCCTTACCTAGGCCGACCTCCAAAAACCCTGTTACCCCTGCCAACGGCTACGACAAAATACTCAGTCTGTATCACCAAATCCCTTCTCAACCTCTGACAATAGGGAGGGAGGGAGGGAAAACTTCTATAAGGCTGACAGCTAACTGATGCCCTGTCTTCCCGCGCAACTGCTACACCCTCCTAGCTCCACCTAAATTCCTATTGCTCCACCCTGCCACACCTTACTGAGACCCAATCAAGTTAAAATTGACCTTTACCTAGCAACCGCCCTGACTGCAAAATACAGTCATGCAGGCCCTGCTCTTACTGCTGGGCATGTAGATACGGGCCTGTTCCTGACTGGCTTATTGCTGATTAGGGCTCCCTTGAACTCTAAACCTATTTCCCACTTATCTAAAATTAGGCACAGGACCACCTTTTGGGTTTAAACGGCCGTAGCCGCAATTTTATTAACAAAACAATAACAAATTAACAAAATATCTTATCTTTTCATATTCCTAAAGTATTTTACATAATGCTGACATAGGGATATTTTGGAGGCAACCTAGTCTACCCACACAACCTACTGTACCAACACCCAAACACTTGTAGTGGCCCTCAGCCGCAAATACGCCGACTCGAGGACAGTGTATTAAACATATCACCCGGTACAGCCCCAATCCCTATTAACTCGATACTGTCCTTACCTAGGCCGACCTCCAAAAACCCTGTTACCCCTGCCACAAACGACCAAGTGTGAAGCCTCACACTTGGCCGGCCCGCCACAAACGGACCGCTCTCTGAACGCCATCCTGCAGACCTAGGAACCACACGTCATTCCCAACGGCATTTAAATGCACCCCATCTCCCCTTAAAAACAGCCTATTATCTCCCTCCAAGTCCAAGTGGCGAACAGCCAAGCCACCATTCTGAACAAAAAACTTTGCCACCTCTTTATTCACCTTGACCCTGGCCCTATTAATGCATTCCACGGAGCGGGCCATGCGCCAAGTGGTCCTGGCCACCATGTCTGACCAGATGAAAACCGTATCCGGAAAACTGGCCCGAAGGCGTAAAAAATCCAACTTTATATCTCTTGTCAGTTCCCGTGCCGCCCGAAGGCCCAAATCGTTACCCCCAACATGAATCAGCAATACATCCGGGGGGCGATCCAGGTTCGCATAGTGATGCACTTCCGGCAGCACCCGGGCCCACAGCATACCGGGGACACCGATCCACCGAACATTGGCCATCCTGCGAGGAACACCCAGCTGCCTACCCTCTGGTCTAACCGAGGCCCGCCGGGCACCCCAGTAGACATAGGAGTGCCCGAGGATCCACACCAGACACTCGCCACCTGCAAAACAAAATTGGCAAGACTCACAAGCACAAGCACACAAACTGGCGAATCAGCTACAACAACGACCACAAGGAACACTGACACCACACAAACGGGGGCACAGAGACAAACAGATCACAAGAGGTGAGGACGGACGTAAGACATGAAACGCTGGGACTCCCACCTTCCGATACGCCGCAACTCCCGCGCACTCAAACCCCACCGGGCCGCCTCTGTGGCGGCCCCGATCCTGAAGGAATGCGACGCGAAGTCCATGGGGGAAAAACCGGCCGCCGTTAGGCACTTCCGGAACACGGCAACAAATTGAAAACGGGACAAAGGTGACCCATCTGAATGCACGAGCAATGGCCCTAGCCCAGCCGGCCGCAGCGTCAACCACTCTGTGACGGCCGCCACCGGACAAGACGAGGAGTGAGGGACCCTGCCTATCACCACCTTGGCCCCTCTACCCAGTTGGTCAGTCTTGGACCTGCGGATCAGCAGCTGGACCCTATCCTGATGAACCGATACATCTCGAATATCCAAACCCCCCCAGACCTTAGTGGACGGGCTAACCAATTCACTAACCCTCAATGCCCCGAAAAAGGCGACGACAAAGGCCGTCCGGAACAAATAGACCTCGAAAGGCGAAGAGCACACCGAAGGCAGCTGACCCAAAAGAACCCCCAGGAGTTCGAACGACACCGGCCTCCTAGAATCCGCAACGAGCCTTCCTTTTCTGTAGCCCCTCAGCGCTTTCTTCACCTGGAAACATTTCGTGGCATCTGGCAGGCCCGAAAGCTGAAATAAAAATGCCAACCCTGACAGTTTGCGATTCAGGACAGAGACCGAGACCCCCTCCTCACAGCACTTACCTATAAGATACAACAGAAGAGAAACACGATCCCCATCTTCAAAGCAACCACCCACCGAACTCACCAGCTCGTGCCACTCCTGCCACACCTTGCTGTATGCTGTCCACGTGGAAGGGCAAACCGACCCCTCGATCAATTCGAACGCTGTGGCCATGCGACGCTCCACAAATGACTTGGACACGGCACCCCGAGCTGCTCCGCTTCCGGCGCCAACTGTCAGAACCGATCCCACTGTAAGCGAGAAAGAGCGTCAGACACCGAATTACGAACACCCGGAACATGAACAGCATACACAAATGCATTCAAAGAAAGACATTTTAAAACCAAATGCCTCAGCAGACGCACCACCGGAGGCGAGGAGGCTGAAAGGGAATTGATCGCCTGTACCACGCCCAAATTGTCACAGTGGAACTTGACCCGCCTATTCCGGAAAGCCTCACCCCACAATTCCACCGCCAACACTATCGGAAACAGTTCCAATAGTGCCAGATTCCGAACGGCAACCGACTCCCTCCATGACGGCGGCCACCGGCCAGCACTCCACCGGCCCCGGAAGTATGCCGCGTAGCCAACGGAACCAGCCGCATCAGTGTACAACTCCAACTCAGAATTCGGAACGACCGTTTCCATCCACAACGACCGTCCGTTGTACTCGTCCAGGAAAGACTCCCAAACAAGCAGGTCATCCCACATCTCTCCAGTCAAGCGCACAAAGTGATGAGGCGCACGCACCCCCGCGGTGGCAGCCGCCAACCGCCGGCAAAAAATTCTACCCATCGGCATGATCCGACAGGCAAAATTTAGCTTGCCTATCAAAGACTGCAGGGACCTCAAGGTGACTTTCTTGCTCCCTCGTGCAAGGACGACTGATTCCTTCAGATCAATCAGCTTGTCATCCGGAAGCCGGCATTCCATCCGAACGGTATCGATTGTGATACCCAAAAACTTCAATTCCACCGTCGGGCCCTCAGTTTTTTCGGGTGCCAGAGGAACACCGAAGACCCCGAAAACGTGTTGAATCGTGGCCAACAAGACCTGACACGTCCTGGACCCAGGAGGACCAATCACCAAGAAGTCATCCAAGTAGTGGATGACCGATTGTAGGCCCGACACGTCCCTCACGGCCCATTCCAGGAACGAGCTGAAAGACTCGAACAAAGAACAAGAGATGGCACAACCCATCGGCAAACAACGGTCGACAAAGTATCGCCCTTGCCACACACAGCCCAACAGCCGTAAGCTCTGTGGGTGGACCGGCAGCAACCTAAAGGCCGACTCTATGTCGGTCTTGGCCATGAGGGCGTCCTTCCCGAATCCACGCACCCACCCGAGGGCCTTGTCAAACGACGCATAAGAAACCGCACACAAGGCGGGATCGATCGCATCATTAACTGAGCCGCCGGGCGGGTGCGACAAGTGATGGATGAGACGAAACTGTGTGGGATCCCTCTTGGGCACAACCCCCAGCGGGGACACCACCAAGTCCGACATAGGCGGGGCCTCAAAGGGGCCCGCCATGCGACCCAACGACACCTCCTTAACCAACTTTGCCGACACCACCTCCGGATGTAGTCGAGCCGACCGCAGGTTATCCACCACAGGAGGGACGACAGAAAGAGAACAGGGAATAATAAAACCATCAGTGAAACCGTGCCATAACAACCGAGCCGCAGCCCTATCCGGATACCTAAGAAGAAAGGGGGCCATTTTTTCCGCCCGTACCGGGGTTTTCCCCCTTTCCAGCGTCGGTCGATTTTGACTTCCCGGACTGAAAGCACTTGGACGAGGGGTGGCCACCCCCACACCCGGAGCAAGCGTGCCTGTATCGGCAGGAACCCCCGAATCTGCAATGTCCGTCATTGAACTGCCAGCAGTAGCCTTTTTTAAGAGAGGCTGATGCCGCCGAGGCCGAAGCACCCCCGGCCCCCCCTCGAAAGGGCTGAAAGGCCGGCCTAGCCTGAGTCATCAGACGCATCCATAAACTGATGTCTTTATTATTCCACTTCAGCGACGGTTGCATAGCCATGCGCTGTCTGAACAGCTCGTCATAACGCAGCCAGGCAACTCCGCCATAAACCCGATAAGCCTCCCCGATGGAATCCAAGTACCCGAACAGAGCCGAGCAATGCTCAGGAGCCCTTTCCCCCACTACGCTGGCCAGGATGCTGAAACCCTGTAGCCAATTGGTAAAAGTCCGGGGAATCACCCGAGGGCGCCGCCTATCCCCGTCATCTCTCCTAGACTCGCCCTATCCACACTGGACTTCTCGAGGGGGAGAAGGGAGAATACATCAACGTATTCCTTCCTCCAAATCTGCTCCCTGACCTCCTGCCTGAGATGCGCGCCCAAAGGGCATTCAAAACAAACATACATCTCACACCGCGCGACCTCCGACGGTCCAGCACCCTCCTGTGTGGCCTCCACCCGTTGGGGGTCCCCAGCCGCCCGCGATCCCCCCGCTGCCAACACCTCAGCCGCCGCCACAGGCGCCACCGGGCGTACCACCACTTCTCTCCCCTCTGGGCCAACCACGGACTCTCCTAATACTGATCCTGCGGGTCCCGCGACGGGCGTCAACTGATCCCTCGACGTCACCCAGGCAGCCACCGGCGACCCCCCCGGCACTCCAGGCCCTCCTGTCGAACCGCGGACCAGCAAGTCCCTGCACCCCGACAACCACGACTGCAGCAAGCTGGTCATCAATTCGCACTGCCCCACCCCAGCTTCAAACCCCCCGGGAGCCCCCCCAACACTCTCCCACGGGCCCCCAGACCCTCCTGTCACAGACTGACTTACACAAGCAGCACCAGGAGCAACAGGCACAGACAACACAGGAGACACACAGTCGCTGGACTTACCAGGCTGCCGCACAGCCGCACCTCCGGATCCCTGACGTCCGTCTGGCTCCACCAACTCGTCGCCTGAAAGCCCTTCCGCGTCAGATGCGGACAGCTCGCCCTCCGAACGATCACCGCCGTCTCCGGAGACTGCCGACACGACTCGGGCACCCGACCGGCGCCCGCCGCTGACGTCATCAGCCGCCGCCGAACGTCCGGCGCGGCTGTCCTGCTGCTGTCTTCCCCGTTGAGCGCGCTGCCCGGACACCTCCTTCGCAGCCGCCGGCGACCTTGCTGGAGACCGATGCGATGACGCCGCTCCTCTCCGGCTCCTGCGACCTCCGCTTCCTCCCGCCGGGGCCCCGGCCGCACCACAGACCAGGCCGGCACCCGCAGGTAATCTCGATCCACGCCGAGCCCCGCGCCCAGCAGGGGGGGACCCCGCTGGGCAGGCCGCATCAGACCGATCCACGACATCCGCTGGGAGGGAGCTGCCCGTAGAACGAGCGCTACCCCCCCGGTCCCGCACTCGCGATGGATTCCTCCCAGCACCGGAATCCCCAGCAGTGCTAGCGCGCTTGGCTCCCGGTGCTCAGGACTCAGGCGCGCAGGAGGCCTTGACCTCCTCGCCCGCTGTATAATGGGGGCAGAAGCAGTGGTCTCCTGCCCCGACCCCCGAACCAGCCCAGCCATTTGCGACTCCAGCCACTGGGGCCCGTTAACCAGGGCAGCGGCCCTAATCTGAGCCAGCATCTGCTCAATATCTGCCATATTGGAGGGAGGAAAAGCAGGCTGACCGCTAACACAAAACTTCTATCAGGCTGACAGCTAACTGATGCCCTGTCTTCCCGCGCAACTGCTACACCCTCCTAGCTCCACCTAAATTCCTATTGCTCCACCCTGCCACACCTTACTGAGACCCAATCAAGTTAAAATTGACCTTTACCTAGCAACCGCCCTGACTGCAAAATACAGTCATGCAGGCCCTGCTCTTACTGCTGGGCATGTAGATACGGGCCTGTTCCGCATAGGGAAGGGTTAAGTGCTGTCAGCTTATTTGTTGGTGAGTGACTGTGTGTGTGTATTCCCTTGCAGCAATGTCCCTTTATTTCCTGTCCCTAGTTGTACAAAGTGAGGGAACTTTCCCTCTTAGTCCCAGTTCACACATATGCGATGCTGGAACCAGGGCGATTCCTGTGCAGGTTCCTGCATCGTATGTCACTCGCAGGAAGTTTACACTGCCCCTCTCAGATCAGTTCGCAAATCGCATTGCGAACTGTTAAATGGTAAAGTAATCTGATCATGGGTGCGAACACTTATGCGATTCAATTCCAGTGCGGACCAAAAAAAGGCTCCTGCACCATTTTGGTGTGAATGTGATGCAATTTCAGCCATACAGCTTGTATGGCTAAATTTGCATCGCACAGACATTCGCACAGCAATGCAGTGTCTGTGTTTGCACCATTGTGAAACCAGCCTTAGACACTAATGCCCTGTACACACGTGTCCGATGTGTCAAAAGTGTCCGATGTGTCCGCCATAACGTCGCAGTACCAATAAAAATCGCAGATCGCCGCCATTTCTAGTAAAAAAATAAATAATAAAAAATAATAATTCTCTCCCCTATTTTGTAAGCGCTATAACTTTTGCGCAAACCAGTCACTTATTGCGTTTTTTTTTTTTTTTTTTACCAAAAATATGTAGAAGAATACGTATCGCCCTAAACTGAGAAAAAAAAATGTGTTTTTTTTTTTTAATTGGGATATTTATTATAGCAACAAGTAAAAAATATTGTATTTTTCTTCAAAATTGTCGCTCTTTTTTGTTTATAGCGCAAAAAATAAAAATCGCACAGGTGATCAATTACCACCAAAAGAAAGCTCTACTTGTGGGGAAAAAAGGACGTACATTTTGTTTGGGAGCCACGTCTCACGACCGCGCAATTGTGAGTTAAAGCGACGCAGTGCCGGAAGCTGAAATTTTACCTGGGCAGGAGGGGGGTGTAAGTGCCCAGTATGCAAGTGGTTAATAAACAGTTCCAGTTAGCAGCATGTTGAATAAGAACTACAGACGTTATCATTTGTTTCCATGAAAGTCACTCTTCTTGTGTTTTTTCACAATTATTTACTATTACTATTTTGTTATATGTCCCCTTTGTAAACTTACAATTAAATCTGCTGCCAGTTGCTTCTTCTGTCCTTCCATGCTTGCTTATGGCCCATACACACAATCCGAATATCGGACGAAAACGATCGTCCGATGATGGATCGTACGATTTTCGGATCGTGTGTACACTACTTTCGATAGCCGATCACGACCGTTCATCCGATATTTTTAGATCGGACAAGCACGAAAATTTTCATTTAGTCAGTACAGCCGTCGTCCGACAATACAATACAAATACATTACAACAAGTGACATCACTTCCGATCATTTTTTTCTGTCATATGAGAATTTTCGTGAGTTTAATAACATATTTTATTTTACTTGCGATTATTAAGCGAAAAAAGTCGTACGATCTGTCGGCCGATATTCGGATCGTGTGTATGGGCCATTAGCTTAGTGCCTCAGTGGCTACACAATAGACATAATTGCTGCCACGTGGTGGAGTATGGCTAGTAGTGTGCAGGGTCAGAAGGAATTCTGATAGATATAAATCCAAAAGCACTCCAACTGAAGGGTAAGCAATATAGCAAACAAACAGTACCAATCCCACAAAGCAACCGCGTAAAACAATTAACAATAAAGCTACTTGTAATTTGATGAACTGAGAAAAAGGACCTTAGAGTTGAAGCTTGCATCAGCTGAGGCCTGAAAATCCACTAGGTAAAACTTTGAGACACAGGAGTAACTGGAACCTTCAGGGCCCTGGAGCAAGCAATCATGAATGGCCGACCTGAGCTCTGGTCCTGGGCCCTTTGCTCCCATCGCGGGCCCTTGATTGTGGTCCTGCAACAGGACCCCCTCCTAAAGTCTTGGGTAGAGATGCCACCTTTTCTTCAAGACAAACCCAAAGACTTTAGCAGCGCACAGCAAATTTTTTATTCTACTATACACTATACATATATTTTGTGCTTAAAGCAGAAGTCCGCCCACATACTGCAGCTGCTGGCTTTTAATATTAGGACACTTACCTGTCCTGGAATCCAGCGATGTCGGCACTGCAGCTGATGTTTCCATCAGCTGTCGAGTTCTGCCGCTGCAATTGCGGGTAAGGGTACCCCAGCACTGTAGCCTTTTGGCTTAACACCGGGAACCCTACTGTGTATGTGCGAGGCCCGCTCCTCTCTCTTACTGACTAGGCGACAGGGGAAGGAGGAGGAATCCCCAGCAATGACGTCAATATCCATGGCTGAGGCTTCTCCCTCCCGCTAAAAAGGTGTCAATTGTGGCTCCGGAGGGGTGAAGGAATCAGATGAGCGGAAGTTCCACTTTTGGTTAGAAATCTGCTTTAAATAACAATTCTAATTGTATATATTTAATCACACATGTCCCCCTTACATTGGAGTCCACAAGGTTCTGCTTTACATGTGAATACGCAGAGTTTCCCTTTTACAACTGAACTTGCAGAGTTCCCTTACACTGTAAGGGGGGGCTGTGCAGATGCTGATATAAGGGAGAACTCTGGGGACTTTGATTTAAGGAAGAACAGTGAGAACTATGATATAAGGGGAGGCACTGCAGACTCTGATATAAGAGTCGTACCCAGCATTCCTCTTTAATCAGGGTTTCCAGAGTCCCTGTTACTTCAGAATCTGCAGAATTTCCACTTTCACTGTAAGGGCCCCTTTTCACGTGTGAACCAATTGGACCACCTATTGTTCTGTATGGGGAGGTGGATGTAAACAGACATGTGTCCATTTACACCTGCCTGCCTGGAGTTCTGCCACTGTGGTCAGCAAACAAGGCCTACTAGCCTGTGCTATACATACACATAGAATGGCAGAGCATGCTGGGACTTGTAGTACACACCAGGGAAAACCCAGCGGGCTGCTGTGTTGGTAGAGGGGCTCTGGAGGTGACAACACACTCTCTCTTCAGTCCCCTCAATGACTGACCCACCTGTGTGCTGCTTTTCAATCACTGAGATGTCTGATTAGGAAGAAAGGCTGTCCTGGAGAGCTGTGTAATCCCTGTGGGTGGTTGCAGCATCCATGGTACAAGTGTGCCTTTCCTCCACTATCTACCTGCTGGCTGTTGGACTTTCTCTTTTTTCGAAAAGACCTTAATACTCCAGTGCTGACTTCTGATGCTTCAGGATCTAACTGAATCTCTGGATAGTTGGAATAGTTTGATGAATATTGACTGATAAAGTTTTTTCCAGACTGTTCTCTCTGTAAAAGCTTATCCAAGTATCCCAGTATGGGAATGCGCTGTTATTGCAGCAAGGCTAGTACAGTAGCCAGCACCTTCTAAAAAAAATCCAGATGCTGTGGACAAACCAAAGGGAAAGGCAATTACCTGGTAGTGTTGTATGTATACAGCAAATTGCAGGAAGTATTAATGCACCAGAGAGATTGAGACCTGAATTTGGTATCCATTGAGGCCAGAAAGCCCTCTGGGTCGAGGGCAGTAATGATTGATTAGGTAGATTCCATACAGATCTGTTTCACCTGAATGAAAGCACTGAGCAATTCAGGTCCAAAATGGAGCAAATTTGGGAACTGTTAAAAGGAGCAATTACTCCTTGGGAGATGAGCTGTGCCAGAGCAGCATGGAGGTCTGCTAAATCATCGCCGGATGTTGGTAGAAGAGACAGCATAAACAGGTCAGAGGTAGAGTTAAAAATTCTAGCTTACATGCACTGGACACAACATCCTTCACCCATGCATTCAATATGCTTTTGGTCTAGGTGGTTCCAAAAGCTAAGTTGTCGCGGTCTGAGGGCTGTTTTTTTTTGGAATCTGGAAGCCCCCTTTAACCAAGAGGCCCCCAGATCCCAGCCCCCACCCTATGCGAATGAGTATTGGGTACATTGTACCCCTACCCATTCACCTAAAAAAAGTGTCAAAAATAAAACACAGTAGATAGGTTTATAAAGTAATTTATTAAGGCAGCTCCGGCGTCACTTTTGATTTCTTCTCTGGCTCTTCTGTCTCTTCTGCCTCCTCCACTGACATCTTCTGCCTCTCTGGGTCCTCTCTGCTAACGTCTTATAGCCCTCTCTAGTTCTTCTCCCTCTGTCCACTGTCTTCTGCCTCTGTCTGGTCTTCTCCGCTGTCTTCTCGCTCTTTTGATGTTGACTCGACGCTCTCTCCCACTCGAATGCTGGGTGCGCAGTGTGCCACTACTTATATTGGCATGGGGCGGGGTCACCGGGTGACATCATCCAGAGGCACCGCCCGTTATGGAGTTACTGCCCCATCATGCCCCCGGGTGGTGACATCACATCTCTTACCATTCTATACTCACAAATGTTCTTGGAAAAATTGGTTGCCTCCTTCCACTCTCCTTCAGACACTTTCACCCCATGGTACCAGACTAGAACCTCAGATGACAGACCCTCAGTCAGATTTAGTATATTTCAGCAAAGCAGGCCTCCAGCTAGCCACAAATAGATGCAAAGAAAAGGGGGAAAGGTGGGGGCATGGGAAATGGTCTGAGATCAGGCCAGGAAAAAAAGAGGGTTACTGTTGGCAACAAAAAATAATCAAAATACCCTGGTATGATACAAAAGTTAATTTATTGTAGTATCAAGAAGGGTTTTTGTTAAAAGAATGCGATTCTAGCAATCGTGACAATTAAATGTATAATTGCCGTTGACATAAAGACAGACAAGACTCACATTTAAACAACAAGACAACATAAAATCACGACACTGGTGGGGACATAAGAAATTCAGTCACCAGTGATATGCAGCATGTTTGGGCATATAATCCTTGTCAGATGTAGAAAGAATTGGACATAGGAAAATTCATGTCAGTGGAAACAATGTAGCAACTGGTGGCCCGGCTAATTCAACCAAATTAGTGCATTCACTTGGTGACTGGATCCCGTGTGTGGGGTAGAGGGAAGTAGGGGAGGTGCTATTCTGAAAAACTACTGGAGCAATGAAAATACTGTTTGAGGGAAGTCTACCATATATTTTTTAGTCTAGTCATTATAAACCATAGTTGTTATATAATGTTAATCGTGCAATTGCAATCCGTAGTTTGGTTAGTGCATGAGTAGTTGAGTACTACTGGTAGAAGCAATCCTTAGACAGTCCCATAATGCATACTGGTGCAATGAAAACCCATGTAGCTGTTGTACAGCGGGTATCTAATAATAGTTCCTGATAGATAGTAAATGCAATCAGAATAAGTTCATTGAAATATGAGCGCTTTGATAGCCAATGTAACTGTCTGTACTTTACCCATTCAGTCACTGGTAGTCATTCTATCCAGACTTCAGATCATCTTGATCAATATGTGTAAGGGATTTGTACAGACCTTGGTTGAGGATAGCAGTTGTAGCGGGGTTGTCCGATCACCTGTACATCCAACTCAAAAGAGGCTTTGCATTCGGCTCAAGTGAGGCTTTTCATCAACAAGGTTCGAGAAGACTTGGCTATAGTAATGCGCTCCTTGCATGGGGAATCATGCTGGGTAGTTTAAGTGAAAGATTTTTTCCTCGCTGCTTGCATCTGAAGGCGGTTATGGACGGCACCTCCGTCCCAAACACACAGAAAACAAGCGTCACGTGACCAGCGTCGATTGGTGACGTTGACGCGTTTCGCCGTGTCCAATGACGTAGCTTCTTCTCAGACGTTCAGGCACATGGCAGAATGTTGTATGAATGAATGTTTGCTAGAAAATTACTTAGAACCCACAAACATCATATATATTTTTTCTAACACCCAAAGAATAAAATGGCGGTCGTAATACGCGCAATACTTTCTGTCACACCATATTTGCGCAGCCGTCTTACAAGGGCACTTTTTTGTGAAAAAATACAATCTTTTTAATTAAAAAATAAGACAACAGTAAAGTTAGCCAATTTTTTTTAATTGTGAAAGATAATGTTACGCCGAATAAATTGATACCCAACATGTCACGTTTCAATATTGCGCCCGCTTGTGGAATGGCGTGGAATGGCGACAAACTTTTATGATTAAAAATCTCCATAGGCAAGGTTTTAAAAATTATACAGGTTGCATGTTTTGAGTTACAGAGGAGTTCTAGGGCTAGAATTATTGCTCTCGCTTTAATGATCATGGCAATATTTTTTTAAAAAATTTTTCTTATTTATTTTACCTTTTGTTTTTAATTTTTACACTGTCCTTTTTAAAAAGAAAGGTGTCACTTTTATTCCTATTACAAGTAATGTAAACATTCCTTGTAATAGAAAAAAAGCATGACAGGACCTCTTAAATATGAGATCTGGGGTCAAAAATACCTCAAATCTCATATTTACACTAAAATGCAATAATAAAAAAATTGTTTGAAACAAATAAAAAAGTCTCTTTAAGAGCTATGGGCAGAAGTGACTTTTTGAACCCTGCAATGGTATGGAGACGAGTGGGGGTCATCCCCTCACTCTTCTCCATACCTAACACGATCACCTCCGATCTGACGGTGGCTCCTGTAAGCGGCGGAGGGCAACAGAGCATGGTGGGAAGGGGGTCTTCTCCCACTGCCGATAAAAGCGATCTTGCGGTGAAACCACAGCAGAGACCACTGTTATCTGAAAGTTGACCTCCTGCTAAAGAAGAGGATACAGGGGTTATGGTAGCTACCTGCTGCCATAACATTGATATTTCTCTTTAAACAATGGTTAATGATAGAAAGGTACAATTAACTTATTGTAAATCAGGTTGTAGTATCCTTTCACCCCTAGGCCATGATCTCCTTCTCAGGGAAAAAGACCAGGCTGCTCTCGATATCAGAGTATTTATAAAGACTCCCAGTCACCATCTGTGCATCTCTCCCCAGGGATTGACTAGGGCTATATGAATATTTAGCGGATGATTCGATTCTTCCTGCCCACTAACTTCCATAACATTTCTGGACCAACCAGAGGGAAGCAGTCAATCCAGCAGCCAATGAAAAACAGAACAGGCCAGAAAAATCAAACACAGCTACACTGATTACAGTGAGACAATAAATTTGCCTAACAATGAAATGTAGCTTAGGGGGATGCAGTGAGCCAGAACTAAATTTACCTAATCCTAGCACCTATCTAGGAGGGTGCTACATGTATTTTTGTCACCCAAGTGCATACCTTTATATTTCTCAATATCAACCCGCATCTGCTATGTAGCTGCCCAACACCCTATTTTGTCAAGGTCTCCCCTCCGTGAAGCTATATCCTGTGCTAAAGCTATTTCCCTGCATAATTTGGTATCATCAGCAAACACTGAAATCAAGCTCATGATTCTAACCTCTGTATCATTAAGAAATTGGAGAGCGCTAGCCACAAGACAGAACCCTGGGGCACTCACAATTTTAGACCATTCAGACAATGAGTCATTTATCACTACTCTCTGGACCCATTCAGGTAACCTTCCAATTTCTCACTTACTTCCTCATAGAACAATAACAGGTTGGTCTGACAAGAGCGATCTTTCATAAATCCATGCTGGTTGTCATTTATGATGTCTTTATCACAAACAAATGTGCGGCCTTGCAGCTCCCTTAAGACAGAAAAATCGTTGAACGGTTCTACAAATTAAACAAGAAAGCACACCGGCATTGCGTAAAATCCTTGATACATTTTGTTAAAATGGATATCCTGTACTCTTAGGCCTCGTACACACGATCAAATCTGTCTGCTGGAAACGGTCGGCCCGACCGTCCCAGCAAACAGATTCGACCGTGTGTACGGGCAAGCCGACGGATTTGGCCACCTGACAGATTTCAAAGCATGCTTTGAAATCTGTCGGCTGGGAACCCGTCCGCCTGACATGTCTGCTGGTTAGTATGCTAACCAGCAGACATGTCTTCTCGCACACGCACCGAATGATTTCGACGCATGCGCGGAAGTGTTTTACTTCCTGGTGCGGTGACATGGCGGCGTCAACGTCACCGCCACGTCACCGACACGTCAGCGCGCTGTCTGCTGGCGGGGATTTTGGTTTGCTTGTGTGTACACGCGAGCAAACCAAAATGCCAGCAGACAGATTTGTTCAAATCGGTCGGACAGACCGTTTTGAACAAATCGATTGCCTCGTGTGTACGAGGCCTTAAAGGTGCCTAATGTGAGTGTATCATGCTGCGAGTCTGACAGTCAGTAGTTTCTGCTTATCAGTTTAGGAGATTTTAAACCGTATGTGTTTGTTATATGCAGAGCTTTTTTTCTCAGAAAATAGGTGCAGGAACTCAACCACGACCCCGTTCAAATTTCACAAACAGTAGAAGGGTTTAAGGGGCCTTAAACACCAGGATTGCATTATATACAAAGTGCAGAGTTCAGGAGGGTTACACACAGAGTACAGAGCTGTCACTTGTAAACACAGAAACCAGACTTCTGTGTTTACAAGTGATTGTGGTGAGCAGGCACCAAAGGGTCTGAGCCAAAGGTGGTGGAACTGAGTTCCCCCAAGTTCCCCCTGAAAAAAATCCCTGGTTTTATGTGCTTACATCAAGCACTTTTGTGAGTACAAGAAATCAACTTTAGATTTTGTTTTAAAATGTTTATTTCATAGAACTATCTTTGTCCATTCAGAAGTAAAAGGTGTTTCAGGCACTAGATCACTACCTACTGTCCAGCATCTGTAAGGAAAGGAAGAGGTTGTTCTCACTTAGCGCAGCTGTCACATTATCAGAAAAGAAGGAGGAGTAAGACATAAACACCATTCTTCCTAAATTATTGTGACAAATCACCTTGCGCTTCACTTCTAAAAGCTGCCTATTTGTCTCCAGATAACAGTAACAGATTCGGCACAGCAGGAGAAGGATGGCTTTAAATACCATCTTATTTATTCTCTAATCGCAGTGTGAAATAACATAAACAGGAGTTCACACACCATGCCTCCCCTTCAGGTGAGCAGTCTGCTCCTTGAATTATTAATACCACTCCAGGGAGTCTATCCAACCTGTAGGAAGCAGCTGATCTGTACAGATTAGATTTATGCAGATTTCACAGTGGAAACTCTATCCTTGTATATCCTGCGGCCCTGGAGATTCATCCAGCAGCACAGGTTTACGTCTGCGATTCCCTTTTAATTCTTTCCGGGATCAGCAATGTGTTGCTGGCTTATCGTTTGGGGAAATCATGCGAAATCAAGGTTGAATGAGCAGTTAATTGAGTTAACCGACACCAGTATCATTATGTCATTTATATATCTGCTGTTTTATTTTAAAGAAACAGATTTACAGTTACACTTCAATATGCAGTTTAATTATGTTATTATATATTTTATTGAGAGGTCAAATCGCTGATGTAATAAAAAAAATAACACAGGCTGTGTGGTTTACGAGGTCCCAAAGTGGAAATTAAGTAAAATTCCTAGTAAGTAAATGTCAGATTGTTAATAAAATGTAAATGACAAATACTTTAAAGAGTACTTGTTGGCTGCACTTTAATTGTAGCCCACTATTTTCCAATACAGGCCAATTCAGTAAGGCAATAGGAAGGACAATGACGATGTGTAAAGCATAGTAACCTATAAGGAATCATTTTTTATTGATCTGACTTCATCTAAATATGGGTTACACATTATTACTGCTCATGGAAATATTAGATCTAGACTTGTGTGTGTGGGGGGGGGGGGCCTACTGTTTCCAGTGGCGGCTGGTGCTCAACATTTTTGGGGGGGCGCAAACGAGAAAAAAAAATATTGCAGCCTCACTGTGCCCATCACATACAGCCACTGTGCCATGCCACCAAATGCAGCCACTGTGCCATCAATTGTCATCACTGTGCCATGCCATCAAACACAGAAACTGTGTCATCAATTGTCACCACTGTTCCATGCCACCAAATGCAGCCACTTTGCCATCAATTGTCACCACTGTGCCATGCCATCAAACACAGCAACTGTGCCATCAATTGTCACCACTGTGCCATGCCATCAAATGCAGCCACTGTGCCATGCAACACAGCAACTGTGCCATCAATTGTCACCACTGTGCCATGCCACCAAATGCAGCCACTGTGCCATCAATTGTCACCACTGTGCCATGCCACCAAATGCAGCCACTGTGGCAGCAATTGTCACCACTGTGCCATGCCATCAAACACAGAAACTGTGCCATCAATTGAACCACTGTGCCATGCCACCAAATGCAGCCACTGTGCCATCAATTGTCACCACTGTGCCATGCCATCAAACACAACAACTGTGCCATCAATTGTCACCACTGTGCAATGCCATCAAATGCAGCCACTGTGCCATCAATTGTCACCACTGTGCCATGCCATCAAACACAGCAACTGTGCCATCAATTGTCACCACTGTGCCATGCCATCAAATGCAGCCACTGTGCCATGCAACACAGCAACTGTGCCATCAATTGTCACCACTGTGCCATGCCACCAAATGCAGCCACTGTGCCATCAATTGTCACCACTGTGCCATGCCACCAAATGCAGCCACTGTGGCAGCAATTGTCACCACTGTGCCATGCCATCAAACACAGAAACTGTGCCATCAATTGTCACCACTGTGCCATGCCACCAAATGCAGCCACTGTGCCATCAATTGTCACCACTGTGCCATGCCATCAAACACAACAACTGTGCCATCAATTGTCACCACTGTGCAATGCCATCAAATGCAGCCACTGTGCCATGCAACACAGCAACTGTGCCATCAATTGTCACCACTGTGCCATGCCACCAAATGCAGCCACTGTGCCATCAATTGTCACCACTGTGCCATGCCATCAAACACAGAAACTGTGCCATCAATTGTCACCACTGTGCCATGCCACCAAATGCAGCCACTGTGCCATCAATTGTCATCACTGTGCCATGCCATCAAACACAGAAACTGTGCCATCAATTGTCACCACTGTGCCATGCCACCAAATGCAGCCACTTTGCCATCAATTGTCACCACTGTGCCATGCCATCAAACACAGCAACTGTGCCATCAATTGTCACCACTGTGCCATGCCACCAAATGCAGCCACTGTGCCATCAATTGTCACCACTGTGCCATGCCACCAAATGCAGCCACTGTTATGGATCAGAGCGCAGGTCGTGGGGAATACATGGGTCATGATGTTTTTTTAACATTTGTTGTTGGTCTCTTTTTCATATATATATGTATTAGATTCTCGCCTGGCCTACCGGAGAGTCATCTGTGTTTCTAATTATGTGTTGGATGAGCAATGATGCCATATAGCCATTTACACACTAGGGATCACCTAGTATAAGTATGTCACCTCCCCCAATTACAAGTCGGCGTTTTCCATCTCTATTGGCTATGTAATATGACTAGGGAGATTGTATGGAACGTTTATGGAGGGCGCCGCATGATGACAACATGACGCCGACTTTCTAATACAGCGTGCTGTCCGTCTCCCATGATTGGCTATCCACGGTCCAGCTTGGAGCGCAGCCTCGTCGTGTGTGCGACGCGATTGCGTCACTGCGGGTGTTCGTGATGAGGCGCGCGTTCCCCACGACCACCAATGCTTGGCTTAGAGTCTGGGGACGCTGCGTCGGTAGTGTATTTACGCTGCCACGAGTGGGCGTGGCTACGTGTGTATGCCATGTGATCGCCCTATGGACCAATGACTTTGCCTACATGGATAATGGGGGATAGACACTGGACTTTTTTGTTCGTTCCTTGCTGGCAGCAGTGGGTGTTGTCAGCAGGAGTCCGCTGTGATTGGTCTAAACCTCCTGGCTGCCATTCACAGCTGTTTGGACTTAATGTCATCATTGCTCATAAAAGTAGTATAAATATATGGCGTGGGGCATTTGTATGGGTTCATGCCCCAGTTGAAGAGCTCATGGCTCGAAACATGTCGGGTACATAAGCCCATACGCTATTTGCCTACCACGCTACCTATCCATGTGATCACCTGTACTGGTCTTTCTGCAGTCTTGTACTTTTTAGCCTATTTTTTATTTATTTTTTGCCTATTTTTCTGTATACCATTTTATGCCTAATAAAGGCCTTTTTTACTGGAAGTAACCACAATATGCGTAGTTGTGTGTGTTTTCTTCCCTACATGATTCTATGATGGGTCTACCTGCCACAATGCCATTATCCATAAGCAGGGCTTTTTTTCTCAAACAATAGGTGCTGGAACTTAACCACGACTCCCCAAAACCCCTCCCCCTACACACACCCTCCAAATCCCATCAAATAGTGGGTGTGGTCAGTCAAATTTCACGAACAGTAGAAGGGTCTTAAAGGGGCATAAAATACCAGGATTGCATTACATACCGAGTGCAGAGCTATCACACAAAAACCGGACTTCTGTGTTTACAAGTGATTATGGTGAGCAGGCCCCCCCAAGGGTCTGAGCCAGAGGTGGTGGAACTGAGTTCCACCAAGTTCCCCCTGAAAAAAAGCCCTGTCCATGATACCTGGAGTGACTTCCAGGTATTGCCGCTCCGGCGATGTGACTGAACGGAGCGGCGATGACGTCACTCCCGCGCATGAGCGAGGAACGGCACGATCTCCCCGCATGCGTGCATTTCCGCCACTTTCCCATTCAAGAGCCGCCGCTCTCAGTGCGCTGGCGCCGTTGTCTACGGCACGCATGCGCCATAGACATCTGTGCCCACTTTTCTGCAAATATCTCCTTAACCATGTAGGTTAAGGAGATATTGCTAGCAACCTACAGGTAAGCCTTAATGTAGGCTTACCTGTATGTACAAGTACTAGCAGAGGGTATACAACCACTTTAAATGTATTTTAGATGTAACTAGCAAAAGTACCAGATTCTGGCTTTATATTAACCATCCATAATCTCTTGTACAGAAGTACTAAAGCTGGCCATACATTATACAAATTTCTTATTCAACTTCCTTTAGATTTACAGTGCCTTGAAAAAGTATTCATACACCTTAAAATTGTCCACATTTTGTCATGTTAAAATCAAAAACGTAAATGTATTCTATTGGGATTTTATGTGATAAAACAACACGAAGTGGCATATAATTGTGAAGTGGAAGGAAAATTATAAATGTTTTCACATTCGTTTACAAATAAATATGTGAAAAGTTTGGCGTGCATTTGTATTCAACCTCCTTCATTCTGATACCCCTAACTAAAATCTAGTGAAACTAATTGCCTTCAGAAGTCACCTAATTAGTAAATATAGTCCACCTGTGTGTAATTTAATCTCAGTACAAATACATCTGTTCTGTGAAGCCCTCAGAGGTTTGTTAGAGAATTTTAGTGAACAAACAGCATTATGAAGACCAAGGAACACACCAGACAGGTCAGGGATAAAGTTGTGGAGAAGTTTAATGCAGGATTAGGTTATAAAAAAATATTCCAAGTTTTGAACATCTCACAAAGCCGTTTACTCTGCTACTGCTAAGAAAAACACAAGTTGGCATGAGAGTAAAAAAGTACAACCCACAAATGGTGCAAACAGAGTAAAGCAATATATCATTGTGCAAGGTCCTGTTTCACAAGGTCCAATGCCGAACAACAACAGGTCGTCCTTGTGTGTTCAGTTCTGGGTCCAGTACTGAGTGTACAAAGTCTGTGGTAATTGGATCAGCAAAAGGCCAATCTCTTAATTCCAGATAGGACTGTTGAGAAGCTAGCTATTTTGTGCTGAGACTGCACAGACATGACCTAAGACACTAGGAAAAAAAGATAGACTGGCCTAACAGGGAGGGATTATGCCTGGAAGGAGGCTTCCTGTCTTTTTTGTGAGTATCCATTCACCTAAAGGTGGCAGCATAACCCTATCATAATGGAGATGAAGATACCCCACGTTCTGGGATGTACGATAAAGAAAACTTGCCTTCTGAAGACTGCACCTGAAAATAGCAGAGCGGACAGTGCTGGAGCACAAGGTAGTGTTGATATCAGAGGCCAAATTCCAATTCTTGCAACATTATGATTTAATTTTCCTTCTCAATAGCATATGTGGCTTCCTGAAGATGCTCTGGGCAGGGCTAAAACACGTAGAGGCGACGTAATGGATTACATCACATCCGACAATTCCGGTGACGTCAGTTCCTCCTTGTGGCATGCACACCGGTTCCAGATATCAGAACCGCGGCACCCGGGGTTAACAAACCATTTGCTGGATATACCAAGTGCCAGGAAGGGCACAGTACAATGTGAGTGGATAAAGTTTTTTTATTTCACATATTTTAATAAATTATAAAAATTGGCCTCACCCATTAGAGTTAAGGAGGTAGACCAGGCATGTCCAATGTCCGGCCCGGGGGCCAATTGTGGCTCCTGTTCCAGTTTAATGTGCCCCCCCCTGGTAATTTGGATATATACTGTATTTATCGGCGCTGCCTCGGAAGGGACAGGGAGGGGGGAACGAGTGCTGTCAAATTACATACAGGAGAATCTCCTGTTTACTCAGCGGCATCTGTAATAGGAAGTCCCGTCTCCTGGGATGCCATTGGACGACTTCTCTGTCTATCATAAAAGGAGGCACAATTGTATTAAAGAGGCTGCTGTGTAAACAGGAGGTTCTCCTGTATGTAATCTGTTGGTGCTTGTCCTGACCCCCCAATCCCCTCCAAGGCTGCAGATGGGCATCGATCAGGCTGCATTCATGGCAATGGAGAGGCTGCATTCATGGCAATGGAGAGGCTGCATTCAGGCAATGGAGAGGCTGCATTCATGGCAATGGAGAGGTTTGTTAGGCAAAATGGCCGGCCCTCACGCATGTTCACTTCATCAAATCTGGCCTTCTTTGAAAAAAGTTTGGGCACCCCTGAGGTAGACATTACAATCATTGGGTAATATGGTTACTGACTGCAGACATCAGCATCTTTGGAAGGCATAGAGCACCATTAGGAGAGTGTGAGCTGGGGCCATCTATTGTAGCAAGACAGTTTCCTCTGTGTCTAGCTGTTGTGACTGCGTAGGGGTAAGGCAACATGCTAAAGGTATGAGGAAAGTCCTTTAAAGTGTCAGGTCACCTGTGGCCAGGTGACAAGTGCACCCCGTTGGGGTCAGGGATGCACCACAAGGTAGTGAATCCTATGGCCGACTGCTGCGATCAGAGAGGAAGCATGAGCCCAAGATTCCCCAGAGCGCGGAGTCCCAGCTTTGTGTTCACCAGAGCCTTCATGCTTTTGTGAGCACTATTCAGTCTGTTCCCGGCAAAAACTTTTTGAATGTATTCACTCAGTACAGACCCTTGTCAGACAGGCAGCTTGTGATTCATTCTTTGTCCAACCAGTATTCTCTGCATGGTCTGATATGTTACAATCAATCCCAGCCAACCCACAGCAAACCACTTCTACCATCAGACACCTACCTGTTCAAAAGTCTGTTCTCCCATCACCCATGGCAACCCCAGTCGCAGCTCAGTATACACTGCTTCCCACCAGATACCAATACCCAGTCTCTGCTCCCTGTACCTATCCTGCATACAACCCACCTGTCTCTTCTCAGCTGCCTACAAACCCACAAAAACTTCCTCCAGCTACTGTTCCCTCTTCTCTACCATATCCCAGTCCTCCTTTCCAGTCTGCTGCACCCCTTACTTACAAAACTTCCGTGGCTAAGCCCAAGAAAAAACAAACGTTTTTCCCAACCAAAACCATCCTGCCAGTAACCCAGCCTGTCTCCACACCAACCAACCTGTCCGCCTTCCAGCCTGACGTCCCGGAGCCTGCCTTCCAGCCTGAAGTCCCGGAGCCTGCCTTCCAGCCTGAAGTCCCGGAGCCTGCCTTCCAGCCTGAAGTCCCGGAGCCTGCCTTCCAGCCTGAAGTCCCGGAGCCTGCCTTCCAGCCTGAAGTCCCGGAGCCTGCCTTCCAGCCTGAAGTCCCGGAGCCTGCCTTCCAGCCTGAAGTCCCAGAGCCTGCCTTCCAGCCTGAAGTTCCTGCTGCCCAGCTCGACGACCCGGAGCCTGCTGCCCAGCTCGACGACCCAGAGGTGCCTGTTGTCTGTCCTGATGTGCCTGATGCTCTGCCTGAAACATCTGCTGTCAAGCTTGAGTTGCCTGTTGGCTGGTTTAATACCTTGGACTCGTCTCAGAAGCACCTAGTTGGAGCGTCCGGAGGCCGCCCCTTTGAGGCGGGGTACTGTCAGGAAGGGTTCCTACCGCTGGTGGTTCTGCCTGATTTGTGCCGTGCAGTACTGTGGTCCACCACCAGGTGTCTCCTGGCAGTCTGGAACTGCCAGGGGAGCTCTTCCCTGGTGGTATTATATTATCTTTGGGCCGCAGTACTGGCATCCACCAGCGGGGGGGGGGGGGGTTCCTGGCAGTGTGGGGCCGACATCTCCTGCGATCAGGTGTCACCTGAGCCTGATTGCAGGGATGTGTATAAATATCTGGCTCTGACAATCTGGCTTCCCTTGATCTCTCTCTTGTAACCTGAACCTGGAACCTGGAATCCTGAATCTGGTGCTTGTACCTTTACCTGTTATTCATCCATCCATCCATCCATCCTCTCCTTGTCCTGTTTGTCCTCCCTTTCCCCAGCTACTGACCTCCCGTTGACGATCCTGGCCTGGCCCTGTTGTGATTCCGGTTTGTCCCTATTACTTGTACATATTGGTATATTACTGTTATTATTTGTGGTTCCTGTTGGTGTTGGTTGGAGTGTTTTTGGAGGTTGTTATTTTAATATATTATTTCACTATCCTTATTAAACCATATTTTCACTTAAAACACGTCTGGGTTCCCTGTTACAGTCCACACAGTTCTGATCACATCTGATTCATGACACACAGCTTCAAAAAATGAACTGCGCATGCGTCGTCTCTTGGACGCATCCCAGTGTGCATGCTCACAGTTACGTCGAAATTGCTGCCTAAGATACGTCGAACACTGCCTATGACGTGAACGTAACCTACGCACAGCCCTACTCGCGTAGTACTATGTAAACGGCGTACGCAACGTAAAATTCAACGGCGTCGTTCCCTGGCCCATACCTTTGCATTACCTGCACCTGCTATATGAGGGGTAACTTTACGCCGGATGTAAGCCTTACGCAAATCGCGTATATGAAGCGGCCGGGCGCATCTACTTTAGTGAATCGGCGTATCTTACTCATTTGCATATTTAAAATGGGAACGCTGAATGCGTCCAGCGTAACTATGCGCCCATGATACGCCGGCGTAGGTAAGTTACGTTGGGCGGTTGAAGCCTTGTTTTACGGCGTATCTAGCGTACATTTGTACTTACGACGGCGTATCTATAGATACGCTGGCGTAAAACGATCATGAATCCGGGCCATTTGGTTTAGATGGTGTCAAGCATGTGTTGCGGCAACCAGATGAGGTGTTCAAAGACAAGTGTGTCTTGCCTACAGTCAAGCATGGTGGTGGGAGTGTCATGGTCTGAGGCTGCATGAGGGCTGCCGACACTGGGGAGCTACAGTTCATTTAGGGAACCATGAATGCCAACATGTACTGTGACATACCAAAGCAGAGCATGATCTCCTCCCTTTAGAGACTGGGCTGCAGGGCAATGTTCCAACATATTAACAACCCCAAACACACCTTCAAGATGACCACTGCCTTGCTAAAGAAGCTGAAAGGTGGTGGAATGGCCAAGCATGTCTCCAGACCGAAACCCTATGGGGCATCCTCAAATGGAAGATGGAGGAGCGCAAGGTCTTTAACATCCATCAGCTCCGTGATGTCGTCATGGAGGAGTGGAAGAGGACGCCAGTGGCAAGCTGTGAAGCAACCGGTGGCAACCTGTGAACTCCATGCCTATGAGGGTTAGGCCGTGTACACATGACCGAGGTTCTCGCTGGAAACCAGCGAGAACCTCGCTGGAAGCTGCATTCCAGCGAGGACCTCGGCCGTGTGTACGCTCTCGGCGAGCTTCCCGTCGTGAAGCCCGTCGAGCAGAAATAGAGAGCACGCTCTCTATTTGCTCGACGGCCCGCCTGGAAGAATGGCTGGTTGCCATTCCCGACGGGCGGGTCGCCGATTTCGACGGCCAGCAGGGAACCTCGACGGGCGGAACGATGTGTTCTGCCCGTCGAGGTTCTCTGCCGTGTGTACACGGCCTCAAGGTAGTGCTGGAAAATAATGGTGGCCACAAAAAATATTGACACTTCGGGCCAAATTAGGACACTTTAACTTAGGGGTGTACTTACTTTTTTAGCCAGCGGTTTAGGCATTAATGGCTGTGTGTCGTGTTATTTTGAGAGGATAGCAAATTGTACTGTTATACAAGTTGTACACTCACTGTTTTACATTGTAGCAAAGTATAATTTTTTCAGTGTTGTCACATGAAAAAATATTAAATATTTACAAAAATATGAGGGGTGTACTAACTTTTGTGAGGCACTGTAAGATTGTATCCCCCACAATACTTTTATTAAAGCTTTTTAAGATGTCATCATCTTAAAGTGGTTGTAAACCCTTACAATCCACTTTTTACTACAGGTAAGCCTATAATACGGCTTACCTGTAGCTACCCCGTGCAGGTTAAAGAGATATCCCCTGTATCTGCATGTGCCGACGTCATTGGCACTGAAGCAATCGTGTTGTTGCTTCAGTTAGTGTGCAGTTACCAGCGGCTCCCACACGTCATTGCGGCTCTGTCCAATCACAGCGCTGGAGCCCGCAATACCCGGAAGTAACTCCGGGAGCGAGTGAACGGGGACCGCTGCAGGGGCTTCGAACTAAGGTACGTTTTTCATAATGCGCTAGTATGCTATGTCTTGCAGTGTTTTTTTTTTTGTTGTTTTTTTTGTGGGTTTACAACCACTTTAAGCTCTCGCTACCATCCTTTCTTATGTGCATTTATGTTATGTTCATTTAGATGCAAAGAATGTTTAGACGAGTTCTTATTTATGTAAAGGTTATGAATTTAAACAAAAAAAACAAAGGCTGACGCTGCGCTAGTGTAGAAATTATTGAGTATATAACAATAAATGGTGAACAGTAAGCTGCTGGCACTAAGAAATTGTGTACAACAATTCAATAAAACATAAAAAAACAAAACAGAAGTGCAGCGCTGAAAAATTGATAAACAATAAATTTCATAGATACATATAAAAATTCAAGCTCATAAATAGTTGACGAGAGCAAGAAGATAAAGTGTAAGAAAGAGGAATCTCCAAAACTTTTAAGTGATAAGATCCAGTGAAAAAAAGTCCAGCATTAAATCTTGTGATGAGAAAGCTGACAAGAAAGGTGATCAAGTGAAATCCAATGTGCTATCAGATGAAAAAGGAATCTCCACACTGCACTCGTGTAGTAGGACTGCCTGCTTACCAGAAAGAGAGACTGCTTCTCATCAGTCTCATAAAGCATAGGGAAGTCCGGTCTCCCTGGAACCTATCCGTGTATGATCAGTATGGAGCTCAGCAATGGGTCCGGGATGTATACATGTACGATAAGAAGGAAGAAACTCTCATAGCGTATTAAGTATATCAAGGAGATAGATTTATTAGGTAATGCACTTACAATTAATCAGTGGAATTAGGCATGTAACAATCAAAGCCGTAATCTCTCCACTCCGATGCCTCTCGCTAATCCCCCGTTGAAGTCAAAACGATCGTAGGGTGCCGTGACGTCATCGCGTTCCGTCCTGAACGCCGGCGGTGTTTTCGTTCGAGTGGCGAGAGGCATCGGAGTGAGATTACGGCTTTGAATGTTACATGCCTAATTCCACCGATTATCCACAAATACTTAATACGCTATGAGAGTTTCTTCCTTCTTATCGTACATGTATACATCCCGGACCCATTGCTGAGCTCCATACTGATCATACACGGATAGGTTCCAGGGAGACCGGACTTCCCTATGCTTTATGAGACTGATGAGAAGCTGTCTCTCTTTCTGGTAAGCAGGCAGTCCTACTACACGAGTGCAGTGTGGAGATTCCTTTTTCATCTGATAGCACATTGGATTTCACTTGATCACCTTTCTTGTCAGCTTTCTCATCACAAGATTTAATGCTGGACTTTTTTTCACTGGATCTTATCACTTTAAAAGTTTTGGAGATTCCTCTTTCTTACACTTTATCTTCTTGCTCTCTTCAACTATTTATGAGCTTGAATTTTTATATGTATCTATGAAATGTATTATTTATCAATTTTTCAGCGCTGCACTTCCGTTTTGTTTTTTAAAGGTTATGAATTGCCTGTAAGATATTATATATACACACACAAGAAAGGGTAAACTTTAGTTGTGAATTTAATAGAAATTCTGTGTTCTTTTGTCTAGCTTTCTTTGTGTTATTTCTGTAGAAGCCATTATTTCCCGCAGTCCTGAAGTGAAATTACCATCATTTAGAAACCATTCTGGCCATGCTTTAAAATGACAAATAGATTTTGCGATAGAATTTTCCACTTCAGAGGAAAATGGCCTTAATAATGTATCTGAAGTGACTTTCTGCTAGCGGGGCTCCTGTGTTTTTATTGGTTGAGTTAGCAGAGTCTCTTCTGTGCAGTGTATCAGATGGGACTGTGTTACCAAAACTCTCAGTGCAAATTTACTTTATATTGTAGCTGTAGGCAGTTCTCTCAGATGATCGCAACAGAGGAGTGTGTGGAAGAAAAGCTTGTGGTATAATTTCCTATAAAAATATTGCTGTGTCCATTTTAGCTGAGGAAGAAAGATCCCTGGGAATTGTAATTTGTCACTAAACATAAAAAATCTGATTGAATGCAAGGAAATAAAATATTGCTGGTTTCTTAAAATGGTATTAACCACTTGACCCCCTTCATTACTAGGCCATTTGTTGCGACACGGCATTGCGTTACTTTAACTGACAATTGCGCAACACTGTACTCAAATAAAATTTGTGTAATTTTTTCCCCCCACAGAGTTTTCTATTGGTGGCATTTGATCACCTCTGCATTTAAATGTTTTTGCGCTATAAACAAAAGAAGACAGACAATTTAAAATATATATATATATATTTTTACTTTCTGCTAAAAAGAATTTCAAATAAAACAAATTTAAGAATCTAATTTCTTTATAATATTTAGACCAATATGTATTCTGCTACATATTTTTGGTCAAAAAATCCCAATAAGCGATATTTATTGGTTTGCGTGAGCGTTATAGCGTCTACAAACTATGGGATATAAAAAAAAAACATGTTTTTACTAGTATTGGCAATAATCAGCGACTTATAGCGGCACTGTAATATTGGGGCGGACATTCTGACACTTTTTTAAAGCGGGGGTTCACCCTAAAAAAAATAGACTGTTATATCCAGCATACTGCTGACATCAACAGTATGCTGGATTTTCTTTTTTCGGTCTGTACTTACGGTTTTCTGACGTTTTTCACCCGGCTTCCGGGTTCTCGCTCCCCCCGGGTAGTAGGCGTTCCTAAGCTCTGCATAGATGATTGACGTGCGCGTCATCGCCTTCCGAAAATATCCGAGTGGGACTCGGCACTTTACGGCGCCTGTGCATTCGGCTCTACATGGCAGGCGCAGGCGCCGTATAGTGCCGTAAAGAGCCGAGTCCCCGTCGGATATTTTCGGAAGGCGATGACGCGCACGTCAATCATCTATGCAGAGCTCCCCGTCAGGGAAAAAATCTACACGCCCACTCCCCGCAAGGAAGAAGACCCGGAAGTGTGGCTGAAGACAGGTAAGTGTACACAAAAAAAAAATGACAACTCTACAAGCCTTGTATTAAGGCTACAGATATGTTAGCTAAAAAGTTCATTTTGAGGGTGAACCTCTGCTTTAAGACCAGTAACACTAATACAATGATCAGTGCTCAAAAAATATGCACTGTCACTGTACTAATGTCACTGGCTGTGGAGAGGTAAACATCAGGTGTAATCGAAGTATTAACTGTGTACCTAGCCTGTGTTTTACTACAGTGTTGGAGGTGCTTTTACTAAGGAAATTCATAGATTATAGTCCCTGCTTTGCAGAGACAACGGATTCATGCCTTCTCTCCTGTCAGAACAGCGATCTGCCTTGGTAACTAAACAAGTAAAAAAGATACAAAGCACAGGTACCTCAAGTAGTAGTACCCAATAGTCCAAGGGCAAAGGGCAAAGGTAAGCATGTGTGTATATACACATATATATATATGCACACATAGAACTATATGGCAGGGTATCAGTCAGGGCAGCCACCATATATATACATAAGCAGACTTAAATCATTGGCAGATGGCAGCGGGCATCAAGTCCAGGTCCATGTATGTGATCACAGCATGAGCGAGCCACCAGCAGTGTGCATGCTCGCCCCCTACCCACACAGGTGCCATGACAAAAATGTCATGTATTACAGCTGACCAATTCCTAAATAAGGTGGCTGCATTTATTTTTTTTAAGGATTGTTCCCTTAATTTTCACCTGATTTGGCCAGTAATACATATTGGGGGTTATTTACGAAAGGTAAATTCACTTTGCACTACAAGTGCACTTGGAAGTGCAGTCGCTGTAGATCTGAGGGGGACATGCAAGGAAAATAAAAAACAGCATTTTAGCTTGCACATGATTGGATGATAAAATCAGCAGAGCTTCCCCTCATTTCAGACACTCCCCCCCCAGATCTACAGTGATTGCACTTCCAAGTGCACTTGTAGTGCAAAGTGGATTTGCCTTTCGTAAATAACCCCAATTCTGTCATAGGGTATCTCCACTCAGGATGGAGGGATATTGGAGACACCTTTGGGCAGAAGCATTTTTCTGGAGAGGGTAGTGTTAGATGTAGGGATGAACCGAACACCCCCCAACTCGGTTCGCACCAGAACATGCAAACAGGCAAAAAATGTGTGCGAACATGCAAACACTGTTAAAGTCTATGGGACACGAACGTTAAAAATCAAATATGATAATTTTAAAGGCTTATATGCAATTTATTGCCATAAAAAAATATTTGGGGACCTGGATCCTGGCCCAGGGGACAAAAAAGATTTAAAAGCTACAGTTTTTTTGGGAGCAGTGATTTTAATAAGGGAAACAATAAAAATGAAATATTCCTTTAAATATCGTGCCTGGGGGTGTCCTTAGTATGCCTGTAAAGTAGTGCATCTTTCCCATGTTTATAACAGTGCCACAGCAAACTTACAATTCTAAAGGAAAAAATGTAATTTAAAACTGCTCGCGGCTGTAATGTATAGTCAGATCCCGGCAATATAGACAAAAATAACTAAAATACCAAAAAAGGGGGGGGGGTTCCCTCCAAATATTAAGGGGAACCCCAGACCCAATTTTTTTTTTAAATGGCGTGGGGGGCCTTCAGGCACTATATACTCTGAACAGCAGTATATATACTATACGGCCTGCCTTATATAATCTGCAGAAAATTGGGCCTTGGGTTTTGGTGGTACCAGAACACTGTAAGCCCTCACTCTTACTCTTGTTGGGCACAGGTACAGGCCCTGCTGTAAAATATTATATCAAGAATTGCAATTACATGCCCCTGTTGAACAAATTGTTACCAAAGTTAGGTAATATCTTTGATGCCCATTGAACAAAAATTGTTCACAGCCAACACTTTAACACCCCTTTCACACTGGAGGCGTTTTGCAGGCGCTATAGCGTTAAAAATAGCGCCTGCAAAGCGCCCTAAAACAGCTGGTCCATTTGCAGGGAGTTAGAAAAGGTCCTGTCAGCAGCTTCTTTGGAGCGCATTAGGAGCAGTGAACTCACCGCTCCTAATGCACTCCTGCCCATTGAAATCAATGGGCAGCACCGCCGTACCACTGGCAAAACGCCGCTGCAGCTGCGCTTTGCGGGCGGTTTTAACTGTTTTTCAGCGGCCAGCGGGGGGTATTGATTTCCCCTGCAAATAGGCAAATGAGGGAGATTTCCCGATTCGCGAACGGATTAGCACCATACGCTGGCTACATGCGCCGCGCGTATTTCGTCCGTCCGGCGCAAAGTTATTTCTACAAATAGCTGCTTTATCTTTACTCCAGACGGCCTCAGGTCAGCAGGAGAGCAGCTCCAGCAGCAGCGTTAGCGACGAAACTAGCAAGCTGAACAACCACACGTGCAAGGACAACACCTCTGTGTGCCAACATGCCAGGGGCAGTCGAGGTCCTAGCACTAGTACTGGGTCCCCCGGTACGGAGGAGGCGGGCACGTGAGAGGATATACCGCATGCGCATGAGCCTCTTTGGCATGGGGGATGAGGAGGTGTATCGCCTCTTCAGATTCAGCCCTGATGCAATACTTGAACTAACCACAACCCTGCAGGGTGACATCACCAGCAAGACACACCGCTCACAAGCAGTGCAGCCACTGGTGAAGGTACTGGCAACACTTAATTTCCTTGCAAGTGGATCATTCCAGCGTACAAGTGGAGTGGTGGCTGGGATGTCACAGTCCTCCACGAGCAGATGTGTGCACCAGGTTGTCCCTGCAATCCTCAGACGCATGTCCAACCACTTCATCAGACCAGCCACTGAGGAGCTGCGGCTGAAGGCAATGACAGATTTCTACAGCATTGCCAGATTCCCACGCACTGTGGGGGCCATTGATTGCACACATGTGGCACTACAGCCCCCCAGTGCCACAGAGCACATATACCACAATCGGAAGCATTGGCATTCCATCAACGTACAGGTGATAGCCGATGCCCAGCGCCTCATATGGCACGTCCGTGCCAAACACCCAGGGTCCAGCCATGACAGCTTCATATACCGTCAGAGTCCCATCCCAGCAGAATTCGAGCAGAACATGTATGGGGACAACTGGCTGGTTGGTGAGTGACATGGGTGGCAGGCATGACTATCCCCTCCCATGATGCACATCACAAGGGGCAAATGCATGACTAACATCCTCCTGTCTTTTCCCTTACAGGTGACTCTGCATATGCACTGGGACCCCATCTAATGACTCCTTTCCGGAACCCCCAAACCAGAGGAGAGAGAAAATACAATGCGGCACATATCAAAACCCGTGCAGTGGTGGAGCAAACATTTGGGCTCCTGAAGTCCCGTTTCCGCTGCCTGGATAAGTCTGGGGGGGCCCTATTGTATTCCCCTACCTTCGTGTGTCAGATCATCGGTGCATGTTGCATTCTGCACAACGTTGCTATGAGAAAAGGCCTGCAGATTGACATACGTGATGACCTGACCCCCGACCCACACAGTCCCCACCTGCCAGAGGAGAACCAGTCTGCTGATGGAAGAGCAGTCAGGAGGGTCCTCGCCGTAGGCATCTTTGGACAATAAACAAAAACATTGATCACACGGACAATGCACGCATGTACACCACTGATGTCCCTAGATCACACACACCACATGCACATCGCATTGGATTAGCCCAAGTCCAGCATGTAGGACTTGGGAGCAGCAACGCCAGCGTCAAGGCCCCAATGATGTCGCTGTCCATTCATACACCTTTCACACGTCATTCATACAGCCGTGGGGTTAACTTCACCACCACGGCCGAGGGTGACACCCCTTACTGGCAGGAGTGCCACCCCCTCACATTCACACACCATTCACACTGTCCCCTGCACTCCTGACCGTGTGCAGTTAAAAATAAAATATATACTCATAACCTGAATAATAACAGAAAAAATAAACTCATAACCTGAGTAATAACAGAAAAAATAAACTCATAACCTGAGTAATAACAGAAAAAAAAAAAACGAAAAAAAAAACCTCATCTGGGATGACGGGGGCTCCTCCTTGTGGGCACTCTCGGGCTCCTCAGCTGCCTGGAGGGAGTGGGTGGGGGTGGGGGGGCATCTGGAGGAGGCTGATCCCCGGGTGGGCCACTCCTGGCTGCTGTTGGCTGCATGCCCTCCAAGGCCACAGCAATCCGGCTCAGAAATGATTGGTCTGGGCCTGCATCCTCATCTGGCGGGTGATATTATGCCGCTGGGCACGCTGCCGCTGCCTCCCCTCTTCCCGGATGGCAGCTGTGTTGGCGTGGACGGCTGCTGTGAGGTGCTGTACATCAGCCTGCACCTCCACCAGGCTGGTGACAACGTCCTGCACACCACTGGGCAGCTGCGATACGGAGCACAGACTGTCAGAGAGCCGGTCCAAGTGCCCAGCAATCTCCCCCATCTGTTGTGTTTGCCGGGCATGGTCCATCGCCACCTGGTCCTGGACCAGATCAGACACCCCCCTGGTCTTACGGGTGACCTTCCTGGGGCCAGGAGAAGGTTGTCCCCGTGGGGATGGAGTCGCCCTTGAGGGGCTACCGAGGATGGGTGAGGGGATGACAGAGGGACCTGCAGAAGGGGAGGACTCAGATAACACCAAAAAAAACTCCTGCTGAGGAACAGGCTCCTACTCAACCATTTCCACAGAAGTGGTGTGGGCACTCTCCTCCACCTCAGTGTCTTCAGCACTCAGGGGCTCGTCCTCAGGATCCCGTTGGGGGGTTGAGGTGGAATGGCCGGCAACAGATGATGGCCCAGCTCCGTCATCTGTGGATGACACAAAGCAGACACATGTTGGTGGTCCCACACACTTGGCACATGTACCCTCCCCCCCACATGCAACACACCAAATAGGGGATAAAAAACATTTACCTGTCCTGGAGCCTTCCTCCACAGAATCATAGCCTGGTACCCCCTCCAATTGCTCCCTCTCCAGGCAGCGGGCGACCACCTCCTCCTCTGTGGTCAGGCTGACCGGACATGGGGGTCCACCACCTGTGCCCCGCTCATGGCTCCGAATGGTGGCCACCTTGCCACGGACCTTGCGCCGCAGGTCATTTATCTTTTTCTGGATATCACCAGTAGTCCGGGTGGAGTACCCCAACACATTCACCCTGCCAGCAATGGTGTCCAGGATGGCCTGCTTCCTCTCCCGGCTGGTCTTCCTACTTTTCTTCCCATGCAGAAAATCATTATACAGTGCGGAAAATAAGTATTTGAACACCCTGCTATTTTGCAAGTTCTCCCACTTGGAAATCATAGAGGGGTCTGAAATTGTTATCGTAGGTGCATGTCCACTGTGAGAGACATAATCCAAAAAAAAAATTCCAGAAATCACAATGTATGATTTTTTTAACTATTTATTTGTATGATACAGCTGCAAATAAGTATTTGAACACCTGAGAAAATCAATGTTAATATTTGGTACAGTAGCCTTTGTTTGCAATTACAGAGGTCAAACGTTTCTTGTAGTTTTTCACCAGGTTTGCACACACTGGAGGAGGGATTTTGGCCCACTCCTCCACACAGATCTTCTCTAGATCAGTCAGGTTTCTGGGCTGTCGTTGAGAAACACTGAGTTTGAGCTCCCTCCAAAGATTCTCTATTGGGTTTAGGTCTGGAGACTGGCTAGGCCACGCCAGAACCTTGATATGCTTCTTACAGAGCCACTCCTTGGTTATCCTGGCTGTGTGCTTCGGGTCATTGTCATGTTGGAAGACCCAGCCTCGACCCATCTTCAAAGCTCTAACTGAGGGAAGGAGGTTGTTGCCCAAAATCTCGCAATACATGGCCCCGGTCATCCTCTCCTTAATACATTGCAGTCGCCCTGTCCCATGTGCAGAAAAACACCCCCAAAGCATGATGCTATCACCCCAATGCTTCACAGTAGGGATGGTGTTCTTGGGATGGTACTCATCATTCTTCTTCCTCCAAACACGGTTAGTGGAATTATGACCAAAAAGTTCTATTTTGGTCTCATCTGACCACATGACTTTCTCCCATGACTCCTCTGGATCATCCAAATGGTCATTGGCAAACTTAAGATGGGCCTTGACATGTGCTGGTTTAAGCAGGGGAACCTTCCGTGCCTTGCATGATTTCAAACCATGACGTCTTAGTGTATTACCAACAGTAACCTTGGAAACGGTGGTCCCAGCTCTTTTCAGGTCATTGACCAGCTCCTCCCGTGTAGTCCTGTGCTGATTTCTCACCTTTCTTAGGATCATTGAGACCCCACGAGGTGAGATTTTGCATGGAGCCCCAGTCCGAGGGAGATTGACAGTCATGTTTAGCTTCTTCCATTTTCTAATGATTGCTCCAACAGTGGACCTTTTTTCACCAAGCTGCTTGGCAATTTCCCCGTAGCCCTTTCCAGCCTTGTGGAGGTGTACAATTTTGTCTCTAGGACAGCTCTTTGGTCTTGGCCATGTTAGTAGTTGGATTCTTACTGATTGTATGGTGTGGACAGGTGTCTTTATGCAGCTAATGACCTCAAACAGGTGCATCTAATTTAGGATAATAAATGGAGTGGAGGTGGACATTTTAAAGGCAGACTAACAGGTCTTTGAGGGTCAGAATTCTAGCTAATAGACAGGTGTTCAAATACTTCTTTGCAGCTGTATCATACAAATAAATAGTTAAAAAATCATAAATTGTGATTTCTGGAATTTTTTTTTTGGATTATGTCTCTCACAGTGGACATGCACCTACGATGACAATTTCAGACCCCTCCATGATTTCCAAGTGGGAGAACTTGCAAAATAGCAGGGTGTTCAAATACTTATTTTCCGCACTGTAAGTCTCCATAGCAGAGATGACCACAGAGACCTCCTGGGCATTAAAATTGAGGTTCCTCCTCTCTTTGGGGGTAGCGGGAGCAGCCATAACAGAGCAAAAGTAACTTCCCTGGGGTGGGGGGAAACGGAAATACTTTTGCGCCGGAATGGCGCTTCCGCTGGCGCTTTTATACGCACAACGGAACACATTGCGCTGGCGTTTCCCGTGAAGTGGTGCCGACGGAAGTTGTGAGCATGCGCACAGGGGGCCGAGTGAAGCCTCACTTACTGCGCATGCTCCGTGGATGATGCGCTGAACGTAAGCCTCTGCGCTGGGCTCCGCCCATCATTTACATATGATCACACCCACTTCCACTTGCGTCGGGTTGCGCCAACGCATCTTCGTTACTCCGTCGCAAAATAACGCCCATGCGCTTGGTGAATGCTGTACTTCACTCGCTAGTTTGCGTCAGCGCAGCGTATATGCGTTGCGCTACGCTGGCGAAAAGATGCGTGCATCTACCTGAATCTGGCCCTATGTGTTATTACATCAAGAGTGAGTAGTTATAATACCACTGCTGCGGTTTCTTCCAAAAGCAGCCTCAACTTTCCATGTAATTCTTGAACTGGTTCCTCCTGTTCTCCAACTGTCTCAGGGAACAGAGCTACATCCCCTGGACACTACTATAATCTTCAAGGCCTACTTGGAAAACACTGCTTCAATAAGACTCTCAGAACATTTGTTCATCATCCTCCATGGTAATATTAAAGCGAAGGAAGCATTTTTCTGAATTCATGCTGGATCGTTAAAGTGATTAGCCAGACCTATGGAGCTAAATCTCAGAGCCAGAGGAGGTGATTGTTCACTCTGCATGCAGTATCAGCAGACAAGGAGCCTCTGTGGCCTTCTAAACACACTTTCCTTTTCACTACAACTTTGATCTCTCTTCTCTTACCACTGTGGAGTTTGGCTGAAAATTTCTCAAACCAGTCTCTCGGATTAAAATCAACTAAGCCTTCCTCTGTTTTTTGTCTAGTTAATTCCTGCTAGTATGATGCCAAGGTGGTATCAGGAAAACAAAATGAACTTCAAAATACTAGTTTCCCTTTCCTGAATCTCTTTCTATGGAATCATAAGAATCGTATCACCGAAACCGAAGAGTGTCTAGTTATGGAACACTGTCGCTAACATTTATTGGTACGTGGTCCTGACTGAAAAGGAGGGAGTGGGGGAGTGCTAACCTGTTATCGTGAAGCCACTGAGATAGTTAGGAAAAAAATGATGATATTTTTTTCCCTATATTGTTGCACGGGTCTTCTGGGAAATGAGCGAATACCTGAAGTAAACAGAATTAAATAAAAAGCTGTCATAGCAACAATTGTCCCAGCTGGATCGTTTTCACTTTACTTCACTCACCTGCTCTAATGGCTACATTAAAATGTTGCATTTCACCTTCTGTCTAAGAGTGGCCACCATCACAAATAGAGGGGGGAATCTCCTTAGTAGAGAAACAAATAGCATTAACATCCTTCCACGCTCTATCCAAAACTAAAAACATATTATTTTTTTTTATTTTTTTAAAGTGTATTTTTGTGCGTGAACTCGAGAGAGAGGAGCCGGACTGTAGGAGTTGGGAGTAGGCAGACCCTCCCCCCGGAGGCAATCGCCATCCTTCTCCATGCCCCTGGTGGCAATGGCGGGTGTGAAGGGGGGCCTCCCACTCACCCCGCCCTACCTGCTCCTCTTGGGAGCCCAACTGGGGCCCAACGGGACCCCAATGGGGCAGAGGGACTCCTCCTATGAGGGAGTGAGGGGGCCTAGCCCACCCAGCCAGCCCCGTAGGTCCTTTGCCTCTCTTTATTTTAAGAGACCGCATGGCCAAAGTGCATGTGTTTTAAACCAATTTCGTGTGCGTGCAAGTGTGGTGGTTTTTGTGGGGGGGGGGGTGGGCGTACTAAGCACAGGCGTACCTTGCATAGCACACCCACCGGGAGCCGGGCTGAGACCACCAAACTCAATTCACATGTAGCCGAGACCGGGATCCGAACCCTTGGCTGCAGAGGTGAATGGCTTGTCAGCGCAGTGCCAATCACGTTGAGCCACCACAGCTCTAAAAACATATTATTGATGTACTGTATGTGTAGCCAGGTGCTTTGCTAGGACTGGAGAGTGGAAGAAACATTGGCTGCAGCTGCTCTCTGTAGCTGCTGCCCTGTGGTGCTGATCTGGTTTACAGCAATATTAGCAAGAGGAGGGAGCTGATGGGCAGAAATAGTTCAATAGAATGAGTCGGGCAGTACTGCACCATGGAAATTGTAGCCCAGAGAAGACAGACTCAACTCTAATGAAATGAACTGCATTTACCAGATTGAGATTGCCAGGAGGAAGGAAAAGAGATGCATTTTCTCAGGCTGTACAGGACATAGCTTTCTTTTGCTATGAGGGAGACCGGAGAGTGTACATTGCTGTCCACTGTTTATCATCACTGCTGCATGTTGGCAGCCTGAGTGGGATCCGGAGTGCTGGGATGGGAGCGCTGACAGCCAGAGTCACCTGGGTGCAATGCAGAGAGTAGCCCAATCACTGTGTGTGATTGGATAGTGAGCAGCAATATTGCTGGGACTGGTGAGCTGCTGCTTTGGGGATTTACTATCTGCCACTAGAGAGGGACAGAAACTAACCATACAGCCATATAGAAGCCTTATTGTTGCATGCAGGCTTGACTGGAACAATTTGTATGTGCACCAGACTGTCCTTTTACAGCTGCTACACAGAGACATTTTGCCTATTGTCTATGTTAAGAAAAACCTCTCAGGGGAACTTGCACCATATTCTAGTCATTCTCCTAGAGTGCACTCTAGATCAGGGATTCCCAACCAGTGGCACGGGGGCCACATGTGTCTCAAGGAGCCCTCTGATGTGGCCCTAGACCTCCTGCTCTGGGATAATAGATTGGCAAGCCTAGATCAAGGTTTGCTGGCCCGCCATCCCAGAGCAGCAGTTTTGTGAATGAGGACGCAAGTGGCTGCGGAGCAGAACCACATAGGCCGATACTTTCTGTAAACGCTCCTCAATACTTATGCGAGAAAATAAAACACTACACCCCCAATCGCGCTCTCCGATCAACCAACCAAAACCTCCTCCACATCCAAGTCCCACTACAAATCAAAGGAAGAAGGAAGATTTACAGTCCAAGGACCACGGCTATGGAACTATCTACCCACGGACATCTGCATGGAGGAAAACCATCAGGCCTTCAGGCAAAAAATCTTAAGACCCACCTCTTCTGAAGGATTAGGACGTCACTGGATGCAAAGTTCGCATTTGTATCGCTATATAAGTTATTCACTCACTCACTCACTCACTCATAGCGCCCACTCTTGTCACAGGTAGGGTGATACCAAATGCAGTCTGCCTGGGACAGCCAGCAATACCTGAATGAAAAACTGTTATTAAAAGGTAAGTTTACTACTAAATTCACAGTGTATATATGGGTATATCTGTTCTGCAGTGGTTACTGGGCTGCTTTCAAACTGATGCGCAGGTGCAGTTCAGCTGCGGGTTACCTGCACTGAGCCATAGACTTCTGTAATTACCTGCGGGTTTGTTGCGCTTTCAGAAAGTGTGCCACACCTGCTGGATATAATAAAAGTTTACGGCAAAGTGCAGCTAACCTGCAGAAAATCCACAGGTGCACTGCGCTGTACCCGCAGTTTGGGCAAATTGCAGCGCACCAGTGTGAAAGCAGCCTTAGGCCCCTTTCACACTGGTCCAACCTAATCAGACTCACTATTTACCTCTATGGAGCAGCAGATGTAAACAGGCTTGTGTCTGTTTACACCCGCCTACCTAAAAAAATAGAAAGGGATCTGCCCCCTTCCGTTTGGACGGATCGGATTGGATCTGCAGGAACATAAAATAGAGTGGGCTGTGTCATCCTCTCGCTCTGCTCATTGTGGCCCGTGACCAATTACCAATTTGCTTAAGTGGCCCTCGCTCTTCAAAAGGTTGGGTACCCCTGCTCTAGAGTATAGTATTATTATTCACATTGCAGTTAATACTTATACAGTGCATCCGGAAAGTATTCACAGCAGTTCACTTTTTTTCCACACTTGTTATGTTACAGCCTTATTTTAAAATGGATTAAATTCATTATTTTCCATTAAAATTCTATAATCAATACCCCATAATGACAAGGTGAAAGATGTTTGTTTGAAATCTCTGCAAATTTATTAAAAATAAAAAAATGAAACAATACACAATAACAATGAAATAAGTATTCACTGCCTTGCTCAATACTTTGTCGAAGCACCTTGGCACCAATTACAGCCTCAAGTCTTTTTAAATATGATGCTACAAGCTTGGCACACCTATTTTTGGGCAGTTTCTCCCATTGTTCATCAGGTTGGATAGGGAGCATTCACAGAGTTGTCATGTAGCCACTATTTTGTTATCTTGGCTGTGTGCTTAGGGTCATTGTCCTGTTGGAAGATGAACCTTCACCCCAGTCTGAGGTCCAAAGCGCTCTGGAGCAGGATTTCATCAAGGATGTCTCTGTACATTGCTGCATTCATCTTTCCCTCAGTCCTGACTATTCTTCCAGTTCCTGTTGCTGAAAAACATTCCCACAGCATGATGCTGCCACCACCATGCTTCACTGTAGGGATGGTATTGGTGGTTGGGATGATCTTGGGGAGCACACTGCGAATTATCATTAAAATGTAGAAAACGCATAATCATGTCATAGCGTGTCCTGGACATAACGACAGAATATATCAGCATATGGTGGATGGGGTTGGTGCACCAGTAGGCATGCAGTTAATTTTACTTTGTAAGCCCCATATTAAACGTAAGGCCCAAAAACAATTACGATTTGTCTAGTGTGAGACGTTGCCATTGGAACATACGGGTGTAGGATGAATTGGGATTTGAGGCAATAAATTGCTCTGCATAGAGATTTGTTTGATTCATCCTATACTGCAGCAAATCTTCGGGGGAAAACAAATAATAATAATCTTGGAAATTGAGAAAAATTTGTAGTGTTGGGCTGTGCGGTGAAATGGTAGATTATAGCAGACCCTTAGCTGGCAGGCATCCGTAAGGGGTTTGGCCAGGTATCGGGAAGGTAGGACTGGGCCCAAATTCTTTGGGTTGGGTGTGTAATTCCAGTACTGGTACTGGGCTCCTCTTCCTGGGGTCTGGCACTGCAGGTGGTAGGCAGGTCCTATGATCTTGGTCCTGATCTCATTATTCTTTTAGGAGGGACGGTTTCCTCTGCTGACTCAGTCTCCAATCCACTACCCTCTACTGGCTCGTATTTCAACCCAGAATCAGATGATGAGAGCTCCCCGCTGCAAGGATGTCATATGCCTCCTCAGCTGTGAAAACTCTTTGGGACTTGATGGGGGTACTGATGGTGGGCCTGTGTGACGGTACTGGTGGTGGAACTGACAGTTCACTAATGGCGAGCTTGTGTTATGGTACTGACAGTTCACTGATGGTGAGCCTGTGTGATGGTACTGATGGCAGTACTGATGGTGGGCCTGTGTGATGGTACTGATGGCGGTACTGGTGGCAGGCCTGTATGACAGATCCAGATAAACTGTGTGACAGATCCAGATGGACTGTGCGACAGATCCAGATGGGCTGTGTGACAGTACTCTGGTGACAGGTTCTCTTTATTTGGGGGGCCAGTAAGGTGTAAAAAAGGTGTAAAAAAAAGTAGTGTTCTACTTACTGATCTCCTGCTTTTTCCTCACACAATTGGTGTGGTTGAGGAGAAGAAGCAGGGATCACCTGGAAATGGCTCTGTTGTTTACACTTGTAACTGGTTGTGATTGGACACAGCCAATTACGTGGTAAACGGCCAATTTGATTGACTTTTTACCCTGATCGGGGTGGGCTATGTCCGAGGGACATGCTACATCCCCGATCACCATGGTACGCACCCCCAGGGGCGCGCATTAGACACACATCCTCAATATTTTTAATTGTGACTGACTGCGTTTGGACACAGCCGATCACGTGGACGTGAATCACTGCTTGATGTCATATGACATCCAGTCAGGATAATTTAACCACTTTGCGCACATCATTTTGTTATATGGCTGGCGGGAAGTGGTAAATAAATTTGCAAAGATTTTAATTAAACTTCTTTCACATTGTCATTATGGGGTATTGTTTGTAGAACTTTGTAGAAAATAATAAATGTTATCTATTTTGGAATAAGGCTGTAATATAACAAAATGTGGAAAAAGTGAAGTGCTGTGAATACTTTCCCGGATGCACTGTATGCACTACTTATTGCTAAACTTGCTGATCTATGAGTTGATTCCAGTCTAGTGGTACAGAACCCTAACTTATGTCACTAGAGATCACATTGTTTAGCATACTGTGTCTGAATCTTTCCTGTTCATTTATGCTCAAACCACCATTTACTCTAACCCATACCAATATATTGAGTTTATTTACCACTAAACTGTTTTGTGTCTATTTCCTGATACTAATTCACAGTTGAGTTAAAGGTATCCACACTTGTGTTTCTATAAGTGTGTGCAGTAACTTTCACTCAGCCAAGGGTTGCAGAGAAGCTGAGGTTGTTCTTGGAGTCGAGGTATAAAATAGAGAATCCAAATTACAAAGCAGCTCCTTTGAGGGTAGCGCTACACGTGGGGTTTCTCATCCAGAATATCTCTGTTCTACGAGCAAGTTACCAAGACAATGAGCCAGAAATAGCCACTATGGACCCCACTGTTACAATCCAGTGGCGTTAGGAGCAATATGGCCACTGGGAGTCAAGTGAGGTGGCCGATATTCCTGGAGACACCTAGACAGAAAAGCAGATTCGTCAAGCAGTGACAGCACTCATTCCTGACCAAAGTGTTCATAATGGACTTGAAAACATATCAGATGGCCTCTTGTATGCGTGCGTGAAGAGGGATTCATGCATGTTTCCAAAAAGGCCAGTTTTCAAATAACCAATGAAGCAAAATCCTGCCTGATAAAACTGGGGGTGCTGATACTCTTCAAGACAAAAAATTATTTCTTGATCATACATCACAGGACACAGAGCCTTAATTACTTAATGGGTTATGTAGTCACCACAGGTGATTGGACACTGGTTAACCCAATTAAAAGTTTATCCCCTATATAACCCCTCCCAAATGGAGAGTGCCATAGTTTTTTCGCCAGTGTTAAGGTGGTTGGTCACATTCAACATGTGCTAAGAAGAAAAATGCTCTTTTGATGGTCTGGCTGCAGAGACCCAGGAGCTATAACCGGATCCATTCCTCAGGCTGATATCAAAGGCCTAAGATGGTTGGTACCTGGGCCTCGTGTAAGAAAAAATGAGGTTTGCCTGTAATGTCTCTCTGCGGAGGTCTGAGCTCTGGTATCCAGACTTTGGTGTACTAATGCATATGTGGCACGAAAAGTTTCTGGCAGAGTCTTTTACAGGTCCAGGGAGGGATTTTCTCTAATAAAACCCTTTGTAAACCTGAAGGTTAGCACAACTTGCCCGCCGTGATGAGTGAAACCTGGAACTACTTTTAGTAGCCTTTCCTGTGGCTTGGATGAGGTAAGAAGAGGATAATTTTATTTATGTATTATCTTCTTTGGAGTAGGATGTCTTGGAAGGAGTAAGTGCAAACCTGGTGTATTCTTATATAAGCCATCCAGGAACAAACTCAGTGAAGTCGGTCAATAAAAAACATCACACACCTCCTTCCGCTGCAGGCTCTGCCACAAACACTACAGGTGTCCCCCGAATGATGCCCCAGTAATCTCTCCCCTCCTGTTCGTCGCCCTGGGCACCGCCATGACAGTGGCGCACGCGTGCCGGGGAACGCATTTTTATGCTGTCTTAATGGGCAGATGGAGAGGGGGAGGCCGTGGTTGCATGTGCCCATGCGTGGACAGAGCACACCTGTGTGCAGGCGCCAAGAGACTGATGAAAGCCCAGCATGCCTGAAGCCTTCTGAAGTGGCATGAACACAGAGCTGTGGGCTGTAAGCATTCCTGTGGATAGAACCAGGCAAACCAAGTCTCCTACTCGGAATCAGGTTGTGCAGTGAGCTAATATATGTGTATTGTAAGACTATAACACAACAGTGGTTGCATTTTTTTGTGGATAGTACCTTTGCTTTACAGTAAGAATGTCCCCGAGAAGAGGGGCAAGGACTGGTAAAGAGGCATCAGAAGATCCCCACTTATGGGGATCCCCACTTATAGAAATCTGAGCTTGCCTGCAGTTTACCATCCCCCTCTGTCAGCCTGATAGAAGCCTCAGAGTATGAGCCCCTGTCTGTTTTTTTTGCAGCTTCTCCTATGGCAGCTCTTGCATTCGTCAATGAGGACGCTTTAAATATTGCTTTGGATGGCCTAGAAGGAAGGATTGCTACTATTTTCGCAAACTCCCTAAAGAATAGCAGAAAACAGGTAGATCCCCTTCATCTGCTCTGGCTCGCTCATCAGATGAGCCTTCTGAGGGTGAAAAATACCTCTCTTGGGAGGAGGATCATGTGCAGTCTGAGGATGAGAGGATTCCTGCTACCTCTCAGTCGCTACAGAAGCAGGTGCAATATTATGCAGAGATGGTGTGTGGCACTTACAAATTGCCTCCTGTGGAAGCTTCTATGTCCTCTGTTTGCTCTTTGGGATCTCGGAAATCCCCACAGGTTGCATGCTCCTTTCCAGTTCATCCCTTGCTGTATAAACTGATGTATGATAACTGGGTTCACAAAGATAAACTGTTTCTCCTCTTAAGCAGTTTTTTTCCCTCCTTTATCCTATGGAGGAAGATTTCACAAAGAATGTCAGTTCCTCAAGGAACTAATGAAGCAGATGATTAACCTCCTCCCTACAGAGGAGATTGAGGTTTATGGGGACCTTCTTAGGCCTTGTGTTTTGCGGTTGATGTGATTATGGACTCTGTTAAGCAAGCATCTCGCTTGAATCTCCTGCAGGTGCACATGCGCAGGTCCCTTTGGTTAAAACATTGGGAGGCCAAGTTTTCTTGCAAAAGATACTTGGCAGCATTCCCCTTTGGTGGAGGACGCCTGTTTGGGGATGACCTGGATATATACATCCAAAAGTTTACCGGAGGCAAGTCTACTCTGTTGCCGGTTAAAAAGAAGAGTAAACGTCCTTCAAATGACTTAGGGTTCAAAGTCCAAGCAGACCCCCTAAACTTCCCTATGGAGGGATGCACCCACTCGGCCGAGCAGGGGGAAGGCTGCTGCAATTTGCAAACGCCTGGTGGAACAAAGTTCAGGATAAGTGGGTCATCTCCACAGTGTCCTTAGGCTACAAGCTAGAATTCAGAAAACTTCCACCACCCCGTTTTCTGAGATCAAGAGTTGCCAAAGATCCAGAAAAAAGAAGGCATTTACTATGGGCCTTGGAACACCTGTTTTTCCAAGGGGTAATCATGGAGTTAGCCCCAGAGGATCAGAGATCTTGGTTTTACGCAAACCTTCCCCGTTTTCCAAAACAAAAAGGGGATGTCAGACTTATCCTGGATCTGAAAGGCCTGAATCAGTTTCTGAACATTCGCTCCTTTCTCATGGAGTCTGTCCTTCAGGGAGGAGAATTCCTGGCATCAATAGACATCAGAAATGCATATCTGCATGTGTCAATATTTCCCGCTCACCAAAGGTTTCTAAGGTTTGCGATGGTTCAGTACCACTTCCAGTTTGTGGCGCTTCTTTTCGGGCTGGTTACAGTACCTCAAGTGTTCACAAAAATACTGGCCCCTGCCCTGGCAAGGCTAAGGGCATGAGGCATAGCAGTAACAGCCTATCTGGACGATCTGATGATCATAGATCGGTCCGCTGTACGCGTGGGCCACTATGTGCACAGCACAGTGAAATATTTAGAGTACCTAGGCTGGGTCCTTAATCTGGGGAAATCCTCCTTGCAGTCTCAAAGAAGACTGGAGTACTTGGGCATGATTATAGACACGTCCCAAAGCCAGGTATTACTTCCCTAGCCAAAGGCAAAAGCCATAGGAGACTTGGTATGAGTGATAAAGGCAAAGAGAAGGCCTTCCATCTCTATGCATGAGGTTATTGGGGAAGATGGTAGCCTCATTCGAGGCTGTTTCTCACGCCCAGTTTCACTCAAGGCCGTTACAGGGCAGAATTCTGTCAGCTTGGAACAAAGATGTTCAGGCCTGGACCTTCCTATGATCTTATCTCCAAAGGTAGACCAGAGCCTGGATTGGTGGTTGCTCCTCCAAAATCTGTCAGAAGGAAAATCCTTCACTCCAGTTGCCTGGAAAGTAATGACCACAGATGCCAGCCATCTTGACTGGGGGGCAGTTCTAGAAGAAGCATCTGGCCAGGGGAAGTGGTCCGTAGCTGAAAAGCTCTTTCCCATCAACATTCTGAAGATTTGGGCAATTCATTTAGCCCTGAGAATTTGGTCTTACAGACTGCAGGGTTGGCCTGTTTGGATTCAGTCCGACAATGCTACAGCCATGGTCTATATTAATCACCAAGGAGGCACCAGAAGTCTGGATGCCCAAAGAGAGGTGAATTGCATCCTACTCTGGGCAGAAAGGCATATCCTCACCTGTCAAGACAAGTAAAAATGCGCAAGATAACACAATGCCTAGGGTATCAAAAATGCATATACATCTGTGGGGACAGGGCAAAGTCAATGACTGGTAGTTTAGCATAAGCTAACAATAAGTCTGATTGCTTGTATGTGGGTATATACATCCAGGGCTGCCATCAGAGGGGAACAGAGACCATGTTCCAATTCTAGAAAAAAAGGCAAGGAGAGAGGCGCCTCTGGGTGTAGTAGATTAAAAGCAATTTAATTAAAACATAAGTATCTCACTCACATTTGAGTAGTAACAGGTAAGCATGTAAAGGTAGTTGTTTCCTTGGAGTGGTGAGCTGTCATCGATTTGGGCTTTCTTCTGCAGTCTGTGGAAGCGCTGTGCAGGGAGGACACTGCCTCATCATAGGGCGATGGAAGTCGGCTGTGATGTGCGGTCCTCTACCTGGTGCTTAGATGGTAGGATGAAGAGCAGACGCAGGACGATGATGTAACCAAAATGCGACGCGTTTCCGAGTTTCCAGCAGCGAATGGACTGGCTGCTGCACTCCTTTTTCAAGCACAAGGAAAAACTTTTTTCCTGCTGGAAACTCGGAAACGCGTCGCATTTTGGTGATATCATCGTCCTGCGTCTGCTCTTCATCCTACCATCTAAGCACCAGGTAGAGGACCACACATCACAGCCGACTTCCATCGCCCTATGATGAGGCAGTGTCCTCCCTGCACAGCGCTTCCACAGACTGCAGAAGAAAGCCCAAATCGATGACAGCTCACCACTCCAAGGAAACAACTACCTTTACATGCTTAAATGTTACTACTCAAATGTGAGTGAGATACTTGTTTTAATTAAATTGCTTTTAATCTACTACACCCAGAGGCGCCTCTCTCCTTGCCTTTATATCCTCGCCTGTCTGCAGTCTTCATTTCAGGGGTAAAAGATTGACAGGTGGATTTTTTAATCCGCCAGCAGCTGAGTCCAGGAGAATGGTCTTTACAACCCGACCTATTTCAAATCGCATGTCAGAAATGGGGTACCTCAAATGCCGACCTGTTGGCTTCCTGGGTTTAACGCAAAGCTGGACGAGAGTCAGATGCCCTGACAATCTCATAGGATCGTTATTCTCTGATTACGCGTTCCCACGATTCCTTCAGAAAGTCAAGAGGGAAGGAAAGGCGGTGATTTTGATCACCCCGGCTTGGCCCAGGAGACCCTGGTACGTAGAAATGTTAAGAATGGCAGTAGGTAGACCTTGGTTTCTCCCACTACATTCGGACCTACTATCGTAGGGACCAATATTCCATCCTGCCTTATAAAGTCAAATTTTGATGGTTTGGCTGTTGAGACTCACATTCTGAGGAAACATAGGCTCTCAGGTCCAGTCCTATGCACTCTGGTTAATGCTAGGAAGCCGGCCTCCAGGCTCATCTACTACAGAATCTGGAAGGTATATGTTTCCTGGTGTGAACCCAGAAGGGGACATCCTAGAAAGTATGCCATTAATAGGATTCTGGCCCTTCCTCAGTTGGGCTTAAATATTAAGTTGGCCTTGAGCGCTATCAAGGGCCAAATCTCGGCCTTGTCGGAATTTTTCAAAAAACGCTTGCCTCTTATTCCCTAGTCTGGGCTTTGTTCAGGAAGCACTGCACTTGAATCCGCCGGCTAAGTCTCCCGTGTGCTCATGGGATTTGAATTTGGTATTATCTGTTTTACAGAAGCTACCTTTTGAACCATTACACCATGCTTCTTAAGTCTTTTTGACAAAGAAACAGTTTTTTTTTTGTAGCCATATCCTCGAAATTGGTGACTCTTTCTGTGAAGAATTGTATATGATTTTTCATGATGACAGGGTGGTGCTGCGTCCTCACCCGACTTTTAACCCAAGGTGATTACAGGATTTCATCTGAATCGAGAGATAGTCTTTTTTTCCAGATCCGCAGTCTGCGGAGGAAGAAGGTCTACGCTCTATAGATGTTGTAAGAGCAGTGAAAGTTTATCTGCAAGCTACGGCTCAGATACTTAAGACTGATTGTCTGTTATTCTGCCAGGGACCAGGGAAGGGCCAGGCAGCGTCGAAATCTACTATTGCAGATTGGATTCGACAAGTCATTATTCAGGCCTATGGTTTAGAAAAGAAGATTCCTCCTTTTCAGGTGAAGACACAGTCGGCTAAAGCAGTTGGTGATTCATGGGCAGTGCATCACCAGGCCTCCATGGCTCAGATCTGTAAGGCTAATATTTGGTCTTCGGTCCATACATTTACTAAGTTCTACCAGGCAGATGTGAAAGGGTATGAGGATGCCGCCTTCGGGTGTAGTGTGCTGCAAGCAGCACTATAGATCCTCTGGCCCGATGGTGGCCTTATTTCTGATCTGTGTCTCCCTCCCCTCAATTTTAGCATTGCTATGGTGTGATGGAATTATTTTAAAATAATCTATTTGATAAGTTGAAGCTAATTCTTTTGTTAGAACCACTAATGTGTCTCTCCATTATAATCCTTTAAGTGTTTATATATTCTTTTATATATATTCTTTCTTATACCTTTTTTATATATACATGTATGAAATCACATTAGTGCTTTATTTTCCATGATGATGTTACATAAGATATGTGTTACTCGCTGGAATTTGAGTATACAAGACTGTATCTTAAATGTCACTCATTTCTAATCGTGACACCCACCCCCCATCTGTGAAGAAGGTTTCAAGAAAAAGCCAAAACCCATCCCCCAAACATCCTTTCTGCAATCACTGAAGGAATTTTTTGGTCATGTGGTCAAGAGAAGCTGTGCTGAACTGTTCCACCTTATAAGGCAAATAACGACAGACTGATTAACTTCTTTTCAAGAGAATTTCTTCCAAACATGAACTTCCCCCTTCTCTTAGGCTGTTCCTTCCACTTGTAGCCCATCCCATTGGCAAAAGGAATGTTTCTGAAGATTTGTGTGGGAGACCCAGTATAAGGACTTTAAACAAAGGAACTAGACATGTGCTTTTAGTGGGCGTGGATGAGGGCGTATGTGGGGTGGGTCAATAGCTGGATGGGAGGAAACTGGGTGTGTTTTTATCATGTGAGGGTGTGTACTTTTTTATGTGAACCAATGAGAAGATTTTGTATTTTTATTAAAACCAGGAGCTGGCTGAGCTCCAGCATTCCTTCCTTTCCCCTTTCTCTGCTGGCAATCATTCTCCTCATTTCCTTTGCTGCAGTAACTTACCACCAGCCTTCCCTGAAATTGTGTCAGGATAGATCTCTTTCAATGGGACATCCCATTAAGTAATTAAGGCTCTGTGTCCCGTGATGTATGATCAAGAAAATAGGATTTTTTTAATACAGCTTACCTGTAAAATCCTTTTCTTGGGAATACATCACAGGACACAGAGCTCCCACCCCTCTTCGGAGTTAAACGTGGAACACTTATTGCTTTGCTACAAAACTGAGGCACTTTCCATTTGGGAGGGGTTATATAGGGGAGGAACTCAATTTTAATTGGGTTAACCAGTGTCCAATCACCTGTGGTGACTACATAACCCATTAAGTAATTAAGGCTCTGTGTCCCGTGATGTATTCCCAAGAAAAGGATTTTACAGGTAAGCTGTATTAAAAAATCCTATTATAACACAGAAATTGTAATTCTTGTTAACAGCCACAGTCAGGTGATTCCACCAAAGATGTGCACTGGGCTTCGAAATAGTGTTTACTGTGACAGGCAGTTAGTGTTAGGTCCAGGGTAGCCCCCGTACCCCCCTAATAAAGTTTTAACCCCTTGATCACCGCCCTAGTTAACCCTTTTACTCCCTATTGCCAGTGTCACTAAGTGTCATTTTTCTGATCGCTGTATTAGTGTCACTGTTCCCCCTAGGTAGCTATTTATTTTTTTATTGCGATTTTTTTTAATAAAGACATATGGCTGAATACATTTTGGCCTAAATGTTTGACTAAAATTTAGTTTATTTGATTTTTCTTATAACAAAAAGTAAAAAATATTGATTTTTTATCAAAAATGTCGCTCTATTTTTGTATATAGCGCAAAAAATAAAAATCACAGAGGCGATCAAATACCACCAAAAGAAAGCTCTATTTGTGGGAAGAAAAGAACGCAAATTTTGTTTGGGAGCCACGTCGCATGACCGCGCAATTGTCTGTTAAATCGACGCAGTGCCGAATTGTAAAAACCCCTTGGGTCATTTACCAGCGTATTGGTCCGGTCCTTAAAGGGGTAATTCCCCCAAAAACCTTTTTTTAACATTGATTGAGGCTCGTTATGTCAAGGGGAATCGGGTGTTTTTTTATTAGAAACGAAGCAGTACTTACCGTTTTACAGATGCATCGTCTCCGTCGCTTCCGGGTATGATCGTCTGGTCTGGGCGTGCCTATTTGATTGACAGGCTTCCGACGATCGCATACATCGCGTCACGAGTAGCCGAAAGAAGCCGAGCGACGGTGCGGCTCTATACTGCGCCTGCGCACCGTCGTTCGGCTACTTTCGGAAAATCGTGACGCGATGTATCCAACCTCAGAAGCCTGTCAATCAAATAGGAACGCCTAGACCCGGAGACCATACCCGGAAGCGTCGGAGACGATGCATCTCTAAAACGGTAAGTACGGCTTCATTTCTAAAAAAAAAACACCCGATTCCCCTTGACATAACGAGCCTCAATCAATGTTAAAAAAAAGGTTTTTGGGGGAACTACCCCTTTAAGTGGTTAAAATCCCCTCAAACATACCCTGACAACACAGACCTCAGGTACAGCGTGGCTCGATGCAGGTGGGAGATATTAATCTTGTCCTGTCAGTATCTTCCTCCTAGTTTGTTGTGAGACCAGGTAGTGCCGAGACGTAGCCTAGAGGAAGCTCCCTTGGTGGCTCCATTAAACAGGAAGTAGTTGGCCTGGAGAGATGACGCTGCCGCGAGAGCCATTAATGCCTCGATGCCTGGCACCCCCCCCCTTGCTTCCTGTACATTACACGAGATGCCGGCACAGACCATGGGACCTTGCAGGTGGGAATTTCTTACAGCTGCACAGAGAGTACATCTAGCCTCTGTGTGTGCAGAACCCAGGTTGCCCCTGGGATTAGTGGTTGAGTCTGCTGACTGGGCTCAGCACGGAGCGTGACATGCTGATTTTCCTCCACTATAGGAGCTGACAGCGGCTTCCCTGAGAGCATCGCAAAGATCATGGATGGCGCAGGGGGCATGAGGAGGAAGGAGCCAGAGCACCCTCTCATACCGGCATCCCCCCCCCCCATTTCGGCCTTATTCTAAGCAACAGACAGCATGGATCCATGAAAGACAGAAGTTGGCAGACAAATCTGATTTATTTTTATAAGGAGGTAAGTAAAATCTTGGTCAGAGGTGGCTGTGGATGTGGTAGGAGGTACTTTTTACATCTGGAGGAAAATAAATTTAATCTCCAAATACGAAAAAGTTTCTTAACAGTAAGGGCTGTGAAAATGTGGAATATACACCCTCAAGAGCTGGTTCTGGCCAGGTCAGTAGACTGCTTTAAAAAAGGACTGGATTATTACCTAAATGTACATAATATAACTGGACACTAACATTTAACTAAAGTTGAGCCAGGAAATATTCAATTGCCTCTCGATGGATCAGGAAGGATTTTTTTCCTCTGCTGGAGCAAATTGGTTCATGCTTTGCTCAGGTTTTTTGCCTTCCTCTAGATCAGGGGTCCTCAAATGTTTTAAACAGGGGGCCGGTTCACTGTCCCTCAGACCGTTAGAGGGCCGGACTATAAAAAAAAAAAACTATGAACAATTTCCTATGCACACTGCACATATGTTATTTTGAAGTATATACACAGCGCTACAAAACAAATATACCAGCAAGAACGCTCTTTGACCATCAATGCTCGCCAGTCCAGCCCAATCAGTGCCTGCCTCACCATCATTGCAAGTCCCCCTCACCATCATTGAAAGCCCCCCTCACCGTCATTTCAAGCCATCATTGCAAGCCCACCCTCACTGTCATTCAGACCATCATTGCAAGCCCCCCACCACCACCATTTCAAATTCAAGCCATCATTTCAAGCCTCCCCTCACCATTGCAAGCCCCCCTTCATCATTATAAGCCCCTCATTGCAAGCCCCCCTCGCAATCATTAATTGCAAACTGATCATGATCATTGCAAGCCCCCCCACCTCACCATCATTACATCATCATCATCCCCTCATTGCAAGCCCCCCCTCGCCATTATAATTGTAAGCCCCTCATTACAAGCCCCCCCTCACAATCATAATTGCAAGCCGATCAAGATCATTGCAAGCCCCCCGCATCATCATTACATCATCATCATCATCATTATCATCAGTCCCTCGTTGCAACTCCCCTCACCTTTGCAAGCCCCCCTCACCATAATCAGCCCCTCATTGCAACCCCCCCTCACCATTGCAAGCCCCTGATTGCAAGCCCCCCCACCTTCATCATAACATCATCAGCCCTTCATTGCAAGCCCCCCCCATCATCATCATAATTTTATCATCAGCCCTCCACCATCATTATTACATCAATATCAGCCCCCCTCACCATCGCAAGCCCCCTCCCTCCCTTACCATTGTAAGCCCTGCACAGCACTTTCTCCTTTCCGTGCCACACTGCTCACTCAACTGCCGTGACGATCCCGCTGTGTCACGAAGGTAACAGTTCTGGCGCTCTGTGATAAATGTCCCGCCCTCCTCCTCCTAGACCAGCTTGTGTGATAGACATAACACCGGCTCTATCACATGAGCTAGTCTAGGAGGAGGAGGGCGGGACATTTATCACAGCGCGCCGTTAACACTGTCATCTCCGTGACACAGCAGGATTGCCGTGTTACAATCTGCAGTGTAACCGGCGTTGCCTGTCCGAGTCAGGTGGGCCGGTTACAAGTCCTCCGCGGGCCGCATGTGGCCCGCGGGCCGTAGTTTGAGGACCCCTGCTCTAGATCAACTGTGGGTTTGTACGATATATTACCTTTTATAACTTGAACTAGATGGACTTGTCTTTTTTTTAACCTAATCAACTATGTAACTTCAGAAGATCGTTCACTTATGGATAGCCTGATAAGTCAAAGTCCAAGCTAAAAACTCACTATCCAAAAATTATCCTGATACCTGAAATATAAAAAACGTTTAAATAGTTCACAATGGCTTGTCCAAGGAGCAGACAGGTGGGTTAGAAACACCTATCCTTGAAATAAAATAAAAATGTGTCAAAACTCTTCAACCCTGATTTCTTTAACACTGGAACATAAAGAACACCCATATTCTTTTTTTTCAAGACAGAAAAGAATCCCACATTTATAGATCTCAGTTACCTAAATGATAGAATTCCCAAAATACACTTTAAAATTGACAATAACTGCATTGGCAGGTAATCAAAGAAGATGTTTAGATGGTCACTGTAAATACAATATAAAATATACGCATCTATAAGGCATTACAAGTTTTGTCTTCTAGCATCCATGAACCTCAGTTTGAGAAGGATGGCTCTACAAAAAGACCTCCTCTAAAGACGACTTGTAACATTACAATGTATGCACACTACATAGGCCATAATTCACCTACCACACCATTGTATTTTAAAGAACTTCAGGAAGGTTGGACATGTATTTTTGGAGTACCATTTCTAAATGTCTAAATGTCCAAAGAACAGGGTTTGGAATCACAGCAAAATGTACCAACATAGATTAAACCATAAAGGGAGTGTCCGGGGATCAGTTCAGAGTTTCGGATTGCATCCACCTCTTTGCCCTGTCCCATGCATGATTATTGCAGTGCATTGACCCAGTCAAAGGTGACACAACTTTCGAACCTCTATATACTAGAAGGTGAAGGCTTTCATATGATCTCATAAGGGTGGCTTCTAGTAACGTTGCTGTGTCTCTCTCATCATGCAGCAACCAGCACATGGCAACAACCATCTGCCCTGCTAAAAAAAATTAAACAAATCAGGTAATGCTAATCCTCCCTGTTCTGTGGGTTCCTGCAGTGTGCATAGACTTATTCTAGATTGACCTTAAGACCACAGAAAGGAACTGAACAGACTGTTTGCATGATTAAAGTACAAGCAAGGGATCCAAGTTGGAGAATTACGCAGAAAGTACCAAAAAAACTGGTCGAATTTTCATCTTAATGAGGTTCACCCTACCAAATCAAGGAGAGTGGTAAATGTTTCCAGGCCTCCAGCTGATTTTTGACTTTGATGAGGAGTGGAGATAAGTTAAGCGACAGGTAATCTCCCACTATAGGGGATACGTGAACCCCGAGGTACTTAAGTTCAGATACCTAAGTTATCGAACTAGTTGCGATGCCTGGGAGTTAAGCCCCATCATCAATGGCCATGAGATAACATTTTTCCCAGTTCACGTGTAGACCTGAGAAACAAGCAAAAGTACACAACATCTCAAATACCACCTCCAGAGAAGATCCAGGATTTTCCAAAAAGAGCAGCATATCATCAGCATATAGGGCAATACATTCACGTATATTTCCCACCCCAAGAGCCTTAACCACTGCAGATTATCGCAACGCAAAAGATATCGGTTCAATTGCTAGAGCGAATTGGGATGGGGAAAGTGGACACCTTTGATGTGCCCCCCTACCTACTGCAAAATGGGAAGAGATCTCCGCACTGATTTTAATCATAGTCTTGTGTCTGCTGTACAGCAGGGAAATCCAAGTAAGAAATATTTCTCCAAAACCCATGTGCCTTAAAACCGATGACATATAGTGCCAGTCTACAGAATCAAATGCTTTAGCCATATCAAGAGACACTACCACCCTAGCCCCAGAATTAGCGTGATTGATCTGTAAATGTGCAAACAGTCTACAAAGATTTGTAGAAATAAAACTACTTTGGTCAATATCAACCAGCATAGTGATAACCTGTGACAATCTAAAGGCCAGTATGTTCATTAAGATCTTAAGATCCCGATTTAATAGAGCAATAGGCCTGTAGGAAGAACAGCTCAAGGGGTCCTTGCCTGGTTTGGGCAACAAGATCACCCGAGCCTCAAGTAGTGAATCTGGAAGAATCTTATTGTCTAGACCAGGGGGTTTCAAACTAGCGGCCCTCCAGCTGTTGCAAAACTACAAATCTCATAATGCGTCTGCATGTGGGACTCATGCTTGTAACTGTCAGCCTTGGAATGCCTTATGGGACTTGTAGTTTCCCAACAGCTGGAGGGCCGCTAGTTTGAGACCCCTGGCAGAGTTGTCCAACCAGTAGCTGGAAAGTTTAGATCAAAAGGGACCAACGTGTGTGTGTGTGTGTTTTTAAGGCCCCTTTCACACATGCGGATCCTGTGAGGATCCGTCTTTTTTTTTTTTTACCACAATCAGCCATTGACCGCACACAAGAGACCAGCTCACGGTGGTGATGCTTATTTTCGTCTCTGTTTCAGGTTTGCATCATCGTAGGTGGTTTATTTAACTTTACTTGTTTTTCTTTTCGGTTACACTTTTTTTTTTATTATTATTTTACAACATTTTGTTTACACTTTCTTTAGAGTCTGCCTCTTCTTTTTTAACCCCTCCCTCCATTCCCCCCTCCCACCTCACCATTTGTTTACTCTCATTCCCTTGTTGAAGATTATGTTACACTTTAAACGTCTGCCCGTAAGTTTTCTGTATAGCTCCATGATCTTTTAAAGATTTTCCAATTTTCCCATTTTTTGTTACAGCTAGTTTCTTCTAGGTTATCCCTGAGGTTTTCCATCATGTATGTTTCTTCCACGGAATCGATCCATTCCCATACCATGGGGCATTCTGTTTCCTTCCACTTCCTAGGTATCAACCTCTTGGCAGCATTCAATAAATGGGGGACCAGGGATTCTTTATATTTTTTTGTCCCTTCTTCTCCTCCATGAAAGAGGACCATCCATGGGTCTCTTTTGATTTTATTTCTTCGTGATATCCTCCGCTAACCTCAAGATGTTCTCCCAGTATATTTTCACCTTGGGGCATTCCCACCAGAGATGGGCCATTGTTCCCCCGGGAGTTGCATCCCCTCCAACATTCAGCTGACTGTCCGGTCTTAAATTTACTTAGCTTTACAGGTGTAATATACCAGCCTGATAGACATTTGAAATTCATTTCGGCCGTCCGGCTATCTACTGCTGATGTATGGGTCAGTTTTAAAATTCTCTCAATTGTAGTCCTATCTCGATGTGTCCCTAGCTCCCTCTCCCAATTTTTAATAAATGGAGGTACCTCTGGCTCATCTAGCTGTAACAGGATCTTATATAACTTTGATATAATTCCTTTGGCACTTTCCCTAGTGCACAGTTTTTTTATATCTGATAGCTGATCTGATAGCTGATCTGATAGCTGATAGCTGTTCCCCTGATCTGATAGCTGTTCCCCTGTTCTTATAGGTTGGGGTAATTTTTGGATAAAGTGCTTTAGCTGTTGGTACCTCCAGTTATTTAATGACAGTTTCCCGCCACCTCTACTCTCCCTGGTGGGAAATATTCATTATCTTTTAATGCAATTAGTGGTGAATTGAATTTCATATCCATTTTTTTTTCTGTGTAGTGTGCATTTCTTGTTATTCCGTGTGTATCAATATCGAGGGTCCTAAATTGTGGGGGGGTTCCATATTACCTTATCCAATCTCACCTTTGTTAGTGCGTTTTCTAGGCTGACCCATCTTTTTTCTTTGTTAGATCTAGCCCATTCCACTACTCTCGACAAAATTATTGCATCATGGTACTTTTTGATATCTGGGACGGCCAGTCCCCCCTTATTTTTTGTTTGTTTAAGAATTTGAAGTGAAATCCTATGTTTTTTATTTCCCCAAATATAGTTCATAATCAGATTTTTCAGGGTTTGCAGCAGTTGTTTTGGGAGTTTGATGGGGATCATCTGCATCTTGTATAGAATCTTTGGTACCAGTACCATTTTGCAGACGTTTATTCGTCCTAGCCATGAAATTGGTCTATTTTTTATTCTAGTGATTTCCTTCTTGATTTCGTCTAGCAGAGGGATATAATTAATTTCATAATTTTTTTTCCCGTGCTTGCCAGATAAATGCCAAGATATTTGAGTTCTTTCACCCAAGGGAATTTATATTCAATTTTTAGGGTTCGTACATCTTTCTTAGATATGTTTACATTAAGTATTTTTTCGTTTTATTGATATTTAGTTTGAAATTAGAAATTTCCCCATATTGTCCACATAGATCTAATAGGTTTGAGATTGAGGCTTTGGGGTTGGTTATATAGAAGAGCACATCATCCGCAAATGCCGATAGTTTGTGTTCGTCGTTGCCTATTTTGATTCCTTCTATTCCTGGGCATTTACGAATAGATAAGACGAATAAGAGGGGGGAGAGAGGGCACCCCTGTCTTGTGCCATTTTTCATTGTAAAAGGATGGGACAGATCCCCGTTAATTTTTATCTTAGCTGTTGGGGCTTGGTATAGGGATCCAATCCATTCCAACATCCTCTGTCCGAAACCCATAGTTTCCAGGGTTTGTAACATGAGTCCCCAGTCTACCCTGTCGAACGCCTTTTCAGCGTCGATCGACAGGAGTAGACCGGGGTACCCATTTCCCTTCATTTTATGTAGCAGGAGGAGTGCCCTTACCCCATTGTCTCTCCCCTCCCTTCCCTGAATAAATCCTGTCTGGTCGGGGTGAACCAGCCCCGCCATCTCTTGTTTTACTCTCTCGGCCAATACCTTTGCGAACAGTTTTAAATCTGTATTCAGCAAAGATATTGGCCGATAGTTCGAGCATATCTTGGGTCTTTACCCTCTTTTGGGATTAGAGTGATGGTAGCCTCAACGGCTTCTCTGCTCAAAGTGTAATCCTTTCCTATGCCGTTAAAATATTGGCATAATCATGGTATAAGTATCGCTTTACATTTTTTATAATATAATGATGTAAGGCCATCCGGACCTGGGCTTTTTCCGGATGCTGTGTTTGCTAAGGCTATTTGTATTTTGTTTTCTGTAATTGGCCTGTCCATTAATTCTGCGTCTTTTGGGTTTACTGTTACTAATCCTGCTTCTTCTGTTTCACCGCATATAAGTCCTCGTAGTAACCTCGAAAAGTTTTGGCTATGTCTTTTGTTGTATATACCACCTCTCCTTGCTTATTTATGATTTTATCTATATAGTTCCTGACTTTCTTCTTCTGGACCATTCTAGCCAGGTGTTTGCTAGTTTTATTACCCCCCATGTATCTTTCTTTAGCGATTATCTGGAATTCTCTTTTGGTTTCTTGGAATAGAAGTGTTTTCAATTCGTTTCGTTTGTTCACTAATTCCTGGTATAGTTCTTGTTGCTTTCCTTCTTTTTTATGTTTTTGTTCCAACTTGAGTATCTCAGCAATTACTTTATTCTTTAGAAGACTCTTCTCTTTTTTTTCCCTTGCTCCTTCTGAGATGAAGATGCCTCTAATTAAAGCCTTATGGGCATCCCACAATGTAGCTTTCGATATTTCATTTGTGTCGTTTATTTTGAAGTATTCCTCTAACTTCTTTTTAATTCGGATTAGGCTTATATCGTCTACCACTAATTCCTTGTTTAGTCTCCAAACTTGGGGTGGCTTCAAATTCCCTTCAATATTTAAACAGATACTTATTGGGGCATGGTCAGATATAGTCATTGGCTCTATCTTCACCTCGATCAGTTTTTCCAGTAGGCAATGATCAGTGAGGAAGTAGTCAATACGAGAATAACATCCGTGTACTGGGGAGTAGAAAGTATAATCTCGTGTCTCTGGGTTAAGAACTCTCCATGTGTCCACTAGTTGACTTCTGTGGAGGCTATTCTTTACCTTTCTTAGCTGTATACTATTTATCCCTCCCATCAGAGCAGACTTGCCCACCGTTGGATCCATGCAAAAGTTCAAGTCCCCTCCTACTATGACCCTACCTTTTTTAAAGTCTCTTAACTTTCCTAAGATTTCTATTAGGTATTTTATCTGTTGAGTATTTGGGGCGTAGATATTTACTAGGGTACATTCCATCTCTTCTAATTTCCCTTTTAAGAAAAGAAATCGTCCCTCAGGATCTATTAATCTTTAAGTCAACTGGAATCTTACCCCTTTAGCTATTCCTATAGCTACGCCCCTCGCACGTTTTAAGACGGTGTCCCCGTAGAACCAAATGGGGAAATCTGTCGAGTATAATCCAATTTTTTTCTTCTAAAGTGAGATGGGTTTCTTGTATAAAAGCTATACCAGTTTTAATTATTTTAGGACTATGTGCCTCTTAACAGGGTTATTAAGACCTTTTACATTATACGATACACATTTTATTATCGGCATCCTACCTTGTTTTGCCCCTTTGGCTTTATTTCCGGGTCTGACCTCATCCATATTTCTTCTTCTAGCGCGTTTTGGTGAAAATCCCCCCCCCTCCCTCCCTTAACCTCCCCCCCCTCCCTTAACCTCCCCCCCCTCCCTGAACCTCCCCCCCCCCAGTGGCCAGCTATAGGCCTTTGAACCAATGATCCACCCTTGGTTTAATTTCTCTGTGGTGGGACCTATTTCCAAATCCCCCATCCAGTGTAGATGGGGGTACAGAATGCTTCATAATTTTCTGGGATAACGGGACTACCTGATTTTTTCAATTCTCCTCATTCTCCTCTCCAAGTCCCTCTTCGGCAATCTCCCCCCGCCCCCCCATTAGACCCAACCGGGTAAGTCTGGTATCTGCAGTTCCAATCTATTGCAGAATTCTTTCAAGTACTCCGGGAATCGTAAGATTGCTGATTTCCCTTCTCTTATCCCCACGCCGGGAACCTCCAGTTGTACTTAATTTTCTTGGCTATTAGTTGTTCCAATAAAGGCTTTAAGAGTCGTCGCCTAGCAAGGGTCTCTGAGGCCAGGTCCGCAAAGATCTGTAAGGTGGACCCGTCCTAAGAGAGGGGGGGATATCCCCTCAATTTCTTCCAGATTTCGTCTTTCTCTTCAAAGGAGTGGAACCTCACTATAATGTCTCTAGGCCGTTTTCTATCCGTTCTTTTGAATTTTCCTATGCGATGGACTCTCTCTAGTCTAGTTTGTTCTTCAGGTGTTTTCCCCAGTATTGGATTTAATATTGTCCGTATTTTTTCCTTCAAATCTTCTCCCTCTTCTTCTGGGACTGATCTAATTCTCAGATTTTGCCTCCTTGACCTATTTTCTTGGTCTTCCAGCTTATAAAGTATGTTCCTCTGTTGTAACTGTAACTGTGCCATTTGTTCCTTTAGAGAATTTGACTCCTGTTCTTGTTTCTCTGATTGCTCTTCTATTGCTTCCACCCTGGTGAGAAGATGACCGAAGTCTGTTCTTAAGCTTTGTATTTCTCCCTTAATCGCATTCTCTAGTCACATCAGCATCTTTTCCATATCCCCTTTGGTAGGAATTTCTCCATCAGATCTCTGTTCCTCCATTCTACCAGATTCAGTGTCTATCTCGCTGACCCCTTACTCTCTTGAATCCTCTGATATTCCTCCTTGATTTGGGCTCTGTTTTTTTTTGGCATCTATCTTCTTATCTGTTTTTGCTTGTAGCGACTTTGGTGATCCTATATCTTTTGAGCTTCCTCTTTTGGACATATATTGTGTGATGGTACTTGTTGCCGCGGAACTGACAGGTGTTTTTGGGGCTCCTCCTTTCGTTGATCTACTTGTCATCCTAGACATAGTATCTTTCACTTTTTTGATTCTTTTCCCCAGTTTGACAACCTGTTATCCTCCCTTCAGCTTCAGGATCTCGCTATTTACCTTTTTAGGGATCACAGTCGTAGGGCAATGGGGGGGGGGCGGGGTTCTATACTAAGAAGGGATAGATTTGGACAGTAAACCCACTGGGCCTTTTCTTAGACCTGTGCTAGTAGAGTCACTTATCCCTCTTATTGTTTTCTTCTTTGGTGGACCCTTTTTCATTAAGTCTCTATTTAGGCTCTAAATATCTTGATGAGTGTATAGATATTTAATGGTACTCACCCCTCTCTCTCTCTTTTTTTCCCCTTTTTTTTTTTTATATTGTGTGTTCCTTTAAGCAGTGGTTTAAAATTTTTCAACCCTGTTACTTTCTTGGAACGCAAGTGCTGGGGCCTCTGATTTACTAATATGGGGCTGGGGGGTTATTAATTTGCTTGTGATTGCGACCGTTCTCTATATGAGGAATCCCCCTGTCCCTCCCCAAGGGAGCCTGCCCTCCTGCTGCCCAACTTGTAGCGGATCACTTCTTGAGATCGAGTTTTTTACACTTTTCAGAAGTCTGCGTGTATAGAAATACAAAAGAGGGTATGTCTGTCATATGTGAGGGTCCTTTCGTTTGATGGTACCCCTTTATCTACCCTCCTAATCTGCACAATGCAGGGTAGGATGCTGATTCTCCTAGCCCAGGAGTGCAAGGTGAGTCCTTGTTTAGGAACCACGATTCGTTTTAAAATTTGCTCTTGAGATAGCACCTTTGGGTCCCTCAGCTGAACATGAACTCAAGTCTATTTTGCTACAGTTTGAACATGTAACATACCAACACTTCTGTCACCAGAACTGGTTGAGAAACAAGTAATATACCGTACCGGATGAGAAAGAGAAAAAATAGGAGAAGGAAAAAAAAAAAAATCATATGTCTATAATATTTGGTCATACCGGGTAATGGTAATAGTGTGGTAACCTTATCACGGACAGTCTTTAAATGTCATCCATTTACTCGTATAATAGTTGGGTATATTACCTTCTGTAGCCGTATTACCTGCTTTTTCACAAAAAAGTACCTGCTTCTTCTGCTCTCGCTGCATTTACTCTTTTATATATGTATATTACCTGAGAGGCAGCCTGCCACCTGTAGTCCTTAGTGTGAGCAGGCTTCTGGCGATCATCCCTGTCTGTGAGGTGGGGAAGGGCTGCGGCAGAGGTGAGAGCTTCAGAGACGGAGGTGGGGGAGGGGGATGTAGCTCCCCTGCTTCATGCCTCACTCCTGGGTGCCTGGGCTGCTATACAGGCCATTGCAGCGCTACTCACGGTCCGCTGGCGGTATCGGTTGTGTCTCAGTCTTGGTCCGGCTGCAGGGACATCCACCACCGCTTCTCCTCAGTTCCTTTGTGGGTTCCTCCGTGAGTTCACGCTCTCAACGCTATCCAGGGCTACGGCATCTCGTCCGTCCGTCTTCGTTCCCCAGCGCATAGCTTTCTCCAGTCCCTCCCACCTAGAGGCGCGTCACGTCATCACGTGCACACCATCCCCCATCTGTGCCTCTTTCTGGAGGATCCGCTTTTAAACATCCGCTTGATCAGTGTGGATCGCTCCGTTGATCTCCGCTGAGCCAGCAGATGACAGGTCTGCCTCTGCACACTGTGCAGGGACCGACCTGTGAAAGGGAGCCAAAGAAAATATCCAGCCAGTCTCCCAAGTTTAGATCACAGGAATAAACTTCTGTGTGTAAAAAAAAAAATCTGGGCAGTCTGCCAAGTTTTTAACAACATGAAACGTAACCAACTTCCTTCTTAGATCAAACTTCCAAATCTTTTTCTGACACTTGATTCTTAAGTTAAAATCAATATTTTTTGCTAGAAAATTACTTGGAACCCCCAAACATTATATATATTTTAGCAGAGACCCTAGGGAATAAAATGGAAATTGCTACAATATTTTATGTCACACTGTATTTGCTCAATGGTCTTTCAAATGCAATTTTTTTGGGAAAAAATACACTTCAATGAATAAAAAAAAAAACGAAACAGTAAAGTTAGGCCAAGTTTTTTGGTTAGAAAGTGTCTAATTAGAGCAATGACTTTGAGCTAGGTTCTTCTTGTCCACATAGACCAGGAATGGGTAAACTATGGCTCGGCGGACCTCTGAATCCGGCCCGAGGCCTGGGCAATCACGGCACCTCTGTCTATCACACTCGCCAACGACTGTCACTGCCATGTTCCTCCTGAGTCGTCCTGAAAATAACCAGTATGTAATCTGTACTGACCTCTCTAAAAAAGGATTTGGCCAAATCTTTCCTTCCACCGAGTACAAAAAGGATGTATGTTCTGTACAGGCACTGAAATATACTAGAAGTAGTGGTATTTACTACTATGTGTGCGCTATAACCCCGCCATACAAGTGCCCCACCTGTAAAATAACTATTTTAATGCTTTTTCTACCTTAAATTAATCTAAACATTTAATGTTACAAATTTAAATTTAATTTATATTAATTCACACATACACACAATCCATCTACTCTTGGTCCGGCCTCTGGGTCCAAAATATGAACACATTGCGGCCCGCAAGTCAAAAAGTTTGCCTACCCCTGATAAAACACACTCCTAAACCTTGTGCACAGCCTTCCTCGAAGAATTTAAAGGGTCACTAAAGGATTTTTTTTTTTTTACCTTACTGCAGTGCTGTTTTCATGTCCTCATTGTTTGTTTTTTGCTTTGATGTTCCTGTAATTCTGGTCTGATCTCCACACTTCCTGGTTGCCTGTTTCCTTATAACCACAGTGCTGGGAGCTCTCTCGCTGTGGTCACTAATCAAGGAGGTGTGATTACTGTATGTAAACTGAAACTGGGTTGGTGCTGAGGGGTTTTAGACAAACCATCACTGCCCTCTATTGGCTCTCTGGCTCTGTACATCAGAGAGACAGGAAATAACAGCAAAAACGAAACTAGAACTGAAAGTTGATTATATGATTGATTTTTATCTATTTGTAATCATTTTTAAAAGGAATCAGTTAACTTTTATGTCTCTATACCCTGTATTTTTTTTTGGCTGAAATGACTGTTTAGAGCAGGGGTCTCAAACTGGTGGCCCTCCAACTGTTGATAAACTACAAGTCCCAGCATGCTTCTTCCTGTGGGAGTCATGCCTGTAACGGTCAGCCTTGCAATGCCTTGTGGGACTTGTAGTTTCGCAACAGCTGGAGGGCCACTAGTTTGAGACCCCTGATTTAGAGGGTATAGAGACATAATAGTTAGCGGATTCCTTTAAAATGATTAAAAATAGATAAAAATCAATCATAAAATGTGCCTACAGTTCTAGTTTCGTTTTTGCTGTTGTTTCCGGTCTCTCTGATGTACAGGTTCAGAAAGCCAATAGAGGGCAGATATGGTTTGTAAAACGAAACTGGATTGGTGCTGAGGAGTTTTAGACACACAGTAATCACACCTCCTTGATTAGTGACCACAGTGAGAAAGCTCCCAGTACTGTGGTTATCAGGAAACAGACAACCAGGAAGTGTCCAGAACAGAGCAGGATTACAGCAACATCAAAGCAAAAACGAACAATGAGGACATGAAACCAGGACTGCAGTAAGGTAAAGGAAGCTATTTAGCTAAAAAAAAAAATTCTTTAGTGACCCTTTAATGTGTGTGTAAAGGTAAGTGTCCCAATATTTTTGGTAATATAGTGCAAATTTCAGCCTGACTTTTTTAGGTCTTTCTTTCAACAGTGGATACCTCCTGGGTCTTCTTTGAGATCACCATTCCTCAAAAAGAAATGGGTGGCTCAATCAAACACTGATGTACTTTGACCTTGGATTTCAGATTGCATCTCTTTGGAAGTTTTTCTTGGCTCTTTGTCAACCACTTGCACTATCACTTCACTCTGGGATCAATGTCCTGTGGGGTTGGCTACACTCCCGTAGACATTAAACTTTGCAACTTTGGTCAAATTGCATCAAGCCGCTTGTGACATTAAAGCATGCTTTGACATTCTGGTCTATGATTTCCCTTCTGATCATCTGTGACAACTTAGGCATCATTGTGTGCACCACACTCAACATTAACCAGAGCATGGAAACAGAGTGAATACTATTTAAATAGGCTGACTGATTACCCGATTGAAGACAAATTTAATACAAATTACAGGAAAAAGTTTTAAATGTTAAACAATCTTTTCTAAGGATACCAACAAATCTGTCCAGGTCATTTGTAATACCTTTATAGAACAGCAATAATTTATCTCTTTACAAACTTTATTCTGACATACCAAAGGCATGCGGGTATACAATGAACAATTGTTTTTCATTTCATACCTTTTCAGGAAAAATAAAGCATTATTTCAAGGAGCTATAAAAGGGTACTAACAAATTTGGCCATGTCTGTATACAGGCTAGTACTCAGGTGGTTAAACATATATTAATCAGTACAGTGGACTTTAGTAGGTTTCAAGCTGTAAAGATGCAGCTTGGTACCCATAGGAGTTTAAAGCTCAGCTCCAACCCTTTTCTTTTATGTTTCAGATAGTGTGGAAGGGTTATATGCTCTATTATTAGTTTTTATTGTTATAGAACTTAATTGAGATACACTCTCTCAATTACATCCTTGTTCTATAAACAAAATAAGGGAAACAGTGGTCACTGGGACAGGAAATGACATACAGATAAGAGAAAAGGGGTTGCCCATACTGGAGAAGCTTCCCAGCACTTCCTGTCCCTCTGCCCCCCTATCACTGGAACAAGTAGTGAGAGAACATCTGGAGACACAGAGAGCAAGTCTGAATTAAACACCCTCAAACAACCCCCTCAAAACTAAAAGAAAGGTTTTCGCTGGTGTTGGCCTCTACTTTTACTTGTAAATCCTCATGCATATTCATGAGATGTAAAGTAGAGAAAACACAATGTTTGTGAAAATGCATGTTTCCTAGTTGTTATGCTGATTCAAAGGCTTCTATCATATGTCGACATAACCCACAAAATTGGAGAGATATTTTGACATTCCTCCTCCACACCGAGATATTTTTAATGTCAGTGACTCAGTTAAGGCCACAGAGAGCCCATCAATAACCAGTTCAATACTGGGCACTTTCACCCACTTCCTGCCTCAATCAATTTTCAGCCATCAGTGCTGTCGCACTTTAAATGACAATTGCGTGGTCATGCAAATCTCTATTTAAATTTTCCTTTCTGTTATAAAACTTTTTGAAAATAAGTATTTTTTTTTTCTTTACACATGTGCCCTCACTGAACTGATGGGCTGCACTGATAATCAGTGTACATGCTCTTCTCCAGGACTTTTCCAGAGCCTCTCCAAGCCTATGGAACTCCTTACCCCAATCTGTCCATCTATCTCCTTCTCTATTAGCTTTTAGAGGATCCCTGAAAACCCTCCTCTTCAGAGAAGCCTATCCTTCCCACACTTAACTGTATTTTCATTTGAGTCCATCTGATCACCCCCCACAGCTAACTACCCTTTGTTCCACTTGACCCTCCCTTCTAGATTGTAAGCTCTAACGAGCAGGGCCCTCTGATCCCTCCAGTATTGTATTGAATTGTGACTGTACTGTCTTCCTTGATGTAAAGCGCTGCGCAAACTGTTGGCGCGATATAAATCCTGTATAATAAATGAGCCCTGACGGTTATCGGCTCTCCTTTCCTCACACAGTGACCGTGCGTCAAGAAAGGAATGCCGATAACCGGTAAGTTAGTTTACATGTGATCAGCTGTGATTGGACACAGCTGATCACGTTGTAAAGGGGACCTGTGATTGGCCCATTACTTTAATCTGTGATTAAAGTAGGACATAGGACATAGCAGCCACAGAGCCTGCAGAAAGAATATTTTGGGAAAATGTCCATGAACGCCCTTTCCAGAATAAGAGCAATGCTGCAGATGCCTTTTGTCTATGGCGCGGTATTGAAGTGATTAAACATTTTAAGTTCAACAATAGCAGTCTCTATATTTCTCCTAGTAAAATCTTCCTTTAAAGGAGGAACTAAACACTCCAGTCCTCCCCGATTGGCGAAGTCTACGATGCAGTTACCTACTCACCTGGGTGGCCTGGCTCTCCCGAACTTTAGAGTTTATTACTGGGCAGCAATGTTAGTTACGGTCTACTGGTGGCTTGAGGCCAGCCGCTCCTACGCTGCGGTGTGTGTGGAGGCGGCTTGGCTGGGCTCCCTGCAGGATCTTCAAAATCTGGTGTATAGAGGGCCGGGGCCTATGCGGACCTCCCGGTCTCCACAAAGTCGACGCTTAGGGTGTGGACTATGGCCAGACCCACAGGTCTGGGCGAGGTTTGGTATCAAGACGCTGAGGGACATTATGCCGACTGGCGTACTGTTGTCACTCCCTCAGCTGACTGAGAAATACGGCCTGCCCGATTGGATGTATTTCCGCTATGCCCAGCTTCGCCATGCGGTTAGGGCGCAGTTCCCTGTCCCCCCATGTGTCCAGTTGGACCCGGTTGAGGAACTATTGTCGGGTGCGGACTTGCAGAAGCCTATCTCTGCCTTGTACGGCACTCTGCTCCCTATTGATCCTGTTAAACTGGATAGACTGTGGGAGGCGTGGAGGGCGGATGTGCCGGGACTGGATAGGGAGGACTGCCTTGAGCGGGGCCCGAGGCTGGTTATATCTGCAGGGGATAAGCTGGTACAGACTAAGTTTCTACATAGGGTCTATTTTACTCCAACACGACTGTCTAGAATTTACCCTAAGGACCCATGCTGCCCAAGGTGTAGGACACAGCAGGGAACCTATATTCACATGTTTTGGTCCTGCCCAGCTCTGGCACCCTTCTGGTCAGGAGTGTTTGAACAGTTAAATGTCCGCCTGGAGCTCTGGAGCTTTATGTCCCCATCTCTCCCGATTCGGCCCTGCTGGGTGTAATTGATGATGAGCAGCGGTCCCACCATAGCAAGCTAGTTAATCTTTTACCTCCTCTTTTATGCCAAAAAATAAATTTTATGCAGGTGGACCTCCCCTGATCCCCCTAGGGTGTCTACTTGGGAAAATAAAATTAATGCTGCCCTTCCACTCTATAAACTGACATACATTAACCGTGGTTGCTCCTGGAAATTTGACAAGGTGTGGTCACCGTGGACGGCTATCTAAACTTGTTTGTGGCGGACTGGGATCCTGCCCCCCCTTCCTCTTTTTTCTCCCTCTCTTCAGCCGCCCTTCCCCTCCCCTGTCCTTTCCTTCACCCTCTACTCCCCCCCCTCTCTCTCTCTCTCTCTCTCTCCCTCTCCATTTCACTTCCCCATTTCCCCCCCCCTTTCCCTCCTTGTAGCTCCTGACCACAGTCCGAATAGAATCCTCTATTGAATCTGAGACTATATTCTGAGAGGGTGTTTTAATAGTTTACTGTTTTGTACAATGCTACTGTGCTGTGTCTATCTGCTAAATTGGCTGCATTATGTGATCTCCTTTTTTTTCTTGTTTTTTTTGTACTGTGTATGTTCCTTCAATAAAGCACTCCTGATTGTTAAAAAAAAAAAAAAAAACTCTAGTCCTTTGTAGCCAAAGAATCTGCCATCTTAGTCTTTTTGGTCTGCACACATGATCAGTTAGCACACCAGCCATTTGAGGATTTGATTGGTTGCGAGCACAAGCAAATATGACAGTTAGCAAACCCAGCATGTCTTAAATGTAACTGTTTTTTTAAACAGTTCTGCTTTAAAATTGTGAGGTTTTGACTCAAGTGTCAGTTGTATTATTACATATAAAGAATTTTTTCCACATTAGTTTTGAACTTCAAGTACTTGAAATTAAAGTTACAAAACTGTCTTTTTAAATGGTACCATTAGTACAGTGGATTAATTAATGACAGCTTTCCTTAACAAGCATCAGCACTGTGAAGAACCAATGTGTCCTTGTATCCAATTATTTTCTCAGAGCACTACTGGCACCTCCCTTTCCCCTGTGTTCGGAGACTTAAAATCTGATAAAATTAAATAAAACAGAGTGATTTATGCTGCTGTTAGCACCAGCCTTTCCATCACAACCTCCTCGTTAATATGCAGTGTTATTAAAGCATCAATTATCTGTGGAGGCGTCAGACAGTGTGAGAAGCAGGCTGCTAGCTTTGATAAGAGGACAGCCTGTTTGTTCATTAAAAGCCTCCACTAAAGCAGCTAACCAACACCATGCACAAAGTAGAGTCCCTGTAAGGATCACAAAAACAGGTTAATTAAGGGGCTAAATAGAAGCAATTTTAGAGTGGACCATGGAAAATGCAGCAAGCTGGAACATATCCTATTCACAGTACAATTATTCCATGCAGTTTGATGGATTACAAGAAGAATATCAAGTATTTAAAACCAAAAAGACGCAATAAAACGTTTGTTTTAAGAACAGTAGTAAAAAGTCATAGAGTCGTAAAGTTGGGACACCTTATCAATAGATATACTGAGCATCAAAGACAGCCATAGAGCACTGAGCATCAAAGACAGCCATAGAGCACTTCACCTCCATATAAAAGTCGGGTCCCCAGATGAAGACATGTTACAGTGTCGTAACGCGTAAGGATTGGCTGTGGGCAGACGTACACCAGGAGTGACGTGGAGGCATTGAGAACGCTGCGGTTCATTTTTACATTTTATGCAAGAGTATATTTACCCCAATAAACATTCCCCCTTTACTTCTATACTACACCATTGGAGGCTCTTTTCTTCTCTCCTTCCCATTTCCCTATATTGGAGATAAAGAATGTCTGGTCGAGGAGATTGTTATAAAGTATATACCATTATCAATGAGCCTGAAAAAGCCTGAGAGGTACCAGTGTAAGCGTGGAAATTGTTTATATACAGGAGGTGGAGTGCTCTACGATTGTCCTTGATGCTTAGAATATCTATTGAGAAGGTGAGAGTTCTGTGAGACCAGACACGCTTGTGATCAAGTTACTGATTATATTCAAGATCTGTGGACATTATAGTTTATTCCTTCTCCTCCTTTGCAGTTCATCTGCTATATCACATATGGACTTTATTTGTGTGTACTGACACATATTGAATTAATCTCATTGATATAGATATATATATATAGATATAGATATAGATATAGATATAGATATAGATATATATATATATATATATATATATATATATATATATATATATATATATATATATATAAAAATTCAGGGATGCCACCATATTCTCCGGGGCCAAAATGGTCCATTGCAACGTGGAAAACTATTCTGTGGTCAGACAAATTTAAATTTGACATTTTGTTTGGCAGCTATTGGTGCCATGTCCTCCAGACTAAAGAAAAGGATGTTCCGGCTTATCAGCATCCCTGCATCTCTGATGGAATGGGGGTGTGTTCGAGTGTATGGAATGGACAGCTTGCACATCTAGAAAGACACCACTGCTAAAGACTATACAGTGCCTTGCAAAAGTATTCTGCCCCCTTGAACTTTGCGAACTTTTGCCACTTTTTAGGCTTCAAACAAAGATATAAAACAGTATTTTTTTGTGAAGAATCAACAAGTGGGACACAATCATGAAGTGGAAAGAAATTTATTGGATATTTCAAACTTTAACAAATAAAAAACTGAAAAATTGGGCGTGCAAAATTATTCAGCCCCTTTACTTTCAGTGCAGCAAACTCTCCAGAAGTTCAGTGAGGATCTCTGAATGATCCAATGTTGACCTAAATGACCAATGATGGATAGAATCCACCTGTGTGTAATCAAGTCTCTGTATAAATGCACCTGCACTGTGATAGTCTCAGAGGTCCGTTTAAAGCGCAGAGAGCATCATGAAGAACAAGGAACACACCAGGCAGGTCCGAGATACTGTTGTGGAGAAGTTTAAAGCCGGATTTGGATACAAAAAGATTTTCCAAGCTTTAAACACCACAAGGAGCACTGTGCAAGCGATATTGAAATGGAAGGAGTATCAGACCACTGCAAATCTACGAAGACCTGGCCGTCCTAAACTTTCAGCTCATACAAGGAGAAGACTGATCAGAGATGCAGCCAAGAGGCCCATGATCACTCTGGATGAACTGCAGAGATCTACAGCTGAGGTGGGAGACTCTGTCCATAGAACAACAATCAGTCGTATACTGCACAAATCTGGCCTTTATGGAAGAGTGGCAAGAAGAAAGACATTTCTTAAAGATATCCATAAAAAGTGGTTTCAAGTATGCCACAAGCCACCTGGGAGACACACCAAACATGTGGAAGAAGGTGCTCTGGTCAGATAAATCCAAAATCAAACTTTTTGGCAACAATGCAAAACGTTATGTTTGGCGTAAAAGCAACACAGCTCATCACCCTGAACACACTATCCCCACTGTCAAACATGGTGGTGGCAGCATCATGGTTTGTGCCTGCTTTTCTTCAGCAGGGACAGGGAAGATGGTTAAAATTGATGGGAAGATGGATGGAGCCAAATACAGGACCATTCTGGAAGAAAACCTGATGAAGTCTGCAAAAGACCTGAGACTGGGACGGAGATTTTTCTTTCAACAAGACAATGATCCAAAACATAAAGCAAAATCTACAATGGAATGGTTCACAAATAAACATATCCAGGTGTTAGAATGGCCAAGTCAAAGTCCAGACCTGAATCCAATCGAGTATCTGTGGAAAGAACTGAAAACTCTTCAAACACTCTCCATCCAACCTCACTGAGCTCAAGCTGTTTTGCAAGGAGGGATGTGCAAAAATTTCAGTCTCTCAATGTGCAAAACTGAGACATACCCCAGTCGACTTACAGCTGACCCGGTCCGAAGCTCCGTGAGCTGGAGTGCGGCGATCGGTCCCCGGAGCTGAAGAACAGGAAGAGCCGTGTGTAAACACCGCTTCCCCTTGCTTCACTGTGGCGTCAGCATCGATCACGTCATCCCTGTTATAGGGGGATGCGATCGATGACGTCACACCTACAGCCACACCCCCCTACCATTGGAAACACACACAGGGAACACAAAACCCCTACAGCGCCCCCTTGTGGTTAACTCCCAAACTGCAACTGTAATTTTCACAGTAAACAATGCAATTTAAATGCATTTTTTGTTGTGAAAAAGACAATTGTCCCAAAAATGTGTCAAAATTGTCCGAAGTGTCCGCCATAATGTCGCAGTCACAAAAAAAAAAAAAACGCTGATCGCCGCCATTAGTAGTAAAAAATGCAATAAAACTATCCCTTATTTTGTAAACGCTATAAATTTACGCTTGAGATTTTTTTTTACCAAAAATAGGTAGAAGAATACGTATCGGCCTAAACTGAGGGAAAAAAAAATGTATATATATATTTTGGAGGCATATTTATTATAGCAACAAGTAAAAAATATTGCATTTTTTTCAAAATTGTCACTCTATTTTTGTTTATAGCGCAAAAAATAAAAACCGCAGGAGGTGATCAAATACCACCAAAAGAAAGCTCTGTGGGGAAAAAAGGACCCCAATTTTGTTTGGGAGCCACGTCGCACGACCGCGCAATTGTCAGTTAAAACGACGCAGTGCCGAATCGAAAAAAGGGGCAAGGACCTTTACCTGCATTTTGGTCCGGGTCTTAAGTGGTTAAGGGGGCTGAATAATTTTGCAAGCCCAATTTTTTTTGAAATATCTAATACATTTTGTTCCACTTCATGATTGTGTCCCACTTGTTGTTGATTCTTCATAAAAAAAAATACAGTTTTATATCTTTATGTTTGAAGGCTGAAATGTGGCAAAAGGTCGCAAAGTTCAAGGGGGCCGAATACTTTCGCAAGGCACTGTATCCAAGTTTTAGAGCAACATATGCCAAGGCAAGAATAGGATAATAATCCTCTCCCAAAACTCCAGCAACCGGTCTCCTAATTTCAGATATTTACAGTGTTTAACGCCTTCGCGCCGAGCATACGCATATATGCGTCCTTGGCTTTCAGGGGTTATACCGGGATGATGCATCATCCCGGTACCGTTGTGTCAAGCGGGCGATTGGCTAGCCTGACATAACTGATGCGGCTAATAGCCGCTCGGTTGTTATGTTGGAGCAGCGGGAGGGGACACCCCCCCTCCTGCCGCCTCTCGTGGCTCTGACCGGGCCTCCCGTTCCACCGGGAGACCCAATCCTCGATCCGGCGTGTCCTGTGTCCCAGCGCAGACTAAATCAAAGCTGTAAACGGCTTCGATTCAGTCTGTAAAGTGTAAACGCGGAAGCGACGTCACTTCCGGGTTTCTCGGCTGCCAATGGCGCCTGATTTAAAAAAAGTACACAGTATTCAGAATCGCCGTTTTCTTTTAGACCCCCCCATCCCTCCATAAAGAGTACCTGTCACCACCTATTACTGTCACAAGGGATGTTTACATTCCTTGTGACAGCAATAAAAGTAATCAAAATGTAAAAAAAAACAAAAAAAAAAAAACACAATTATAAAAATAAATAAAATAAACAAGATTTTTTTAAAGCGACCCCCCTCCCCGCGAGCTTGCGCAACAAAAAAAAACGCATACGGAATTCGCGAGAGCAATAATTATAGCACTAGTACTCCAACGATAACCTGGTAACCGTAAAAAAAAGTTTAAAGCGTCGTCGCCTATGGAGATTTTTTAGGTAGCGTAGTTTGTCGCCATTCCACGAGTGCGTGCAATTATAAAGCATGACATGCTTGGTATCTATTTACTCGGCGCAACTGCATCTTTCACATTATGCAAAAAAAATGGGCTAACTTTACTTTTTCATTTTTTTTTAATTCATGAAAGTTAATTTGTCCCAAAAAGTTGCGTTTGAAACACCACCGCACAAGTACAGTGTGACATAAAATATTGCAACAATCGCCATTTTATTCTCTAGATTCTCTGCTAAAAAATTATATATAATGTTTTGGGGTTCTAGGTAATTTTCTAGCAAAAAATACGGATTTTAACTTGTAAAACACCAAATGTCATAAATAGGCATGAAAAGGGTTAAACAAAAAAAAGAGGGCATAGTACAATTAACATGGCTCTGTCCCACCTTTTTTTTGGAATCGGGGTTGTACTTTGCCAGCTTTTTGTTTCCCCCCCTACATTTATTTTTTTGCTGCCATCAATTTTCAAATCTCATTTGAAAAAATTTATATGCTTTATATTCTCTATTTTGAATAAAATATGAGGTTAATGCAAATCATTGTATTGTAATTTTATACAGCATCCCAACTTTTTGGAATGGAGACTGTACATATACACAATGGGGGTTATTTACGAAAGACAAATCCACTTTGCACTACAAGTACACCGAAAGCACACTTGGAAGTACAGAGGCTGTAAATCTGAGGGGTAGATCTGAAATGAGGGGAAGCTCTGCTGATTTTATCATCCAACCATGTGCAAGCTATAATGTTTTATTTGCCTTTTGTAAATAACCCCCAACGTCACTTAATTTCGTCAAGCATAGTGGGCAATCCTAATAAAAGGACAGTACAAACTTATTTAGCTAAAGGTGTCACACTTGTCAGCACAGCACATACCATACTTGTACGTGATTCAAGAAACGTAACTAGTATGTAAGGACCCATGCTCATCTCAAATTCTATGGGGAAAACAAGAGCTTGAAAATGCCACCCTCACCTTAAAGTGGACATTGGAGGTCAGACAATATGGGAGCTGCCCCTGCTGACTTGGTTTAAAAGTACAGGCATTGGAAACATCATTCTGATCCTTGCTTCATTGCTGCAGTTAAGTGGTAGACAGCCAATCACATAAATTAAACAAATAAAATTCCATTACTCGGGCTTCATTTATAGGTAAGTGGATTCGATTGTTTGGCTGAAAAAAACTTTAGTGAGCCCCAAAGGAATTTGTTTATGTATATAGTGAACCAGAATACCAACTTATCCCACGTTGTTACAGACCCAGCAAAAACTAGCCTCTCTCCTCGTGCAATTCCTAACTCAAAATCACAAACTACCCCTGTAAATATTACAATAAATTGGACAGAAAAACAACTGGTAAGGGAAAATTGGGACTTTAAGCGAGGTTGCAGACAAGGTGAGAGTAATATAAAAGTACAAATTTATACATGGAAGTGCAGGGATACATCATACATCTGTCTGTAGCTCGGGAGCTGCGACGCGCGCAGGCACTGCCCCCGCCCCCTGTGGGCGGTTGGCTGGCCGGAGGTGGGGGCGAGTCGCATCTCGCGTCGGCGCCATGTGTTCCGCCCAGCCCGTGACGTCAGTTCTGGCTTCACCACTCTGAACACGGTTTCATCCGAGCGTGCGTCACCCGGACGCTCTTCCGGACTTGCGTTCTACCCACATGACGCTGGCGGCTTGTCGGCGTGCACGTGTGTAGGGTGGTTATAAAAAGGCCCCCCGGTATTCTTTGCTTACTAGCTTGTCAGGTTATGCCACACTATCTCTTCCTCTGGATGTCTTAGGAGCCTGGGACGCCACTATCAGGTTATTTCCCCTACCCTCATTTCTGGGTTGGCTGTCTTTGGCTTGGCCCCTACACTTATTGATTTATTTTTAACTTTATTGTTTTAACCACTTAAGGACCGCCTACTGCACATTTACGTCGGCAGAATGGCACGGCTGGGCACATCAACGTATATATACGTTGATTTTAGTACCCAGCCGTGGGTCGCGGGTGCGCGCCCGCGGGCGCGCTCCCGCGACCCGGTCCGAAGCTCCAGGACCGGGACCGCGGGATTCGCGGACCCGATCGCCGCTGCAGTGCGGCGATCCGTCCCTGGAGCGGAAGAACGGGGAGAGCCGTGTGTACACACGGCTTCCCCGTGCTTCTCTGTGGCTGCAGCATCGATCGCATCATCCCTGTGATAGGGGGACGCGATCGATGACATCACACCTACAGCCACACCCCCCTACAGTAGTAAACAACACACATAGCCACACATCCCCTACAGCGCCACCTGTGGTTAACTCCCAAACTGCAACTGTCATTTCCACAGTAAACAATGCAAATTTAAATGCATTTTTTTCTGTGAAAATGACAATTGTCCCAAAAATGTGTCAAAATTGTCCGAAGTGTCCGCCATAATGTCGCAGTCACGAAAAAAATCGCTGATCGCCGCTATTAGTAGTAAAAAAAAAAATAATAATAAAAATGCAATAAAACTATTCCTTATTTTGTAAACGCTATAAATTTTGCGAAAACCAACCGATAAATGCTTATTGTGATTTTTTTTACCAAAAATAGGTAGAAGAATACGTATCGGCCTAAACTGAGGAAAAAAAAATGTTTTTTATATATTTTTGGGGGATTTTTATTATAGCAAAAAGTAAAAAATATTGAATTTTTTTTAAAATTGTCGCTCTATTTTTGTTTATAGCGCAAAAAATAAAAACCGCAGAGGTGATCAAATACCACCAAAAGAAAGCTCTATTTGTGGGGAAAAAAGGACGCCAATTTTGTTTGGGAGCCACGTCGCACGACCGCGCAATTGTCAGTTAAAGCGACGCAGTGCCGAATCGCAAAAAGGGGCAAGGTCCTTTGCCTGCATTTTGGTCCGGGTCTTAAGTGGTTAACAGACTCCAGTTGGCTACCTGCTTTAGTCCATATACTACATGCACACTTGATCTTGTGCTTACCTTGTCTGGGGAGGTCTCCTGATGCCCCTGTCCCGTGTGAGCTGCAATGCCGCCACAGCTCCCCTGACAGACATACCTTTTTGGCGATGGCTCCATATAAATCCATATCTCCTTACCTTAGATCCTATGTGAGTACCTTAGGTGGACATTCTTTCTACCTTACACTGGTTATTTACCCATGAACTATTTACTAATTATGCTCTACCCATTCTAGATAATTCAAGCACCCTGCCCCTGAAGAGTGTCCATAGACACGAAACGCGTCGGGCTAGTATGGATGCTGTATATATCCTGGGCCAATATGGATGCTACACATATCCTATGTTATATTTTAGCATTGGTATTTTATATGCTTTTTACCAGCTTCTCACTATTGTAACCATCTCGCTATAACTGTTAATATGCTTTCTTGTACATATATTGTCATTGGATGCATCCATATATCCATGCACAACAGCATGCGGCACATGGCCAGGCATTGCTGCACTTGTTGCTGCGCTTACTGTATGTGCACATACTATGTGTTTTCAGTATATAGTAATGCCTTCTATTTGAAATACATATGTTTTCATTTACATGTTTATCTGTATGCTGATGTATGCCTGCACTTCCATGAATAAATTTGTACTTTTATATTACTCTCACCTTGTCTGCAACCTCGCTTAAAGTCCCAATTTTCAACTTACCAGTTGTTTTTCTGTTTCTTTATCTCTTGAACCAGGGATGGAGGTGCTATACTCATACACCTCATTCAAAGTCCCCAATCTCTTTCCCCCCTCATATAATAAATTGGACAGGTTATCCTGGGTAAACCCTAATCTTAAAAAAAAAAAAAAACTGTTAAAATATATTACTTTATATGCTTGACTTTTTTTTAACCATGTATTATCCTTTAACAATTTGACTTTGAGTTATATCACCCATGTTATTAAATGAATATTAGTTTGCAGATTTGACAACACATTACACTTCCAGATGTAAATAAAATACCTACAACATTTCTGTGCATGTCCTTTAAAATCAAAATTTCGGGCAGATTCATATTAGAAACAAATAAAGATCCGATTCCTGAACTTTGCTGGTTTTCAGCTAGTTGTTACACCCACTTAGCTAGACTGATGTTATCCAAAGCTGAAACCATCACCTACCATGAAAATGTAGCTATCCAGGTGCAATACCACTATAAGTAATGGAGGAGAGCAGTGGCAGTTCACAAGCAATTATACCTTAAAGTGATTGGAAAGGCAAAACGTTTTAAAGGCCAAGTTCAGTTTTAGGAGCATGTTACACCCTTAATATAGGTGTAACATGCTCTTATACACCCGTCACCAGCTCCCACGGTCTCAATTTGAAAACAGCGTGGTATGGATTCATTTTAGTATGAACAGTATGGATGGGATTCAAGGTTATTGAATGTCAGGTGGTGGGCTGGGTGTTATTTCCTCTTTGCACCGATTGGTGAATGGTTCTTTAAATAGTAGACTATCACAATTTGTCACATGCCTGATGAAGGGGTCCTGTGTGGGTCCGAAACATCGCCTTTTCATTTTTTGCTACTATGCGATTAAAGTTTTGGACCCAATTTTGGAGATCCTGGTGTGCTGGTGATACTTTCATTTTTATGATTGCAGTCGGTTCCAGCTGTTGGTCATTTCAGTACCCAATCTAAGATACAGCCATTTGTGCAGGAACATGGGCATTGAGGGACCTGCAGCATGGCACAGTGCTGGATCCATAGAGGACTCGGGTGTTGAGGATAATAGTCAGTGCAAGTTTTTTTTGTACCTTAATGCATATATATATATATATATATATATATATATATATATATATATATATATATATATATATATATATATATATATATATATATATATATATATATATATATATATATGTGGATGGAAAAATGTGTAGCGCTAAGTATGATAGAATATAAATGAATATGATATATCTATGTGATGGATAAGTATGTGTAATTGGAAGGTGTGATCATACAAACAAAAAAAAATTTTTTGAAAAAATATCCAACCATACACAATATAAAAAATAACCAATAACGAAGTTGAGTGGCCCCAAATGTGAAAAAAATGTGTCCAAACAAGAAGATGCAATCAATGTCCAAATACAAAGGCTAAAGGTGCTCAATGAAAACGAGTGATGTCCTCTATGCGAACTCTTGTATGGTGATATAAGAAAAAGGAAGAAGACCTTCACCCAATAAAGCATGGAGGCTTACCGAATCAAATGGACTCTACAAGCTATACAGACTAGAGAGTCACATAAGCTTTGGAACATCCAGCATGGATCGAGGCCTCATGGAACTGCCGGTGACAGGGATGTACATCTGCACTGTAATCCGGGAGGGAGACTTCTGCTGTCCAGGGCTTGATGCTCAGTAGGTATACGTTGAAAATGGTGTGAAGGAAAAAGAAGGAGCAATAGTGTGATACCGTCACGGTAATTAAAAGATTTTAATAAGTATTACACTTACATGAATCAGGATAAAGAAAGCGCGCTTGTAGTCATAATGTGGCGACAGTAGAGTCTTCCCTGACGCGTTTCGTGTACAAACACGTTGTCGACCCTTTGACAACGTGTTTGTACACGAAACGCGTCAGGGAAGACTCTACTGTCGCCACATTATGACTACAAGCGCGCTTTTTTTATCCTGATTCATGTAAGTGTAATACTTATTAAAATCTTTTAATTACCGTGACGGTATCACACTATTGCTCCTTCTTTTTCCTTCACACCATTTTCAACGTATACCTACTGAGCATCAAGCCCTGGACAGCAGAAGTCTCCCTCCCGGATTACAGTGCAGATGTACATCCCTGTCACCGGCAGTTCCATGAGGCCTCGATCCATTCTGGATGTTCCAAAGCTTATGTGACTCTCTAGTCTGTATAGCTTGTAGAGTCCATTTGATTCGGTAAGCCTCCATGCTTTATTGGGTGAAGGTCTTCTTCCTTTTTCTTATATCACCATACAAGAGTTCGCATAGAGGACATCACTCGTTTTCATTGAGCACCTTTAGCCTTTGTATTTGGACATTGATTGCATCTTCTTGTTTGGACACATTTTTTTCACATTTGGGGCCACTCAACTTCGTTATTGGTTATTTTTTATATTGTGTATGGTTGGATATTTTTTCAAAAAAATTTTTTTTGTTTGTATGATCACACCTTCCAATTACACATACTTATCCATCACATAGATATATCATATTCATTTATATTCTATCATACTTAGCGCTACACATTTTTCCATCCACGTTATCTTTTGCTTATTGTTTTCTATTAGCTGTGTTTAGCTGCTCACTTCACTCTACCCAAGGCAGCGCGATATTTTCCCAATCCATCTACATCTATATATATATATATATATATATATATATATATATATATATATATATATATATATATATATATATAAAAATATATAAAAAAAAAATGTACAACTATAAGTAACAGATCAAAGCTGAAGTTTAGGTATCATTGGTTCAGCTTGGACCAATGCAAGTATGCATATTTCATACCCGACTGATGTCTAAGTTGCATATAGGTGTAGTAGTTGCTGCTACTACAGCTATTAGCAGCTATTAGCAGCAGTCTTTCAGGTCCAGTACCGAGAAGCTGCTCTTCTGCATAGTAACTACAGGGGGTCCCTTGGTCGGCACTAAAAGAAAGTTGTGTATTTTTAAATGAATGCAAGGCTTTTGCCAATTGAATTAGATGGACATGTGGGACAGGGACTACTCTTCGAGTGGCAGCAGGGCAAGTTATCTTCCTGTGGTTTCTATGCAGATGGACAGGCGCTTGGCACTGAACCCTAAAAGACTACTGCTAATCACTGCAGTAGTGGTGAATACTACAGAGATTTGAAGCTCAAAATAGACCTCAGTCAGGTATGAGATATGCATACTTGCATTTGTCCAAGCTGAACCAACATAACTATGCTATATAAATTATACCTACACTTCAGCTTTACTCCAATGCAGTAGCGGTGGCAACTACGATCGTGGTTTGAGGCTTATACTTGCCCCTGGTAGAAGATATGCATACTTACTAAGGTCCAATATGGAAAATACCTAAACTTCAGCTTTGAACATACTACGTCAACAAATTGTCCACCACATAGGAAGATTTTTGAAGCACAACCCAATAAAACTAAAATCGGAGGAAGAAGTGAACCAAGCAACGAGTTGGCCGAACAAGTGCATTATAAGCAGCCTGTACTCATCTACCCAGTTACTTCAACCAGCAATGGTAGAACTACGAAATTCAAAATAATTTGACATCAGTCATAGCAACTTACTGCTCAGGCATCATGCAGTTTGGGAGAAAAGAGCAGTAGAAATTGGGTATACCCAAGGCCTTCACATACTTGAATAACATTTAAAATACAATTTGTAGAAATGAAAATTTTATTGCATACATGGTACAGTGTTCTAAAGATGCATAGCCAAAGAAAAATTACAACAAAATAATATGGACACAAAAAAGTCTTTCCATACTGTTCGTTTGGGCAAGTGTCCTTGCATGAGGCTTGTAACTACATAACCACCCAGAAATCCATGAATACACATATGCACCATGATTTCTAGACCCCGCTGTGATGGGACACATGATGGGAGTTTTTGGAGGATACATGGTTAGTGTCACTTTGACCACCTAGTTTGATTTTCTCATATGGTGCACATAAAATAATTACCTCCATTTCCATTGGGAGATGATACAAACATATTACTATTTGTGTACTTATTTTTGCCCAGAACTCCACTCTATATAGAAAAGTGTTCAGCTGTGACATCTTGTTTCCTGCCTAAAAGTCCTCGAACAGGTTCAAATTCCAGTGGCACAGATCCAAAGCGCTTCTTCATCTGTTTTTCAAATAACTTAAAAAGAATTTAAAATCAGGATTAAATGTTTTTTTTTTTTTTTTTTAATACACACAGAAAAAAATAAAAACACAAAATGCCAAAATCTGCCTTATGTTTATGGAAACTCTAAAAAAAGCCAATGGAGAAATAAATATTGTACCAGAAATCCCTAAAAAAAAGAGAACAAAAAACACACACACACACACACCCCCCCCCCTGTCAAAGCCTAGTGGTCAACACTTGTTTGGAGAACAATACAGAGGGTATTTCAATTGCATTTAACATTTCTCTTGAAGCTCTTAAAGTGGATTTGTACTCAAAAGTAAAGATCTGTTAGGTTAACCTAATCTACTTTTCTGAAATTCCTCCTTTAAACTAACTGTGCACTGTCTGGTATGCGAATGTTCCCAAACACTCATACAGTGCCTTGCGAAAGTATTCGGCCCCCTTGAACTTTGCGACCTTTTGCCACATTTCAGGCTTCAAATATAAAGATATAAAAATATTTTTTTTAATGAAGAATCAACAAGTGGGACACAATCATGAAGTGGAACAAAATTTATTGGATATTTCAAACTTTAACAAATAAAAAACTGAAAAATTGGGCGTGCAAAATTATTAAGCCCCCATAAGTTAATACTTTGTAGCACCACCTTTTGCTGCGATTACAGCTGTAAGTCACTTGGGGTATGTCTATCAGTTTTGTACATCGAGAGACTGAAATTTTTGCCCATTCCTCCTTGCAAAACAGCTCAAGCTCAGTGAGGTTGAATGGAGAGCGTTTGTGAACAGCAGTTTTCAGTTCTTTCCACAGATTCTCGACTGGATTTAGGTCTGGACTTTGACTTGGCCATTCTTTTTTTTTTTTCAATTCTTTATTTTGAAGTTTTCACGGAGATACAAATATGTCTTTACAAATAAATTATCACATGCATATGCTGCTTATTTTACTCTTCATCATATTTAATTTCTTCCATCTCCTGTCCCAACTTTATCTTTTAACTTATGTTATTTTAACTCTGTCCTTAGTTATATCCTTGAGATTTGGCTATCCTTCTAGCCCTTCCACTTCATGCTTCCCTCCCCCCAAGAAAGAAATAAACCGAGAATCCCGGTTTAATCTTTAGATTAGCAATGAATACAAAAAAAAAAAAGAAGAAGAAAGAATATGGCAAATTAAAAATTCCCTCCCCCTCCCCTTCTCTCTCCGTCTCCTCCCCTCCTATTGGTCTCTCCCTTCCCCCTCTCTCCTCATCCGCTCTCTGTATACATCATATCTGCCGGTACTTGTCCTCCTGCTCCCTCATATTCATAGTAAGGTTTTCCATTATTTGTACTTCCGCTAATTTTGCCATCCATTGTGCTTTACTTGGAGAAACATTACTTTTCCAATGAGCTGGAATGCATGCTTTTGCCGTTGACAATAAATGTCTCAACAGAGTTTTTATATTTTTCCGCTGATAACGGGATATCAAAGAGCAGGAAAGCTGCTGGATTATCTCCAAGTGACACATCTATCATTTCTTCTATTGTTTCTGAAACCATTTGCCAGAAATGTCTTACTTTTGAGCATTCCCAGAAAATATGTATCATAGTGCCCACAGTCTCTTGACACCGCCAGCATAGATTTGAAGTCTGTGGGTATATCCGCTTCAGTACTTCTGGAGTTCTATACCACCTGCTCAGAATTTTATAGCTTCCTTCTTGGTACCTAGTTGCTATTGACACCTTGTGTGTGAACCTAAATATCTTATTTTTTGTGCCTCTGAAAAAGTGATCCCCATCTCTCTTTCCCATGCCAGTATAAAGCCAAGGTTCTGTGGGGCCTTTAACTCGAACATCATAGAATATAATGTCGAAATTGCATGCCCCACCGACTCTCCTTTCAGACATAAGTTTTCGAACTTGGATGGTATGGATATTTCTCTAGTACGCATAGAGATTGATCCGAGAAATGCGTTTAGCTGCATTCTCCTGAGAAAATCTAGACTTTCTCCAAACTCACTGTCCAGCTCCTCTCTAGACATTACTTGATTGTCTACAGTGAAGTGTATAAGTCTGTTTTTCCCCTGTCGATTTAGGGTCATAAAATGTTTGTCTTTTAGGCCCATCTCAAATTCTGGGTTGCCCAGAATAGGGATCATCGGGTTCATCAGATTCGATGTCTCTACTTTTTTAAGTACCCTTCTAACTATGCTGAGTGTGACTCCTACTGTCGGTTGTTGCTTTGCTGCTTGCGGTATTATCGTATTTTTTAACCATATTAATCCCTCCAAAGGAATCTCCACTGTTGCTTGTTCCATGTGTACCCATGGTTTTTCTTTTTGGCGTGCACACCAGTCCAACACTCTTGCTAGATGTATTGCCTCATAGTACCCCTCTGGGTCCGGGAGCCCTACCCCTCCTTTTTCTTTTTGTAAAATCAAAATATCTCTGCGAATTCTAGCGGGTTTTCCGGCCCATATAAAAACTTTACCAGTCTTACTCTCAACTCTCTCAAGTATCCTACCGGAATTTTAATAGGCAGGGTCTGCAATAGGTATAGCAATCTTGGCATTACATTCATTTTGATTATGTTGATTCTGCCAAACCACGTATACGCCTCCTTATCCCATTTCTGTAAATCTAGTTTAATCTGTCGGACCAGAGGCACAAAGTTCAATTCGAATATCCTGTTTAATCTATTGGGTATTTTTGTCCCGAGATACAATGAGAGTGTGTCCATCTGAAAGCAAAGAAATTTGATAGCTGTTGTTGTAATACTGTACTCGTCTCAATGCCCATTGCCTCCGATTTGTTATAGTTGACCTTAAAATTTGCCATTCTTCCATATTTCTCTATTTCGGCCATTAATGGCGGCAAAGATAGAGCTGGGCGGGTTATAAAAAACATCAGGTCATCCGCAAATGCAGCCACTTTGTGTTCCCTTCCCTTCACTCTGATACCTCCGATGTCTGAATTGGCCCTTATTGTTCTAAGAAATGGTTCCAATATCAAAATAAAAATAATCAGGGACAATGGGCAGCCCTGACGTGTTCCATTATTAATCGAAAAGGGCTCTGAGAATATTTCATTTATCTTAATTCTGGCCTTGGGAGATGAGTATGAACTCATAACCCAATTCTGCATCCCCCTTTTCTGCCCTATATGTTGTATAGTCGCTCTCAGAAAGGCCCAGTTTACTCTGTCGAACGCTTTTTCTGCGTCTGTGGATACTAATACTAGTGGTTTTTGATGATATTGGGCGTAATGTATGGCACTTATAACTCTTTGCGTATTCTCCCTACCTTCCCTTCCTGGCGTAAAACCTACCTGATCGGAATGTATTAGAGTAGGTATATATGGTAATAATCTAGTTGATAGTATTTTTGCAAAGATCTTTATGTTCACATTTAACAATGATATTGGGTGGTAACTTGAACATTGGGCCGGATCTTTTCCCTCTTTGTGTATCACTGTTATATGGGCCATCAGTGTTTCTACTGGTATTGTTTTCCCTTCTCGTATCGATTTAAAAGCCTCCACAAACCTTGGAGCCAGTTTGTCCGCAAAGGTTTTATAGTATAGTAGAGTGAATCCATCCGGGCCCGGGGCTTTACCAGGTTTTAATGTTTTCAAGGCCTCCAAGAATTCCTCAAAGGTTATTGGACCGTCAATGTCTTCTGCTTCTTTATCTGTCAGTCTAGGCATCTCCGAGGCTGCTACATATGTCCCCAAGTCCTCTTCTTTGCATACCCTGCTTCCCTGATCTCGCACCTCCAGTTGATATAAACCAACATAGTACTCTCGGAACGCCTTTGCAATTGCCTGGGATGAGTTTACCATTACATCTCCCTGCGTTTTAATACGTTTTATATAATTTCGTGTCCTTGTCGCTTTTAATGCATTGGCCATCATCCTACTAGGCTCGTTTCCAAATTCATAAAAGGATAGTCTGCCCCCGGGTCATAGCTGCTTTTGCTTTATCTGTTAACCGCGCATTTAATTCCTCTCGCAGACTGGTTAGTTCCTTCTCTCTCTGCAGTGTCTGTGATTTCTTGTGTAGGGTCTCTAAACTCTTAATATCTCTGAGTAGGGATTCTAATTGGGCTTCCTGTTGACGCTTTCTGCGTGCTCCTGCTGATATAAGTATACCTCTTATATAGCATTTATGTGTTTCCCACATACAGAAAGGTGACACTTCCCCTGATTTTTTTGTTGAAAAAAACAATTCTAACTCCTGTATTAGCTGCGTCTCCCACTCTGGTTCTTTCAGGAGGGTTTCATTAATCTTCCACTGCCATTCTCGACTAACAGGTTCCCCCCATTCTAAAACGCAATTAGATGGTGCATGATCAGAGATGGTAAATGAGCCTATGGAGGTCTCCTTAATACATTGCAGTGCACTTTGAGATACAAAGACATAATCTATCCTTGAATAGGTTTTATGTTTTGCTGAAAAAAACGTATAGTCTCTTTCGTGCGCATGCAAAGTTCTCCAACTATCTCTTACTTGCAGCTCCTGGAGCATTATTTTTGCTTTTCGTAATTTTATATATGACAAGTGGGAAGTTCCCCTTGAGGCGTCTACAGTTGGATCTAGTGCCATATTTAAGTCTGCTCCCATCAGCAAAATTCCCTCCTTATTTTCATGTATTACATTCATATACCTCTCAAGTGCCGCTACTTGGCCCTCATTGGGTAGATACATATTTACCAAGGTAACCTTTTGATCAAATATTAAACCCTTTACAATCAATAACCGCCCCTCCTCATCTGTAGTTGTCTTTATTTATTTCCATGCAATCTGACTTGATATCATAATTGCTACCCCTTTTGCGTTTGAGGTCTGTGATACACCGTGGGATAACTACGGTTTCCCAACTTTGGGATTTTTCTTTTTTTTAAATGGGTCTCTTGGAGAAATAAGACATGAGACCTGAGTCTCCTGAGTTCCGTATATAACTTACTACGCTTTTCTGATAGGTTCAGACCTTTCACATTATACGATGTCAAAGTTATTTTAGTCATCTTGATATACCAAGACAGGAGGAGGTATAAGCAGGGAGAGAGGGAGAAAGAGAGGGTGAGAAGAAGGAAAAAAAAAAAAGAAGGGGAGGCAAAGGGTGGGCACCGGGGCAAGGATCAGCTTTTTCCCCTCACCTCCCTTCCCTTCTGTGTTCCGGTTCCTGCCTGTGATCTCGGAAGGTATCAAAATTAAATCCGTGCGTGTACGGGAGATCCCTCAGCTCGTGGGTCTGCCTGGTCCCGCACGCACAAAAAAAAAAAAAAAAAGAAGGAGCAAAAAGGATTATATATATATATATATATATATATATATATATATATATATATATATATATATATATATAAAAAGTCAGAAAATACGCCTCCGACTGCCCTCCCTTTGGAGGAGAGGCGTATCAAATGGGGGAGGTTAAGCGCACATGGAGGTTGCGGTCCCGAACTCCATACACTTATTTCTTGCACATGTCTCTCTTCTCCCTTGAGTCCCCTCTCTAAGCTCCCATTTGCTAACTCAGACTCTAGGCTCTAGTTTTACATTTAGTGTGCCTATTTATACCCAAGTATGGTTTAGCATACTTAAATTGTTCAAATATTCTCAAGAAACCCAAACAACAAAAGAAAAAAACAAAAGAGAACAGAAAAAAAAATACAAAAGGGACCTTCATAACACGTACATCCCTCCTATAACAACTTTTATATACATACTCTGTACTTTATTCCAAACAAAATAAAATTAATGTCTCATACTCCTTATATTCCTTATCCTATCATCCTTCTCCCCTCCTCCACCCCAACTTCATCTTTGGATGGGGTCTTGTTAACTTCTCTTTTCCATGGACTCAGGTGGGGCAACTTCACTCCCCTCTAGAAACCATCCCTCCACCCCCCTCTATTCTCCACCGCCTCCCTCCCCCCACCCCAACTTCTGCCTCTAGGCTACTACCTAGGTGTTCTATACTTACTATGTGTTACCCATTCACCCTGTGTGTTCCCAAGTGGTCTAAGCCCTCCTCACAGTGTCCTCTCTGTGACTTCACCCTTCCCTACTCTTAATTAGCCCATAATCAATGTGTTTATAAGTGTATTCCACACTATAAGGGGTAGTACCCTACTACCCTACTGTGCAAAAACTTGAAAAAAAAAAAAACAAGACAAAATGCATTGCCATACTGTCATAGTATGGTGCCTATTCAAAAATACCTTGCACCTCACCCTCCCACCTATGTTCGCTACTACAGGGATCTCTTCTATATTCTTACTTCATCTTAGCCCCCACTCCCATCCCTAGCCCAATCTGTCCCCTATCTTAAACCCCCCCCCCCCCCCCATGATACCGATATCCAATAACCACTCGCCCATTTCCTCTTCCCATCCTCTTAAATAGATAATAGGGTTTAGAGACGGGGTGACGAGGAGAGAGAAAAAAAATAAATCAAAAGAAAAGCAAGTCCTTCCCCTCCCCCCCCCCTTCTCCTTTCTTTACAGTTTCTTGTTAGATACATGTTTCCCCCGGAGGTGAGCGAGAAGAAAAAAAAAAAAAAGAAAAAAAAAAGAATATTTTTTTTTTTTTGAATAGTCTATTTCCTTCCTAGGTTACTATTCTCTTGATCCATTTCTTCTATCCTCAGTCCTCCTGAATGGTATTGTTATACGGGCGTGGGATATATTCCATCCGTTCCGGCAATCTTAGCCAATTAGGTACTTCGAAGGGCTCCCCCCCCAAAAAAATTAAAGAATTCTGGAAGCTGCTCTGGTTCCCGTAGGTTAAAGTTCTGGCCTTCCTTTCTCGCCAACACAGCCAATGGATGTCCCCATCTATATGTACCGCCATTCGCTAGTATATAATCAAGATTGGTTTCAGCATTCGTCTCCGTATTTTCGTTTGTCTGCATAGATCCGGAAAAATTTGTATCCGCCCCCCCTCGTATTCCAATGTCCCCACCTGCCATGCTGCTCTAATAATATCTTCTTTTGCCCGGAAAAAATGTATCCTGCATAGGACATCTCGTGGATTACTCTGGGTACGACTCACTGTGGTGGGTACTTTATGTACACGGTCTATCTCGATATGGGTCTCTGGGGGATTTTTTAATAATTTATTCAAAATATCCAGCACCACGGTTCTTAGTTCTGGACCATCTACGTTCTCTGGAACCCCTTTGAGGCGGATATTATTTCTCCTACTCCTATTTTCGCTTTCTTCTGCTTGGAGCTGTAACGTAGTTAGCTGCTGTGTTTGTGTATCAACCTTGTCTTCCAGCATCCTGAGCCGCATCTCTGTTTTATTATGCTCATTTTCTACTTTGCTCAGTCTTTCCTCCACCCGCCCTACCTGAGTTTGGACCTCCTCAATCTCCCCCCGTAATGTGCCTGTTAAATTGACCATAATCTCTTGTATATCTTTCCTGGTTGGTAATGCCTGAATAAGCTGAAAGAGTTTTCTGATATCCATTTCTCCTTCTTGTTCATTTTGCACAGTTTGCTGATTATCATAAACAGTTGTCAGGCATACCTGTGAATCTTGTTCCACAGCCCCTTGAGCCTTTTGAGGCTTTGAGAGGGTCCCTTGGGCCTGCTCTGCATTCCCATCCATGGTGTCCAGTGCTTCTCCTGCCTGCCAGGCTACTCCACTCTGCAGTTGCCGCATCTGCTGAGGGAGAGAAAACGCTTGCGCTAATGCCGATACTTCAGGCAGTGCCTCCCGTATCATAGTGCCCCCGTCTTCTCCCATGCTTCTCCTCACCCCCTGACGTAAGTCCTGTTGGACGCCGATACCCTGTCTCCCCGACATATACCGGGTAGGATAGGCGTGAGCTGGGGTACACTGTATTCCTGATACAATCCCACTTTTCCCGCTCTTCCCCCTCTTTTGCATGAGCGGGATTCTACAATAATAGTGTGGGTGGTGGAACCGGTGGGGGTGTTATTTAACCCTGCATCTATACGCTATATATTTAGAGCCCCCTGAAGATTCATGTATATAGAGGGCTCAAAAGGTCAAGAGCTCAGGAGGTTCTGATATCTAATATATATTCTATAAATCTTCAGCTTCAGTATGCCTTCGGAACCTGAGAATTATACACAGTAAGCTCCTGAAAATGATATGCGTTTTTAGATGAAGTCTTATAGAACAGTCAGAGTGATTCAGTGAAGGTATTTAGGTACCTCCTGTTTCATTTCGGGGGTAGCCTGCCCATTCCTTATCCTTTTCCAATCACTAGGCTGTAATCACTAGGCTGCTATTTTATATTTAACTGTGCTTTAAGCAGGGATGGCAGAGCTGACTTATTGGGCTTATTAGGCTGCTTTACTGGGCATACATATTATCATTAGCCTTACCCCTCCGAAAGGCTCAGACCTCAGTTCTTCCTGACACTTCCCTCCAGCTCCGTTCACAATTCTGCAGCTTAAAACCGAGGATCCACGATTTGAGGCATGGTTTAAAACGCTGCTGTTTGCCGTACACTACAGGAGACCTTCCCCGCACGCCGCCGAGACTACATTTCCCAGAATACCTGTCGGTCTCGGCATCAGAGGTCCTGTCTCACTCCCGGGGTTGTCTTCTCCTCTAACAGCGAGCTCCAGCCTCCGTCCGGGCATAACTTTTTCCTCTACTGGCTCACCGTTCACACGGCATGGCATCAGAGTCCGGAGACCAAGAATCCGTCCGGCGTCAGCTGAGCACAAGAAGTCCCAGAAGGTATAGTGCTCTCTTAGGGGGAAGCCGGTTCTGCCGCGGTACATATATTGCGGCTCAGACTGCCCTTAGCAAAGTTACATGCAGCCACACGGATCAATATAAACTACCTAGGCAGTCTTTCAGCGGGGGCTCAAGGTTTTCACAAGGACTTGGTGTATTGCTCATTCCAAAACGTACTCCTGTCAGACTGCTACTCTCTCAGGGCCGTCGAATCCTGCTCACTCCATCACGCAGCTGCCCCTCCCCCAGAAAACTTGGCCATTCTAACACCTGGATATGTTTATTTGTGAACCATTCCATTGTTGATTTTGCTTTATGTTTTGGATCATTGTCTTGTTGGAAGACAAATCTCTGTCCCAGTCTCAGGTCTTTTGCAGACTCCATCAGGTTTTCTTCCAGAATGGTCCTGTATTTGGCTCCATCCATCTTCCCATCAATTTTAACCATCTTCCCTGTCCCTGCTGAAGAAAAGCAGGCCCAAACCATGATGCTGCCACCACGTTTCACAGTGGGGATGGTGTGTTCAGGGTGATGAGCTGTGTTGCTTTTACGCCAAACATAACGTTTTGCATTGTTGCCAAAAAGTTAGATTTTGGTTTCATCTGACCAGAGCACCTTCTTCCACATGTTTGGTGTGTCTCCCAGGTGGCTTATGGCAAACTTTAAAAAACACTTTTAATGGATATCTTTAAGAAATGTCTTTCTTCTTGCCACTCTTCCATAAAGGCCAGATTTGTGCAGTATACGACTGATTGTTGTCCTATGGACAGAGTCTCCCACCTCAGTTGTAGATCTCTGCAGTTCATCCAGAGTGATCATGGGCCTCTTGGCTGCATCTCTGATCAGTCTTCTCCTTGTATGAGCTGAAAGTTTAGAGAGACGGCCAGGTATTGGTAGATTTGCAGTGGTCTGATACTCCTTCCATTTCAATATTATCGCTTGCACAGTGCTCCTTGGGGTGTTTAAAGCTTGGGAAATCTTTTTGTATCCAAATCCGGCTTTAAACTTCTCCAACAGTATCTCGGACCTGCCTGGTGTGTTACTTGTTCTTCATGAAGCTCTCTGCGCTTTAAACGGACCTCTGAGACTATCACAGTGCAGGTGCATTTATACGGAGACTTGATTACACACAGGTGGATTCTATTTATCATCATTGGTCATTTAGGTCAACATTGGATAATTCAGAGATCCTCACTGAACTTCTGGAGAGAGTTTGCTGCACTGAAAGTAAAGGGGCCGAGTAATTTTGCACGCCCAATTTTTCAGTATTTTATTTGTTAAAAAAGTTTGAAATATCCAATAAATTTCTTTCCACTTCATGATTGTGTCCCACTTGTTGATTCTTTACAAAAAATTACAGTTTTATATCTTTATGTTTGAAGCCTGAAATGTGGCAAAAAGTCAAAGTTCAAGGGGGCCGAATACTTTCGCAAGGCACTGCATGTCCACAGCCTCATAACTGTACCTGCAGTGTAAGATTTGGAGTGCGATAAGATTATGTCATTACCACAATGTAGAGAGCGAGAAAACTGCTTGCATCTCCCTGCTTGTGCTTCAATCTGTAGATCTGTGCTTTGGAAACCTCTCCTGCTAATTTTTGAATACTCCCCTACTAGTTATCAGATTACCAATTTTCAAGGGACAGCTCCGATAAAGAAACAAGTCCCTGCCTGTATAATGGACACCTACACACACACACACAGACAGTGCAGAACAAAGCTTAGCAAGTCAGTGAAGGGGAAAAGATCTGTTGCGGGAGCTTTCAGCTAATACTGGTGACAAGTACTTGGTCATCTGCCTTCCACAATTTACATACACTTTAACCACTTAAGACCCGGACCAATACGCTGGTAAATGACCCAAGGTGTTTTTGCGATTCGGCACTGCGTCGCTTTAACAGACAATTGCGCGGTCGTGCGACGTGGCTCCCAAACAACATTTGTGTCCTTTTCTTCCCACAAATAGAGCTTTCTTTCGGTGGTATTTGATCGCCTCTGCGATTTTTATTTTTTGCGCTATAAACTAAAATAGAGCCACAATTTTGAAAAAAAAACACAATTTTTTTACTTTTTGTTATAAAAAAAATCAAATAAACTAAATTTTAGTAAAACATTTAGGCCAAAATTAATTCAGCCACATGTCTTTAGTAAAAAAAAAAAAAAAAAAAAAAAAAAAAATAGCTACCTAGCGGGAACAGCGACACCAATACAGCGATCAGAAAAATGATCGCTTAGTGATGCTGGCAATAGGGAGTGAAAGGGTTAACTAGGGCGGTGATCAGGGGGTTAAAACTTTATTAGGGGGGGTGGGGGGGCTATCCTGAACCTAACACTAACTGTTTTTTACACTGCCTGTCACACCGACACTAAATGCAGTGATTAGATCACTGCATTCAGTGACACTGTGACAGGGGGGCGATCACAAGGGGTTAATTTGCCTATGTGAGTGTGTGTCAGTGTTGTGTTGGTGCACACTTACTTGTGATGTCTTCTCTCATCAGCAGCGCTGGGAAACAGCGCTGCGATGAGAGATTACATCATTTCCTCCTTCCTGTGTAAACACAGGAGGAGGAACTGACACAATGGGAGCGCGCTCCCATTGGCTGGGAGCGATCGCGGGGGGGCGGAAATCACGGACATCCGCCCGCTCGTCGGCGATCGCTCCCAGAGGCAGGGGGACCCCCGCACGCCGCGGAGGGGGTCCCGATGGGACCCCCGAACCGCACGAAGGCGGGGACGTAAATTTACGCCCTTGTGCCTGTACGAGCCATTCTGTGGCCGTATATGTGCGTGCGGGGGTCCTTAAGTGGTTAAGGTAGCCTCCATAATCAAGTATGGGTGTAAACAGAGCACTTGGAGCTATGTACTGGCTATAGCTTCAATATTATTTGCACCAAGGTTGATAAAGACCTTTGTAAATACCTGCTCTACAGACTGCTCTTTAGACTAGTATTTGCAAGCTAAAGCCCAAGTCATTGACTGGAAATAAAACAAGAATCGTAACCATTTATGAGAGGCAGCTTTTCCACTTTAAGGTTTCCTTTATACAACCAGTTTTGTAAAAGTTAATGCATGGCATACAGTATGAAATATTACAAACATACATATTAGCTATAACATTCAAATAGTGTATCTTAATACGATTTGTGTAATTTAAATTAGTATAACGATGACAAAACAACCTGTCACTGTTCCTCACCTCATAGGAAGATAACTCAAGAAGCTCAGAAATATCACTTTCTTGTGTGGACAAGGAACGACTAATAACATTGGCAGCTCTAACAACATCTGGGTAATAGTGATTCTGTAGCGCCTACAAATAATAAAAAAAACTCAGGTATATAATATTTAAAACATTAAAATACATCATGCTCAAAAAAGGAAGAAAAACTGCTGAACAAAAAGATAATTTCCATCCTAGAAAATGTTCCTTGCAACATAAAAATAATATTCGTCCAAATTATTATACTTAGGTACCGTGCTTTGCAAAATTATCTCAGCCGCATCCAAAACACAGCTTTTCAACCCGATTTCAACTAAAATAAAAACATTTTTATAAATCAGTGCATCCCTAGCAGGCTTTACACATGGGCGCCTCTACCAAAACTAGAAGTAACATTACCTATAAAAAAGGATATCTAAATAAACACTTGATGTTGTCTTAATTGTAAAACAATAGGATCCTGTGGTGCAAGGTACATGGTAGCCCCCTAGCCATGACTGAAAATGTAACCAATTATACACATATTTTACATTTCTACTCGCCAAATAATGTGTAACTGTTTAGCTATTCTTCTAATACATTGCTGGTTTCCCTTTACCGTTTTCTGGGTTACCTACTTGGTCAATGGCAGAACTTATGTGGATTCACTGTTCCATGAACAGGCTATAGGCAGACAAAATTAACGTGTGGTTTAAAGCCCAACTCAAGGAAATTGAAAATGTATGGATCTACATATTCAATCCTCTGCATTGCTAGACCAGTCTTCACAGTGTCTTCTCTCGTGATCCACCAGTCTAAGGTCCTGGCAGCAAGGCCAATACATACCTCTGCATTGGAAATGATGACACCAAGTGATAGTCCACCACCAGAGCATGGGGGATTGACATCTACCAGGAAGCAGAGGATCAAGCAAGTCCCTTATACTTCTCCCTAGACCAGCAAAGCAATTGACCCTTGCAGTGTGGGCACAATCCCACTGCAAGTAAGGATTTACAAATTTCCAGGAGTTGGGCTTCAATTTATAGGGTTTTTTATTAGAAGTTTTTGCAATACCGATTGACCTTAAAAGCGATTATTTTGCCAAAATGTTGTCCCCTACAGAGAAGTTATTTAATAATCTCCCACTGCCTGTGCCACAGATCTTCACTGTAGGCAAAATAAACTACCATCCGAAAAATCTACACAATTCACACTTCGAGTGCTGGATTACTGCTCCCACTGGTTGAATAGGCTGGCCCTGAAGGTCACTAATGTGTTCTATATTAAGATGGGGGCTGACAGGAGGTATCAGAACTAATAAAGCTGGTAATAAAGAAATATTTTGTCATCTCACCTCTAGCTCCCACAGAGAGCTCTCTAAAGCTTGACTTTTTGCTGGATCTTCCTCCTCCATGATGTATGGATCGGACGTCAAATCTTGAATACAAAACAGAAAAAGATTACAAATGGGCATAATGTATTCACCCTAGCACATTTTCCTGCAGTATGAATTTACTGCATGGGGGAAACAAAAATCAGCCATATCTTTATGACCACCTAATACTATCTTTGCCACCAAAATATCCATGACCCAGCACGGCATGGAAAAGGTTGGGGTTGTGGCGCTATAGAGCAGTGGCATGTAGGTAAAAAAAAGTCCGCTGTACAAACTCCAAGTCCTTTGTTAAATGAAATAAAAAAATAAATGAAAAATAAAAAGATAAAACCTGGAATGATGAACGATGATGTGGAAAACGACAGGGGGACACACTGTTCTGTAAAGAGCTGATGCTTGAGAAAGGAGCGCGCTCATTGGTGGGCGCTTGCTTCGAAACGTCGTCGCATTATAGTGACGTCACCGAGGCTCATGCTGCACTCCGGGCCTCGTTTCCATCTAGTCCTCCGTACCAGCTGGCTTTCACCTGCACCAAGGACGGTCGGACTTAGGAGGTTTACCCGGGAGCACTATCAGCTACACTTCTAGCCCGGCAAGACGCCACGTCTCCCCCTAATTCAGGATCATCCCGATTGAATCTGCATACTGGATTTCATCATTTTTATATGTAAGTTCACACTGTTTCCTGTAATCTATTAAAGCTTTATAACGCTTAACCTGGAGGCGCCCTCTGTGTTTTTTCTTTTTCCAGCACGGCATGGATGCCACTAAACCTCTGAATGTATGCAGTAGTATCTGTCCCTAAGCCATCAGTAGCAAATCCTTTAAGTCCTGTAAGTAGCAAGATGGAGCTTCCATGGATTTGACTTGTTTCTCCTCAGCACGTCCCACAGATAATTGGATTGAGATTTGGAAGCAAAGTCAACGCCTCAATTTTTTTGCAGTGTTGGAGGGCACATTTACCCACTGAGGGGCCCCTCCTATTAGGCAATACGGTTTCCAAAAAGGGGTGTTCTTGGTTAGCAACATATTTTAGGTAGGTGGTACATGGCAAGTAACATCCATATTAATTGCAGAACTCTTGGAAATGTTATGCTACAAATCCTAAAGTGTCAAAACTGCTTCATCTGGCTTGCCTTCTTCCCATACTGCATCATGTTTCCATCTCTTCCTCTGGTAAGTGATGCACACATACCCAGCCATCCACATAATGTAGAAGAAAAAACATTCATCAGACCAGGGCTCCCTCTTCCATTGCTCCATGGACCAGTTCTGATGCTCACACGCCCATTGTAAGCACTTTTGGCTGTGTACAAATATTGTAGCCGTTGACTTTAACACTTACAGGTGCAGGAGTCGAGCACTGTCATCACTGGTCTTCAGGTTCCAGGTGCTGTGCTCTTGCTTGTGGGAAGCTAGCTGTGACTTTGCCGTTTCACAAGGGGCTCCCCACTGTGCACGCACAAGATGCTCTGGGCATTCAGACTTTTCTCTCTGCCTCCTGGGACTTGACACGTTCCAGGAGGTTGTAGAGAGGGGGTATTGTTGTACTCGATTAAAGTGCTTACTTTATGAAGATGAATATCATCCTGAGTGAAGAGGAAACCTATGTCCCCCCTGAGGAGGGATCTAGGACCAATATACAAGTGGGAATTTAGAGAAATTGAGCGAGCGGTGTTACAAAACAGGATATTTTGCATAAGAAGAAATCTTACCTCATTCCATCATTTCCTAGGACACGTGTTTATTATTTGCCCAAGGTTTACAAGAATCCAGTTTGCCCCCCCGGGGCAACATACAGTAAATAGAGTTGATTCCGTTATGTCCCGGTTGGGCAAATATATAGATTTCTATTTACAACCCTTGGTGAAACAAATGCGTTCCTATATTAAAAAGGCACCATCGGCAGTGTCCTGTTTTTTTGGATAGGGACTCTGGCCTAACCAATACACAGAGTTTATTATAGACCTTCTCAAATGTACCGCTACCTATAAACTATTTTTGGTTTAGGGGCCATTTTATCTGCACAGTAAGGGTTTTGCAACAGGGGCTGAATATATGCACCAAGCATGGCCAAACTTTTTATGGCTCAGTGGGAGGATTAACAGAGTTTTTGTATGAGCTTAATTCTAATGATAGAGGAATCAGGTTGAACTATGAAATGAGTCAAAGTGTTATACATTTATTGGATCTTAATATTAAAAAGGTGGAGGGAGGGAGTCTCAGTACTTCCACTTTTAGGAGCACAGACCATAATGCCTATATTTCTAAGGCTAGTTGCCACCATCACTCATGGCTGAATGGGGTCCCCAAAGGACACTTTCTTTAAATCAGGCATAACTGCTCTGGTCTGAAAGATTTTGATACCCAGTCTCAGGTTGTTTCACAGATTTGAGAAGGGATATGATCGCTCTTCCTCGAGCATGACACTGAGTGAAGTTAGAAATATGGAGAGAGATTATGGTCGATAAACTTGAAACTAATGACAACTTGAGTAATTTTGGTTCCTCCTTTATTACTACCTATTCCTCTCAGCATTATGCCATTAAGAATATTGTAAGTAAACATTGACACAATTTTTTTTTCAAAATAAGTCTTTTAGGTCCTTGTCTTCCCTTCCCTCCCAAACGGAGGTCATGTTTAAGGGCATTACCTCTTTGAAAGACAGGGTGGAAATTAGTGTTCTAGATCCTCCTGTTAGACCATCCTTTTTATCATAACTTAACCAGATATTTTAAATATAGGAAGTGTCAGGTCTGTAAATTTGAATAAATGCAAGACTAGGAAAATTTGATTTTGTGTCCATAGCCATTGATAAGAACCATACAGTTGGACACTTCATCACTTGTAGCACCACAAACATGGTATATATGCTCCAATGCCCGTCTGGGCTACAGTATGTGGGACGGACTACTCGCGCATTAAATGTTAGACTTAATGAACATAGCCAACATTCGCAATGGGTATCCCAAGCATGTCTCTTGCATTATGATCCTGTGCACAATAGAGATCTATCCGACACCATCTTTATGGGAATTGACCATTTCGTTCCCCATTGGAGGGAGAGTTACAAGGTCAGGGAGCTGTCCAAAAGGGATACTAAGTGGATATAAATTCTTAAAAGTTATGTTTCACATGGCCCGAATATTGTTTGGGATGTCAACTGTTTTATAGATAACTCTTGAGTTAGCTGGCCTCCCTTTTTCTCCGATTATAAATTGGTTTTGTGTCTATATGCATTATCTCTTGATTAGTGAATGTTTTTTAATCAATTGGAGATTTCTCTTATTACGGTTTCAGCCAAACACTCATATCTGTAGCCCACGGTTGTATATCAGGTAGAGTTCCTCTTTATATTCAATTTAGGAATAATGTGACCTTTGTAATTGATCCAAATTATTTCCTTTAATTATAGTGTTTTTTGGTGGATTTAGTCTGCCCTATATTGGTTTTAGATGGAGCTTCACATAATTAGTTTAACTGTAAGTGAGTGAGTTTTGGATGTTTTTATCTTTCCTCGCTTGTGGCTGCAGGGGTGAAGGTGAGGCTTGAATTGCCTTCTTCCTATTTCTTTGTCCATGTCTGCACGAGAGAGGTTTGGATGCAAGATATCCTCCTTATGACGGGAACAAAAACGAGGCTTGATTGAAGAAATTGAGGCTTGAACTACCCGTTTTCCTTATTTAAAGCGATGGCAGGAAATGACGCTCATGCCACGGAAAAAGTCCTCTTCGTGACGAAACCAGTGGGGTAAAGAGCGTTTCCTGCTATTGCATGCCTATGCACATTGCCTGGATGTCCGACATGGCAGCCACCTATTTGTATACAACGCTGTTTTTTATTTGAATTAATGCAAATGCAATACCTTCTATTAAATAAGCTTTTGGGGATTTTACACCATCTGGCATCACTTTCATTTATACAATTGATCTGATCATGGGGTGGATGGAGTCTGGTTTAAATATCCAGCTAATGCCCTTTTTGATCTGAGGACACATTTCCAGCTTATGACCCCTGCAAAGATTACTACATTAAAGGGTCACTAAAGGCAAACTTTATTTATTATTTAAAATAACAAACATGTTATACTTGCGTCCACTGTGCAGCTCGTTTTGAACAGAGTGTCCCCTAACCCTGTCTTCTGGGGTCCCTCGACGGCTGTCTCTGCTCCTCCTCGCAAAAGCTTTCCACCTTCATACGAGCGAGCTCGCATGGTGGAAAGCTTTTGCGAGCGCGCTCCCGTGATACAGCGGCAGACATAGCCGCCAACTGTATCACTCGGCCCCGCTCCCCAGTGTGCCGCATCATCCGCTGTGATTGACTGCAGCTCCAGCCAATGGCTGCGCTACTATCAATCCGTCCAGCCTAGCCAATCAACAGCCAGGCTGGGAACCAAGAGGATCACGTGGACGCGCGCTTGACTTTCGAGGGGTCAGGTAAGTAAAACGGGGTTTTGGGGGGGGGGGGGGGGGGCGCAGTTCTGTAGGATGCATGAAGGTGAACATTTACCTTTACAACCCCTTTAAGCCCATTTGACCCTTCATAATAAAGGGTCCAGGCTCTCTATTAAGAGTCTATATTGCCTGTGGTGACAATGCACGCAAGAGATGGAGGATTTTTGATTTACCCGAGTTATCACGGATCTGTGATTTCTACAGTTGGACTTTCATATCACTTGATTAGCAATTTTGTTTAGCACACCACTTTTGTATATGCCGTTATTGTGATTCTATTTCACTTTAGTGCTGCTGGACTATATACACTGTAATGGTTTTGATATCAATGTCTTTGTATGATTTTTGCGCAGTATTCCTTTTTTGTATAAATAGGCACCTATTGCTGGCAACAGCACCGTCTGAATCAGCACGGCACCGATAGTAGGTAGTGCAGAAAAAAAGTTCCTGTTTTTGGTGACTTCGGGGGTGATTTCAGGAACCCACACAGATGTCTCCGAAAACGCCCCCAGACTGAAATGCCGGTTTGAAGTTGTACGAGTTCAGCTTAACTTTCAGGGTTTCAAACCTGCATTTCAGTGTGAACCTAGGCTAAAGCACACAAAAACACAAAGGCAGTAATGAGCGACATTTATACACATTACTACATGCCATAAGGTACCTAGGGTTTTTTTTTTTTTTTTTTAATGCAGACCTTTAAAAGTGTCAATACTTTCTGAATCACTGACCCAGCAAAATAGTTTAAGTGACAATATTAGTAAGACTGAAAAACTACTATTAGCTCAACAATGGCAGCCTCCAGGTTTCATGACACGATTTTTTTAAAGTGGTAAAAGACAGCTAAGACTGTAAAAATATGCAGAATTTGTCACCTCCTAATGCCATAGGCTGATGGATGAGAGGTCGGCAAGCTGGATGCCTCCGGATCAGGTTACAGATGAACGGGATGATCATCACCACCACTTGTGGAGGGGCCGTGAGAGACAGTCGTGACAGACGCTTGGCAAAAGCAGCAACAAGGTACACAGGTAGATGGCTGCAAAATACAATGGTCAAATTCAGACTAGACATATCAAACATCAAGCAGAAATATGCTATTTATGCAAGTTGTCAAACTTACGTGGAAGACAGGAACAAGTTGGCTAAATGGAAAAACCTAGCTCGATATTTCACGTGAAACACAGAGGGGTCCAAGAGAGAATAAAGCTTTTTGTAGAAATCTGGGTAATCCCTAAAAAGTACATATAGAAAGCATTAACAAAATATGCAATCCTGAACTGCTGTACTTGAATTCACGGTTTTCTGTCTTGGAATAAGAAATTAAGCAAGTTATACCCTAAAAATGTCAACTATCAATTTTGCTTTAATTTTTTAATAAGCATTGCTACTTACAGGTTATGCTGATGAATCAGAACAAATAGTCCATTAAGGGCCAGAAGGCTTATAGCTCCACCTAATACAAAGCAAAAATACATAGCATTGTGACAACAACATGGGACCCATCAAATATAAAGTCGCAGGAGACTTTCCACCTAAACCGAGTGGGTAGTTTAGCTTTACCTTCCCCTACCTCTTTTACAATACCAATTTGCAAATGGTTTGCTTCGTGTCAGTTCAATCATTTTAAAAACACAGGCAACTTGCTAATGTATCCCCCCCCAATTTTTTTTCTACACTTCTGCTCCCAGCCCTTTACCCTCCCCATTGTCATCTTGTATACAGCTTTTCTTTTTTGTTTTAGGATATGATTTTGTGCATCAGGTAGCCCTTGAAGGGTATCCTTATTTGTTTTTGTATACCAATGAGGTTTGTTACACATTAACCCCTTTCTTTCCAGTACCCATATATGCTTTAAATCTTTATATGCAAAACCATTAATAAAAAAAAATATTCAACCTAAATATAAAAAGTCACATCAAACAAGATATACAAATGTATTTACCAATATCGTAGGCCGCTGTAAGGAAATCAATCATCAAGGTGGGCTTGCTCATGTGAGGCAATATAGACTCATGCAAGATTAAAAGCACTTTCTTATACAGACTTAAAGCAAGCTGTAGATGAAAAAAAAAATAGTCAGTGTTCTAGCAAAAGTTTAATACTCTTCATACTCTAATATTTGCAGCCCAATGCCACTGGGTTGTATCCCCAGCTTAAAAAAATAATAAGTTTGGTGAGCCCATCCTGGGGTGATCAAGGCAACTGGAGACCATAGAAAATGGGTTAAATGGCCCTGACCATCATTTAACCTTGAAGAAAAGTGGCACTGGACCACAAAGGTCCAGCAGTGAAGACGTGGTGGGTATAGCAGTAAAACTATATGTTAACTTTAAAAAAGGTAGTATAGGGAAGTTGTTAAATTGAAGTAGCTTTTCAACGGGGAAGGTCGTGAAGAGCCTACACCACTGACTTGTAAGCCCATTATCTAATACAGGTCTGTGAGCAACACTTGAGGAAAATCTTTTTTTCAGAACTTGGTTATGCCTTATTGACTTTCTACTGCTGGCGTTTCTTTAGTTGCCAAAAAAATATGAAAGCATATATCTTCAAAATGTACTGGACACTTACTTTCTCCCTGAGAAAATTCATCCATACTTTCTCAAACACCCTCTTATGTTCCTAAAAAAAAAAAAAAAGTCATTACATTAGATCATTGATGAAGATTAATATTATGTATTATTTAAAAAAGGTATTAAAGAAGTAAAATTCATAATCTAGTCAACTTGCCTTTAATTTTGCTGGCTTCCAGTCATCACATTTCTCTGGATTCAGAAACCAGGAAAAAAAAAAAATGTAATTTAAATCAGAGACTGACAGTACTCAAAATATATGTGGCAACAGCATGAGCAAAAAAAATAAATAAAACATTATAATACCAGATTGCCTTTGTATTGTATGATTACTTGGCAATCAATACCACTTTTTAAACACAATTGTCTCCCCCCCCAGATTGTGAAAGGCTTTGGAAGACTAATAAGTGTTGATGGCAGTGTGCATCTTGCTGCTTTTGCCATGATTCTATTCCCCCAATTTTAAAAGTAAAAAAGGGAAAATCACCCCAGATTTCACAGACAGGGTTATGACTTATAGGCTGAAACTAGTCAACTGACTTAATCTGCGTTTGTCCACTGTGGCTATTCAATAAAATGAAGACATTTTATGAGCAACCACCGGAGTGCGGATCATTTTTTCCACATTACTCTAATGAGCCAGCGACTGTGCATCAAGCACCTGGGAACTGACTTTTCTGTTTATACTTTAGAATTCACAGACACCCTCTGCCAGCAAAATAACACATTTTATTATTAATGTATAGCCATTTTTTTTAAATGTACGGTTAAAACCCCTGCCAGATTTTTTGGAGTGTACTATTTGCATACATTTCACTTTACTTCCTATCCCAGAGATGCATTAGGATATCAAGATGGCCTCATCACCTGTTCAATTGTTTCCCAATGCTTTCTGTTTCAGAACTAAACACCAGTACTTAATAGAAGGATAGAGTCTCCCTAATAGGAAAAGACTAAACAGTCTATCCAAACCCCCCCCCAAAAAAACGTTTTAGCTGGAAATACAATTTAATGTTTTCTTTATAAGCCACATAGAGCAGTGTAACAACAATTACTGAACTACAGCAACTTAAAAAAGGAAAATTGTGAACCCTTGAGCACAACCGGCAACTAAAAGGATGAAGGACTAGAGAATCTGGGTTGCAAATTGTATTATCAGAGCAAGCCAGTTTCTGGCTTCCCAAACTACTCTACAAGATAGAGGTTATGAACGTCTTTTGGTACCGGTTGCAACATGCTGATGTGAGTGCAGATTCACTTTAAAGCGGAGTTCCACTTAAAATAGGAACTTCCGCTTAACCCACTTCTCACCCCCTTACATGCCACATTTCCCACTTCCTCCTTCCGCCGAGGGGCTGGTTAGGCGATTAGATTAAATCTCCAGCCCCTCCCTGTAGGCGATCGCCTGTCCAATGGGACGGCGCAGTGCTGTTCGCGCATGCCCACATTTGAAATGAAGACGCCGGCCGGGGAGGGGGGAGCGGAGCCCTGGCCGGCGCGTCGCTGGAACCTTGGAGAAGGTAAGTGTGTTTATTAAAAACCAGCAGCTACACTTTTTGTAGCTGCTGATTTTTAATAAACATAAAAACAGGCTGGAACACCCCTTTAAACTTTATTTTTAGTTCCTGAAATATTACAATGGGCTAGGCTTTTAACAAACAATCTCCTTCTGGAAACCCATTTTATTTACATAGGCGGACACGATCCACTAAACATTTAACATGACCAATATCCAAATCAAAGTAACAAATTAATAATTTCTCACCTTTCTGTGTTACCAGGAAATGTGACAATTCATTCTCTACAGGCATATTAATGGATGAGAGAAGGTTAAAGACATTGTTCTGGAATGCAGCAGGGAGAGACTGTAGATTGAGAAAGAAATGCAACATCAGCCATACGACTCAATTATAACAGTTGTGAAAATTAAAAAGTAATACTTTAAGCGAAGATAATGATCATTTGTATTATTCTCTTGATGTGTTGCTTTGCTTCTGGCCTCACGGTTACTTGCCTTTAAATGCTCATTTCATGGTAAAAAGCTAAAACATATTTTCAGCTCAAAGAACAGTGCTTCTAAAATAACATACAGTAAAGAGATTAAAGTATCAAACCCAAACTTTGAAAAACTCTTGTCGTTACATGCTACAAACCTGAGTGTTCGTACACAAAGCCACTAAAGCATTAGTTTTATGTAGAGTGAAATATTCCTGGTTGACCCTGCCTTCAGCTGCGCCCCCCCCCCCCCCATATATTCTGCATCTCCACTGCAGGTCAAGATTGTGTAGACCAGCTGGTGTCCTCTATGCAGCATGCTCAAATTTAAGCTCTTCATTTCCTCTTTTTTTTTCCCATCTGAGCAGCCCACATGACTATAAAAAAAAAAAAAAAAAAAGCAAACATACTTGGGGGGCACACCCTAGAAATGCTATACATCCAAGATGGTGCTGCTATAAGACCAAAGACAGTACAAAACAGATTATAGCGCGCACATGCAAAAATGACATTTATCCTGCAAGGCTAGTTACACACACCTGACCTTCGGGGTACTTTGTCGCAGTAAGTGGGCTTAGCACTATATGACCATATAGTGTGACCAAACCCCCGTTTTTAACTAGCCTTGCAGGATAAATGTAATTTTTTCATGTGTGCGCTATAATCTGTTTTGTACATGACTAGAGTCACACATGTGGGCTTTTATGCAGTGATCCATGACAGCTCCCTCCTCAAAGTCGTCCTATTGCTAAACATAACGGGGGTGGGATATACTATGCCCATCTATTACATTCACCAAGAAACTCACAAAAGAATTATGTTTAATGCTGATTTATATTAAAACTAAGTGTAATTGGTAATATCCACAAAAGTATTTAAAAAAAAAAAAGAACAAAATGCTGGTGTCAAATCACTTCTGACCCCGCCTACACTGTATTAATGCTCAAAAACAAACCACAGTCAGGGCTGGCAATACACAGACCACAATGTAGAGAGCATATATCAGAGTGATAGAAGCCTCTCCCAAAGATCTTTCCCTGAAGATGTCAAAGAACAGGTAAAGATCGTATGATCACACAACAGCACTGCAGGGGTAAGGATTTAAGAAAAAAAAAAACGAAATACAGTGGTATGATGCATGTGACAATTAACAGTTCTCCGTTTAGTATCACTTTAAACAAAAATCAGGATCAAGCCTTACTTTGGTATTCTGATGCACTCTTACAACGTTTTCATTAATCAAAGACATGGTGTAATATCGGACATCATCATATTCCAGATACTCCTGAAATCTTGTTATTAAAGTGGAGGAATCCTTGTCTTCTGGTAGTAGGCTAGTTACAACCAACTAAAAAAAAAAGAAAAAACACACAAACAAGTAAAACAAAAGTAAAAATAGGAAAAATCTGAGATATATATATATATATAATATTTTTATTTTCAAATTTGGAGTAATTATCCCATACAATACACCAAAACTACCTTGATGACTTCATCAACAAACGTGCAACGATATTCATCATCATACATTTACATTGTGTGCTTGGTGGCAAAATAGATCTGGCATGCCAATCCTTTGCATGCCCATTGTGCCTCAACTTGCAGCCTGGCAAGCGGTTTCACAGCAGTAACCTCCCTCTGGTTAATATTGCTTCTGCTTTGGACATCACATTCACTCTTCAACATGGGTTCTCACCTCTAGTATTACCCCTATAAATCTGAAGGATAGGCAATGTGAACCTAAGAAAGGTTACCAGGGGCTCTGCGTCCAGAAACCCCCAACAAGTATGGAAAAGTGCCCCTACAAAAACGTCAACATTTCATATTCCTGATATGTGCATGCTGTACCATATACTTGTATGAAAATGTATACGGTTTTCTTTTTATAACTTGTGTGAAATACCCAGTGTTCCTGTCAGTTCCTCTGCTTTCCTATTAAAAACTGACCATGTTAAGCATGAGAGAATAGTGTGGTCAGTTTTCTGGCTATGCTGGCTTCTGCTCTCCTTCAGTGATTAAACTTGTGCTGCCACCCCCCCCCCCCCCCAAAGTGCAGCCATTCACCGATAAATGTGCTGCCGTTTCTCCCTGTCCACCTCTCTGAGCTCCTTATGCAGCTGAGAACAGATAGTATGTGATCACTGATGTGATCACTGATGTGATCACCGAAAAAAAAAAAAAAAAAAGTATTACTAATTTACACATAGAAACAACAGCATAAAACAAACATCAGATTTCCAGGTCTTATGCACATCTAAACAAAAGAAAAATAACATTTCATATGTTGGTTCCGCAAGCTAAAGGTTGCGCTTACTTTTAACAGTGGACGTGAGAAACGGTAACCATCTTTCCATTTGGAAGCCTCCATAGGGAATTTCCCTTCAAGCACAATAAATTTCATAAGAACGCACAATGAAAGTTCCTGAAGAAGAAAAGGAAAAAGTCAGGAGACAAATTATATAAGAGTTCATTTTTCAATAGCAAGCCAGGTTATAAAAACACACACCTTACAAAAGTGAACAAATTTCTATCACTGCTTATGAAAAATGTGTGGTTTATGATCTCATTAGGTCAGCAGTAGTGTTGAGCGAACGGTTGGGCCTGAGAATGAGTTCAGGAAGAACATTGGCTGTTGGCCCGTTCGGGGAACACACGAATTTGTAGGACGTTTGGCGCTCACCGAACGCGCTTCACAGTGCATTTTGCACCCCGATTGAGCAAAGCTCAGTAAAAACTGGTTGTTAAAAAGTAAAGGCAGGGAAGCCAGCCGCAGCATCCTTAACAACAGATGAGCCATCGGCTGTCAATAGGCTTGTACCCCTACCCATTCACCAAAAAGCTGTCAAAAAGTAATAAAAAGACAAAAATCGAGTGGCCCCACCTTTACCTATATATGAGCTGTCAAACAGCAAGCCAGCTATTTGGCTACCGGTGTGCAGAGCGATTTTTCTTTTTTGGATTGGCAGTGCAGCAGGCATCGCGATGGACGATGGATTTACATAAATAAGTCAGTCAAAATCTGCGTTTTTATTACTTTTGGGTGAATGGGCAGGGTTTTTTATTTATTTTTTATTTTAAATAGCCAGGTGCCAGTAATTGCAACCGCAATTAAATGTGATTTTACCTTTTTCTTTACAAATGACATTTTTGTTGCAGCGTGTTCTATATATGCTACAGATGCACCACTTTACAGGCATACTAAGGGGACCTCCCAGGCACTATATTTAAAGGAATTTTTATTGTTGCACTTTAAGCATCATTAACCACTTCCCGACCGCCCACCGCAGGTATACGTCGGCACTTTGAAGATGGATATCTCGGTAACGGCAGCAGCTGCTGCCACAACCGAGATATCCATCTCTTCTGTGGGCGGTCGGGTAAACGATAATGGCAGTCTCCGCGGCGGAATCGCCGCGAGATCGCCGTTATCGGTGGCGGACGAGCGTCCCCCCCCCCCTCCCGCTGCGCTCCCGCGCTCTCCGCCACTTACCGGAGCCGTCGGTAGCGGCGGAGGCGATCGGGTGCGCTCGTCTGTTCGGCGGGGATGCGAGTGAGGGAAAAAATTTCCCTCGTCCATCCCCGTAGCTCTGCTGGGCGGAAGTGACGTCAAACGTCAGTTCCAAACAGCGTCTTAAAGAGACATTTTTTTTTAAATGTCATTTGAAAAATTACATTTAAAATTTTTTTTTTTTTTTTTTTGCATTTTAGCCTAAATATGAGATCTGAGGTCTTTTTGACCCCAGATCTCATATTTAAGAGGACCTGTCATGCTTTTTTCTATTACAAGGGATGTTTACATTCCTTGTAATAGGAATAAAAGTGATAATTTTTTTTTTTTTTTTATTTTAGTGTTAAAAATTGGTAAAATACAAATAAATACGAAAACAAAAAAAAAAAATTTTTAAATCGCCCCTTTACGACGAGCTCGCGCGCAGAAGCGAACGCATACGCGAGTAGCGCCCGCATATGAAAACGGTGTTCAAACCACACAAGTGAGGTATCGCCGCGCTCGTTAGAGCGAGAGCAATAATTCTAGCCCTAGACCTCCTCTGTATCTCAAAAAATGCAACCTGTAGAATTTTTTTAACATCGCCTATCGAGATTTTTAAGGGTAAAAGTTTGACGCCATGCCACGAGCGGGCGCAATTTTTAAGCGTGACATGTTGGGTATCATTTTACTCGGCGTAACATTATCTTTCACAATATGTAAAAAAATTGGGCCAAATTTATTGTTGTCTTATTTTTTAATTTAAAAAAGTGAATTTTTTCCAAAAAAAGTGCGCTTGTAAGACCGCTGCGCAAATACGGTGTAACAAAAAGTATTGCAATGACTGCCATTTTATTCTCTAGAGTGTTAGAAAAAAATATATATAATGTTTGGGGGTTTTAAGTAATTTTATAGCAAAAAAAAAATGTTTTAGTCTCGTAAACACCGAATCTGAAAAACAGGCCCGGGGCTAAAGTGGTTAAAATCAATGCTTCTGAAAAAAAAAAAAAAAGTTTAAATTTTTTTTTTGCATTGATACATGCCCCAAAGGGCAGTACCTAGACACCCATATTTTTTATGGGCAATTACTTGCATATAAGCCTTCAAAATGGTCATTTTTGATTTTTCAAGTTCAGCTCCTATAAACGCATTGGGCCAGATTCTCGTAGATGCGCGCCTAATTATGCAGGCGTTGCGCATCTCAGATGCACTACGCCGACGTAACACGGAGTGGCAAGTACCGTATTCCCTAAGTAAATGCGCTCCAAGATGCGCCTGCGTCGCGTAAAATCATGGGCGTAATCCGGCGCAACTCCAAAGTAGGAGGAAAGTGGGCGTGTTGCATTATAATGAAGCGTGACCCCATGCAAATGCAGGCCGGGACGAACGGAGCATGCGCCGTGACATGGATGACCCGCGCCGTGACATGGATGACCCGCGCCGTGGATGCCTTCTGCGCATGCGCAAAGCCTCCCTACGATGCGCCGGCGCAGGGTATATAATGCGCCCACACATGCGCCCGTGCAGCGCAAACGTCTCCCATTTTTTTGATAGTGACGGCCAAAGTTTGTGCTGGACAAGATGACAACCGCGGTTAAGGAGAGGAGGAAGAAGAATTTCTCCCCAGAGGAGAGGGCCATTGTCGTCAGGGCCATGGAGAAGTATGACTCGCGGCTCCATGGTGCTGACAGTGCCCGGACCAGCAAGTCCCGGAGGGATCAGATTTTAATGAGGGTCGCGTGCCAGGTCAATGCCCTCTCTCATGAGGTCCGCACACCGCAGGACATTCAGAAGAAAATGAATGACCTGCGGCGTCATGTGAAGGGCAAGCTGGCTGCCATAGCTCGGCATGCCAGGGGCACTGGAGGGGGCCCACCCTGCCCTGTCCGCCTGACTGAGGAGGAGAAGGTGGTTGCCCGCTGCCTGCAGACGGAGCAGGTAGAGGGAGTTGGGGGCTATGAGTCCCAGAAGCCAGCCGTGAGGACAGGTAAGTGTGTTTTAGATTCTATCTGTTGTGTACATGTATGGGGGTGGAAGGGAACATGTGCCAAGTGTGTGGGTCCACCAACATGGGCATCTTTTGTGTCATCCACAGATGTGCAGGAGGGAGCGGGGCCATCTGTTGATGCCAGGGCCCATCAGGATCCATCCCCTGAAGATACAGTCCCTCTGGAACAGGACTTGGAGGGAAGTGGGCACACCTCAACGGAGGAGGTGGTTGAGGAGGGTGTGGTAGTCCAGGACCAGGCCCTCTATGTTGTTGTGGAGGAGGATGGTGGGTTGCCCGGACCAGCCCAGGCTATTCCTCTACCTGTAGCGAACCCCTCAGTGTCCCCCTCCAACCTCTCCAGTCCCTCTCTTTCCCCCCCCCTCATCTCCGGCCCCTCAACATCCTCCCCTTATGCCCGGTCCCCTGCCACTCCCCCGCAAGGCGACGTGCAAGACCAGGGGTGTATCCAAGGTCCTGCCGGAAGAGCTGGTCAGACAGCAGGACCAGCAAAATCAGCACCTGGCCGAGGTCGTGGAGGAGATGAGGCGCCTGGCCGACAGCCTGGCATCCTCGTACAATATTACAGATGCCATCCAGGATGTTGCTGTTAACAGCGCAGCAACGCTGACCAGCTTGGGGGAGCTGCAGGAAAACACCTCGGAACTTGTGGGGGAGGTTCATGCCCTGCGCCTTGCTGTCGAGGCGCAGACTGCTGTGCAGACCCGCATAGCGGTTGCCCTGGAGGGCATGCAGGCAGCCAGGGAGGGACGTGGGGATGCTCCTCCTCAACCTGCTGCCCCCCCCCCCCATCTGTGGCTGCCCCCAGGCAAGTGAGGGGCAGGACCCGTGGCACCAGGCAGAGCCCCCGCCAGGCCCATTAATTTTATTTTTCTTTATTATTATGCTCTGGATAAGAGCTTTTTGTTATTTTTTATTATGCTCTGGATAAGAGCTTTTTTTATTTTATTTTATGCTCTGGATAAGAGCTTTTTTTATTTTTTTTTATGCTCTGGATAAGAGCTTTTTTTATTTTTTTTTGGATACTGAACACGGTGCAGTGTGAATGGTGTGTGAATGTGAGAGGGTGGCACTCCTGACAGTAAGGGGTGTCACCCTCGGCCGTGGTGGTGAAGTTAACCCCACGGCTGTATGAATGATGTGTGAAAGGTGTATGAATGGACAGCAACATCATTGGGGCCTTGACGTGGCGTTGCTGCTCCCAAGGCCTACATGCTGGACTTGGGCTAATCCAATGCGATGTGCATGTGGTGTGTGTGATCTAGGGACATCAGTGGTGTACACGCGTGCATTGTCTGTGTGCCATGCTGTATGTGTGTGTTTAACGGTCAAAGATTCGTAACACGAGGACCCTCCTGACTGCTCTTCCATCAGCTGACGGGGTCTCCTCTGGCGGGGGGGGGCTGTGTGGTTGGGGGGTCAGGTCATCACGTAGGGCAATGTGCAGACCCTTTCGCATGGCAAAGTTGTGCAGAATACAACATGCACCAATGATTTGACCCACAAAGTTGGGGGAATACAATAGGGCCCCCCCAGACTTATCCAGGCATCGGAAACGGGACTTCAGGAGGCCAAATGTGCGCTCCACCACTGCACGGGTTTTGATGTGTGCTTCATTGTATCTTCTCTCTCCTCTGGTTTGGGGGTTCCGGAAAGGAGTCATGAGATGGGGTCCCAGTGTATATGCAGAGTCACCTGTAAGGGAAAAGACAGGAGGATGGTAGTCATGCATGTGCCACTTCTGTTGTGCATCATGGGAGGGGATAGTCATGGCTGCCACCCATGTCACTCACCAACCAGCCAGCTGTCCCCATACATGTCCTGCTCAAAATCTTCTGGGATGTTGCTTTGACGGTAGATGTAGCTGTCATGGCTGGACCCGGGGTCTTTGGCACGGACGTGCCATATGAGGTATTTGGCATCGGCTATCACCTGTAGGTTGATGGAATGCCAATGCTTCCGATTGCGGTATATGTGCTCTGTGGCACTGGGGGGCTGGAGTGCCACATGTGTGCAATCAATGGCCCCGATGGTGCGTGGGAATCCGTCAATTCTGTAGAAATCTGTCATTGCCTTCTGCCGCAGGTGCTCAGTGGTGGGTCTGATGAACTGGTGGGACATGCGTCTGAGGATTGCGGGGACAACCTGGTGCAGACATCTGCTTATGCTGGTTTGTGACATCCCAGCCACCACTCCACTTGTACGCTGGAATGATCCACTGGCCAGGAAATGCAGTGTTGCCAGTACCTTCACCAGTGGCTGCAGTGCACGTGAGCGGTATGTCTGGCTGGTGATGTCATCCTGCAGGGTTGCGGTTATTTCCAGGATGGCAGCAGGGCTGAATCTGAAGATGCGATACACCTCCTCATCACCCATGCCAAAGAGCCTCATGCGCGCTCGGTAGATCCTCTCACGTGCCCCCCTCCTCCTACTCCTCCTTCTATGCGCCTCTTCCTCTGCATACCTTAGTAGTGATAAGACCATGGCTGCCCCTGGCATGTTGGCATACGAATGTGTTGTCCAGTAAGTGTGATTGCTCAGCTAGTCCGTTACGGTGCTGCTGTAGTTGCTCTCCAGCTGACTTGCACACGGCCTTGAGCAAAGTTACCCTTGCTTTTATGAGGGGTATGTTTACTCAAGGCTTTCGAGTTACGCGCACCACGAGTAGCCAACGCCGGACGCGCGTAGTTTCGGGAATACGCGCATCTCCCTCATATTTGCATGCTAATTCAATGGGAACTGAATATTTTTCATGCGTAACTATGCGCCTACGCCGCGCTAGCTTAATGCATTTTCGCCAGCCAGACGGAAACAAATTTTGCGCGTATGTGGTTCTGTGTTTACCGCGCATCGATACGCAGGCGAACATTTACTATTACGCCGCGCATATACATTTACGCAGGCGTAGCGCCTCTGAGAATATGGCCCAATGTAGTTTGTTTTTTGGGCAGAAATGATTCCCTGTTCAGAAGTTCTGCTGCAAACTGAAAGGGGTTGTTCGGCCCATCTCTAGTCAGCAGTCAGAGGTATTTCATTATCACATAATGATATTTTTTATCTTAAAGGAGTTGTAAAGGAAAAAAAAAAAATGTTTTGCCTAAAATTAATGTCTGCAAGGTAGACAGACAGAATAGTGTAATGATTCTGTTAAAACACGAGTAAATACCTATTAAATTCCTTCATCTATATCACCTCCGGCGTTCTAGTTTCTGTTCTCTTATTCACTTCATGGTTTGCGGCGCTCGTTCATGTAAGAACTACATTTCCCAGTATGCATTGCGGCACGCCCAGCAATTCACACCTCCTTGAAGTCTCTAACATGTAGAGAGCGTCCTGCCACACAGATGTAGTTCCCAGGAGGGGGCGAGCACTTCACTGACCACCGCAGTAACAATCAGACAAGCAGGAGGTGAACAGAACAGAGAAGAAATAGAGCAACTTCTGAGCAAAAACGAACAATGAGGAAGTGAAAAGAGGAATATCTGCAGGTAAAGGATGCTTATTATGAAAAAAAAAAATAATCCTTTACAACCCCTTTAAGTCTCCCTGTGAGTGGGAACTTCTTTATTCTTCCATAGAGTGCATGCTCTATCACAGTTAGAACACAGAGACCAGTTGCAGTTCTTATCTAATAGCTTGCTAAAGTGCAGTACGAAATCTCTATACCCGTCTCACTCAAGAGGCTATCTGCCCAGCTATACCCACATGAAAAAATGTCTCACCTGAATTTGAAAAGAATTGTGATGTAGCAGGTCCACCAAACAGGAGACACAGCTATTGTAGCGGTGCCTCATCCATATCTTGTATTTCTCCTCTGCACCCATTGAATCTGTTCACACAAAAACCAGGGACACCGATTATTTACCAGGATTACATCATTCCACTCAAACTTAAGTGTGTCTATATAGTAACTGTCTTCCTGCTTTCGACACCCTACTGAGGGCTCAAAAGCCAAGTCTGACTACGCTTTGCTCAACTATATTTACTTAGTATTTGTAAACCCTAAAAACAAAATTCTCTTATTCCCTTTTCGTCTGTTACATACACCACTGAAATAATTATGTGATCATTTTGACATGTTTCCACAATTTGGCAGTACAAGGGTGGTACCAGCCAGAAACAACAAATGTCTCACATTGGTAACATTTAGTCCCTTGGTAATTTATTTCTATATGGTATCATTCACAGAAGAGCAGGATACACAACGTTGTGGGATCTTCCTACCTGGAAGGCTCTCATCTTCAGAGGGCAGGCCCCCAATATGAAGCTCTCCTTTCTCCAGCATAGATTCAAAAAGTTTTGAACATGTTCGGACTGCTGCTTGAACATTCCCATCATTTTCGGACTAAAAAGAACATGAAAAAAAGCATATATTAGCCAATTAACCACTTAAGGACCGGATCAATATGCTGCTAAATGACCCAAGGGGTTTTTACAATTCGGCACTGCGTCGCTTTAACAGACAATTGCGCGGTCGTGCGACCTGGCTCCCAAACAAAATTCCCATCCTTTTCTTCCCACAAATAGAGCTTTCTTTTGGTGGTATTTGATCGCCTCTGCGATTTTTATTTTTCGCGCTATATACAAAAATAGAGCGACATTTTTGAAAAAAAAATATTTTTTACTTTTTGTTATAAGAAAAATCAAATAAACTAAATTTTAGTCAAACATTTAGGCCAAAATGTATTCAGCCACATGTCTTTAGTAAAAAAAATAAAAAAATAGCTACCTAGCGGGGACATCCACACTAATACAGCGATCAGAAAAATGATGGCTTAGTGACACTGGCAATAGGGAGTGAAAGGGTTAACTAGGGAGGTGATCAAGGGGTTAAAACTTTATTGGGGGGGTACATGGGCTATCCTGGACCTAACACTAACTGCCTGTCACACTGACACTAAATGCAGTGATCAGTACATATATGATCACTGCATTCAGTGACACTGCGACAGGGGGGGGGGGTAGGGGGGTGATCGCAAGGGGTTAATGTGCCTATGTGTCCTGGTGTCAGTGTAGTGTTGTGCAGACTTACTGTGCGATGTGATCTCTCCTCAGCAGCGGTTGAAAAAACCGCCGAGAGCAGAGATCACATCACTTCCCTCTTCCTGTGTTTACACAGGAGGAGGAAGTGGCACTGCAGGGAGCGCGCGCGTGCATTGGCTGGGAGCGATCCGGAGGGGGCGGACAAAAACAAACCGCCGCCCCCTCAGCACGGATCGCTCCTACAGCAAACCAGACCGCCGCATGTACCGACCCACGTCAAGGCAGCCACGTATATATACGTTGATGTGCCTGTCTGTGCCATTCAGCCAACGTAAATGTACATGCGGCGGTCCTTAAGGGGTTAAAGTGCTTCTAATGTCAGACGTTTTTTTTTTTTTTTTTTAACAGAAAAAGTTTTTATTGTTTTTTCAAACAAACAACAAACATACACACAAACCAATGACAGTACATAGATAACAGAGGTAACAAAGTGATTGCACCAGGGCATATCAAAAAAAGAACATAAATTACACACATAGCCGGTGATACATAAGCTAAGGGGACACAGACAACTCTACCCCATAGTTATAAATATTAGTCGCCACTCGTGAGGTCCCCCCCCGTAAGGGGGGGGTGGAGAACCATCAGGGCAACCCCTCCAGCACCGCCGACCCCCGCCCCAGACGTTTTTTTTATCTTAATGCATTCTATGTGCAGCCCCCTAATACTTACCTTATCGATCCAGCAATGTTGGCAAAAGTCTTGGCTGTCCAGGAGAGAGTGCCTGCTCATTGTACACTCACAGTGCCCGCTCATAGACACACACAGTGCCCGCTCATAGTAGACACACACACACACAGTGCCCGCTCATAGTAGACACACACAGTGCCCGCTCATAGTAGACACACACACACACAGTGCCCGCTCATAGTAGACACACACACACACAGTGCCCGCTCATAGTAGACACACACACACACAGTGCCCGCTCATAGTAGAGACACACACACAGTGCCCGCTCATAGTAGAGACACACACACAGTGCCCGCTCATAGTAGAGACACACACACAGTGCCCGCTCATAGTAGAGACACACACACAGTGCCCGCTCATAGTAGAGACACACACACAGTGCCCGCTCATAGTAGAGACACACACAGTGCCCGCTCATAGTAGACACACACACTGCCCGCTCATAGTAGACACACACACACACAGTGCCCGCTCATAGTGTACACACACAGTGCCCGCTCATAGTGTACACACACAGTGCCCGCTCATAGTGTACACACACAGTGCCCGCTCATAGTACACACACACAGTGCCCGCTCATAGTGTACACACACAGTGCCCGCTCATAGTACACACACACAGTGCCCGCTCATAGTACACACACACAGTGCCCGCTCATAGTGTACACACACAGTGCCCGCTCATAGTGTACACACACAGTGCCCGCTCATAGTGTACACACACAGTGCCCGCTCATAGTGTACACACACTGTCCCTGCTTATAGTGTACACACACTGTCCCTGCTCATAGTGTACACACACTGTCCCTGCTCATAGTGTACACACACTGTCCCTGCTCATAGTGTACACACACAGTGCCCGCTCATAGTGTACACACACAGTGCCCGCTCATAGTGTACACACACAGTGCCCGCTCATAGTGTACACACACAGTGCCCGCTCATAGTAGACACACACAGTGCCTGCTCATAGTGTACACACACTGTCCCTGCTCATAGTGTACACACACTGTCCCTGCTCATAGTGTACACACACTGTCCCTGCTCATAGTGTACACACACAGTGCCTGCTCATAGTGTACACACACAGTGCCTGCTCATAGCGTACACACACAGTGCCTGCTCATAGCGTACACACACAGTGCCTGCTCATAGTGTACACACACTGTCCCTGCTCATAGCGTACACACACTGTCCCTGCTCATAGCGTACACACACAGTGCCCGCTCATAGTGTACACACACTGTCCCTGCTCATAGTGTACACACACTGTCCCTGCTCATAGTGTACACACACTGTCCCTGCTCATAGTGTACACACACTGTCCCTGCTCATAGTGTACACACACAGTGCCCGCTCATAGTGTACACACACAGTCCCTGCTCATAGTGTACACACACTGTCCCTGCTCATAGTGTACACACACTGTCCCTGCTCATAGTGTACACACACAGTGCCCGCTCATAGTGTACACACACTGTCCCTGCTCATAGTGTACACACACTGTCCCTGCTCATAGTGTACACACACAGTGCCTGCTCATAGTGTACACACACTGTGCAGTCAGGCTTGGAGGTTGTATCTATCATGCAGAGACAGCAACACGTGTCATGTTATCCCTCACCTCTAAATATTCCAAGATATCGAACACAGAATTAGCATTAGCCCGGCTCTCTAAAACCGACCCAAGCTTCGACTCCAGCTCCTTCCTTGCCGATTCCCCGTCTAGTCCTCGGGCCCTTTTAGCACGCTTCCCCATGCGCGCTGCCATTTTCCAGTCTTCTCACGTGTAAGGAAGAGAAGCCGACCAGTATTTACAGCGCGCATGCGTGCCCAGCACCACCATCTTCTACCCCATCTAGTGGTGAAAGAAGAAGTTGCAGTGTTCCTCTCTAGATTGAACTCGTAGTGAGAGAACAATAGGCGAAGCGGCGCTGTGTTCAGGCACCAGTTTATTTGCATTTTGGCTTACTGTGGTCTTTACCGCAAAGTCATTTTTTTTAATGATTTTTTTATTGCATGCTTACATTGGTGCAGCTGGCACAGTGTAAGTATGTATATTTTATATCTGTGGGTCTTAGGGTTGCCACTTTTTGTTGAAGTCAAACCTAAACGCTTCAGTGGTGCACACCAATTTTTCTTTACAGTATAAACTAGGGTTGTCCCGATACCGATACCAGTGTCGGTATCGGGACCGATACCGAGTATTTGCGGGAGTCCAATCCCGAGCAAGGGGGAGTGTCTATACACGGCGCGGCGGGGAATACAGCTATTCAAACGAAAGCCGCCTCTAATGTTCCCCGCACGCTGATTAACGCAGCAGCGGCGGCGGTGGCATCATCATCTACTAGGTATGGGGGATATGGCTGCAATATATGGGGGGACATGGCTGGATATATGTGGGGGACATGGCTGCAATATATGGGGGGGCATGGCTGCAATATGTGGGGGGACATGGCTGCATATATGTGGGGGGACATGGCTGGATATATGTGGGGGGACATGGATGCAATATATGGGGGGACATGGCTGGATATATGTGGGGGGACATGGCTGCAATATATGGGGGGGCATGGCTGGATATATGTGGGGGACATGGCTGCAATATATGGGGGGGGCATGGCTGCAATATGTGGGGGGACATGGCTGCATATATGTGGGGGGACATGGCTGGATATATGTGGGGGGACATGGATGCAATATATGGGGGGACATGGCTGGATATATGTGGGGGGACATGGCTGCAATATGTGGGGGGACATGGCTGCAATATATGGGGGGCCATGGCTGGATATATGTGGGGGGATAAAGCTGGATATATGTGGGGGGACATGGCTGCATATATGTGGGGGGACATAGCTGCAATATGTGGGGGGACATGGCTGCAATATGTGGGGGGACATGGCTACATTTGGGGACACATTTAAAAAAAAGTATCGGTATTCGGTATCGGCGAGTACATGGAAAAAGTATCGGTACTTGTACTCGGTCCTAAAAAAGTGGTATCGGGACAACCCTAGTATAAACTATATATTTTTTTGCAATTAAATAACATTTTTAATCATATGAAGTTAATCACAAAAGTTCCCCTTTACATCAGAGTCTACAATGTTGCACCTTACATCAGAGTTCCCAGTGTTCCCCCTTCAAAGAGGGGTTCCTAGAGCATCCTTTATGTGAGAGCCCCCGGAGTTCTCCCTTACAGCAGAGTTCCTTTAACCACTTAACCCCCGGACCATATTGCTGCCCAAAGACCAGAGCACTTTTTGTGATTCGGCACTGCGTTGCTTTAACTGACAATTGCGCGGTCGTGCGACGTGGCTCCCAAACAAAATTGGCGTCCTTTTTTTCCCACAAATAGAGCTTTCTTTTGGTGGTATTTGATCATCTCTGCGGTTTTATTTTTTGCGCCATAAACAAAAATAGAGCTACAATTTTAAAAAAATTGCAATATTTTTTACATTTTGCTATAATAAATATCCCCCAAAAATATATAAAAAAAAAACATTTTTTTCCTCAGTTTAGGCCGATACGTATTCTTCTACATATTTTTCTAAAAAAAAATCGCAATTAGCGTTTATTGATGAGTTTGCGCAAAAGTTATAGGGTTTACAAAATAGGGAGTAGTTTTATGGCATTTTTAATAATATTTGTTTTACTAGTAATGGCGGCGATCAGCGTTTTTTTTCCTTACTGCGATATTATGGCGGACACTTCGGACACTTTTAACACATTTTTGGGACCATTGGCATTTTTATAGCGATCAGTGGTATAAAAATGCATTGATTACTATAAAAATGCCATTGGCAGTGAAGGGGTTAACACTAGGGGGCGGGGAAGGGGTTAAGTGTGTTCCTGGGTGTGTTCTAACTGTATGGGGGGGTGGCCTCACTAGGGGAAATCACTGATCTTCTGTTCATATATTGTATGAACAGGAGATCAGCGTTTCCCCCGCTGACAGGACCGGAAGCTTTGTGTTCATACACATAGCTCCCGGTCCTCGCTCTGGACCGAGAGATCGCGCATGGCCGGCAGCAGTTAAACTGTATGGGGGGGGGGGGGGGGGAGACTCTGCAGACAATTAAAAAAAAAAAGACTCTTTAAAAAAAAAATGTCCTTTAAGTGCACTGTGTTCGGGCGCCGGACATAGTGCACAATGGGAAGCCCCTAAGCTATGCAATCATGCTTCATTTGCAGGCTTTTGAGTTGGCTTGTGGTGCAATCCATCGCACCAGACAACTTCCGCCCACCCGTAGTATCACTTAACGCATTGGTACTTTTTTTTCTCCGAGTTAAGACATCACTTCCAGTCTCCCTGTGCCAGTGGTAAACCAGAAGTGATGTCAGAAGCTCTGTGGAACGTACGGCCCGAGCGGAGCTGGTAAGTAATCATCACTCTCCCTCCTGCCCAGCTGTCTGCTCTCCAGGGCACTAATATAGAGAGAAAGTAGAAATCTGCTCCATGCAAATATACCATATACAGTGTATGTAGGAATCGGATGATATCTGGGAATAATCCAGTCCAGCAATCCATCTATATTCTCTTTACTGGTAAAAGAAGAAATGGGGTATGAATGCAACAAGTGTTTGTTCCGGAATAAATTAGAAAACAGTAACAGTGAACGGAAAGCTTGTTAGAGATGTCTAGACGACTAATGCCACAATTTTCCGTCAGAAAAATCTTAGATGTTTTTTTTCCGATGGAATTCCGCTCAAGCTTGGCTTGCATACATACGGTCACACAAAAGCTTTCTGATCTTTCAACCGTCAAGAATGCGGTGATGTACAACACTACAACGAGCCGAGAAAATTAAGTTCAATGCTTCTGAGCATGCGTCAAATTGCATCAAACTCTTTGCTCCGCCCATTAACTTCCTGAATTAACCCATGTCTCTGCACTTCATGTTTGCCAGAATATTGTGCTCTCTCCAGATGATAGTATCTTGCTCCTTTGCATACCTGCAGCTGTGCTTATCTTCACTACCACTTGTTACCAAACTTTGACCTCTGTCATTACTTCTGGCTCCGGATCCTGCTTGCTGTTCCACTACGCTGATCCCTGGCTTCCTGACTTTCTGGCTTGTCTGACTATCCATTCCGGTTACCGAACTTTGGCTATGTTTTAACTACGTTTGTTCTATTTACTACTGTACTTCTGTCTTAGTCTGATTCATGGTTTCTGACACTCATAAGAAAGTTATTGCCCCAGGAGACATGTATCAATGAAAAAATGAAAAAAAGGTTTTAAAAACTGATGTTTTTTCAGGAGTAGTGGTTTTAATAATGCTTAAAGTGAAACATTAAAAAATAAATATTCCTTTAAATATCATGCCTGGGGGGGTGTCGTTAGTATGCCTGTAAAGTAACGCATATTTCCCATGTTTATAACAGTGCCACAGCAAAATGACATTTCTAAAGAAAAAAAAATAGACATAAATACAAAAAAAATGGCGTAGACGTTATCCCCAAAATCCATACCAGGCCCTTCAGGTCTGGTATGGATATTAAGGGGAACCCTGCACCCACATGTTTAAAAAAATGGCGTGGCTGTCCCCTAGGCACTATATACTCTGAAAAACAGTATATAAACTATACAGCCTACCCTATAGACTCTGCAGAAAATTGAGTTTAGGTGTTGGTGGTACCAGAACACAGTAAGCCCTCACAGTTAAATCTTGTTGGGCACAGGAATGGGCCATTCGGTGAATTATTATATCAAGAATTGTAATTACATGCCCCTGTTAAACAGGGGCAGAAAACTTTGGCCTTGGGTGGTGGTGTCACAACACTGTTACTCCTCAATTTTTTTTATTACATGCCCCTGTTAAACAGGGGCAGACAAATTGGGTCTTGGGTGGTGGTGCCCTAAACCAAAAATATTGTTGGAAGCTAGCATTATCAAGCTTGAGGAGGAATAGGATAGTCAGTAGGGATGAGCCGAACATACCCGCGTTCAGTTCGCACCAGAACCTTCGAACGGACCGAACGTTCACGCAAACATTTAGAACCCCATTGATGTCTATGGGACTCGAACGTTCAAATTCAAAAGTGTTAATTTTAAAGCCCAATATTCAAGTTATTGTTGGAAAACGTCTTTGAGAACCCGGGTCTTGCCCCAGGGAACATGTATCAATGGAAAAAAAAAGAAAAACGGTAGTTTCTTCTGGAGCAGCGATTTTAATGATGCTTAAAGTGAAAAAAAATTATGAAAAATTCCTTTAAATATCATACCTGCTGGGTGTCTATAGTATGCCTGTGAGGTGGCACGTGTTTAGAACTGTCCCTGCACAAAATGAGATTACTATAAGAAAAAAGTAATTTAATACTGCTTGCGGCTTTAATGTATCGTTTAGTCCCTGCAATATGGATGAAGATCACTGAAAAAAATAGCATGGGTTTCCCCGCCACCACTCCCCCAGGACCCTTTGGCCCTATATACTTTGAACAGCAGTATACAGGCGGTGCAAACAAGACAAGGACTGTAGGTTTGTTAAGTAGAATCTGAACCATGTCATACTTTGCTGCTGCATATTGCTCAATTTCCTAAAGAAAGTAATTAGCACTATAAACCAATTAGGCTTAGGTGCACAGTAATTAGCACACTTGCACTATGCACTAAGTGGGTTTAGTTGCAAAGTAATGAGCACACTTGCACTATGCACCACCAAGTGGGTTTAGTTGCAAAGTAATGAGCACACTTGCACTATGCACCACCAAGTGGGTTTAGTTGCAAAGTAATGAGCACACTTGCACTATGCACCACCAAGTGGGTTTAGTTGCAAAGCAATGAGCACACTTGCACTATGCACCACCAAGTGGGTTTAGTTGCAAAGTAATGAGCACACTTGCACTATGCACCACCAAGTGGGTTTAGTTGCAAAGTAATGAGCACACTTGCACTATGCACCACCAAGTGGGTTCAGTTGCAAAGTAATGCGCACACTTGAACTATGCACCACCAAGTGGGTTCAGTTGCAAAGCAATGAGCACACTTGCACTATGTACCACCAAGTGGGTTCAGTTGCAAAGTAATGAGCACACTTGCACTATGCACCACCAAGTGGGTTTAGTTGCAAAGTAATGAGCACACTTGCACTATGCACCACCAAGTGGGTTCAGTTGCAAAGTAATGCGCACACTTGCACTTTGCACCACCAAGTGGGTTTAGTTGCAAAGTAATGAGCACACTTGCACTATGCACCACCAAGTGGGTTCAGTTGCAAAGTAATACGCACACTTGCACTATGCACCATCAAGTGGGTTTAGTTGCAAAGTAATGAGCACACTTGCACTATGCACCACATGGGCAATACAACACGTGAGAACACTGCAGCTAGCACAATCAATTGCTTGACAAATTAGGAAGAACTAATCTAACTAAACTATACAGTGTATAAATATATGTACAACTCCTGGGATGTATAAATATTCTCTACACACTCTACACACCGCGGCAGCGTAGAGTAAGCCATTTACACTACGCCGCCGCAACTTACTGGAGCAAGTGCCGTATTCTCCAAGCACTTGCTCCGTAGTTTGTGGCGGTGTAGTGTAAATGGCCTGGCGTATCCCCGCGTAATTCAAAGGGGGTGGCTTGTATTTAAATTAAGCGTGCCCCCGCACCGATCGAACTGCGCATGCGCCGGCCGTAAAACTAGCCCAGTGCGCATGCTCCAGCTCACAACGGAAAAGTCCTATTCGCGAACGACTTAGTAAAACGTCGTAAACGACGGAAAAAGACGACGCTGACCCGACGCCATACTTAACATGGCATACGACCGAACTTCGTAAGCCTACCCCTCATATAGCAGGGGTAGGTTTACGCTTACGGAAACAACATAAACGACGACGAGGCGGCGTAAAAACGTTCGGGACTCGGCGTATTAGGCTCATTTGCATAGGCAAATGAGAAATCAACGGAAAGGCCACCTAGCGGCCAGCGAAGGAATTACATCTAAGATCCGACGATGTAAGTGTCTTACACCTGTCGGATCTTCGCCGTATCTATGCGTAAGTGATTCTAAGAATCACACGCATAGATACCCAGGGAAAAAACAGAGATACGACTGTTTCCTGTGTTTCCTGCGATACACCGTCTCTCATATCTTTTTTGAGAATCTGGCCCTATCAATTTAACTGACTAGCCTGCCTGCTCTATCTAGCTAGAAAAAAGACAATCTCTCTCTGTCTGATCTGTAACCAGCACTGGAACACACTACACGAGGCCGCCCAGCAGGCAGCCTTTTATAGTGTGGGGCGTGTGCTAAAGCCCTGAGCCATAATTGGCCAAAGCCACCCTGGCTTTGGCCAATTATGTCTCTCCGTTTTTTGCGCACTGTGATTGGCCAAGCATTAGGGTCATAGTGCATGCTTGGCCAATCATCAGCGCACAATGCCTCAGTGAATTATGGGCCGTGACGCGTCACTCGAATTTGGCGCGAACGACCCGTTTTGTTCGTATTTCGATAAACGGTCGAACATACGTTCGAGTCTAACACAAAGCTCAACCCTAATAGTCAGCATAGACAGTCTTCAAGGGATCCCACATTCATAGCAAATTCAATCAGTTACATCAGCATCAGGTGCTTGATAGCTGCGGATCCAAGACTGATTCATTTTTATGAATGAAAGCCTATCAACGGAGTCGGTGGACAGGCGCACTCTTTGATCCATTACAAACACTCCAGCAGCAGCGAATGTGTGTTCAGAAAGCATGCTGGATGCAGTAAAGTAGCATATTGAGCATGTTCTGGCCAGTGGTCCATCCTTAAGACCCAGTAACCCAATGGATGCTCTGTTGGAAAGGTCTCCAAGTCTGCTCTTGCCCCTAGATATTCCTGCGCCATGCAATTCAGATGCTGGCGACGGTTTCATGAACCAATCAGACCTTGGCACTAAGGACTTAAAAATTGTTTAAAGGCATCTGACCGAACGAAGCCTCAGCAACACGTTGTCCAGCACCGGGAAATTGTAACCTCCCAGGGTCTTGAAATGCGTTTCACAAACCTTGTTGTTTCATCCTCTGAAAAGGCAGGATTAGTTCTGCAACCTTACCCTTGTAACGTGGATGGTTGCCAGGGTTGCCAGCCAGTAATGATCCCTCTCCTTGATGCCATGTATCCTAGGGTCCTTTCGCAGGTTTTGCAGAATCAGGGAGGCCATGCAGCGTAAGTTTGCAGAGGCATTTGATTCTAAGTCCTCTGGTTCACTAAGGATCACATGATCCGTAACTACCTCCTCCCAGCCACGTACAACTCCTTGAGTTTCTGGGGACTGAAAACCATCTCTTGAAGACTGCTGCTGGGTGTTATTCTCTACATCCATGCTGACACAATCTTCCTGCTCCTCTTCCTGTGTATTTGGCGGGCCCGCTGGAATGCTATCAGGATAAAGGGGGTCTTGAGAGGTAAGGAAGTCCTCATCTTCCTCCCACTGTTCTGCCTCAAGTGACCTCTCCACGATTCCATGAAGCGTGTTCTCCAACAGGAAGACTAGAGGGACAGTGTCACTGATGCATGCATTGTCGCTGCTCACCTTCCTTGTGATATGAAAAACAAACTTGTCCACTGCCCTCATCTATAGCTGGCTCACCTTCCTTGTGGCCTCCTCAAATGGTGACAGGACAGTGCATGCATCCTTGATCAGTAGCCACTGGTGTGGTGAAAAGAAGCCAAGCTCCCTTGTCCCTGTCCTGGTGCCATACTCGCACAGGTATTTATTGATGGCCCTCTGCTGTGTGTGCAGCCGCTGCAGCATTGCCAACGTTCAGTTCCACCTGGTGAGTGTGTCACAAATGGGGCGGTTGGTGGGCAGGTTGCATTACCTTTGAATGTCAGGAAGCCGAGCATTGGCGTTGTATGACCAGCGGAAATGACCACAGACCTTTCTGGCCTGCCTCAGGAGAACCTGTAAGCCTGGGTACCTGCTCAAAACTTGCTGCACCCCCAAATTCACGACGTGTGCCAAACATGGAAAATGGGTCAAGTGTCCCTGTCGGAGAGCGGAGAGAAGGTTGGTGCCATTGTCGCATATGATTTTTGGCTGAAGCTGACATGACACCACCTCTCAACCTGCCCCTGCAGCTGAAAGAAGCTCTGCCCCAGTGTGGCTCCTGTGCCCTAGGTAGACCAACTCAAGCACTGCATGGCATCTTTTAGCCTGACTTCTTGCATACCCCCTTAAAAAAAAATTGAGCACTGCTGGTTCAGAGGACAAATCTGCAGAAGAGGCCATAGAGGAAGAAGAAGAGGGGGTTGAGGAGAGAGCTGTGGCAGAATCACCACTAGAATTTTGGAGGCATGTTGCTGGAAAACAAGCTTCAACAACACTGAACCCTGTCCTGCATCTATCCCAGCTGCCAGCAGAGTTACCTAGTGCGCCGTGAAGGAAAGGTAATGTATCTGCACTTGCCTGCTGGACCATGAGTCAGCGGTAATATGAACCTTACTGCCGACCGCCCTGTCCAACGAGGCCAAAACATTGCCTTCCTCATGGCAGTAGTGAGCCGGAATGGCCTTCCCTGAAAAGAAATGGCGTTTTGGAACCTGTCACTGAGGTACAGCCTATTCCACAAATTCACAGAAGGGGGCAGAGTCTACCAGCTCAAAAGGCAGAAGTTGCAGTGCTAGCAATTTGGCCAAGCTAGCATTTAGATGCTGAGCATGTGGGTGGCTGGGACCAAATTTTTACAGTTCAGCAACTGGACTAGGTAAACTTGCCTACTAAAATCAGATGGTGGTGTACTGCTAGCAGATTGTCTGCAAGTATTTGGGACATCTATTGCTATACCTTCACTCCTCTCAGTGCAGGTTTTTGAGAGGACTGGAGGTATAGTAGGGTTGGAGCTCCCAGATGAGGAGCAAGCAGAAGTCCGCCTTTTTCTTTAATGTGGGTCTTTCAAGTGCTGTTGCCAACAGAATGCATGGCAGGTCGTCATATGTCTGGTCAAGCATGTGGTGCCCAAGCGGCTGCTGTTCTGGCCACGCTTGATCTGCTTCAGACATAGGTTGCAAACAGCAACGGTGTGATCTGCTGCACACGTGTCGAAAAAGGCACACATCAAGGAACTTTTAAAAGTCAATTTGTAAAAAAAGGTTCCCTAGGGAAATCCCTAGGAAAAACACTGCGCTAACAAGTGGTAAATATAGTAGAATAATGTGAATTAAAAAGCGGTACCTGTTGCTCAAAATACCCAAAGCAGGGGGGCGTGTCCGGCTGGAGAAGGAGATGGACGCCTAGCTCTGCAGCTCGTCAGCCAGGGGACACTAAATCGCGCCATTGCCGCACAACCGCCACTATATTCGCCCAACCTAGCTCCACAGAATCCGGGACACACGATGAGCTCCTCCAGGAAGAGGAACACGGAGCACCAACCTCTCAAACTGACCGAATTCGCCTACAAGCCGGCGGAGAGGCAGGGTGCCACACAAAATGGCGCTGACCAGGCCGCACAGCGCGGCTCCTACACGGACCTCCCGGACGATCGATCGGAAGATCGCCACAAAGCAGGTACCTCAGACCAGCTCCCTGACCCACAGGAGGGTGATATGTTCCCCTCCAGCCCTGCCAAATCTAAAATGAGGATGGACGCGCTGCCGCAGCGGACGCCGCGGCAGCAAATCGAGGCCCCGGCTTTGGGCCCACTCCTGTCCAGCAAGGCCTTGCACTCCTCCATGGCCTCCTTCCCCACAGCAGGCCAACCAGTACTAGATACTACCCTAAAAGACATGTTAATGTCACTGCAGACATCCCTCATGACTGACCTTGCATCTCTATTTACCAAGATTACCTCTGATGTACAGGCCTGGACGCCAGAGTAGTCAATGTTGAGGAGGGCATTACAGAATGCACAGCCAAAGTGAATGAGGTAATTGATTACTTTGGGGACCTCAAAGACGAACAGTCATGGATGCGCGCCAAGCTGGCCGATTTGGAGGACAGGTCCCGCAGAAATAATGTTAAATTGAGAGGGGTGTCTGAAAACGTTGCACCTGGGGACCTACCACGATATGCCATGGAGCTAATACACCTTATTGTGCCCGACGCATCCCCGCAGAGGTGATCATCGATAGGATCCACAGAATAGCCAAACCATCCCACCTGGCCGCTTCTGTCCCGAGAGATGTCCTGATGAGGGTGCACTTTTACCACATTAAGGAACGTTTAATGATGGGGGTCAAAGCCAAATCCCCCCTCCCTGCGCCCTTTGCTGGCATACAATTTTATCCAGATCTTTCCAAATACACCCTTCAGCTCACTCCGCAGGCAACTGAGCCCAGTCACTAAAGCTCTGCAAAACCACAAAGTGCAATATAAGTGGAGATACCCGGCTACCCTCTTTATAGTGAGAAATGGTCAGACCCACATAATCACTGAGCTAACTAAAGGTCTACATCTTCTCCACAACTGGGGGATACTGGTGGAACCACCCCAGGCTGCCCAGCTTGGGAAGAGAGTGTCTACCACCCGTAACAACCTGGATTCCAGTCACATTTGAGAAGCGTAAATGCTACCACAAGAGGCGGCCAAACAACAGTACCTCAGTTCCCCTGGGCCCTGACGCCTGTCACCTTTGTTTCTTTACTCTCCCGGATTACTAACTGTTTAATACCCCCACTTGGAGGATATAGAAGTGTTTTCACCTCCCTCCACAAGTTGTTGACTTTTTTTTTTTTTTTGCTCTTGTATTTTTTCTTTTTCTTTTTTTTGTATTTTTACCTTTTTTCCTGTTATAGCTAAACCTGCAATACCGCTCTGCCTACAGTCGTTGCTCCACTTGATCCTGGACTGCACCTTGTCGAGACTGTTTCTGCTGCCAGGACCTCAACAGATCAATTACCGTCACAGAACTGTAAGTGTTATCTCGCATCGCACCCCAATCTACCGAACACGAAATGCCATTCTCAATTCTATCGCTGAACGCGAATGGCCTAAATCACCCGGCCAAACGCCACTCACTATGGAAAACCGCTAAGACTCTCCACAGTGACATAGTGTGCATTCAGGAAACGCATCTGACACCACCTGATCTACACCTCTGTTCCCATCGTCAGTTCCCACACGTCTTCCATGCCCCCCACATCTCCAAGTCCAGAGGTGTTATGATTGCAATTAAGGAATCTTTGGATTTCCACTTATCGGCATCTATTGCGGACCCAGATGGGCGCTTTCTGATTTTAGTTTTTGTCACCAACCAAATCACCTACACCCTTGTGAATGTTTATGCCCCCAACTTACGTCAATTGAAGTTCTTCCGCAAAGTGCTTACCACCGTGAAGTCTGTTCAAAAAGGACAATTGATAGTATGCGGAAACTTCAACCTAGTCCCGGATATTCTTTTGGACTCCACCTCTACAGCAAAGAGGCGAGAATCGCCTCTTAAGGCTTTCCTTTTAAAAACTGACCTGTACGATATTTGGCGCTGTCAACATGGCTCTGAGAAGGACTTCACCTTTTTCTCTTCTAGACACCGCACATACTCTAGAATAGACCTTTTTTTGTCTGACAAATGGCTTTTGCAGAAAGTATGCATGTCTAAGATCCACACCACAACATGGTCAGACCACGCCCCTATTTCAATATCAATTGAAAATTCCAACATGCAACGAAACACATTCCTTTGGAGGGCTAACAACTACTTACTCCAAAGTGACAAACACGCGCCAGTGATCCGTGAACAGATCACTGACTTTTTCCAAATAAACACTGGCTCCGTGTCTGACCCTGCGGTGGTGTGGAGTGCCCACAAAGCGTATATGCGGGGACAGTTGCTATCCCTGAGCTTGCGCCATAAGAAAGAGAGAGTGCAACGTATAGACAACTTGACAGCTCAGATAGCGACATTAGAGACGTCCCACAAGACAAACCCCACAGACACGCAGATGAAGCTCCTACTGTCACTTAGACATGAATTGAAAACCTTGCTCCTCCATTCCTACGAGTTCCTCCAGAGGAAACTCAAAGCGTCCTCGTACTCTACCTCCAACAAAGCAGGGAAGAACTTAGCACAACGCATAAAAGGCAGGCGGACCAAAACTAAAATACACCAGCTCCTCCACCCCCACACAAACCTCTCCCTGACAAACCCACAGGACATAGCTGACGCGTTCAGTACTTATTATGGTGACCTATATAATCTGAAGCGAGACCCCAACACCACGCAACCCACACAAACAGACATTGACCACTTTCTCCAGACCGTTGATCTCCCTTCCTTGACTGTACAACATCTAGAAATGCTCAATGCTCCGATCACTACACTAGAAGTTAGTAGAGCAATAGACTCCCTGCCCAGTGGTAAAGCACCTGGCCCGGACGGTCTGACAGGAGAATACTACAAACAATTCTCCTCCGACCTTGTACCTCACCTTACCACTATGTTTAATAATGCTGCCTCTTCTGCCTCTTTTCCGACTGAATATTTAAAGGCACTGATCATAACCCTGCCGAAACCAGGAAAGGACCCAAATGTTCCTCAAAATTTCCACCCAATTTCCCTCCTCAACCTTGACCTTAAAATTTATGCCAAGACCATAGCCACACGACTGATTGCAATCATGCCAGACCTCATTCACAAGGACCAAACAGGATTTACGAAAGGCAGGCAAGCGTCCGATGCTACCAGGAGAATGCTTAATCTGATCCACCACGCGGAATCCACCGGAACGCCTTCTCTGCTCCTATCTTTGGACGCAGAGAAGGCGTTCGACAGGGTTCACTGGACGTACCTTGAAGCTGTCCTCCATAAAATTTGGCTTCAAGGGCCTAATCCGAAACGCCATCTTGGCACTATACACCAACCCTACGCCCAAGTATTTACTGAAGGCATGCTCTCCTGCCCTTTCCCCATAACGAATGGCACACGCCAGGGGTGTCCCCTATCCCCACTGATCTTCAACATGCTCATGGAACCCCTGGCTGCCCATGTCCGCTCTTGTAGCACCATCTCAGGCCTCCAAATTGGCTCCCACTCACACAAAATTAGCTTATTCGCGGATGATATTATCCTTATCCTCACCAACCCCACCTCCTCCCTGGCGGAATACAAAAGTTATTGCAAAGGTTCAGCTCGGTATCTTACTACAAAGTGAACACAACTAAGTCGTTCATACTAGACCATTAACATTGATGCCACAACTAGAAATCTCCTCCAACTCCAACACCCATTCGCATGGGCTCACAAAGACATCTCGTACTTAGGCACCCAATTACCGAGAACACTTAAAAATCTCTACTCTGCAACTTTCTCCCACTTCTACAAACCGTCCAAAAGACCTCCCAATCTATAGCGAAACAGGAGCTTTCTTGGTCAGGAAGGCTGGCAGCCTTCAAAATGATGTGCCTACCCCAAATGTTAATATTTATTTAGGACCCTCCCCATACCTCTTCCTGCCTCTTTCTTCCAATCTCTCCAAACACTGTATAACAAATTCCTATGGAACGGGAAGAACCCAGGTGCGCCCACTCGACACTGGTCAAACACAAGTTCATAGGGGGCACGGGGTCGATAGACTTCAGAGACTACCACACAGCAGCCATTTTAGCTCAACTACCCGGGTGGTTCCAACCAAACAGGAATCCAACCTGGGGCCAAATAGAAAACCACTCGCTTGCTAAACCCAATCTAATAAACTGGCTTCTAAGCACCCACCTTTAGGCACACAGGTTCCACCATCTTTGCCGCCGCCTGTTAAAGCATCAGCTCAAGCATGGGAAAGCTGATCTCCCTACACACGTCTGACCCTACAGCATATCAACCCCCCATTCCCTTGGAATCCCTGCATTTCCTTCTACCTGACTTGCCACTTACAAGGTGGTCCCTCAAAGGGATCCACCATCTCCAAGATCTGTTGCATAAAGACCGCCCCAAACCTTTCGCCCAGCTACAGACAGAATATGACCTCCCAGACTTTGACTGCTTTACCCATCTCAGAATATGTCACTGTTTAAACACCATGCCTACTACCCTTTACTGTATCCCATTCAAAACGTGGGATTATCTCACTGATCCCGACTCAAAAATTAAGGGCATATCTCATTTCTACAACGTCTTACACGCCAAATCCACCTTCTCCAAACTGATCCCTCACCTCAAATGGGAATCTGACCTTTCACACACACCTTTAACGAAAACCAATGGCAATATGCCTTTAAATCTGCCTACAAGGCCACTAAATCCTCGGCCCTCTGGGAACTAACTCAGAAAATTTCCCTCAGGTGGTATCTCACCCCCTCAAAGTTAGCTTCATTCAGCGATAACTATCCCAACACTTGTTGGAGATGCAAAATCTCCAAAGGGGACCTGTTTCACATCTTCTGGAAATGTCCTGATATCACCAACGACTGGACTGACATTTTTCAACTAATTTCCGATGTGACCAACGTCAAGGTGCCCAAATCACCTGCCCTAGCGATTCTCAATCTAACCATAGACGAAATCCCCCATCCTGCGAGACATTTAACCACACATATTCTCCTGGCAGCCAGACTTAACATTGCGAGACATTGGAAGTCGGAACACGACCCTTACCGTGACACAGGTGATAGAAATTGTGACATTGCACTTTAGCTACGAGACAGTCACGGCAGCCAGCACCGGCCACTCTCTCAAAACTAGGGCCCTCTGGCAGCCCTGGATCGACTGGACAGAGACTGTACCACCATGCAACGATAGGGCACCGCATTCTTCTACCACTTTTTTCTTGAATGAGCAGTACCCATGTTGTTCACAGTATTATCTCCTGTTTACTGATTCCTTTTTGGACAATGTACCGTACCAGTTATGTTAAGGTCCAACAACGACGCACAGTGGACCCTTGTTTTACATCACCTGTCCTCCTCGTGTGCCACTCTAGAGTTCCATAAGGGGTGCCACATCAGAGGGCAGGTAACAACGTCTATCTAAAATCTATACGATGTATTACCTGACACCTTTTTTTTTAAGAATACTTTCACTTTTACTAATGTATTTCTTTTGATTTGATTCCTCAACGTCATTGCACGAACGTCTGCAATTTATTTGTACTCTGTATTAACCTTGAAAACGAAATAAAAATCTTTGAAAAAAAAAAAAAATACCCAAAGCAAAAACACATAAATACAAAAAAGGTACAGCGCTGTAGAATACGTGATAACCCAAATTAATAAAAAAAATTGAGAAAATATAAGAGGGTTGTGGTGAAATGTTCAAAAAATTTTGAATAAGTCAACGTTCAAAAAAAAGTAATAAAGTCCAAAAAAAAAGGCAATAGAGTTGGTTCTCTTCCACCAAAAGGAAAACACCCGGTGTGATGAATATAGTCTGCTTATCAGATCCACTGACCGTTAATAAAGCGGTCAAACGGGCTCAGAGATGTTTATAGTCCTCTCAATCAATCAGACTCAAATCCAGCAGATGGAACCAGGGGGTTAGATCCTCAGCAGCAGTCACCAGCATATAAGAGGTTTGAGCTCATACATTAAGGAAAGAAAATAGGAACGTTCTATAGTGAAGTACTGTGAGATTAAGGCTTGTTTAATAAGATAGATTGCACTTACAATTCGACTGATGTCAATTGGCATGTAAAACAGAACACACGGGCGTGTAATCCAATCGGGTCCTGTCAGCTGTTCTCCCGTGTGTGTGTGTAGCTAGCTCCCGCAAAAGCGATGACGTGATACGCGCTGATGGCCACTCCTACGTACGTTTCGTTGTAAGACTTTCGTCGGGGATGGGCCAATGACGCGCACGCCAGCGCAAGCCAAGCAAAGGCCTTATATAGTGTCAGAACTCCATTTTAACTGAGGGCAAACACTAAGGGCAAAAGGAACAGCTTGGTACACAATGAAGAACGTCCATATATAAACATATGGAGCTAATCTTGTGGAGAAACAGAAGAAGAGTCTCACAACCACATAGAGACACAGCATTGGGAAACGAAAGGAAGCCTCTTTATTGCACATCTTACAAAATAAGTGAATGAAATAAATGAATAGATATGAAAAATAATAATAATAATGATCCATACAGAAAAAGATTACAATTATGAAATTAATCTCTCAATGAACCTTAGCATTAAAAAACTTATAAGCAGAGAATAAAAATTACTGCTAAAATATCTTTGAAAATTACATTCAGTGAATAAAAAATAAAATATATATAAAATATAGCTAAAAACAAGCCTGCTAAGTAAGACTAAAGAAGGGACAATTAAGCGTTACTGAGGAAAAAATGTATGTCCCACTCTACGTTCAACCCAAAGGGGACAAAACTTTTCATGTTAAAAATCCACTGTGTTTTCAGATTTGGATATAGAGCGTAATTTGTTCGTACCTCTCCACGGCGCGTTGAGTTTCTCAATAGGGAGGAAATCTCAAATATCTCAAATAAAGAAAAAAAAGAAAAAAAAATTATTAAAATGAAAAAATGTCTTCAGGGCGCTGGGCCCAAAGGAGCCACCTCCTTTGCTAGGCAAAAAAAAACCGAGCTGCATGCTGCAGGGAGGAGGGTTATAATAAGGTAACATGTATTTAAATATCTAACATGTTCTACCTAGTCCTCTCCTATGAACAGGAACATACCCCACTTGTCAAGACTTGCGAAGGCTGTGTCCGTCCATGGACCATAAGAGGAATGCTGTTTTTTATTTTCCTTGCATGTCCCCCTCGATCTACAGTGACTGCACTTCCAAGTGCACTTTTAGTGCAATTTCAAGTGCACTTTGCACTTGTAGTTTTCACTTGTATTGCAAAGTGGATTTGTCTTTAGTAAATAACTCCATATATGTTGATATATGGTAAATTTGCCCTTTTGGTGCAGCATGACGAGTATTAGGAAAGGAACATTTTGGCAGGTACTAGTTTGTTTGTCTGCAGTGTCCAATGTTACATTGCCTTATATAGGGCTTATTGAGGCCTCCCTAAAGGACATTTATTAGGTAAATAGTTTGTACGTCTGTCATATCCAAAATAATATGATGACATTTTTAGTATTTAGGAACTACTTGATTAATACCAAACCATTCATAATTTTATTTTTGTGCACACCATTTGAGTTTTCATTGGATTGTGCCAATATGCTCTATATTTTTTTCTAAGGGTCCATATCCACAGTTGGACCATGGGGATGTATGTCGACGTGGTCCAATACGAAATCCAAAATCATTTATTGTGATCTATGGTTATTATGAGAACCACTGTTGGAGAGCCATTGCATTGACATTAGGGGGATGGCATTGATTATAAGATACATATTGTCTTAATGTTATATTCTTTTGTATATTAGGTTAGAAATAGAAAGTGACATTATGGGGGAGTAAATATGCATGTGTTTATTTTTTATTTTTTTTACTGTGTACAGTGGTTTTTATAATACAGATTCCCATTCTGTATAGTGTACAATAAAATACAGAGGCCCAGATTCAGAAAGCAATTACGCCTGTCTAACTGGTGTTAGACAGGAGTAATTTCAAATTTTGCGCGCCGTATCACTAGTTTGAATCCTCAAACCATGATACGGCGGCTTCGGGCTTCGATCCGAGAGGCTTACGTCTTCGTAAGCCTTCGGATCTACGCTGCGATATTTTTGCGGCCGCTGGGAGGAGTTTGCGTCGTTTTCATGCGTTGGGATATGCAAATGTGTTTTTACGGCGATCCACGAAGATACGAGTGGTCTTTTGCTGGTCTAACGGTACGTAGCCCATGTTAAGTATGGCCGTCGTTCACGCGTCGATTTTTATTTTTATTTTATTTTTTTACGTAACTCGTTCGGGACTAGGATTGTGCGTAAACGACGCTACTCAAACAACGAATGATGTAACGACGTGTTTTCGCGCAATGCACGGCGGGAATTTGCGAACGGAGCATGCGCAGTTCGATCGCCGCGGGAACGCGCCTATTTTTAAATGCTTCACGCCCCCTACTCGCGCAGATGGATTGCGACGGGAGAAATACACTACGCCGCCGTCGTTTACTGGACAAAATCTACCTGGATTCCACGTAGAGCCAGGTAAAATACGGCAGCGTAGTGTATTTCTGATACTCTACTACGAGAATCTAATTCTCTGTGAATCTGGGCCAGAGTGTATTATGAGAGATGGCCTCTGGGTATTTGATTTGCATAAACTTACAAGTGATAAGGCTAGTAAAGATTGCAATATATGTATATTGCTTTGTGGTTTGTTTATTTGTGTGGGCACTGGCAGACTCTGAGCTTTGTTTGGACCTGGGGTCAGATACATATGATGTGTGGTGTTTGTAATATGCACTTTATATATATATATATGTATATGCACTTTATATATATATATATATATATTATATATATATAATATATATATATATATATATATATAAAAAACATTAGTTTACATAATAGAGAAGTCCTAAAAAAATATCAAAAAGCTATTTTCCTTGAACAAATCATTGCTCTGTATTATAATGCAAGTCTCTAACATTATGATGCAGTTTATTGCTGCTTTATGAAAGCTTTCTGCAATAACTATATTCTCCATCTTCAGGTTGCAGAAAACCACTGCACGTTCTCATCACATCTTTTGCAGTTCCCTACCTGAAAAATGAGACAACTGGACAGATTTAGAAATAAAGAATTGCAACACCAGAAAATACTTATGAAAAATGTACATTTTATTACACCAGCAACATGTGCTATGATGCATCACTCACTATGGTTCTACAGCACGTACAAATGTGTTTTTTCATAATCTATGTACATTTTGAACACAGTATGGTTCAAGGAAACCAAATCTTTACCTTTTCACTGTCAGAAGACCTAGAAGTTAATGTAGATGGACCCAGCAGTGAAAGGGTGGTCATTGTATTATAAATTATACATATATATAGATATATAAAAACAATAACAAAAACATTTTTTTTCACTGTAAAAAACAAAAAAAAATTCAACATATAACACATTCATGCACATACAAATACAATGTGGAAAACAGCAACGTAGGAGGGATCTTCTTCTAAGACAGACAGAAAGGGGTTGATTTACTAAGCCTGACAAGGCTGTATCCTGGCCTAGGCCAACAAGGCCCAGACCAGCACTTTGCAGGGGGCAGCACAGAAAGATTCCCCCCGGCTTGTGCTATACTGTTAGTGTAATGCAAGCTGCTTCTAATTTTGACTGTCCTATCATCCTGGAACCACAAACCTTCCTCACTGTGCTATATGTTTTCTGCTGCACCGTATGGCATGGTTATATCTTCTTAGTCCTCTCTCATAAAACAGAAATCTGTGCATAAAATAGAACTATAGGCAACACTTTATTTTTCACTTTGGATAGAGTAAGGGAGGGTTATAGCCCCTGTCAGTTTAATTTTTTACCATCCCTGACCCATTGCAGAGAATTTCCCTTCACTTCCCTGCCCCATAGCCAAACAGAAAGTGAGAGGAAATCTATGCAAATTATGGGAATCCAATGCCCCCCCCCCCCCCAAGCCCTATGAACTAGTTTCCACACTAAAAAAATTTCAGGATGGGTCTTAAACAGAAAGGGGTGTGGCCTTGACAGAAAGGGGTGTGCCATATTTAAATTAGGGGGTGCAGAGAGTTTAATCAGGCCTAGGGCAGCACAAAACCTAAATATACACCCCTGAAGCCTGGAGAGTGCTAAATCTGGTGCAGCTGTGCATAGTAGCCAATAAGCTTCTAACTAAAGTTTGTTCCATTAAGCTTCGACAAAAACAAAACAAAAAAAAACGAACAAACAAAAAACTGAAAGCTGATTGGTTTTCTATACAGAGCTGCACCAGATGTTGCACCCTCTAGTATCAGTAAATCAACCCCCAAGTGTCGTTCAACATATCAGTCCTGGAGATAGAACTGCATTCATACTAATCTCTTTCATGTAAGAAAACTTACCAATTTATAGTATAAAGTGGCATAGTTAACTTGGGAAATGCGTAGGTGCTTAGCATATTTTAAAAGAAAATATAAACCCAATCATTAGCAAACGCGGCACAATATCGTTTTTTTTTTTTTTTTTTCCAAAGCAACAAAATGGTCATGTAACACACAACGAATAAAGCACTATATTTCATTAATCTAACCTAACAAACAGACAGCTACATTCTAAACATTAAATATGTGCAAACATAAGACTCTGGTATACCGCTTACTTTGTAAACCATGGACAGGGAATTTCTTCAGGTTAGCAAATTGCACAGAAAATATGTTTTTTTTTTTATGTCTTACATTCAGAAAAAAAGCTTGAAGCTGCCTTTCGTACAGAAAAACACACAGTGCTTAAGGCCTTATGGATGTTGTTGAACTGCAGGAAGACACAGGGTATGTAATCCCCTAGTACACAGGTTTCATTTTGGTTATGACAACAGAGATATAAAGAGAATCTATTATAAAACTATTAGCTGTGTACCATCTTGTTCAATTCTGAATAGCGCGAGGAAAGCAGCTTCTTACTACTATGAGAACATATAGTAGGATGAGATATTCCCAAAAGTGCACAACCTATAAAACAATAACACATATAGTACACACAAATAAAAACTGTGCAAGCAAATCTTTAAAACAAACAAAGTTACGAGGGATTAAAAAAAAAAAGTGCAAAATGTAAAAGAAAAAGTGTAAAACCAGCTGTACATTTACTTAAATTCATTGGGTTTATAGAGCAGCTAATTCTGTATATATTTGTGTATATGTCTGTATATTATCAAACTGTCCTATAGCAGCAGAAAAAAGCTGGAAAGCACTTCCGTTAAGTGAACAAAAGACCCGTCCTCAGTATATTTTAACATGACAAGACAAGCTAATGTTGGACTTGTGCTCAAACCTTAACATGGTGCAATCCCAACAGCCTTCCTGGAAAGGGTAAAAAATAGAGGGATAAAATGTGATACATTTTCTGGAGAAAATACTGGCCTGTGCTCCCTTCAGTGTTGACTATATGTGTGAAAGCCTATCAATGTGTTGATGTTATCTTTGCTGGATGGATTCGTTTTCGGCAGCAATCACAAGACTACATGTCGTAGGCCTTTAAACAAGTGTCCCAGAAGTGCGAAGAACCAGAAGCAGCATTTTCTCCAGGAAAAGAACTTCTATTCCTCTACTTTTTCTTCCTTATTTTCACAAGACCATTAAAAGTGAACCCCAGTCAGAACATTTGTATAGTATTAGATAGGGCGTGCAAGGGTTAAACCTCTGTCAGGTTTTTATTCCTATCCTGTTCCCTGTTTAGGAAATTAATTTAAAAATGTAATCAAAAATAAAAAGCTAAAATTTTCCAGTTGTCACCAGGAGAGAGGTGAAAGGGAAATCTCCCAATGGGGACATACTGTATGTTTCAGGAACAACTGGGGACTGTCTTCCCACTTCCTGTTTCTGTCTTCAGGACAAATAGTAAAGGGGAAATCTCCCGAATGGGTACACAAGCAGCAATAAAAAAAATCTTTGAGAGGTTGTGAATCTTTCCCACTCTACCCAAATATAGAATAAAAAGCTCTGCCTGGAGTTCAGCTTTAACATAGTGTTATGTTATAATTTCAGTATAGGTCCACTTCAAGCAATGGCTAAATATGAATTCATGTGTTGCGCTTCTGACCTCCTATGCAATTACACAGAGAATCTCGGCATTAACTAAAACTAAAAGCTTATCTTATTGTATTGTATGCATGGCAAACTGAAGACTGATTATGCAGATATCAGAGATCCACATACTCCGTCAGTTTACTTGAAATGTTGTACCACAGCACCACATTTCACGGACAGGATATATGAAATTACAACTATTTCTTGCCTCAGAGCTCAACCTCCCCGATCAGCATGTCCCCGTGTCCTCTATTGTAACCTTAAAGGCATTTGTCATTAGATTAGAAAGTCTAACCCTACTATTAAAGTTTAGTCCTCATAAATCCAGCCATAGATGGCTCTCAAATCCTATGCTGGTTCAGCAGGGACAGGCTGAGATTTAAACCATCTAAGGGCAGGCTGATTGTATACCCAAGTCGATCCATCATTAGTCTTTGGTACAACCAGCATGCAGATTTTTTCTTGTGTTTATTGCTAGCGGTTATAGCCACTAGCAACAGTCACTGTGTGTCTCTGTGCAGGGACGGCTCCCTCCACTGGGAGAACACAATTGATGGGGGAACGCATGAAAAATGCATAGCGGGCCCCCCTCAGTTTAACAAGGTCCGATGAATTGGATGCTGCTGACTAGTGAGGGTGCAAGTCAGGGAAGGTTTGTCCAGATAAAATGCACAATGTAAAAGTAATAAGAGATAGCCCAGACCTGGCCCGAGTGGTTAGCAGGTAAAAGCAGCCTGAGCTTGAATAAATCGAGCTGAGTCTGCTTTTTTTCTGTCTGGGCCTGGTGAGGTGTGTGCACAGCTGGGTTATCTCTTCTTCCTACATCTACAGCAGGGATCCTCAAACTACGGCCCTCTCCAGCTGTTGCGGAACTACACATCCCATGAGGCATTGTAAAACTCTGACATTCACAGACATGACAAGGCATGATGGGAATTGTAGTTCCTGAACAACTGGAGGGCCGTAGTTTGAAGACCCATGATCTACAGTGTGTGTGATGAGAGAAGCAGGTGATTTTGTTTCCTGCAACCCGTGGTTGCAGGTAAGAAAATTGCATTCATCTATGGACGGCTTAAACCAGTGCTGGCAACACCCCTGATCTGCTGACATAATCTTTGTATGCTTGGTAGAGCTATGCTTTGGAGACAGAATAGGAAGTGATTCAATCCCAATTTTTCTCAGTTGTCACTAGAACAGGTGACCCCATTGGTTACTACACAGATGTACCAGTAGCAATGAAATATAAATGAAGTTGAGGAACCACATAAATTTACCACACTGCACAGGAAATGCTTTGTGATGCAATGTAAACATGCACTCAATGAAAGACGTGGGAGATGAATCTTCCATGTTATTACAATATTCCCACTTTGTGTACCTTCCCTTTTTAAGTTCTATAGCAATATACCCCAACACTAAGCTAAAAACAAGATAAAACACTTTGACAAATGAGAGAGTTTGAGAACTAAAAATCTAAGCTTAAATCCTTTACAAATGCCTTGGTGCAAAAAGTGAGACAGAAATCCACAAAGAGGAGATCCACAATGGCACTGTATTTTTCTTCCTATAAAAGTAACATCTCTTCGCAATAAAACAGTCCATGACAACATCTGTGGGACCTTCATATCCCTTTCTTCATATCCCTTTTCTTCACATTCACTAAAAAGTCACTAATTTTTATTTTTTTCTTTAGATGAATGAAACACTTTGTCAGACATGACAGACAACATGTATAAGAGTTCTTAGAGGTGCTAATTTAGAGGGTGCAACACATTTTGGAGATGTTTCTTAATTTCTCCACCTCTCACATGTTTTTTTCAGCTGGGCTTTGTGAGGAGCCTTGATCCGGACAGTGGAAGCTCTGACTTGAAGCTTTGCTTGCTGGTTTTGGCCTTCTGCTGTCCCTGTGGATGCTGGGCTCTGATTGGATTGAGCTTGGAGCTGTGGTGAAGCTGCTGCTGCAGTCACAACCTGCTGCTGCTGCTGCTGTTGAAGAAGTTTCTTCTGCTGAACCACCTGGGCTGCAGCTGACCCAGCAGGCAATACCTGAACCTGCTGCTGGCCTGTTCCTGTCGCTTGAGTCAGTGTCACAGATTGAGACTGGACCTGTAGTAGATAGCATGTGATTCATTTTAGACTTCTAATTGGTTAAAACATATACAGAGATTTTGTGTAAAAGAAATATAGTGCATGTGTAGTTTTTTTCCATTCCAATTAAAAAAATTAGAAGAAGAAAAAGATCCTTGATTGCTATATCCTCACAGTAAACACCAATTGTTATATGTTTCCTAAATGCGAGTGGTCAAGCACCTCAATCACAGTGGCATCTCATGTACCTACTGACCTGCTGAGAGGCTGGAACCATCTGCGGGATATTTGCCACTGCTGCCTGCTGTTGGACCACCTGAGGAAGCTTTGCAACCTTGGAAAAATGATAGGAGCAAAAAATGGAATAAACTCAAATAGTTACATATCACAACACTAATAACACTAGCATATCGATTGCAAACTAAGAACACAAGCAAACATTGCTTAGATCATGTGTCTTTACATTACCACAAGGCAACACAGGTTACAATATTCATACTATGCTAACATCAGAACACAGTATAACATGTGGATGCTCAAATCTGTGGCCCTACAGCTGTTGCAGAACTACATGTCCCATGAGCATTTGCAAGGGTGACAGTTACAAGCATGACTCCCAAAGGCAGAGGCATGATTTCGCAAAAAAACTGGAGGGCCACAGGTTGAGAACCCATGGTATAACATACTGTATGTCCTACAGGTTAGGTACCAAGAGTTGAAGGACCAAATTGTAAACTGAAGGGTCAAACGTAAACCTGTGCTATGGCCATGCAAAACAAAGTGGCAGAACTATTTTTTTTAATTGTAATCAGATTTTTTTTTTCGGTTTTCAAACACTTTTTTATACAAACAAAACATAGAAAATCATCCTCCTGACCAAGTCCGGATAGGAATATAGTTAGCATTAGAAAAAAGGTGCAGCTCCTTGTTTGACAGAATATATGAAAGCAATTTTTTACAGCTATCACAGACTTAAAAAATGAAAACAGAGGCCCAGATTCACAGAGCAATTACGCCTGTCTAACTGTGTTAGACAGGAGTCATTTCAAATTTCGCGCGCCGTAATCACTAGTTTTGAATCCTCAAACCATGATACGGCGGCTTCGGGGTTCGATCCGAGAGGCTTACGGCTTCGTAAGCCTTCGGATCTACGCTGCGATATTTTTGCGGCGCGCTGGAGGAGTTTGCGTCGTTTTCCATGCGTCGGGATATGCAAATGAGTTTTTACGGCGATCCACGAAGATACGAGCGGTCTTCGCAATCGCTTTCGTCTATTTTTTTATACGTACTGTTAGACCAGCTTTTTGGCTGGTCTAACGGTGCGTAGCCCATGTTAAGTATGGCCGTCGTTCCCCTCGTCGTATTTAAATTTTTTTTTTTTTTACGTACAACTCGTTCGGGAAATAGGAATCTCCGTAAACGACGCTACTCAAGAAAAAATGACATAAACGACGTGATTTCGCGCAATGCACGGCGGGAAATTTGCGAATGGAGCATGCGCAGTTCGATCCGCCGCGGGAACGCGCCTATTTTAAATGATTTCACGCCCCTACTACTACGCGCAGAATGGATTGCGACGGGAGAAATACACTACGCCGCCGTCGTTTACTGGACAAAATCTACCTGGATCCCACGTAGAGCCAGGTAAAAAACGGCGGCGTAGTGTATTTCTGATACTCTACGATAGTCTAATTCTATCTGAAATCTGGGCCAGAGTATTTTTTAAAAGACAATTTATCGCACCATAGAACCGGCAAGACCATATAATGTTGGATTTGCACATCGCATTGTGTAGCTCATAAGTGTGCCTCTCATAGGCAAAATGTTTGTTCAGTTCACATATCCACTCATCTATTGAGGAAACATTTTAAAGCGGCGTTAAAGCCTGCCAACAAATTTTAAACCTTATGCCCTTGAAATGGTATGTCATAATGTCTTAGTAAGTACCACATACCAACACATTATAACAGACTTACCTGTTAAACAGAGTCATCCAGCTGCGGTGTGTCATCGCTCCCTCCCGCTGTTCCCAGTGATCCATCTTCACCTGGTCTTCCTTTTAGGTTCCATTTCTTCGGCTTCTTGAAAAGCTGGGCCTTGCCAATGCATGCACAGTGGCACCTACATATGCCACATCAGTATAGCAGCAGTGACGTGTCACATGACCACAGTACAGGCTGTGTGCCGTAAATGTGGTCTGAGCTGCGCATGTGCGACTCAGATCACATTACCACTGACAGGCTGGGAGAGGCATTTATGTCAAAAGAGATGACTTGGGTCTCTTCTGTTATATAAACCCTTCCTGTAAGCATTTTTTTCAATTCAATTCCACTTGAAGGCGCTAATATTTTGCAGGCAGCATCACTTTAATGACAGCACCACTCACCTTTTATGACATTAGAAAGTACCTGTAAATTTACTATAGTATTAAGAATTACTAGGATCAAGGGAGTATCGACATCATTTTTAATAGGGGTAATTTCAAGTTGTATATGAGTTGCAGCAGGATCAATTTTTTTTCAATTTTTTTTTTTTTTTAAATCAGAAAAAATTGTTTATTGTGCCAATAAAAGAAAATACAAAATACAGACCAGCATAAAAGGAGTCACAAATAATAACACAAGAAAAAACATGTATCTTACAACAGAGGCACACAAAATTATAAACAAAGACACATATAATGTCAATGGTAAAGATTAAACAGTGCTGGGCAGGCACAAAAACAGCTGCAACCCACAACACAACTACACATGAGGCCAACGGGCCACAATGAAAACCTGCACTCCACAGTCTGCCGCCAAACATTCGGAACCTCTTCCCACCATCAATCAAGGTTTGTATATCCACAGTATAATGCTTATATAGCATACACTTCAGACAAAGTCAGATTGTACTCCCGGAGAGAGAATGTTACCTAACCTTGCAACAGCCGAGTCGAAACCAGTCTCGGAGGTGCCAGTCCAGGAGTCCCCAACCAGGGCTGCCAAATAGAATTAAACTTCCGGGCTGCATTTCTATTGTGAAAGAGCACTATACATATCCAATGTATAGTGCTCTTTCACAATGATATATATTTTCTACTTGTTCAATCCATTGTTTCTTAGTCGGAACGTGCAGGGACCAACCAAAATCTATCTATCTGCTTTCTTGCCAAGTACAAAAACCTGATCACTGCAACATTGACCGGATGAGGGTAAATTTCTTCATCTACAGCACCCATAAACGCATATTAGGGGGTCCAAAGGAACCCTAACTTGAAATACAGAGGAAATAACCTCAGTAACATTACCCCAGAACCGGTGCAACTTGGACAGCGCCACATTAAAGTAAACCCTGTGCAACAAAAACAGATGAGAAAAATCTTTGAGACTGCGAAACTGAGGTAAGAGGACCAGCTTGTATACACGTGTCCCCCATATCTCGCCATTAATGTCACCCAGGTCCTCCGCCCACCCCCTCCTACATGGTAAAGTCGCTGAGTCCTGCACAGACGATAAAAACTAGAATAGACATGGGTTATTAAACCCTTTTTGTCCTTACCAAAAAATAAGTCTGTTATCACACACAATGGCTAGACAATTTGGAGAACAGAAATCCGACCCTGGGCCTGCAGGCATGCCTGAGCTGCAAATATTTATAAAATTGATGTCTAGGCAGGTCAAATTCATTTTGTAAGTCCTGAAATGATTTAACTATATTGTGATGATAAATCTGGGCAATGTTATGAATACATGAATACCCCAGTTCTCCAGGACAGGAAACCGTCCAGGTCCAAAAACCTCTGCTAGAGTTAAGGTTGTCCCACAGAGGAGTGTCTGCAAGAAAATCCCAAAATACCCCAAGTAAGACCTCACCATGGACCACACAGCTTCCCAAGGAGAACCACGGTAGGGACTTGCCCTGCGGCAGGTTGGGATTTCTAAATTTTTAACAGGCTGCCTTATGCAACGATTCTCAGCACAAAAAAACATTTGTGGCACAATGCATTATGGTGTGAAAAAAGGCCCTAACAAGTAGGGTTCCCCTGTTATCTAAAACTGTTTAAAAGTAAACCTGTTCTTTCTCCAGACATTGTGTTCTGTCCCATTGCTGCTCCCCTGCGTGGTATGGAAAGCCTTCTTCCCATGTGACAAGCCTAAGCTTGGTGATTGGCATTTTAGGCACACGACACTGCAACAGAGGGGGCAGGGAGTGAGTGTATAACCCTGTGTAAATACAGCCTCAAAACCTGACATTTACACAGGGGTTCTTACTTCACACCTGGGGGCTAAGAGTGGTAGAGCAACAAAAGGAAGGGTGCACGTGGGCAGCAAGTGGGACCGAATGTGTGAGTATGTATGCACCTATTGTCACACACTGAGAGAAAATTGTAGGCATCACAGCAACTGGCCTCCCTCATTGCCATCTATATGAAATGAAAGAAGTTACCTGTACCTGAATCTGTGCCTGCACTGCTGCTTCCTAGGTGATTCTGAGACTTTAGTAATTGGGGTGGTCAGGAACTGTTTTTTGAGCTTGCTGAGGGTATTGTCAATTTTGTTGACGAAATTGCTTGCTGTCGCTGCTGGCTTTGATCAAATGGCAGTAACTTGCCGGCTATATCTTAATATAACGTAAGCAATACAGCCTGTTTTGTTACACATGTACCGCGATTCTACATTTCCGATAAAAGTGTGCTACTAAAGGGTGAACAAAAAAAAATAACAAACA